>OY747100.1:1250000-2500000 GCA_963556455.1 Epiblema foenella
AAAAAGGCGTATCTTCATATGGAACTCACGGCACTTACGACGCTTTCTTTGGCCAAGACAGTTTCTCAGCGAAAACTCGAAAACCGTAAAACTCATCTTGTTCAAACCAAAAATCATTGAAAGTATTCATTAACGCACACCACCTCAATTTTTTTCCGGATTTGAAATTTCATAGTTTGGAAATTAGAGAGAGGGGAGCACACTTTTTAAGACTTTCAAAGCAAATATCTCACCAACGGTTGACTTAAAAGGAAAAGTTTGGTACCTATTATAAACCTCCATATCATTTCTAAATTGCTATCCATGGATACCCAACACGACCATTTGCGTCGATTTTTTTTTCCTCCACCTACAACTTTGTATTTTGTATATAGACTCTTTGATTGAATACAACAAAACGTATTTTAACGTTTTTCGAAATTGCTCCCCTAAAGGCGTAAAAAGGGGGTTCCAAGTTCGTACGGGGAGCAAATCTTTTTCAAGTGAGAGATTTAAAACTTTGTACATATACTCTCTGTTTAAATACAACAAAACATGTTTCAGCGTTTTTCAAAATTGCTCCCTTAAAGGGGTGAAAAGGGGGTTCCAAGTTTTAGCGGGGAGCAAATCTTTACTTTACTTAAAAATCGATATGGGTGTCGTTTTAGAGGTTCCTTGAGGCGCCGATTACGAAAATGTTACGCATTTTCAAATCCAAGATGGTGGACTTTTGTTTTTCTTAAAAATTGATATAGGTGTCATTTTTGTAGTTTCTCGGGGTGCCGATTACGAAAATGACATCCGTACATACCTAGATACGTAGAATCTCAACTGAGAATCTCCATTTTTGTAGACGGTTAAAAATTACGCTTACTACGCGAGCGAAGCCGGGGGAAAAGCTAGTTTACACATACATACATAAACTCACGCATGTGTTCCTCAAAGATGTAGGCAGATCACATGAAATTCAATTCCAGTGCAACATTTAGCAGTTGCAGGTTTAAAGATGGAGAAAATGTGATATTGCAGTGATATGTTGCTAGCCCATCGCCCACAACGCACTACACACCCGGCAATATAGGCAACGTCATATTAGCATAATCATCATCATTTGAACACCGTCTGTACAGTGCCGGATTAAGCTAGCGCGGGGCCTGTAGCAAATTTAAATAAATAAATAGTAAATAAATATCTTTGGACAATCTTACACCAATCAACCTAGTCCCAAACTAAGCTAAGCTTGTACTATGGGTGACGATATACATACTTATATAGATAAATAGATACTTAAATACATAGAAAACATCAAAGACTCAGGAACAAATATTTGTGTTCATCACACAAATAAATGCCCTGACCGGGATTCGAAACCGGGACCTCCAGCTTCGAAGGCAGGGTCACTACCAACTAGGCTAAAGCGGTCGTCAAATTATATCAACGGGCCTCTGGTTTGTTTTAGGTTTTCAAGTTTATATGGTATTAAAATGAAACAAAACTTTTCTGGATTTAATTTGGGCAAATACGAGTGGGACCTGACTACGTCCGGTAGGGAAGTTCGCGTATGGAGATATTATTAAGAGAAAAGTGAGTCTTAGTAAGTATTTTAGCCGTCACCTGGTTACCCAGTCGAGGAAGCAAAACCTCGAAACGTTCGTAACTTTGAAGAAATTTGGTACGAATGTTCATTGATGGCCTTGTTTTCGTCCCCAAGTCCCCAGGCCAGCACCTTCTAGACCTGCCGCTATCTTAGAAAATACACTCCATCCGAAACATATTTGCAATCATAATACTTAGATACTTTTTATAATAGGGTCAGAAAGCGTGGATGCGCGGGGCCCGTAGCATTTGCTACTCTTGCTATAAGTAATTCGATCCACAGGTAGACTCAGAACAGTCCCGCGTCGCATGGCACTTTCGGAAAAAAACCCACGCGTTATAGGACCAACGTATTACGAACATCTACCCACCAAATTAAAAAATTAAACATCTGACGAAGCATTTAAACGCCAACTTGGAATCTTTTTATTGGAAAATTCTTTTTATTCTGTAAATGACTTCATGGAAGTGAAATTTGTTTGAAATTGAATTTTTAATTATAGTTTTGTTTGATTTTAATTTTAATGTACTGTGACTGATGATTATTTAAAAAAAAAAAAAACAAAAAATCAAAACATTTATTCTGCAAATAGGCCTCAAGGGCACTTTTACAAGTCAAAATCTATCTAGGTACATCAAATAAAAATAATACAATAATCAAAGTATCATTAATTAAATGTAGTGTTACATGTCAAAAATAAGACTAAGAAACTAATAACAATCGAGATTTGTTAGAGATGTATAAGGTCTCTAAGCGTCAAGATAAAAGGTAATAAAGTAAGTACACTAATCATAATAAAATATTTTGAGCTATATCTATAACACGTCAACATGAAAATAATAAAATCTAATAAATAAATATCCTCTATCTTTCAGAAGAGCAATTAAACAAGCTTGAACGGCTCCAAAATGTGTGTATCCGTTTCATTTTCGGGCTGAGAAAGTATGATCATGTCTCCAGCTTCCGTTCGCTGCTGAAGTGGTTACCGATTCGTCTGCGACGTAATATGCACATCCTTTCTCTTCTTTATAGCACGCTGTTTATACCTAATACTCCTGGCTACCTTAAAGAACGGTTTACCTTTATGTCTTCCCTTAGGTGTTCTCAAAATCTCCTTCTTGTGCCCCCCCGATCGTCAAGTAAATGCTACAACAAATCATTTAGTTTTCATTCTGTTCGGATGTGGAATGCTTTGCCCATTGATATTAGGAGTGCTCCATCACTCCCTATTTTTAAAAAACGGTTAAAAGAGCATTATTTATCTCTTTCTTAGTCTTGCTCAATTCCTGTAAACTTCCTTTTGTTTGCGTTACCTTGTCGTTGTTTCCTCTTATGTATATATATTTATATATTTTATGTATTATTATGTAGTGTATATTTAGATATATATGTAGTATATGTAGTTTATGTTACTTTGTATGTAACCTCTTCTATATAATCTGTTCTCGTCTTTTTTGTTATTATGCACTGCCCAATAACTAATTTCTATACGCTGTATCGCTATCTGAAGGTTGTCTGGAAGAGATCGCTTTTTAGCGATAAGACCGCCTGTTTTTACCTACTTACTTAAGTCCTATTCATGTTTTGTCATTGTAATAATTCTCCATGTAGTGCACAATAAAGCATTTTATTATTATTATTATTATTATCCTCAATTTAAGTTTTCGTCATTATATTATTGACGCGGATTTTTATTGTTATAAATGATGTGATTTTAGTAGTATGATCATTATTTAAATAATTTTGATAATTGTTGTATAATTTAATTTTATTATTATTATTATCATTTTTGACATTTCATAATTTTTTTGACGATCATAATATAAAGTCGTATAAATTGACTTAGGATAATTTATATTGTATTATTATATTATGAAATAAATAAATCGAATCTAATCTAATCTATGGCTGATCCGCCACTGCGTCTGTACGCGAGGAACAACGCATCTCGTGACTATATCAGCCCATTAGTATTCCAATAAGCATCTAACGTATATTGAATATAAACATATAATATTCAAAGTAAACACAAATCGATCACACGAATCACGACCTTTTCACGACAAGCACTCGTGATATTGTTTGTATTCATTATTCAGAGAGTGCTTTCGATGCTATTAGTGGGAATTTTGAGACGCTCTTGTTTGTTATGACACTTGAAACGAAGGATCGTTGTCTGAGTGCCTACTCCGAACTTCGAAACGTGCTATCCCTTTCACTCGTAACGATATGACTTGTAAATTTATTTTTATTTTTTACCAATAAAGACTGTATTCTGTATTCTGTAACGTGTATTCACATTATTACACAAAGGCTAAAATGAAAAAGTATTTTTCACATGAAAGCTTGAACGGAGCGAAGCTATTTACCCTCTGTCAATCTCATACTAAAACGTTCCTAGGTTTCCCCTTACTACTTTATTAAGGTTCACGACGTTTGAATAAGCAATTTTATTACTGTTAGGTATTTGAAAGGACCTTTCCAAAATAAAGCCTTTACATTTATGTTAATCGTCAAATATTGTAACAGCAAACTTCGACAAAACTAACATTATCGATCAAACGTTTCTGTCAACTTTTGGGCTGTAGGGTAATATATTATTTTATTTATTTATTTTATTATTATTATAAAGAGGTACAATTTTACCATTAGTGTTTGTCCCACAAAACGGTTTACACAGTTTGACTGTGGGATCGGAGTCTCTTCGGTAACTAAATTCACATACATGACTATTACTATGTAGGTACTATCACTATTTACTAGTGTCTACTATGCTATTTAAGAAATAATTAAATAATTTTCTTTTATATGTTGCTCTATTGGCCTCCAGTCTGATATCTGTTGGCACGCAGTTTAAAATGTAGGGTATGCGTTTCCGCAGGCATCTGATATATTTACGAGAAACAATATAGACGGTCGACACCAAAATCTCTACCGCAAGTGCGACAATTCATAGTTATTCAGAAATGCGTACTTGCGGCGTTTAGACGCTTGGGCTTGGTCTGCGGTTGTCCCAGATTTCCGACTCTTCAACGTGGGAAGGAGCCAGCGTTTCGACGCAAAATATGAATACAATATAATTCTCTTTATTTATGTTTCGCCTTAGGCTAGGTTTTAACAATATCTTTATAAAAAGTAAAATGTAAAAATACACTTACAAAACATAAAATCATTATAAAAACCTTACCTAGGGTGCCGCCGGCAGCGAGGCGGGGCCTAAGCTACCGGTGGTTTGGGCAACAGAGAGAGGAACCTCCTGACTATCCGCGCCTTGTCCAGGAGTACCGCCTTCTGTATTTGACCCTTGATCCAGCCATCTAGCGAGAGTCTCTTGAGGTGTTGGTCGAGACTCTTCGCTATTAGACCGTTCGCAGAGACGACTATCATCAGGACAATGATCGTTGAATCAACATCCCACATGGCGGTCACCTCGTGTGCCAAGTCTAGGTACTTGCTGGCTTTGTCCTTCTCGGCCTTCACGAGGTTCTCGTCATGGGGGATGGTGATGTCAACGAGCACTGCCTGGCGCTTCGATCGATCTGTCAGCACAATATCAGGTTTATTGGCTACAATAGTCCTGTCCGTGATGACAGATCGATCCCAATAGAGTGTGGCACGACCATTTACAATTATTATTATCTTCATCTCATTACAATAAGAACATGGCACAGCCATTTTTTGTATATTGACATGCGACTTAATCAGTGCCTTTACCATGAGTTTACATGACCGTACTCTCTAGCGACAGTAGCGACTGCGTAAACGATTTAGTATGCCGATTCTTAGTTCTATTGCGTAACCGCCAGAGGCGCTGTACTTTTGCCCGTACAAATTTTTACGCAGTCATGTAAACTCTCTCTCGCAAAAAAAACGGGTTAAAAAAACAATAGTCCTGTCCGTGATGAGTTTCTTACGCCGGTTCTTCTCGAGGCAGAGGTTTATTTTATGAACCGGTGGTAGTTTTTTGACATTCATAAGTGCATGTAACATGCCTAAATTGAAGAATAAATGATTTCATTTCATTTCATTTCAATACAATACAAATACAGTACACACACACACAAATGAATCAAAACAGCAATATGTTAGGGTAGGTAGATGTAGACAAAAGGCTGTCTTATCGTTAAAGAGCGATCTCTTTCAGACCTTTGGGTAACGGAAATAAAGAAGATATATTATGCAGTGCCGTAATACTAAATATCACATTTTCTTTAAGGGCGTGCAATGAGAAATATCGCCTTCTTTGAAACGCCGTTCTGCCCAGGCGAGGAGACAATAAGGATTGATTTTCAAATATATGATTCTTGACTATATGACTGTGTTTCTGACAATAGCCGAAATATGACTGCTTAAATTTTTCTCTATAGAAAAAAACCCAAAGTCGAGTCTTTATTTTCCTTTTTTTACTCAGCCTACTAAAACACCGCATTATTAAACGACATAATTAAGTTAAAATGATAGTATTTTACCGCATTTAAATTTTGACAAGAGCAAATTTAATAAAACTGCACACAGTGAGATATTTATCGAGATTAGTCTAAAAAAGTAATTCCCGAAGAGTGCTGCATCCCGTTAAGGCGCCTATACCCGAGAACGACCTTGCGAGTCGGGGCGTGGCGTAGCCTTTCCCGCCGCACTACCCGCGCCCCCCCGCTGTAACAGTTTTTTTGTATGTGTGTATGTATTTTTTATATTATTATTTTCTAAATACGTAGGAATGTTTGAAGTAATTAAATATATAAAATAGTTAAGTAGGTATATTGTCTCAGAATCGAACTCTTATATTTTAGCGTCGCGCGCAAAGCGACACAGCCTTCCCGTCCGAGAGCCGGTGACAGACTGCCGCCCGTCGCCCGCGCACGTATCCGCCCCAACTTTGATGACGGTGTGGTAGTTATTCCAGGTTTTTGACAAAAGTAATGATTATTTTACAATATCCGTTGCTCAGATTATGAAAAACTGAATTAAGTTTTATTTTATGAATATCCCGTGTAAAAAACATGTCTAAATAGTGAGCAGTAGCGATTTAAAAGGTTGAAAAATGCCTTATTTGATTTTTTTTTTGTTAGGACTATCTAGGCGTGTTGCAATTTCCGTTGCTCAGATTGAAGAGGACATATCAATTCTTCAAGTATATTTTTTCGAGACCTATATTTCGGGCCAGTTTTGAGTTTTAGGCCTTTGAACGCGACCAAAATGTGGTATTTCACTCTATTACGCGCCTTAAGTCGTGCGCGAAAAACATAAGCGTGTCTCTTTCACGAGGGGCGTGGCTGACCGAATCGAGACATCCCCTTAACAGTACCTTTTCGGAAAAGGAAAAAGATCGTGACGTCCGTCTGGCTCGGAAGGTCGGATGGCAGAAAACTAGTGCCTACACCAAGTCTTGGGATTAGATGTCAAACCGGACTCCTATAGGACTCTAATAGGGTTTCCTACAGGATAAAAATGCGAAAAACGCGGCGTGACGAAGTAAAAAAGTCCATTACGTAATTTCAGACGACAAATTACTTCAGAAAAGTTTCTACTCAAGGGATTACGTGTAGTCCATCCGCTGGTCTAAGGCTGAACAGCCACAAAGATAAGCTATTTAGTTAGTCAAAAGATCGTAAGTGATGTCTTACATATAGCAAAAGCTAACTTATTAGTTTGCACTAGAGTTCAATGTCAAATGACACCATTAAAACTTGCAATGCGTCTATAACTAGCTATTACACATATATTCTAGAGCTGTGAAGTAGCTGCGGGCTGAAAAACAGCGCTGTCCAGCCGTCCAGGCTCGCAGCATATGCTGAGCCCGAGCCTATTGTCGCTATTACTTTTAATTTATTTTAATGTACCTACCTCTATTATTAATTTCTGTTTCTGTTATTTGTTGCTTTTATTTTGTGTAACTTCTTTCTGGCGATAATAAATCTCTTTTTATTTTTTTTATTTTTAACAAAATTTGATGTAACTGCCACATTTGATATCTGTCAGCTGTCAAGTTGTTTTTTTTTGTGTCGCGGCAACCAAGGCACGATCCTGTTAATCCCTCCAAATGTGTGGTATGTCAAAAATAAGATTCAAATATATGTTTTTTGAAAACGATACTTAATAAATTAAAACCGGCAACAGCTTTGGACTTAATAAGTCTACTATCAATAAAAAATATAATAGTTAGTTCCTATTCTTCACTCAATTGCTCAAAGGCTAACTGGAAGAGATCCCTTACAGGGATAAGTTCGCCTTTGTACATGATTGATCTGTTTTTTCTGTATGATTTATTTTACCATGTCTTGTGTACAATAAAGTATTTACATACTTACATACATACATAATATGAACCACTGTAAAAATTTAAGGTTTCCAATTAATTTGGTTGTTTAAGGTTTATGACCTCAAACGCCGCATATCACAGAAAAACTATATCTACTTGGATAAAGGGCTAATTCAGTTAGGTTTTGCATTCCATTTTCAATTGGTGCCCCCGCTTTCACGCGCAATTAGGTGACTCTTCAAAAGAAGTCGGCACAACAAATCATTTTTTTTTAATTCGATTGCTCTTATCCAGCATCTAGCCAGGGCGCAAAGATGAAGCTGACAGTGTAGCGAGCGCTCCCAGAAGATGCCTACGAGCATATATAAGCCCCACTGCTGGGCACAGGTCTCCCTTCACATGGATGAAAGGGCAGTCCCCACGCTGGCTCTGAGCGAATAAGAGCTATCGCGTATGAATTCGCCGCTAGAGGCGCTAGTGTAGCGTGGGGTCTCCGAAACGTCAAATGTCACTCTTTGTGGTTGCGCTACGTGGGTTAATATCTAATTGGAACAATATGGTGACTATTTTGCAATACCTGTGCTTGATTATGGCAAATATGAGTTAGGGGTCAATGACTGTTAGGGCTTTGAGACAGTTTTGTCTTTCGGAAACTTATTTCCTCCTTTTTTCCGAACAAAACGGGACTGCGCTACTATGCGGTATGTTCGATATTTTTACGGTACGGCTTTAATGTATTGAATATGATTTAAATGTAAACTTCGTTCTGATGTCCATAGTAACTAATAACAATTTTTGACAGCTGGACCTTACTCGACAGTGGCACCAACTGGTGAGCACAAAAACGATAGCCCCCATTGGCGACTTCATACACCGTTGAATTTACAAATACAAATATGGTAAATATCCCGTTTCAAATCGTAATTCTAATGTAAATGACCATGTGAGCTTGAAATCTTATACCGTTGAAATTCTTCGCAGATTTTTCCTCCACCAAAATGCTAACAGTAAATATGAAATGTCATGAATTCAAGCCAAGCAGCCACACTTCGCAGTCGTTAAGCTAAATTAAAGACCTTTGGGCGGCTTGAGAACTTCTAACAGTCAAGTTGCCCACTCACTCGACAAGCCTAATTCCAATAACGTCTGGTTTCCCCTCTGGTTGGAAAACGTTTCCGTAAAAACTAGTCCTGAAATGAAGCATGGGTCTTCTGGTAGAGGTCGCTGTACGCCTCCCTCGAGGCGTTTGTATAAAATATAGTTTACGTTAGCAGCGGTACTGCTTAATACGAAGGAACGGTTGATGAATTTGGGACTGGGTGGCGATTGCAACTATAGCTCAGCTGGCTAGAGCGACTGGCCGCGAGTGCCGGGAGGTCGCAGGTTCGAACCCTGCTCGGTGCCTAAATTTTTCAATTTTGCCTTTATTCTAAATTTCACTGACGATCATGATGCGAATTACTGTTTACTGATCATTGCAGTGCTAGTCGAAGATATGATTCACTACCTACTGTATTCGATAAAATACTTTTTTTTTAATACAACGCCGGTGGCAAACAAGCGTACGGTCCACCTGATGGTAAGCGGCCACCGCAGCCTATAGACGCCCGCAACTCCAAAGGAGTCACGTGCGCGTTGCCGACCCTTTATAAGATTTGAGGATGCACTGTGTTGACAGCAGAAGGAACACATTTAGGTCCCTCGCTCTCAACACAGTGCATCCTCGGGAACTCTGGCAACCTTGCTCACCTCCAGGAACACAACACTAAATACTTGTATAGTAAATAATGTTATTATGGCTGTGGTCTTCTGCAAGGCGGAGGTAATTCCCCAGTTGGGCTGCTCCAAATTCAAGCAAGATGACATTTTGCTGTGCCCTACCTCTCTTAAAACTTATAAAGACAATTCTGATTTATCAATTAGTTAGATATGAAATAGCATTCTTTGTAATAATCCGAGTGCGTACACTGGTCGTTTCATAGTGACCCAAACGTGGAGCACGGACGTGTGATGGAAGTAATTTGCTTGGACGTCCAAGAAAATTGAAACATTTTGTAGGGGCACTGTGAACGTGGTAATTCGATGGCTGAGATACGCGTCATACTCCTGATCGGGTGCTGTTTGTGGAGTCCGGTCTGTTCATGCTTGCTAGGACATAGTGACTACGTTAATACTAGTGTCTTTTTATAGGGGATTGACGAGAGACATCATCCTGTTGTGGATTCGTTTTTATTATCAGTGACTTAGAGACCATATACATCAGATTCAGATTCAGATTCAGATTCATTTATTTCATAGATGTAAATTACAATATAAATTTGCATTCATGTCAAAAGTATACGAATTCACATTATGATCGTCAATTAAGATATAAATAATCATCAATTAAGATATAAGTGAATCATCTCTAACAATATTAAATTAATTTTAATTTTGACGCTCAGAGACCATGTACATCCCTGGGATATTATATTAATTTCATTATACTCCTTGTTTAATCTTGAGACCTTATACATCTCTAACTTTACTGATGTTGTCATATTTGTAATAGATAACTTTGCAAGTTTATCTTCACTGTATGACATTAATTTTGTTATAATTGTAAACTCGAAATTATTATTCCTTCTTGAACTGTAAATTACAATTTTGACATGAAAAATGTATTACTTATTATAGTTAGACTTTCTTAAATTGTAAATTAATATTTTGACATGTACGAGTAAAAGTGCCCTTGTGGCCTATTTGCAGAATAAATGTTTGTATTTGTATTTGTTATATGAAATTAGAATGCGAAATGTTAGTGTTTAATTGACCTCAAGGTTAGCTAGAAGGTCTCGGCTATAAGATTGTTAGCGTAATCTGAAGCCGTTAATTACAGGTGCCTAGTTAACTTAGGCACAAACAACGTCTACTGCTAATTGTCGAGATGCCCTTAGTTATACGTAATAGCTCGATAGTCGCAATCAACTCTCTGTATTTAGTCTTTTTCCTGTGTATTGTTTATGTATTTTGAAAAATCATCATCATCCTAGCGTTATCCCGGTACAGTTGCATCCATAAGGTTGCCCGGGGTCCGCTACCTAATCACAAGATTTGGCGTAGGCACTAGTTTTTACGGAAGCGACTGCCATCTGACCTCCTGGCTCTTGACTAGGAATCGTTTTGGCCATTATTTGTTATTTATCATTTAATTTTCAACACTACTATTAATGAAATGTATAAACCGCAACTGTGACACTGACCTGACATATCTAACAATAGAGATGAGATATTTAACTTCAAGATGAAAAAAAAACATGGTGATGTTCCGTTAAATAGTAACACCGTAACTTGTCACGAAGTAACAACGTTACGAAATAACAGGTATTTTTTAGAGTTGCGTTATCACTGGAACGGTGAAACGGAACCGAGTTTTATGAAATAGACACTAAGTGTGAACAAGAGTCGCGCTGAACGTCGGAAAATAGCCGATCAAGCTAACTGTTTAAATATTAAATAACCCAACAAAATAATGTGATTAAACAGAGAAATTATTTTTTAAACATTTACTAATTTAGATGAATTATTTTTATATGCTAATTATTATAGTATTTATAAGCAAATTCATCTTTAAAACGTCTTGAGAAGGTACTATCAGCAACAAGTCCTTTAGGGTTTTCGATTTTTAACAAAGTTGAAAGAAAGAAAGAAAGAAAAACATTTATTCGTGACGATACAAAAATAAAATAAAGATAAATAAACGTAATTTTAAAAAAAAACAAGGAATCGCCACAAAAAGGTTTCGCCTCAGCCGACTTCCGGCGAAACCTAGGTTGTTAATGACGGTGTGTGTAGCACGCTTCGCCTAAAAATTGAACGCGACCTATTACAACTTGACACCGCCGTCTTGCGTTCGGCGCTCTAGGTCACAAACTTGGATTATTCATTGGGTAAACAAGTCTGTAAAAAATCAGAACTACCGGATTTGACCCAAGCTCTGAATATTTAAAGTTACTGGATTAAATATAATGATTTCTTTCTTCGCTATCAGTAATCGTAGTTATAGGCTACGGGACTAATACAAATAGCTTACATGTGGACAATGTGTCGATGATACACTTGGTACAAGCGGAGTATCAGCAAATGGATCATGTTCTAATTGGCGACATCAGTCGAACCGACTTCACACATGAGACATATTGATTACTGCTTACCTGTGGACATCTGTGTCGATGACACACTTGGTACAAGCGGAGTGTCAGCAGATGGAACATATTCTGAGTGGCGACATCAGTCGAAACGACTTCACACATGAGACATATTGATTACTGCTTACCTGTGGGCATTTGTGTCGTTGACACACTTGGTACAAGCGGAGTGTCGGCAGATGGAACATGTTCTGAGTGGAGACATCAGTCGAACCGACTTCACACATGAGACATTGATTATTGCTTACCTGTGGACACTTGTGTCGATGACACACTTGGTACAAGCGGAGTATCAGCAAATGGATCATGTTCTGAGTGGCGACATCAGTCGAACCGACTTCACACATGAGACATATTGATTACTGCTTACCTGTGGACATTTGTGTCGATGACACACTTGGTACAAGCGGAGTGCCGGCAGATAGAACATGTTCTGAGTGGCGACAGTAGTCGCGCTGTTTCTCCACAAACAAGGCAAGTTCGTGGTGCGGGACCCTGGGCCGATCGACGCATGCCTGATAACAAATTTGTTTATTACTTTCTAGTAATTGTAGATCACGAAATATTTGTGTAATCTAGACCTTTGTTTTATTAATCCTGGACGTCAAGAATACGTAAAGGTGTAGCCATGGCGTAGCATGTTGTGGTGTCAATAACTACAGCAGATGTTGTCGCGTAGATACGTTGTCAAAGTCACCTTCATGCTTTAAACTAAAGTTCATATTTGTCAATCCCTTATGGAAAAGAACTTGGCGTGTAGTCACTGCCCTACATGAAGAATGGCGTGCAAACAGTTAATGAAAGAAGAAAGAAAGAAAGAAAACATTTATTCGTGACGATACAAATAATGAGAGATTTAGACCACTTGTAGGACGAAGTAAAGGACTGACATGAAAGTTTTAGTTTTCCAAAGACGATCTTGAGGACAGAGAATCATTGAAAAACAATTGATTATAACGTTGACATCAATTTTTAGGAAGCTTTTGAAGAAACGAAAATAAGGTATAGACTACACATACATTTACCGTTTTGCAGGGAACGGTACTAGAAGTAATTTGATAACATTAACCACAGAATAATATATAAACCGACATAATAAACGGTTGACCCAAGTGACCCAAGAGACGACAGGCCATAATACTCGTATGAAGCTAACTTCAATAATAAAATAACCTATTTTTTTATGTTATAGGGGGCAAACGGGCAGACGGATCGCTTGATGGTAAGCAATTACCGTTGTATTTACTAACTTACTCAAATATTTTGAGAGTCATCAAACGATATGAGCTGAATAATCAATAACTTTGTGTGTCGCCTGAAATATCTAACAATCTTTCTTTATAAATACATCGAAAAGGTTCAGTAATAACATGAGCAACCAATCCTTCAATGTGAAGGAAATCCCTTATCAGTTGGAATGGAAATAAATGATTTTCGGAAGGATAAACGTGCGTAGTACCTAACTAAGCTATTTATTTACGACACAAGCTTTGCAGGCGACTTGCAATCTGTGCCTTTACCATGAGTTTGCATGACCGTACTCGCTAGCGACTGCGTAAACGATTTAGTTCGAGCCGTAGCCGAGTTTCTTACGCCGGTTCTTCTCGAGGCAGAGGTTTATTTTATGAACCGGTGGTAGTTTTTGACATTCATAAGTGCATGTAACATGCCTAAATTGAAGAATAAATGATTTCATTTCATTTTATTTCAATATGCCGATTCTTAGTTCTATTGCGTAACCGCCAGAGGCGCTGTACTTTTGCCCATACAATTTTTACGGAGTCGCTAGCGAGTACGATCATGTAAACTCATGGTAAAGGCACTGGAGGTCATTCTGGGTTCGAAAATATCTCACGAACGTGGGTCAGCCATGTGTATTGAGATATATATGCACATTGTCTTTTTTTTTGAACCTGACTGTGGCTTTATAGGACGGGCCCAATAAAGCGATAGCAGTGCGCGGTTGGAGAGTAGCCTGGGGACAATCCAGGGGAAAGCCTCCGGCACGACCACGCGTGTGGTTTGGAACACTGGAATACTCTAAGAGTTTGCGCTCCAGGGAGATTGGTTGAGCGATTTCAACCGAATCTGAGGTGTGAGTGGAATCGAGCTGGGAGTTTTGTCGCTGGTTCAATTCAATTAATTTTATTTCGGATAAAATCCATATATGGTTAGTAACATTATTGTACTTCTATCTATGTTAGTGGGGTTCATGTGTGCGTCAGTGTAGGAGCTATGAGTTCACATTGTCTATGTGTTCGTATGTGTCACAACTACATGGCTAACCAGCGCTCGCCGGGAGATAAAAGCACTATAACTCAGGTATTTTAAGGCCGGGTTTTATAAAGATCCGTTAGACCAAATGTCACATCAAATTTCAGTAACTCAGTACATTTTTTGACATAACAAACCGACATAAGGTATAACGGATCTTTATAAAACCGAGCCTAAAAGTTGTAGCTTAGCGAGTTACTTTTCGTTCCAACACAGTTGTTCCCTCTAGGTTAGGAGACCAGGATGACAGTAGCTTTCTTGAAACAAGTGCCTGCGTCAAATCTAGGGGTTAGAAGTCAAAGCGGACCCCGGGCTCTATTTGCGTATAAGCAGGAAAAATGCTAAGAGTATATAAGGTTAACAGATAGGGACCGGACGGACACAGACAGACAAAGTCCAACACAAACTTTGAGTCTGCCTTGTCAACATATTTCGCTTATATATATTCAGGTCTCCGATATGGCGTGGTCCTATGGGGAGCCAGCGCAGACGCCCAACAACTCTTCATCATGCAAAAAAGTGCATTCGAATTCTAGCGAATATACGCATCCCGAACAGCTGCCGTCCGCACTTCATAAAAAATAACCTTTTGACACTACCATCTGGGTCATTGTCAGATTTATGTTCGCGTCTTTTCGGTGGACAAATCAAAAGTTAAGGGCCACAAAGCTTTATTTTGGATTGGTCTAGTAACCCGCATAAACGGTGTTTCCATAACTACAAATCCATGTAATAAAAACATAACTGATATGTAGATAAGCCGTTAACTATTGACCACCGGGAGGACAAATTTCGTTTTTACAATTGACAATGACCCATCTATATATATACTGGAAGCTGCCCTCTTTGTGTGAAAAAACCCAGAACTATTCCCAGTAAAACCTGATACTACTAAAACTAGAAATCAGTATAGAAGTAAATTAGCATTGCCAAAATCCAATCTGGCCATGTTTAAAAAAGGACCGCAGTATAAATGCATTCTAATTTTTAACAATGTACCAGATGAGATCAAATCGCAACCTGATGATGAGGTATTTAAGACCAAGTTAAAAAACCTATTAATAGAAAATTGTTACTACTCGGTGGACGCATTCCTTGATGACAAAAATTTAGCAAATTATTATAAGTAAATTGAAATAAAATGTAAGCACTTAGTCTTAGATTAACATTATACATAAAATAACAGTAAATGAATCAGTGAAGTAAATAGTTGATTCACCTAACTTATTTGACATATACCATAATTGTAAATGTAATAATCGAGTTTTTAAATCTAGATTTAACATTATGACTATTGTGTGCCCTTACAGGGTGTCATGAAATGACTTAAATTAGAAATGTAACATCTTATTGTGTATGCATGACATTACAATGAATAAATAAATAAGTATAACGAAGTCGTATCGATATCCAATACCGCTACCCGCTTATACTGTACGGAAAACGGTCCCTGCTTACTGAACTGTAAGCCTAGTAAAGAACTAAGTATTGTAATAGATATTAGTGCAAGACTTCTCAAAGTTAAGTCATCGAAACTTCGTTATTGGGAAAGTCATTACGAAGTTGATCTCGCTTGTTTCCACTTCCAATACGACATTTTGATATCTCACCACACCACATAAGATAAGACCCAAAGGTTACTCGTCAGATTAAAGGGAAGCCTCGATTCGGTCAGCCCCACGCCCATGAAAGAGACACGCTTATGTCTTTCACTTACGACAAAACGGGATATAACACTCTTCGGGAATGGATTTTTAGACAAATTACGATAAATATCTGATTGTGTGCAGTTTTATAAAATTTCCTCTTGACAAAACTTAGACTAAATAAAATACCATCATTTTAACTTAATCGTGTCGTTGAATAATGCGTTGTTTTAGTAGGCCGAGTAAAAAAAGGAAAATAAAGACTCAGCTTTGGATTTTTTTCTAAATAAATAATTGTAACTGCTTGAGTGGCGTCCACGCACGACCTGGTGAAGGTCGCGGGAATCCGGTGGAAACGAACGGCACAGGACCGGTCTAAATGGCGAGCTTTGGGGGAGGCCTATGTTCAGCAGTGGACATCTTTCGGCTGAAATGATGATGATGAAATAATTGTAAGCAATCTGTTACAATTATTTATGTTTATGCTATTGTCAGAAACACAGTCATATAGACAAAAATCATATATCTGAAAATCAATCTTTATTGTTTCCTCGTCTGAGCAGAACAGCGTTGACTGGTAATTCCGACGTTAGACAACAAGGACAGCCACATAGGGATTAGACATTAATCACGTAAAGGGGTTTAAAAAGAGATATAAATTGCTTTTACAGCGCTCAAGAGCATATGGCCTCTTGTAGCGCCAAAAGGGCCCATATTATACAGCTCATTATAATCTTTAGCCGCTTATAGAACCACTATATTTCTTACTAATGGAACAGAAGCCGTTATGAAAATCCTTTATCCGCTACTGTGTAGCTTGTTATAGGGCTTGTGTGCTAGTTGGGATACTGAATGGACTAATAATACATACATCACTATTTACAAAGATCAATCATTCATTTACACCATCCAATAGAGCACCCCAGGAAGGAGGGAAGAAATAACGCGACACGTGGGAAATATCGCGTGTTTCTATAAGCCACATCGATACATCACTGAAAACGCAAAGGAATGACTGTCTTGACATTATCGTAGGAAAATAAAAATTTTTAGCTGGCCGAAAGAACATCATCACGTGATTAGTGTACGATCCTATACAGGCTGAATTCCGCAGGGCTCCATACAAAAAAATGTATCTCCCCTGCAACTGCGCCTGCTACAAACATACCTTCAAGTCTCGCAACGAGCCGGCCGACGCGCCTCGCCTCATCCTCGTCCACTTTCTCCACGCGTCGCATATTCGTCGCGATGGACACACGCTCTGTCAGTCATATCCTCCCATATGTCCCCATGTATCTACGCCTGCTACGAACATACATTCAAGCCTCGCAACGAGCCGGCCGACGCGCCTCGCCTCATCCTCGTCCACTTTCTCCACGCGTCGCATATTCGTCGCGATGGACACACGCTCTGTCAGTCATATCCCCCCATATGTCCCCATGTATCTACGCCTGCTACGAACATACATTCAAGCCTCGCAACGAGCCGGCCGACGCGCCTCGCCTCATCCTCGTCCACTTTCTCCACGCGTCGCATATTCGTCGCGATGGACACACGCTCTGTCAGTCATATCCCCCCATATGTCCCCATGTATCTACGCCTGCTACGAACATACATTCAAGCCTCGCAACGAGCCGGCCGACGCGCCTCGCCTCATCCTCGTCCACTTTCTCCGCGCGCCGCACGACCGCCGCGATGGCCTCCCGCTCTGTCAGTCATATCCCCCATGTGTCCCCATGTATCTACGCCTGCTACAAACATACATTCAAGCCTCGCAACGAGCCGGCCGACGCGCCTCGCCTCGACCTCGTCCACTTTCTCCGCGCGCCGCACGACCGCCGCGATGGCCTCCCGCTCTGTCAGAGTCATCCCCATGTGCCCCCATGTATCTACGCCTGCTACAAACATACATTCAAGCCTCGCAACGAGCCGGCCGACGCGCCTCGCCTCGACCTCGTCCACTTTCTCCGCGCGCCGCACGACCGCCGCGATGGCCTCCCGCTCTGTCAGTCATATCCCCATGTGTCCCCATGTATCTACGCCTGCTACAAACATACATTCAAGCCTCGCAACGAGCCGGCTGACGCGCCTCGCCTCGACCTCGTCCACTTTCTCCGCGCGCCGCACGACCGCCGCGATGGCCTCCCGCTCTGTCAGAGTCATCCCCCCATATGCCCCCATTTATCTACGCCTGCTACAAACATACATTCAAGCCTCGCAACGAGCCGGCCGACGCGCCTCGCCTCGACCTCGTCCACTTTCTCCGCGCGCCGCACGACCGCCGCGATGGCCTCCCGCTCGGTCGGAGTCAAGGGAGGCTCGCTTCTGGCGGCGCTCCATCCTGTTCGGAGTCTGAAAACATACAATACAATGGGTCAATCAACTTTTTCTTGTTGTTATTCTGTCCCGTCAGCGAGGAGACAACAGTAACCGAGTTTCTTAGAAAAATGTTTATAATATGTAATTCAAGCACGCTCAAGATATTAACACATTTTTAATCCTGTTGTTTCTAACAATGTCGTTGTAGATTACACCTACTACATTTAAATTTAGTTATACTTCACAGATTACGCACGCGGAGTTTACCTTTAAGTAACTGTTACACTTAAACATTTATTGGTAAACCTTGATTAAATAAATAAATAAATAAATGACCCATGGTCAAATGGACTTATGCTCATAGCTAAAACTCATGTTTAGTAGATTGAAACCCTATAAAATCACAGAGTGACTCAGGAGATGTAGCCATGGTAATGAGCAACAAAAAATAGTTGATCCACCCCAATACACAAATACGCTTTATCGCATACTGAACAACACTGTAGAATACTTAATCATAATGTGTACAAGCAAACAACAGGCATGATAATCGCTGAAGAGCCATCTCTTCCAGACAATGTTAGGGTAGCGGATATGAATAAACAGTCAATATATGATGAAGAATATGTACGAACGGTTTTTTTCTGAACCTGACTGTGGCTTTATAGGCCGGGCCCAATAAAGCGATAAGAGTGCGCGGTTGGAGAGTAGCCTGGGGAAAATCCAGGGGAAAACCTCCGGCACGACCGCGCGTGTGGTTTGGAACACTGGAATACTCTAAGAGTTTGCACTCCAGTGAGATTGGTTGAGCGGTTTCAACCGAATCTGAGGTGTGAGTGTAACACAAATACTCATTATCGCATACTTAAGGGTCCTTATCAGTTAAAAAACGCTCATCTATTTACGTCATTTTCTGTTTGAATTGAGACGCATCTTGATATTTTCTCAATGTTACTATCTAGTACAGGACTATTCCGACCTTGTGTCATAAACTTTAAATATATTTTTTGATTTTTTTATTAAGAAGTATCGTTTCAAACGTCACTCCAAATAGACCATTTTCAAGCTAAAAAATTGTTTTTTTCCGCGTAAATTCTACTCCACACAATAAAATCAAAAAATGGCTATGTTACTATTTAACATTTTAATAAAATCATCGTATTATTTATTCACTTTATTAGTATTATCTATACTTTAGTCATAATTTGAAATCAAAACATTTTAAAACTTATAAGGCCTCTTAACAAAATAACACTATAGAATACGTAATCACAATGAGTACAAGCAAACAACAGGCAGGCTTATCGCTGAAGAGCGATCTTTTCCAGACAGTTTTAGGGTAGCGGATAGAATAAAGAGTCAGAAATATATACCTGTAGTCAGACAAAGTCTAAAAGAAGTAAGCTTTTTAGTGTCATGAGCCGAGCATTAAGGGTCGGTTGCACCAACACACGATCACAGGCCGGTCATCGTCAAATATGGCGCCGGCAGCTGTCATCCCATAGAAACTTGTCAAACTTTCCATACAATTAGATTTTAACGAACACCGCTTACGATTACAGACGGTTTGGTGCAACCCACCCTAATTGTTTAGTTGTTATATATTTATTTAATTTGAGTTTTAGCTATAAGTTTCCTTATTGAAAAGTTTTAGTTCACTGTGTAAGTCTGTCTATCTCGTTCTCCCACTTTCCACTCAATCCCTCAAAGGTTAGCTGGAAGAGATCCCGCATAGGGATAAGTTCGCCTTTGTACTCTAATCTTATGTGACATGTATATTGTTTTAAGCTGTTATTGTGTACAATAAAGTGATTACATACATTATATTGAGATATCCAATTAATGCTCGCTCTAGGTAATTCGAAGGTTAGCTGGAAGAAATCTTCCGGCTTTGTATTTTAATCTTGAGTGACATGTATGTCGTTTAAACTTGCTAAGAATACGATCTCATGTGAATAGGACAATCTCAAGACATGGCTAAATAAGAAAATGGAAAAATCAGGATTGAACCTATTCCGAATTTGGTAACCTCCGCCCAAAGATTATTGTGTACAGTCACCACCGTCAGTCATATCTGTCAAAACAGTGACTTTCATCGGCGTGTGTTTTTCAATACTTTATTCTATCGTTTTGTCGGCGTTATTGATATGTATACTTAAACCAAATTACAGCTTTCTAGTAGTTTAAGAGAGGTAGGGCACAGCAAAATGTCACCTTGCTCGAATTTGGAGCAGCCCAACTGGGGAAGTACCTCCGCCTTGCACAAGACCACAGCCATAATAACATTATCTACTATACAAGTATGTAGTGTTGTGTTCCTGGAGGTGAGCAAGGTTGCCAGAGCTCCCGAGGATGCACTGTGTTGAGAGCGAGGGACCTCAATTTGTTCCTTCTGTTGTCAACACAGTGTATCCTCAAATTTTATAAAGGGTCGGCAACGAGTACGTGACTCCTTTGGAGTTGTGAGTGTCTATAGGCTGCAGTGGCCGCTTACCATCAGGTGGATCGTAAGCTTGTTTGCCACCGGCGCTGTATGAAAAAAAAATGTACGAACGGTTTTTTTTAACCTGACTGTGGCTTTATAGGCCGGGCCCAATAAAGCGATATGAGTGTGCAGTTGGAGAGTAACCTGGGGAAAATCCAGGGGAAAACCTCCGGCACGACTACGCGTGTGGTTTGGAACACTGGAATACTCTGGAGTTTGCGCTCCAGTGAGAATGGTTGAGCGGTTTCAACCGAATCTGAGGTGTGAGTGGAATCGAGCTACTGGGAGACTCCCAGTACCTCGATTAATGTCGCTGGTTCACTAAACTTAGCATAACTGAGAAGAGTCCAGCAAGTAACTTAGCTCAGTCCGACCCAGGTCGGGCCTAGCTGAGTTTCTTGCTGGACTCTTCTCAGCTAGGCTAGGTTTAGTGAACCAGCGACAAAACTCCCAGTAGCTCGATTCCACTCACACCTCAGATTCGGTTGAAACCGCTCAACCAATTTCACTGGAGCGCAAACTCTTAGAGTATTCCAGTGTTCCAAACCACACGCGTGGTCGTGCCGGAAGTTTTCCCCTGGATTTTCCCCAGGCTACTCTCCAACCGCGCACTCCTATCGCTTTATTGGGCCCGGCCTATAAAGCCACAGTCAGGTTCAAATATATATTAATATATAAGTAACTTAGCTAGGCCCGGTGTACGAACGGTTACTGAGCTAAACCGCAGTCAGGCGGACGGACAGACAAGCCGGTGCTATAAGGGTTCCTATTTTAATTGATCTTCAAAACAGTTTTTTAAATTAAAATTTGCCGATTTTGAGTGATGTTTAAAACGATGTTTCTTAAGGCAAGGCCATACTAGTGCAAATGACTCTAACACGTGTGAGTTTACAATTAACCATCCCGCTCTCTACGGAAGCTATGCACGTGATTTCGTAAATATTTAGTACATTAATTGATTTTTGGAACACTGGATCACTTATGAAAAATCTGTCCGGTCATTACATTAGAACAATAAAAAGCTATCCTTTTTGTAATAGAAACATATCACTGTCGTTCATAATTACGAAATATAAGAAATAAAATATACATGAAAATTTATTTTTATACGGTGATTTTTTGACACAGTTACCAAGGCATTTTTCAATATTTTGTTCGGTTATTTCATGTTTTTGTTTGTTTTTCAGTCCATAAATGTGTAGTGTAATTCTACATTTAGATTTAGATTTCATTAATTACATAATACTTCATTATTAACTTTCATGCCAATTTGAAAGAATCCCTATTGTTAATAAGAAAAAAACGGTTAGAACTCACTTGCCTTGATAACACTTAACCTGATGAAGGACTCCAATTGTAGTCCGAAACATGTAGCAAATAGTGACTTTCCAAGTGAGTTCCAACCGTTTCTCTTATTAAGTGTAAATATGTCTCACGTTAGTGTAAATTTATGTAATCCCTATTGTGGTAGTCGATACATTGAATAGAATTATTTCTTCACACTGGAAGCTCAAAGTATTTTCGTCAGATCTCTGAATGGACCTTGAATGAAAAATAAGAAAATGTGTGATATTATAGGTCCTAATAATTCTATACAAATTGTCAAGAAACGAGTCAATTCTCACAGAAAATAATTTCTCTCACAGATAAGCGTTTTTAAATGATTAGGACCCTTTCAGTGCCTTTACCATGAGTTTGCTTGACCGTACTCGCTAGCGACTGCGTAAACGATTTCGTACGCCGATTCTTAGTTCTATTGCGTAACCGCCAGAGGCGCTGTACTTTTGCCCATACAAATTTTTACGCAGTCGCTAGCGAGTACGGTCATCTCAACTCATGGTAAAGGCACAGGACCGAAATCGATAGCGCTTACCGACGTAATTGCAGTGTTATCAGTATCAGCCGGTAGATGAGATAGGTACGTCTATATTACAGGGAAACCGCGTCATAAGTACCTACTTGTTCTACAAACACTTGTCATCATCCTCCTAGTATTAATAAATGAAATAAAAATAAAAAAGCCTTTTATTTCTTGCTAATACTTTTACAATGTCAATACTTGTTAGTAAGTTCAAATTTGATTTAGTCAATGTAATATAATGATATAATCTAAGTTAATTTCAAAATTAATGTCTTATTTTTATGATATTACTATATTACATGTCAATTTACATTATTTTAAAAATTTTAAGATTAAAAGATTTAAGAAACTACATTACATGTTGAGAAGATTAAAGAACTACATTACATGTTGAGAAGCAAGAACGCCCTCTCAGGTGAAGGCCTCCTCCAGAGAAAGCCAGTTAGCCTCCTAGCATTATCCCAGTACAAATTGTATTCTGATTCCTGAAGGATGACCGGTTCCGCTGCCTAATCCAAGATTTGGTACTATTTTTTACGGACGCCATCCAATCGGGTTGGACTGTCTTCCAACCCGAGGCGAAACCAGACCTTATTGGAATTAGGTAAACTTGAAATATATGATGGATACTCTGCTACTGGGCACCACAGTGACATATATTTCAAGTTTGCCCATCTACTCGATACGCCGGAGGGCCTCCGGAAGACCTGATCAACTTAAACGACGAAGCTCTCAAGTGGATTAATTCTCTGGAGTTTGATTTATGATCTTCTGTATCTACTTTTAAATATGCCACACAAATAAATAAATAAATTGGAATTAGGTTTGTCAAGTGAGTGGGCAACTTGAACGTTAGAAGTTCTCAAGCCGCCCGAAGACCTCTAACTTGGCTTAAGGGCTGCTATCATAGACAGCAGCCGGACTCAACGGTTTAACGTGCCTTCCAAAGCACGGGAGCGCTCATTTAATAACCACTCAAAGCGGTCACTCATGTAAGAACTGACCTAGACCGACGTTGCTTAACCTCGCATACCGCATGCGGTAAACGCGGGCGCCGTTGGGCCACGAGCGCTGTATGGTAATAAATTGAAAGAAAGAAAGAAAACATTTATTCAATAAATATAAATCTAAATATATAAAAGAAGAAACTGACTGACTGATTGACTGACTGACTGACTGACATATCAACGCACAGCCCAAACCGCTGGTTCTAGAGATTCCAAATTTGGCAGGTAGGTTCCTTATAAGATCTAGGGGTGCACTAAGAAAGGATTTTTCAAAATTCATCCCCTAAAGGGGTGAAACGGGGGTCCAAAGTTTGTATGAAAAACCGTATTTATTAAAGTGAGAGACATGAAATTTTGTATATAGAGTCTGTGTTTAAATATATTAATGGCGTATTTCAGCGTTTTTCTAAATTGCTCCACTAAAGGGGTGAAAAGGGGGTTCAAAGTTTGTACGAGGAGAAAATCTTTTTCAAAGTGAGATATTTGAAACTTCGTATATAGACTCTGTTTAAATACAACAAAACATATATAATAGTTCAGTGAAATTAGCTGAAAATTTGGCAAAATTAATGGAGAACTTTTATCTATCAGGATATGTAGGTTATAGGACAAAGTTCAATTTTATCTACTCTCCCCCCCCCTCCGGGGCGAGCGTCACCCCCCCCCACCCGTGAAAGTGTCCCGGAGCGCGGTATTTGCCATTTTAAAAGAAAACCGTACACGATACATAAAAAGTGTACAGGAACGAAATAATCCTTGATAAATTAGCTATAAACCTCTACTACATACAAAAGCGATATCACTCATAGTTTCAGCGCAATCTGCCACCAAATACGAACGTTTTCAAAAAATTATCGATATTTTTTGCTGTAACTCTAGTTTTCTCAAAAACTTCACACATTACCGCCAAAATATGTATGACTAAAGTAAAGAATAGAATATTCTCTTTATAAAAAGGTATAATTCATTTCTAAGCACTTTCATTTACCGTTGCTGTGCTGTTTTTTAAATTTAATTCATTCGGCCATACAGCGAAATATAAATGTTCATACTAGTTCAACGGTGGTACTAAAATACCATATTCTTCTTATATGTTTTCCTGTAATCTGTAGGTATAGGACTATTTTCTGTATTTTTTATATATTTTTATGGCCAGTACTTTAGGAGATAAGAGGGGGGCGGAGAAATGGTCAATTTTCGCCTATTTTCTTAAATAACTTCAAAAATGTTTATTTTAAAATTATGAAAAAAATATATTTGATATCCTTATAATGAACCCTTTCATTTGATATGTCACACAATATAGTTCGCAATATATATATTTTTTGTATATTATGTACACCCCGTAAGTACTCCCATGTTTAAAAATTTATTTATTTACGTAACACATCCGTATTTGGGACACCGATTTACATATGTGTGCCAAATTTCAACTCAATCAGTCCAGTAGTTTTGGAGAAAATTGACTGTAATAAACGGACTCGACTAATTCGACTGTGTATATCCGTCCGTTTATCACAGTCAATTTTCTCCAAAACTACTGGACTGATTGAGTTGAAATTTGGCACACATATGTAAATCGGTGTCCCAAATACGGATGTGTTACGTAAATAAATACATTTTTAAACATGGGAGGTACTTGTGGGGTGTACATAATATACAAAAAAAATATATATTGCGAACTATATTGTGTGACATATCAAATGAAAGGGTTCATTATAAGAATATCAAATATTTTTTTTTCATAATTTTAAAATAAACATTTTTGAAGTTATTTAAGAAAATAGGCGAAAATTGACCATTTCTCCGCCCCCCTCTTATCTCCTAAAGTACTGGCCATAAAAATATATAAAAAATACAGAAAATAGTCCTATACCTACAGATTACAGGAAAACATATAAGAAGAATATGGTATTTTAGTACCACCGTTGAACTACTATGAATATTTATATTTCGCTGTATGGCCGAATGAATTAAATTTAAAAAACAGCACAGCAACGGTAAATGAAAGTGCTTAGAAATGAATTATACCTTTTTATAAAGAGAATATTCTATTCTTTACTTTAGTCATACATATTTTGGCGGTAATGTGTGAAGTTTTTGAGAAAACTAGAGTTACAGCAAAAAATATCGATAATTTTTTGAAAACGTTCGTATTTGGTGGCAGATTGCGCTGAAACTATGAGTGATATCGCTTTTGTATGTAGTAGAGGTTTATAGCTAATTTATCAAGGATTATTTCGTTCCTGTACACTTTTTATGTATCGTGTACGGTTTTCTTTTAAAATGGCAAATACCGCGCTCCGGGACACTTTCACGGGTGGGGGGGGGGGGTGACGCTCGCCCCGGAGGGGGGGGGAGAGTAGATAAAATTGAACTTTGTCCTATAACCTACATATCCTGATAGATAAAAGTTCTCCATTAATTTTGCCAAATTTTCCATACATTTGAATCTAATTTTCTTGAGCTATAAGCGTTTTTCGAAATTGCTCCCCCAAAAGGGTGAAAAGGGGGTTTCAAGTATGTACAGGGAGCAGATCTTTTTTGAAGTGAGAGATTTAAAACTTCGTGCATAGATTCTATGTTTAAATACAACAAAACATATTTAAGCGTTTTTCGAAATTGCTCCCCTAAAGGGTTCAAAAGGGGGTTCCAAGTTTGTACGGAGAGCAAATTTTTTTTTAAGTGAGAGATTTAAAACTTCGCACATAGACTCTATGTTTAAATACAACAAAACATATATAAGCGTCTTTCGAAATTGCTCCCCCAAAAGGGTGAAAAGGGGGTTTCAAGTATGTACAGGGAGCAAATCTTTTTTGAAGTGAGAGATTTAAAACTTCGTACATAGATTCTATGTTCAAATACAACAAAACCTATTTAAGCGTTTTTCGAAATTGCTCCCCTAAAGGGTTCAAAAGGGGGTTCCAAGTTTGTACGGAGATCAAATTTTTTTTGAAGTGAGAGATTTAAAACTTTGCACATAGACTCTATGTTTAAATACAACAAAACATTTAAACGTTTTTTGAAATTGCTCCCCTAAAGGGTTCAAAAGGGGGTTCCAAGTTTGTACGGAGAGCAAATCTTTTTTGAAGTGAGAGATTTAAAACTTCGTATATAGACTCTTTGTTTAAATACAACAAAACGTGTTTCAGCGTTTTTCGGAATTGCTCCCTTTAAGGGGTGAAAAGAGGTTTCGAAGTTTGAGCGGGGAGCAAATTTTTCCTTTTCTTAAAAATCGATATGGGTGTCATTTTCGAGATTCCTCGGGGTGTCGATTACGAAAATGACATTCATTTTAAAATTAAAGACGGCGGACATTTATTTTTCTTAAAAATCAATATGGGTGTCATCTTCGAGGCTCCTCGGGGTGCAAATTACAAAAATGACATTCATTTTCAAATCCAAGATGGCGGACATTTATTTTTCTTAAAAATCAATATGGGTGTCATTTCCGAGGTTCCTCTGGGTGCCGATTACGAAAATGACATTCATTTTCAAATTAAAGATGGTGGACATTTATTTTTCTTAAATATCAATATGGGTGTCATCTTCGAGGTTCCGCGGGGTGCAAATTACAAAGATGACATCCATTTTCAAATCCAAGATGGCGGACATTTATTTCTATTAAAAATCAATATGGGTGTCATTTTCGAGGTTCCTCTGGGTGCCGATTACGAAAATGACACTCATTTTCAGATCAAAGATGGCGGATATTTATTTTTATAAAAATCGATATGGGTGTCGTCTTCGAGGTTTCTCGTGGTGCCGATTACGAAAATGGCATGCATTTTCAAATCAAAGATGCTAGACATTTATTTTTCTTAAAAATCGGTATGGGTTTCATCTTTGTGGTTCCTCGGGGTGCCGATTACGAAAAAGACATCCAATACATATCTGCATGCAGGTCAAACTGAGAACCTCCTTTTTTGTAGACGGTTAAAAATTACTCTTAGTACGCGGGCGAAGCCGCGGGAAAAAGCGTTCAAACTTTGTATAAAGACTCTCTGTTTAAATACATTAATGGCGTATTTCAGCGGTTTTCTAAATTGCTCCCCTAAAGGGATGAAAAGGGGGTTCAAAGTTTGTACGGGGAGCGATTTTTTTTTGAAGTGAGAGATTTGAAACTTCGTAAATAGAATCTTTGTTTAAATACAACAGAACATATTTCAGCGTCTTTCTAAATTGCTCCCCTAAAGGGGTGAAAAGGGGGTTCCAAGTTTGTACGGGGAGCAAATCTTTTTTGAAGTGAGAGATTTAAAACTTTGTATATAGACTTTCTGTTTAAATACAACAAAAATTACTCGGCATTTTTCGAAATTACTCCCCTAAAGGTATGAAAAGGTGGTTCCATGTGGTGTTTGTACGGGGAGCACATCTTTTTTGAAATGAGAGATTTAAAACTTCGTATATATTATAGACTCTGTTAAAATACAACAAACCATATTTCAGCGTTTTTTGAAATTTCTTCCCTAAAGGTGTGAAAAGGGCGTCCAAATTTGTACGGGAAGCAAATCTTTTTGAAATGAGAGATTTAAAACTTCGTATATGGACTCCGTTTAATTACAACAAAACACGTTTCAGCGTTTTTCGGAATTGCTCCCCTAAAGGGGTGAAAAAGGGGTTTCAAGTTTGTGCGGGGAGCAGTAATATGGGTGTCATATTCGAGGTTCTCCGGGGTGCCGATTAGGAAAATGGCATGAATTTTCAAATCCAAAATGGCGGACATTTCTTTTTCTTAAGAATCGATACGGGTGTCTTTTTGTTGTTCCTCGAGGTGCCGATTACGAAAATGACAACCATTTTCAAATATGATGACGTTATATCATGGATATACGGTCATTTTTTTTTTTTTAAATCGATATGGGTGTCGTCTCCGGGGTTCCTCGGGGTGCGGATTACGAAAATGACATGCATTTTCAAAACAAAGATGACGGTCATTTATTTTTCTTATAAATCGATATAGTTGTCATCTTCGAGGTTCCTCGGGGTGCCAACTATAAAAATGTCATCCATTTTCAAATCCAAGATGGCGGAAATTAATTTATCTTAAAAAAATATATAGGTGTCGTCTTTATGGTTCCACGGGGTGCCGATTACGGAAATGACATTCATACGTATCTACATACATACATACAAACATACGGATCAAACTGAGAACCTCCTTTTTTGTAGACGGTTAAAAATTACTTTTATTACGCGGGCGAAGCCGCGGGTAAAAGCTAGTTATAGATAAATAAAGATAATTAAAAGAACGCGAAATCGTCACAACTTAAAAACTAATGTTATTATTATTGGAAACAAAACGAAGAGAAACTTGTGGTCCTAGCCTACTTGACATATGTCAGTGTAGTCCTGACCCTCTCAATCCAATGCCACAGTATGTGACACTGGAATCTACCAGCAATGACTTTCAGAATGCTGTTTTGATTCTCCCTGACGCGGTACTTTGTTGTCAAACCGATGTAGGACTTTTCGGTGTTAATATAAATAAGTTTTCGTTTTGTCATATATATCTCATATCCATAGAGTCAACGGTTATGGAAGAAAATACGAAAAAATAAAAATGAAGTACATATTTCCATGTAGCGTTTTATCTCCATGGTCCCCGCGAAGTTCAAATTTTAAGACGTGTCAACAGAGGTTTCTGTGTGCGTTTGTAGTGAACTTGACAGCTGTCATTTACATTTTGGTCCCATTTATACACTAAAATCTGTTTTGGTCATTACATTGTGAAGTCCTCGTAATAGGTCCTGCATTATTATATTTACTTTATAGTGTATATCACTAGCATGATCCTAGGCTATACAATGCAATTGTTGTCACATTTATTGAAATCTGCCTGAAAATATAAGTGGTAGAAACACACACACACACGCACGCACGCACGCACGCACGCACGCACACACACACACACACATACTTTGACAGCTTGTACCTCACCGACGGTTGACGTAAATGGAAGAGTTTTTTAGAAACCGCCATATCATTTTTAAAGGCCCATCCATTGGATTACCATTTTTTGTAATATCACATCATTTTTGTGTAGCGGTTCATAGAATACACCTTCCTACCAAATTTCATAATTGTAGTGCTTATAGTCTATGTACGGACCTATTGCCTGAGTGCCTATTGTACGGATGGACAGACATGACGAAACTATAAGGGTTCCGTTTTCGCCATTTCGGCTACGGAACCCTAAAAAGAGCAAACATTTTATTATTTTCATGTTGACGTGTTATAGATATAGCTCAAAATATTTTATTATGATTAGTGTACCTACTTTATTACCTTTTATCTTGACGCTTAGAGACCTTATACATCTCTAACAAATCTCGATTGTTATTAGTTTCGTAGTCTTATTTTTGACATGTAACACTACATTTAATTAATGATACTTTGATTATTGTCTTATTTTTATTTGATGTACCTAGATAGATTTTGACTTGTAAAAGTGCCCTTGAGGCCTATTTGCAGAATAAATGTTTTGATTTTGATTTGATTTGAAAGCTCAAAGTGCCATTTATCTCAGGGTTAAACTGTAACAATTCCCCGGAGATCGAGAGCCTTGACAAAAATCGATTGACCGCGTAATGGCTGTGACGTCACGGATGTTCGTCCTTCATACTATTCTGAAAGGTTGAACAAATCTTAAAAACTATTTCGCAATTGTATTAAAAATCGCGCACGTTTTTCAATTATTGGTAAACAAATTGTTGGGGATTTGTTAATTCGTTAATGTTCTATTGAAATACTGCATTTACACGTAATAAGTTTATTTAGCACTTGTTACAATAACAAAACCAGTCATAGCGAGGCGAATTCGGAGCGCCGCTCGAACCATCAACAATATAGAGCTGCGGGCATCGACTAACTACCTAAAGCAGTACACACACGCTTTTACGCTTAACAATCCTTAACACAAATCAAATCAAATCAAAACATTTATTCTGCAAATAGGCCTCAAGGGCACTTTTACAAGTCAAAATCTATACATCAAATAAAAATAATACAATAATCAAAGTATCATTCATTAAATGTAGTGTTACATGTCAAAAATAAGACTAAGAAACTAATAACAATCGAGTTTGTTAGAGATGTATAAGGTCTCTAAGCGTCAAGATAAAAGGTAATAAAGTATACACTAATCATAATAAAATATTTTGAGCTATATATACATATAACACGTCAACATGAAAATAATAAAATCTAATAAAGAAATATCCTCAGAGATGTATAAGGTCTCTGAAATGGGACTCATTATTGGTAAATGCGTCATAACATATATAATATAGGTAAATGAGGCAACTCAAGGATGTTGTGAGACATTCCAACGTCTGGCAAACCTCAAAAGGGGAGGGTCTCTTAAGGAGCGCTCATGGGCCAGCGTGCAGCGGCGTCCGCGTACCGCGTGCGGTATGCGAGGTTAAGCAACGCGGGCCAAGCTCAGTTCTTGGATGGGTGAACGCTTTGAGTGGTTATTAACTGAGCGCTCCCGTGCTTTGGAAAGAACCCAATCCGTTGATCCCGGCTGCTATCTATGATCGCGGGCGTTGAGCCAAGTTAGAGGCCTTCGGGCGACTTGAGAACTTCTAACAGTCAAGTTGCTCACTCACTTAAGTTAACTCCAATAAGGTCTGGTTTCCCCTCGGGTTAGGTCATATGGCAGTCGCTTCCGTATAAACTAGTGCCTACGCTAAATCTTGGGATTACGGACATCCTTCAGGGTGCAACTGTACTGGGCTAATGCTAGGCGGATGATGAAAAGATATACGAACCAACGTTGTAAGTTTAGGGGAGTACTGCGTTGGTTTGATACAATTTTATAGATAATTTAAAGCTTAGAGTTCGCTATTTTGATGGCTTACTATAAAGAGTTAAAAACCCCAAAGTAAATAATAGACGTCACCCTAGTGTCAATATGTGTTATATAGAGTGTCCAGTAAATAATGGACAAGCTTCTAACCACCGATAGAGCATCTGAGGCTGGTCCACAAAATGGACTTTCGGGTTAAGTAAAAGTCCCTTGGTTTTCGAGATAATCGAACTTTCCATTTTCTTCATAATTGGTATCTTGCTTCACTTTAATGACCGTTGAGGCCATAAATAAAAAGATATTCTCGTTCTGTTTATCACTAAATATTCTCTAATAATGATGTTAACAGACAGGTATTAGAACTAGAGGGTAGCCAGGACCATTATTAAAAATTAGGCTTTCATGAATAACATTACATTTCGACCTACAATTTTCAACAGGTTTAATCGCTCGTGGTGTACAAAAATGGTATGGAAACTAGGGCGACCAACTTTATAAACCATAGTTCATCTAATAGTGATTATAAAATGGTATAAAACATGCTCGACAGTCATTAAGGCAAACCTTGTATTGTTAACATCATTATTAGAGAATATTTAGCGATAAACAGAACGAGAATATCTTTTTATTTATGGCCTCAACGGTCATTAAAGTGAAGCAAGATACCAATTATTAAGAAACTGGAAAAGTTCGATTATCTCGAAAACCAAGAGACTTTTACTAAACCTGAAAGTCCATTTTCTGGACCAGCCTCAGGTGCTCTATTGGTGGTTAGAAGCTTGTCCATTATTTACTGGAGACCCTGTATATTTCGTGGCAATATGTTATTCTGTACTGTCATCTTTGTAAATGTCTTGTGTTTGTCGCGAGTAAATGTTTCTTTCTTTGTTTCTTCTTTCTTTCTTAGTGTAACGCCATGATAAACCCAATGGATATTTGCCAAGCAATAACAAATAAAGAATAGGTTATGAAGTCGTGTTTCATGTGACGTTTGTAATCATTTTGGCCATAAAACTAGAAGACGCAGATCCAACTTTTATTTCCATATTTCAATTAAAATATGCAAACAAAGACTCTATAAAGGAAAGCGGAATTTCAATTCAGTTTATGTTTAAGAGGACATACAAATTTTAAAAGGTTTTGAAGTCATATTATGCCAAAAGTATTAATTTTTCCAATATTTAAGTGATGGACGGATATGATGCTTATAGTAAAGTCTAAGATGGTAAAAGTTTATTTAAATTTACGCGGAAAAATAATTTTTAGCTTCTAATTTGTCAATTTGTAGTGATGTTTAAAACAATATTTCTTAAGGGGCTGCTCGCACTATTCATCGATTTTTGAGTTGATATTGCTTCGTCAAAACTATAGATATATTTATTCGGGTTCGTGCGTGCGTGCGTGTATGCGTTGCTGCGTACATGCGCGCGTGCGTGCCTGTGTGCGTGGAGTCCTGCCTAGCTGGGATTATCGTGTTTATGTCGCACATATAGTATTCACATACTTGCTGGTAAGGGACGTACATAAACGCGATCATCCTAGCTAGGCTGTACTAGACTAGTGTATTCACGAGAAAATGTCAAGGTACGTCTCATTTCATACATAAAAGAACCTAAAGATGATGAGTGCTTTTAAATCATAAGGCTCTTTAATCTTCCAGGCAATAAGCAGCAAGATCTGATGACTAGGTACCCGAGTTAAGTCCAGTTCAAACTACTTACGATTTAATGACGAAACTTTGCTCATTTTAACATAAGTCGGTAAAGGTGCTTATAAAATATATTATACTGTCTGTCTCTAGAAAGTGTTTCATGTTCAACTAAAACATTTGCCAATTCTGTATTTTGGTAAAGAATGTGACGTGATATTAAGTCATATTTTCCTGCAAAAGTCATACTAACCGAGTGTTTATGACGTTTTATATAAAACTAGCAGCGCCCTGCGGTGTTACCCGAGGATAAAAGGTAGCCTATGTCCTATTCTGATGTCTAAGCTACAATACTGGAAAGTTTCATAGAGATCCGTTCAATAGTTTTTGAGATTAAGCGGAACGTACATCCATCCGCACAAACTTTAGGATAGGATTATTTCAGTAAACCTCGTTGTTATTAATACGATGAGCGATAAAATAACACGAAAAAACGGATAATTTTTTTTATACAACGCCGGTGGCAAACTAGCGTACGGTCCACCTGATGGTAAGCGGCCATCGCAGCCTATAGACGCCCGCAACTCTACTCTACATACTCTTTTCTATTTGGATATGTATTTAATTAAATGTAAACAAATCAAATGTAAAATATATATGATGTGGTTGTACTTAATAAAAAAAAATACAAAGCCCGTAAGTCGGGCAATCAGACCATATAAGCTAGGATTGCTGAGTTGACTATCAGCAAAATTCCGTGTTGTACAATCTAGTTCATAAATATATATGCGTTCCCAAAGTTTCAAAATATCTAAGCATATGTCCTTAACCCTTAACATTAAAGTTGTGTATATTAATTCTGGATATTTTTTTCCGTGCACATATTTTCGAGCTCGACTGTAGAAGAAGCAGCATTACAGAGATAGGAATTGGGTCATCGTCAGATTTAGGTTCGCGTCTTTTCGGTGGACATATCAAAAGTTAAGGGCTGTGGCCCTTAATTTTGAATTGGTCTAGTAACCCGCATAATAGTAGATTGTATGACAAGGGTCTAAAATGAGCCATATTACCACGAGATAGTTATTTTCCCGAACAAGGTGAGGGAAAATAGTTCGAGGGGTAATATGGCTTTTAGACCAGAGTTATACACTCTACTTTTCACGTCGATTGCGAGAAAATAAATAAACAAAGGTTAGCCATCCAAAATTAACAATTAATTCCACGGCGAACTTATATGTAATTTGGCAGTATGTTTTTTTTTTCTAAACTGCTTTCATGCTTTGACACACAAAATAGACACCGCGGTTCGCGCGCAACATTCACGCGCAAAAAAGCTAACTCACCTTCCATTGAGCGCTTCAAAGCGTTGCTCGAACGAGCCAATCACTTTTTTAATTATTGTGAAAGGGTCTACTACAAACTTAATTTTTAGACTCTTTTTAGAGAAATGAATTCTGTTTTCTGATTGGTCGATTTTAGTAAAGCTGTATTCTGGTTTTTTAAATACCCAATACCAAATATTTTTTAAAGACTTAAATTAGTGTTTTGTGATTGGTGGATTTAATAGGTGAAGTATTATGATTGGTCTAAATTGAATGTTTTGTAAATCATAAATATGTATTCATATTTTACCTAGGGGTTAAATGTACTACTTTAGCCCCGCTTGACAAGTCTAATATGACACACTTTTCGAGCATAAGAAGTGAAAAATGTAATAAAAACACAGTTAACTATTGACCACCGGGTGGACAACTTTTGTTTTTACAACTGACAATGACCCAATTACAATCGACCATAACCTGGCACTGCAACTGTGATATAAATAGAACGGTAATGGATCCGTTTGAAGCCTTTAATGAAGGGGCTCCTGAAATGGGGCGGTAAGATGAAAACGACTAGTTATATAATACGGTTGGATGTAGTGATAGATCTGGTTACGTGAACAAAGATAGTTTCTATAGAAACCATATACCATATATATACGACCATAGTATAGGTACTGTATTGCAGGTGTATATACCTCTCAATTTCACATGCCATTTATGGTAAATTTTAGTGATACTAAGACTACTTCTAAGATCGCATTGTACCTGAAATTATGTGAAATAAATTATTTGATATTTGAAATCCTATAAGTACGCGTGTCTCCAAGAGAGACGGAAAAGCTCTTTTCACACCAGCTATTCAGAAAAGAGTTATTGTTGCCTTCGAATGAGGGATCAAAGATGTACTTTTCTTCCCTTATTTGAGGGCAACAATGACTCTTTTCCTCATAGAAGGTGTGAAAAGCAGTATGTGCCACTCTGTAGTAAAATCGTTTGTAAGATATTTCATGTTTTTAGCAGCGGGCCTCGTAGACGGTGTGAAAAGCAGTATGTGTCACACGGTAGCAAAATTATTTCCGTCTTGGGTGTAAACACTTGAATCCCTCGCTACGCTGAAGATTCTACTTTAGAATCCCTCGCTACGCTCAGGATTCTATTGTAGAATCTTTCGCTTCACTCAGAATTCAGTATACCGCCCTCGCCGTAAATATATCATTTTGCTCCCTTGGGACACAATCTACTATTGCAGATAGTCTACTTGTTTAAAATGGTTGTCGGCTTAACATAATTCACTTAACTTGGACGGGTAATCGTTTATCTGCCACAAAGTTATAGTTTGTTGCAGATAGAAAAGTGGAAAAATGATATGTCTCTCCCTGTCGATTTTATAGAAAGTTGTGTACGACCATCTCGCTCGGTCGAGCAAAGTTATTTATCTAGTGGCGCACTGGTAGCATCATCATCAACCTACCAGTACAATTGCAAACCCCTTCCGCTATTTAAAAAAAACTGAACCGACAAAAAAAAGCCATGTAATAATAAATCCATATGCAGCCATTGACAGTGCCTACATTTTTGAGCCTTTTGCGGCGGAAACACTAGGGCCGTGGAGACCTGGTGCTCACAGCACCTACAAGGAGCTGGCGAAACGCCTTGTTGACGCGACGGGTGACCAGAAGGCTGGCGCGTACCTCGCTCAGCGCATCGGTCTTGCTGTGCAGCGTGGCAATGCCGCCAGCCTTCTGGGCACCCTACCGCTAAGCTCTGAATTAGATCCCATTTTTTATTTATAAGTAGGTTTTTATCTTTAGTTTAGTATGCCCTTGCATTTTATATTCGGGTCATACTTAGTTGAAAAAACAAAACTCTTCCCTCGTGTGGTAAATAGTTAACGGCTCATGTGCATGTTAGCTATGTTTTTATTACAGGGATTTATAGAAACGGAGACACTATTTATGCGGGTTACCGGTCCAATTCAAAATTAAGGTTTGTCCACAGAAAAGACGCGAACCTAAATCCGCGTATGACCCATTCATTGTACTTTCAATAAATCCATATAATTATCGAGCCCACTCACAAAATTTCACGAGAATCAGTCAAAGAATGCGACCATGACCTGACGAAATTGAAATTAAGGTTTGATAATAACTCTTTAATGTAATGATTTACCGCCGTTTCCTTAAGCAGAATCGCAAGTGTATGTTTCCATCGAAAACCATGATATTTCTGACCCTAACAAAACACACGAGGTTCCCACAAAAATGATGACATATAGCATAGAAGAATTTATTCAGTAACTATACAGGGCGTCCCACTGCTATGCCACATGGAGGGAAAGTACTTTGGATATTGTAGATGGAACATTTTACTGAAAGAAGACATTATTTGAATTTAAAAAACAATTTAAACTGCATTCACAGATATTTAAATAATTTTATGGTTGAACCGGGAATCGAACCCGTTACACGACAAAATTTCACATCAAATGTTAAAATTCATGGTCTTCCTTTTATTTCTGACACTATGTTATTTAGCAAAAAATAATACTTATGATGAAGCCTTTCGATCGGTATGATAAAGCTACAGGGTAATTATTTTTCTCGTGTAACGGGTTCGATTCCCGGTTCAACCATAAAATTATTTAAATATCTGGGTCAATTTTCAAACGAGGTGATTTTGCTGTCCCAGGGCTATAATTCCAAGTGTATTTAAAATACAACATTGTTATGCATATATTTGCATTCTGTGCATCATAATGTACTAAGGCATATATATAGCAATTCATCTAAATATTAATAGATTCCAAAAAAAAATTATTTGAAACCCTAAAATCGGCGTAAATTACTGCTTTTTCGCGTGTCCCACGCGCGGATTTGCTCAAACAAAAATTCATAACTATGAACTCAAGTAACGTATTATTAAAAAACTTATATCATTATAAAGAGCATTAATTAACGCATTTAACGATTTACTTTTAAAGAAGGATGCGTCAGTAATTAAAACCAGGTAAGCCTTTTCGTAGCTGTCCCACGCACAACACTTTTATTTTGACTCCCCGATACCTCCCAATATCTGGTTTGTCTATTGGCCTGCCGTTATTATTTACGTAACAATACAATACCACGTTAGTTGGGCTCATGGTACAATAATATACTTCGCCAGGTATGGCAAACGGAAACATCGGTTAGTAGTGTGGGTGACACGACCTTCGGCCTCCCTGCTATCGATGGTTCTCAAACTTTGTATTTTGGGGAAAATAGCTGTCTTACTTAAAAAAATAGGATATAAATTATATTAAACGTCTGTATAAAAAACAAAATTACAACTATGACAAAAAAAGGTATGGCATCTGGCCTTAATTGTCTTGCATGTCGTCCATTGTTATTAAGGAGAATTTGCGGCAGTGGCTTGTAATAGTCGGAAGGTAAAAAGTGCTTTAAACATACTCTCCCTGCAAAATAATAAGAATTCTAATTATCAATTTTAAAGTATAGACCCAGCTATATTCAATAAGTATAACAACATAACACAACGATTGCGGTTTTTTGTAAATAATCGGTTGATATTCCAATTGTATCGGCTTAGCCACATCACTATTTTTATCATTTAGTGTCAAAATTTTATTTTGACTGAATAAATAGGACCCGAACAACATTAAAATGCACAAATTAAGAAAACAAAGAATTTTACGTAGTATGGTGTACCATTTTTTTTTTCGTTGTTTTCGATCCACAATAGCAAAGCCATTCGTTGGCTACTGACTCGTTTTGTGGAAGTGAAAGAAAACAATAAGGTCCCGCCTTTAACACTTCTACTCTTACAGTTCCGAATAGAACAGCCTACCATTTTAAAATCTGGCCTACATCATTAGCAACGGCACCGCAAAAAAGTTTGGCAATTACTGCTTAAACTGACACCGACCGAGAGCGATATATGCAATTCAGTACATCCGAGCGAGATCGCGGTTAACGTCAAAACGATTGACATGACCCTCGTATGTGTGAGTAAGCACTGTTGCCAGTAGTGTATTATGATACTCCCTGACTTCCATGTATTCTGTGAGTATTTTATTAAATTATTAAGTACATTCATGTTCAACTTGACCTATTTTGTGTGCTTAAACAAGTAAATGCCAATTTTAATGCGTAAACAATTTATTTTGCATGATAACGGCAGATTTTTTTTCCTTAGTTATCCGTTTTGTTACTATAAAGTGGCAACTCGACCTCGTGTCACGATCCTTATTGTCAGACCTTCTTTTCTTAGACCATGGTTGGGCTTCAGTCGCCAAAGCGATTGGACGTGGCGTCGATGTGTTTGGCGAAAGAAACGGTTAAGTCATATTCGACGTATTTTGGTACAACGATCACGACATTTGTATGGGCCCTTATTTATCAGTATGCAATTGAAATACAACTCTGTGTTTCATAACAATAGTTATGGAGTTTTTATGGAGTAAAAGTTTCATGTTGAATAAATGAGTGAATCAAATTAATAGTGTACAAAAGTTCGCTGATTAACGTATTTGTCGACATTTGTATAGCGACATTTGTACGGCTATTTTGTCCATACAAATGTCAAATATTGCATACAAATGTCGAATAAGGCATACAAGTGTCGAATAAGGCATACAAATGTCGACTCAAATCAGATGTAACGGCATTATTTCGACATTTATATAGCGCTTGCGACATTTATATGGCGCTGGTGACATTTGTATGGCGCAATCGATAATTGTATGGCGTGGTCGACATTTGTATGACACAGTTTTTTTTAAGTGTCAATATCTCAGTAACAATCAGATGCAGAGCGGTGCCTCACACACTATAATTTTTCTTTTTCAAAACCCTACCTCACCGTGCAGGAATTAATATAAGTTTCACAAAAGAAAAAAACATGCTCTTCAAAAATTGACCCATCTGTGAATGCAGTTTAAATCGTTTTTAAATTCAAATAATGTCTTCTTTGAGTAAAATGTTCCATCTACAATATTCAAGATACTTTCCCTCCATGTGGCATAGCCGTGGGACAACCTGTATATTACTATAGATACTGACCGCTACAATTAACAACGGAAGCGTTGTTTTAATTTAGAACTAGTCACTTCCCCTTCAAATTGCTGACAGTTTAATTAAATGCCTCGTTAGTATGACGTCGGTTACATTGAGAACCTCACAATACATGTACAATAGAATCCGCTTATAACGACTTCACTTATAACATTTTACCGCCTTTAACGACTTTGAAATCATCACACCTTAGATTTCATACCAAACATTTTCAAAGTAAATCAGTCCGTTTTGTGCGACGTTCTGTTAGTGCGACGTATATCACCGGTCCCTTGATTGTCGCTGTATCCGGATTCCACTGTACTTTATATTGGACACAGTGGACACTTCATGCTTAACCACTAAAATAACAATATTAATTTCTGTTCACCCTTGCTAGGACATAGTGACTACGTTAATACTTCTTTTTATAGGGGATTGACGAGAGACATCATCCTGTTGTGGATTCGTTTTTATTATCAGTGACTTAGAGACTATATACATCTCTAACAATATTAAATTAATTTTAATTTTGACACTCAGAGACCATGTACATCTCTGGGATATTATATTAATTTCATTATACTCCTTGTTTAATCTTGAGACCTTATACATCTCTAACTTTACTGATGTTGTAATATTTGTAATAGATAACTTTGCAAGTTTATCTTCACTGTATGTCATTAATTTTGTTATAATTATAAACTCGAAATTATTATTCCTTCTTGAACTGTAAATTAATATTTTGACATGAAAAATGTATTACTTATTATAGTCAGATTTTCTTAAATTTTAAATTAATATTGTGACATGTAAAAGTGCCCTTGTGGCCTATTCGCAGAATAAATGTTTGATTTTGATTTTTTGATTTTAGTTTAACATCTCAATCTCGGTCATTAAAGTCCGTGAAGCATTGCGACCTATTTTCTCCAAGGCGTAAATACAAGAGTGCAGTGAATAAAGGATTCGTCACTCCGAGGGACCCCCACGATAGCTTAGTTGGTTCAGAGCAATGCTCGGAGTGCGGAGTTTTAGGTACGAATTCCACTGGTGGAAAATAATTCTTCACTTAGATTTGAGATCTATTTTTGTTAATAGCTTTGCATCCCTATTGCCATTTCCACATAATTCAAAACGAAATCGAACTAAATCCAGTTGAGGTTTAAAAGAGAACTGAATTTATTTATTTAATAGTTTATTTATGAATTGAAACCCTAATACATAAGAAATATCTATACCGTCTCCCACTGCTGGGCGCAGCTCTCATGGACATGGACATGGCAAGTAGTCCTTGCGCTGGCGCAGTGCGAGTTGGGAACTTCACGTAAACCTTTGAATCTCTTCACAATCGTTTCCTCCTTATGTTTTACTTCATCGAAAACACCATCAAATAGTATATCTGTTCATAAGGAAACCTCATTGGTAGGAGCCGCGATTCGAAGAAGTGTTATCACTATATCGTCTTATATATCGTCTTCGTATCTCGTGTTATACACTATATGAGTGAAAAGGACGGCACGATACGAAATTCGGATTTCGAAGTTCGGAGTAGGCCCTCAGTTCAGACTTGCGACAATCGCACGGTGCGGTACCTTTACCATGAGTTTACATGACCGTATTCGCTAGCGACTGCGTAAAAATTTATATACCTAGGCAAAAGTACAGCGCCTCTGGCGGTTACACAATAGAACTATGAATCGCCATACTAAATCGTTCTATATATGTCCGATTGCTATTTATATTTTAATAAAGCCACCACAAGCTTGCATTACGTCCAAATCATCAGCTTAGTATAAGTAAGTGAGCTTAGAGTCTAATTAACATCCGCTCTGAAAATATGACGCGTTCGATTTTTTTTCTCTAATTTTCTAGCCTTTCCTTCCTATTAATTAGTACGGCCACCCCTGACAATACAATGCTCGAGTTCCCGTTACTATATATATCTTCTTTGGCTCGAGTAAATCCACATTTAATATCGTGGGCTTCCCTACTATAAAGGTCAAGAAGTCTTATCAATTTTGTGAAAAAATCGTTCCCCATTCATCTCCATATCCCCTAAAAATCATTGGCGAAAGAAGATCATCTTAAATACCAAATTTTATAAATTCCGGTATTCATTTTTCTCCCGAGGAATTTAATCATAAAAACTCGAGTGATGGATTGTGCTAGCATACATTGCTCGCATTTCATTTATCAAAAGATAGACGTTTCTCCTTTTATAATTTTCAAGTTATTTATTGAGTTAAGGGTCCTTATCAGTTAAAAAACGCTCATCTATTTAGACGCTTTTCTGATTGAATTCACACGTATCTTGTCATTTTCTCAGCGTTACTATCTAGAAAAGGGCTATTGCAACCTAATGTTATAAATATTAAATGTATTGTTTCGATTTTTCTTTAAGAAATATCTCAAACATCACTCCAAATCGACCATTTTTAAGCTAAAAACTGTGTTTTTCCGCTTAAATTCTAATACCCACAATAAAATGAAAAGATGGCCATGTTACAATCTAAAACTTTAATAAAAGTATCGTACTCTTTAATGAATTTAATGGTATTATCAATACTTTTGTCATAATTTGAAATCAAAACATTTTAAAACTTATAAGGCCTCTTAAGGGGATTCTTATAAGTTTAAGTTTGTCATAATTCGAAATTCAAAAGATTTAAACAGTAAGGCCTTGGGTTTGCGTCTTTTGTATTCTCATTTTGCTTCATATACGACCGACCATTCTGACGTTATTTTTTTTTCGACACATTGAAATGCTCTTTAGGTATGTGGTGTTGTGCAGGCCCCTATTTCACCAAAGCTGACAGGCGCGACATTTGTCAAAAAACATTACAATTGTAGTTGGTGTCACATGAAAATTGTCGATTTGTCAGCCTACATATGTCAAATACATGCATATGTCCGGGTCCGGGTGTGTATCTATGCCCGGATAGCGGAAAAGCGCTTTCACAATTTCACCAAGATGACACTCTAATAAATAGAAAAAGAAGAAAGAAAAAAAAGAAAAAACATTTATTCGTGGCACAGACACAGTACAAATTAACATAACATCAAAATACAGAAAATAGCCACGAAATGGCCCCAAATCAGCATAGTGCTAGCCATTGGCTAGCGCTGGTCTTCCTTTGGGACCACGAGAAGCCACGAAAGACAAAAAACACTAAAGTCACAAACAACAAATGATGTAAAACACGGAAAATATTAAAATAATTCCGTTTTTAAGTGTCTCTGTTTAGCCCTGTGGTTGACTGGAGTCGGCGGGGACGTCCACCGCGCGATCGCGACAACAGTGACACATATAGTCCCTATTCGTCCCGGTACCGCAGCACACCGGGTAGAGTCAGTCCGACCCAGGTCGGGCCTAGCTGAGTTTGTTGCTGGACTGTTCTCAGCTAGACTAGGTTTAGTGAACCAGCGACAAAACTCCCAGTAGCTCGATCCCACTCACACCTCAGATTCGGTTGAAACCGCTCAACCAATCTCACTGGAGCGCAAACTCTTCGAGTATTCCAGTGTTCCAAACCAAACGCGTGGTCGTGCCGGAGGTTTTCCCCTGGATTTTCCCCAGGCTACTCTCCAATATACATTGGGCCCGGCCTATAAAGCCACAGTCAGGTTCAAAAAAAAAATACTGGTAGAGAATGCCATTTGGCATTAAGTCCGCCATTTGTACACTGTATTTTGTGCAATAAAGTATAAATAAATAAATATTTCGATTGGTTTTAATTTCCCCCCTTATACTTATGGGCTTATGGCATCTTCGTACGCGTATCTTTTGATAGTACACGATTGTACACGGCTGTAACTTCGTCCACGGATTGCGATTAGAATGTGAACCGTTGAACAAAAATAGACTTCAAACGAAACCGAATGATGCTACAGGAAAATATTAAAGAATCAATAGAGTGAGTTTATTCAGTTGACGCTCAATGGGGTGTTAAGCATGAGCAAATTAAGGTGAAGTGAATGTCCTTGATGCGATATTGCTAGCACTTAAGGGTATTCGTATACACCGTGGGCGTTAATAACCCGAAATATTTAAACCAACGATTTTAGAGCCTAATTAGAGTATATAAAGTTATATAACATATAGTCCAAAAACCCATAATTTAAGAGATATTAATTATTTAAAACAAATCACAGGTTGAAAAATCTCAATTCTAACACACCCGAAAGGCGTGACGTAGCCACCTACCATTTTTACACGCAGACGTACTAACTGCATGGTTGTCAGCCAGTTTCACTTGGTATCTATTCTACAAAAAGGTTTCACTACCGAAAGTTTTGTTTTGTTCTCAATCGCGAGAGTGCAACTTTACTGAATAGTTTGAACTTGATGTCACTAAAATGACAATGCTGGCTCTCTGTTTCTCAAGTTGAGATTAATTAAAGTCGCTCACTCTCTGAAGTAAAGGTTGGTTCACAAAGAAGCGGTCAATTAATATGATTTAACTTATACTGAAATAGTAATTTAATTAAGACACATAATTGGACCCAAGTTGATTGTGGAGTTTAGCATTATTTACTCGTACTGTCGTCAAAAATACGTGGTTAAAATCTTTCGGGTTATTGACGCCCACGGTGTATAACTCAAACTCAGTATGGCGCATTTACCCTTTAACCGCCATCGTTTGCTATATCAGACTGACAGTCTAAAAGATACTTTGTGGATATAATGCCGTGGAGCCCAAGCACTCATCTTTTATTTGGCCAACTTGCAAAAAAATGGCCAGAACATTCGGGGACCATAGGGCTGGCTCGTTTCTCGCCCAGCGGATAGCCATAGCCATCCAAAGGGGAAACGCAGCCAGTCTTATGGGAACTTACCCCGGGATCCAACCTGGGTGACCTTGTGTGATTATCTATTGTATTTATTTTAATTAGGTTAGTTATTCTTATTTACGTTATTTTTATTTGACGACCGGTTTAGCCTAGTGGGTAGTGCACCTGCCTGTGAAGCTGACGGTCCTGGGTTCGAATCCCGGTCAGGGCAAATATTTGTGTGATGAGCATGAATATTTGTTTCTGAGTCTTGGATGTTTTCTATGTATTTAAATATTTATATCTATTAAATATATCGTCGTCTAGTACCCATAACACAAGCCTTCTTGAGCTTACTGTGGGGCTAGTTCGATTTGTGTAAGATTGTCCTCTAATATTTATTATTTACTTTATTATTAATATACGTTATTTTAGTTTCTTACGATTCAATAAAGCAATAATAATATTGACAGTTGAAAATTTCGAGTAACTTTTTTGGCCTGCGGCAGTTAATGGATAGTAAAAGAGCAAACACATATTTTGACAATACATTTTTTTTTCTAGTAGCTAATTTCAAGTGCTTGCAATTTACACAATTACAAAAGACAATGTCGTCCCCGTATGACCTGCGTGTATGACTCAGGCTGCTGCCACACCGGAAGCGGATATCACGGGCGATAACCGTGTGTCGAGTAAGGCCGGGGTTAAGTACGATACTCTTTGTTAGGCTATACCTAACAATACTACAAATGCGGAAAAGTGACTTATGTACTTCACCCATATTATCACCAATTTCTACATTTTCTACGGATAAAGACATAAAGGGTCCTCTAAGGAGCGCTCGTGGTCCAACGGCGCTACCGTACCGAGTCCGGTATGCGAGGTTAAGAACGGGTCAGTTCTTGGATGGTTGACCGTTTTAAGTGGTTATCTGGTTATTAACTGAGCGCTTTGCAGCGGTCCTGAAACAACGACGGCTGCGGTGGCTGGGACACGTGCATAGGGTGGAGCCTTCTCGTTTGCCACGGAAAACTCTCCTGAGTGAAATAGCGCACGCTAAACGACCCATCGGGCGGCCCATGTTGCGCTTTAAGGATAGCGCTAAGCGTGTCATGATGTCTTTTAGGATCGACCTCTCAACTTGGGAAGAAGACGCACAAGATCGTGATCAATGGAGGGAGACCCTTAGCAATGGAGTAGTGGAGCACGACCAAACTTGGTTTAATCTGTTATCCCACAGACGTGAATTGAGACATCAGCGCGCTGCTCTGCCTCTTTCGTCTTCGGACGGGACATTTATTTGTCAAACATGCGGTCGTGGCTGTCGCTCCCCTATCGGTCTTACAAGCTACTTACGTAAGTGCCGCACCTCTAATACGGACACTGCTTAAATCATCTTTCCATAGATGAACAAAGCCAATGATGAACTGAGCGCTACCATGTTTTGATAGGCACGTTAAGTCGTTGATCCGGGCTGCTGTCTATGATAGCAGTCGTTAAACCAAGTTAGAGGCCTTCGGGCGGCTTGAGAACTTTCTAACAGTCAAGTCGCCCACTCAGTTGACAAGCCTAATTCAAATAAGGTCTGGTTTCCCCTCGGGTTGGAATCAGATGGCAGGCGCTTCCGTAAAAATTAATGCCTACGCCAATATTTTAGGTCAAGCGATATTTCACGCCTGGGCAGCTTCTTTCTTTATACAAAGTCCAAGTCCGATCTTGCATGGAGTATTGTAGTCACCTTTGGGATGGCTCGGCTAAGTACCAACTTGCCGCACTCGACTCGGTGGACCGCAGAGCCAGGAGGCTTATCGGCGACGGTCAGGTAGTAGGAAACAAGCTACAGAGCCTAGCACATAGACGCAAAGTAGCATGTCTGTGCGTCTTCTACAAATTGTACTTCGGAGAGTGTGCTCAGGAGCTCCATGAGCTCATACCGCCTTCCCCCTTCTTCCATCGGACATCCAGGCGTACGGCTGGATACCATCCTTACTTGGTCGAGATTCCTCTTATTCGAACCAAGCGCTTTGCATCATCTTTTATAATGCGCACTTCTAAGGTTTGGAATTCTCTGCCGGCGTTTGTGTTTCCGAGCTCATATAACCTAGACCTTTTTAAGGCACGAGTGAATAGGCACCTTCTGGGTGAGCTCGCTTCATCGTCGGCCTCATCTTTTTGGCTAGATACTGGCCAAGAGCGATCCCATTTAAAAAAAAAAAATCTTTTCCTTCAGGATGCAACTGTATTGGGATAACGGCTAGGAGGATGATGATGACATAAACGGCCATATTGGGCCAGTGTGGGTACTACTGCCCATTCCCTGTCGTCTTTTGAGAGGAAGTGTATCCGTATCCAGTAGGTACATCTCTATGTACCTTTGGTATATTGTAGTTACCTACGTAAAGAGAGCAAAAAAGAGAGAGCAAAAGACTCATCAAAATTTGCTGATTTGAATATCAGTCATCATAAATTTAAGAGTTAGACTCTTGTCGGTGTAGCTCTCTCCATCTGACTCTATCCAGGGCCGCCCTCTTGATCTCCTTATTCAACACGACTGCTAGCTTTCCTTTTATTTGTTGCATGTAGCTTAACCTCGGCCTTCCCCTTCCTCGCTTTCCTTCAATTTTGCCTTCTATGATGTTCTTTATAAAATCGTCGTGTCGTATAAGATGACCAATCATTTTCCCTCTTCTATTTTCTATAATTTCCAAAAAATATATAACATCAGTGTGCTGTCAAAATACCATATTCAACCATCCGTAAGTTCTCGCAACCGACGAGCATGTATGAAAGATGTATGGATGTGATTGAATCAAAAGAAGTATGCAAGGACCGTAGTATTGGTGTTCTTTGGTCTCTGCCTACCCCTAATGGGATACGGGCGTGAGTATACTCGTATGTATTGTGAGAAATATTTACCAGAAGCGCTACCGCGAACGGCATTCGAAATTTTCCCTCTCTGTCGCACTTGCAAGTTTGCACATAAGTGAGACAGAGAGGGAAAGGGTTCGCGGTAGCACCTCAGTTACGTTTTTAAAGTCATGAATTGACGTTTATAGTGATGAGGGTAAGACGAATCGATTGTCTTCATAAGCGATTATTATTAATGAATGGTGTATTCAAAATATTGAAATCGATTTTCTAATGCCCCCATATATTACATTATTGGATACGATAGAGTGAGAACTTTAGTCATGATTTTTATTTTACCCACGTCAATTTTGTATCGTTCAGAAATCGATACTGTGTTTCCAAAATCTGCGATAAACGTATATTCATACTTCATTCGTTTGCAAATAAATGGAATACTTTTTTTATAACAAGTAATTTATTGCAGTTATAAATTCATTCATTTGATTGATTTCCATCAACTTACGAAAATCTGAATCGAAACGATTGATTTAGTCACTACACTAGATTAAAAAAATAAAAAAATATAGTACGTAACTGTTTTCATGGTGAATTATTATCATAAATTCTTCCTTTAAGTATATGTATAAATTACTACGCATCAGTGATGGAAAAAATATACAATCATTTGATTGCTCCTCTAAAACGTGTATTACAACTTTCTAACTACTCATCACTACACACTACGGTATTCGGGGCCCTGCGCTGGCATTGTTAATATCATTTATGTCAAACAGAAGTCAAGTTGTCGTGGGGGATGGTGGCCGCATCAGGTCTGATGAGATGAGGAACCGACTTGGAGTACCGCAAGGATCCTGCCTCTCAAATACCCTATTTAGCATACTCCTTAACGACCTCCCACAAGTAGTTAAAGGATGTAACATTTTTATGTACGCGGATGACGTGACAGCTGTAGTCACCGGCTCGTCCCATTCACAGCTGGAAATGAACGTTAATGATACGCTTAAACAGCTTTGTGATTGGTTTAAAACAAACGGCCTAGCCCTCAATAAAGAAAAAACCTTTGTTATGAGATTTAATTTAAATGGCCACACTTCCAGGCCCATGACCACGTATGCCGGAGACGACGCTGTCCATCAAGTAGCAAACATCAAGCTACTGGGTTTCACCATCGATAGTGGCTTAAGGTGGAGCGCACACATCGACCACCTATGTGCCAGGCTGGGCAGCGCGTGCTACGCATTAAGGCGCCTCGCTAGTACTGCGAACAGGGACGTCGTCCGGAGCTGTTATTTCGCAACTGTGCACGCGCTTATCTCGTATGGCACTGAGCTCTGGGCCGGAGCCGCGGAATGGCGTCGGGTCTTTACACTACAAAAACGCGCCGTACGTGCAATGGCATGTGTTCCTGACGACGTGTCTGCTCGTCAGTACTTTACACGATACGAGATATTAACACTGCCATGCGTATATATCCAACAAATAGCGATCTTCACCCACTCCAACCACGACAGGTTTACTGCCAAACAGGCAAATCCAAATCGCCATCTGCGTAGCAACAAAAACGCTGGCTGCCTAGTACCTGTGCCCCACAAGTTAGCAAAAAGTGGGCGATCAGCATATGTACTCGGCCCACGTATATATAATCATCTACCAAAAAGTATTAAAGATGCACCTTCCTCTCATAATTTTAAAATAAGATTAAAAAAATGGCTTGTAAAATCAACATTTTATGGCTTAGATGAATATTTTTCCAATGACATGAAATAATGTATTATAATGATTAGCAAGTAATTTATAATTTGTTTGACTATATACCTACAAAATGTAGTAATGTACAAAAGAAAACAATTTTTTGTATGAAAAATGTTTTTATATTGACCTGTAACGAATGTTACCAATAAATATTTTCATTTTTCATTTTTTCATTTTTCATTTTTCATGAAGCTCTAATATCATTAGGTACTTGATTTAATGCACTGTTTCGATGAAGTAGACCGTTTTTTCCTACAATTTTGTTCACATCGTAGGACAAACCGGACAAAAAATTCCGTTTTGTTCACATCATAGGACAAAAAATCCGTTTTGTTCTACGTGTAGAACAAGGAAGTGTGTAATGTGAATTTATGTTATATGGGTGTTGTGATGTGTCAAAAAGGAACTGGTAAAAAATTCCGATTATAGTATGAATATAATCTGCTTATACTCTCTAATCCGACTATCCTACTTCCTTCTAATATTATTAAATGTTTGGATGTTTCTTACTCAGGCACGTAAAACAATGTGTTTATAATAGTCACAAAAGATACGTTCTGTCATGAAAATCATCCTTCGAAGGGATATAATAGGGAGAGGAAGCCAAAAGCGAGTCTTTCTTTTCATATAAAAGTACTTGATAGTACGAGAGTAATTGTAGGACTTATTTACCTAGCTGATAAATAGATGATAGAACTAAGCATGTAAATATATTTAAAAACACATACGAGAGGTCACTATCCTGAAAAGACGAAAATATTAAGCAAAAAAGGTCAGAGTGGTTTTATGAAAAGTTACGAACGTACAAAACATTTAATTTTAATTAAGTTTGTTAGATAGTTCATACCGTTATTCACAAAACGTTATCCACTTATTTTTGCTTCCCCGTAATGTTACTTGACCCCTACGGTCGTACCAACTATGAGTACCCAAAGATCAATCTTACACTGGTTGTTACTCTCACGATGCGATTTATAAATTGCTGCGAGCGTGATAAAAACATACGACCTTATTTCGTTGTTATAAAGTGCATTATTGCTTGTATTTAGTTTAGTCGTGTATGAAGGTTATTTCGTTAGCGTCTTGATTGGGTCTAATGAAGGGCTATTGAATTCACTAATTAGTTAAGTATAGTTAAGGTTGTTAACTGTTTCGGTGAATCCGTTTATCTTTTCACGTTAGAGAAATTCAGAACACGTTCTTGTGTGTTAACAGTTTTAGTGCTATAATAAAGCCAATATTAAACTGAACGCCATTCCAGTACTTGCACAAAACTACTTTCGTAGGTATGTCCGGTGGATTTCGAGCTGTTCCCCTCTCCAGGTGGTGGCATATTTCTCAACCGATTCTCATGAACATTTGGAAGCCGTTAATTACATGATTTTTTTTGTTGATTCAGTTTTTGTAATTTTTTAAAAATGACGGTACCAAGGGGTTAAAAAACTTCAATAATATATTTTTTCCGTTTCCTAATATCTATTTATTTATATTAGCGCGACGAATGTTTTGATCGTAAGCGCTTGCCTCTTGAATTTCTACAAACTGTTTTTCGCATATATTATCGGGAGATTAAAAAAAAATCAAAAAATCAAAACATTTATTCTGCAAATAGGCCTCAAGGGCACTTTTACAAGTCAAAATCTATCTAGGTACATCAAATAAAAATAATACAATAATCAAAGTATCATTAATTAAATGTAGTGTTACATGTCAAAATAAGACTAAGAAACTAATAACAATCGAGATTTGTTAGAGATGTATGTCTCTAAGCGTCAAGATAAAAGGTAATAAAGTAGGTACACTAATCATAATAAAATATTTTGAGCTATATCTATAACACATAGTATTTACAAGAAAAAAACATTTAATTACTAACTCTTATAATCTAGGTCAACATTGCTTGGAGACTACTGATGGTATACGCGACTTAGGGTTATACCTTGACTCTAAACTTACTCTTGGTGTGCACGTCGATAATGTCGTTAGGAAAGCATATCAAATGCTTGGTTTTATAACACGCACTACTAAACATTTCAAAAACAAAAACACTTTTATCCTACTTTATCAAGCATTCGTGAGATCGCATCTTGAATATGCATCGGTAGCATGGAACCCATATTATCATGTTTACGTAGATAAAATAGAGATGGTGCAGAAGAAATTTCTCCGTTTTCTTAATTATAAAATGAGATGTTCACGATGTTCTTATTCTGATCTGTTGGTCAAGTATAATATGTTATCTCTGGAGGATCGACGAGACGTCGCTGATGCAGTGATGCTGCGCAATATCTGCGTAGCCGACATAGACTGCCCGCCGCTCCTCGCGTCCATACCGTTCCGCACGCCTCGGAAGTCGACCAGATCCAAACATTTATTCTGTTTACCAAAAACAAGGAACAACGCAGGTAAAAGGGCTCCAATACATAGAATTTGCGACCACCACAACAAATTACTTTCTCACGTTGATCTATTCTCATGCTCCCGCGCCTCATTCAAGGCTGCTGTTGTAAAACAATATAAACCTAATATATAATTAAATAGGTACTTAACCAATAATTAAATGAAAGCTAACTAACTAGGTATATTAGATTTTGTTCACTTCCTGATCTTTACTATGAATGTGCACTTCACCTTCCAATTATGCGGAAGGTGGCGTCAACTTCTCCGACCATTTTAGATATAATTTTATTTCAAAATTTGTTTGCATTTTGTAAGGTTTTAAATTTTAATGCTATGTTCTCAGTGAGATATGTCTAGGGAAACATCTTAATCTATATTGTATTTTCATGTAATTGCCACCTATTTTGTTTGCATGTTTCTGTTTTATCTCCGAATAAATAAATAAATAAATAAATAAATAAATAAATAAACACGTCAACATGAAAATAATAAAATCTAATAAATAAATATCCTCAGAAATGTATAAGGTCTCTGAGGTTATTCATCTCTGAGGATATTATTATCGGCTACGAACTCAGTGCTACGAAAAGTTAGCACTAATTGTGGTAAGCGACTTTTTAGGAGACTAGGCCAGGTGTTGCTTGTGGCTGTAATTTAGATAACTGTTGCCTAATTTATTAAGTATGTTTTTCTATATCTAGCAGGGAAGGTTTCTACGCCATGGGTAAGATCATTGGTATCAGACTTACCATCAAGGTAGTTTGTGTGTTCATGACACGTCCGTGATCAAGCTAGACTTTGACGTTCAGCTGTCGAGGCTACCGCGTATAGCCAATGACATGTTCGTAGAGTAGGTAGGTAGCGTAGATAGCTACCAAAGTACTAATTAAAGAATACCGTTAACACAGAAAACGTTATAAAATGCCCAAAATGAAGTTACTATCAGCATTTCACATACCGTTTCTAAATAGGTAGCTAAATCCGCTTCGACCTCATTCAGTCCTTCGTCGGTTCACAAAGGGTAAATAAGGGCTGCCATTGTTAGTAATGCGATACCCTGACTATTCACAATTTTTAAAAATTGTGTTTGTTGGTATAACTTGACCTCAACATCCGTGACATTTTCATTTCTAACTCAATATGTCGACATGTAGAGACAAATGCAGGTCCCTCACCGACAAACTGGTGAATGGTTATATCGTCATATTTCCCGTGTCGTCGTCCCGTAAAATATGACCATGCTAGGTTTTGCCCGTGACTTCGTCCGCGTAAACTTCCACTCCCTACTTCGTAGGATGATTTTCAGGATAAAAAGTATAGGTAATATAGAGTACTTTAATACTTATGTTAATTTGTTAATCCAAACAAGTTTCATCATAATTCATTTACTTCGCCGTTTTTTCATGATTAAGTAACAGACATCTAAACATCACAATTTTCGACCGGTTTAGCCTAGTGGGTAGTGCACCTGCCTGTGAAGCTGACGGTCCTGGGTTCGAATCCCGGTCAGGGCAAATATTTGTGTGATGAGCATGAATATTTGTTTCTGAGTCTTGGATGTTTTCTATGTATTTAAGTATTTATATCTATTAAATATATCGTCGTCTAGTACCCATAAGACAAGCCTTCTTGAGCTTACTGTGGGGCTAGTTCGATTTGTGTAAGATAGTCCTCTAATATTTATTTATTTATAAAAAAAAAATGACCATGCTAGGTTTTGCTCGTGACTTCGTCCGCGTAAACTTCCACTCTCTACTTCGTAGGATGATTTTCAGGTTAAAAAGTATAGGTAATATAGAGTACTTTAATACTTATGTTAATTTGTTAATCCAACCAAGCTTCATCATAATTCATTTACTTCGCTGTTTTTTCATGATTGAGTAACAAACATCTAAACATCACAATTTTCACATTTAGTTTTAATATTATTAGTAGGGTAAAGGGTAACTGAAACATATCTCTCAAAGGGACTTTGTGCTTCTCCGTTTGTAAATCGTATCTGTTGTGTTTTTTGTAAGTACAGTAGTTTACTACTACAACCTAACGAAGTGCCTACGCCAAATCTTAAGATTATTATTATTTGGTTTTTGTGGAACTTCCATGCCACCTTGCCCCTATTTCTTTGCTTATACTCGTTGCCTCCAGGAAGTTTCTGACAAATCTTTGGATAAGATGCCAAAGCGTAGCTCCGGATTCACTAGGAGATAACCGGGACAACGCTAGGTGTTTATGTTTACTACTACTACTATGTATGAGTTATCATCGTGCTAGTTGGATTGGTCACGTTGTGCGATATGTGGGATAGCGCCGTGAATAACAATCCTGGTCCAATGTGATATTGACAAATCGATTGTTTACCTAGTAACCCTCGTATCTTGCGCATTTCGGAATGTGCACTCTATTCCGTAGGCAGGAAGTTTGTTATTACCGAGCTTGAATTTAATCGAGTTTGTTGGTTAGATTCGAGTACGAATTCATCATTATTCGCCTCGTTCGCTCTCGCAATTGAGAAAAACGATTAAGTATGAATTACATATTATTTGTTTTTAAAGAACTCATTTCCAGCAAGATTTTTCCTAACTGAATCATTTTCTTTTTAGCACTTTCCATTCAGAGGCTTATTCCTAACACTTGGAACAAATCACTTATAGGGAAAAATTCGCCGTTATATATGTACATTTAGAATACAATACAAATACTATTTATTGCATACGTCAATTACCATAGTAGTTACAGATTTTTTGTTTCTTTCGTAAATATTTTTCTTATGTACTTATATATTTTTCTCATATAATAAAGTGTCGTACAGGTACACAAAATTATCATAACTATCTCAATAAAAACACAGGTAGTGGTGGCAATAATTGACCTCAATTTTTTTGTTTTGTTTTCTATCACCCTTATTGAATTATAAGCTATCAGAATTTTAATTTCGTATGTCAAAACATAAGATTTGTTATATGTGGGGATGTGGAAGAGGTGTACCATGTTACAATGGAGTTTGGCCGTGGCGATACACAAGGGCGTCTATTTAACATAAATAACTACGATCTCGGCAGGATAAATAGTATATTAGCTTGTCCTTCCTCAGAAGAGGTGGAACTATTGTAGAAATCAGTTAAAACTGTATTAGAATTCAGAAGTGATTAGTATATAATACAGCCACTATGAGGGTGGCATTTGTAAATCCTCTTTAATAAGTAAAGAATTTAAAAAAAGATATATTCAAGCATTCACCTATTCTTGAAGAACTACTTGCAAATACCTACTACTCAACTCATACAACACCACCCGACCAAATACCTAACGACAAAAATTTTCCATGATTCTATATAAACTTTTATTCAGGCTGAAACTCGTTACACCCATACATATATATAATATAAGTCAGGCACGTATCCAGAGGGGGGATAGTTGGTATTTATCCCCTCCCCCCCCCACCCCCGAAAACGTTTTAGCCGTTTTTATAGTACAGTGATTACAGCGATTTTCAATGTTTGTCCCCCCCCCGAACCAAAAGTCTGGATAAGTGCCTGACCTAGGTATAATAATATTTTTTAAATACTAAAACCGGAGTTGCGAATTTCATTAGTGACCAGTATTAAATTAACTTTATTAAAACAGAAATAAATAATATTTGTTAAGACAAAATAGATGTAGGAGATTTGAAAATAGGGACAAATCCTGTCATGTAAATACAAGGTACTCGTAAGCTTAAGTACCTACCTTAGGTACATAAATATTAAGGCAATACAAATAATTTAAAGTTAAAAATTAAAGAATTGTTTATACAATTTTGTACCTTCCTATTTTGAAAAGCTATCAAACGATACATATTTTCCCCACTAAAGAAAAGCATTATTTTTTAATTATATACTATCTAAAAAAAACTACGATTATTATAGCAGGAAGTATGGGTAAGAATAAATGATGTGGATAATTACTTCCTCTGTAATTTCAAAATGTCACACAGCTTCCGGGTGCCTTTTAGAGATGTTAGAAGACAAATTGTAGGAGAATATTGTCAAAATACAGGCTTTTCTAAGCTTAAAAAGTCGTTATGAATAAAAAAAATACATAGAAAAGAAATGCGTCTGCAATTATGCAAATCTGTAAGCGTCTCAATAACAAGTTACCAAACTTTGTCTATTCCGGGAAAACAAAACTCCAATTATCTGATAACTAACACCATAAATTTCCATTAACTTACTTTGCGCGCAACGATAACTGCCTGTCGTTGGGGCACACAAACTTATTGGCTTTGCTTTGTAAATTCATTTCGTATTTTAAAAAAAATAACGTTGTTTACACAGCGCGGGAGAGCCGCGCGTTCCCGCCTGTTTACGCGATCCAACTGTTGCTTCGCGCGTGGCGAGGGGCTATTAATCGATATTTTAACAACGCTGAAAACTGTAACATATGTCGACAGGCCCTTTATCAGAAAGGGACGAGTACCTTGTTAACTGAATAAATACATATTTCTAGCTTTCGTTGGTACTATTTGCATTAAGAAACGGTTACTTTAGCGGTTGGGTATTACAATTTATAATAAAAGGAGAACCTTCTATCTTATAATTTAACCATGTTGAAAAAAGCCTTGATGGACATGCATTAAAGATTTTTTTAAGAGTCCTTATAAGTTAAAAAACGCTCATCTATTTCGACGGTTTTCTGATTGAATGGGGACTATCGCGTGTGGATTCGCCGCTAGAGGCGCTAGTGTAGCGTGGGGTCCCCGAAATGTCAAATGTCACTCTTTGTGGTTGCGGTACGCGGATTAAAATCTAATTGGAAAAATATAGTGCCTGTTTTTTAATACCTGAGCTTCTTTATGGAAAATATGAGTTACGGGTCAGTGACTGTCAGTACTTTGAGACAGTTTTGTCTTTCGGAAACTTATATCCTTCTTTTTTTCCGAACAAAATGGGATTGCGCTACAATGCAGGATGTTCGATATTTTTACGGTACGGTTTTAAGGTTTTAAACATGATTTAAATGCAAACTTCTTTCTGATGCCCATAATAACCAATAATATTTTTTGACAGCTGAACCTTACTCGACAGTGACGCCAACTGGTGAGCACAAAAACGATAGCCCTCATTGACACGTATCTTGACATTTTCTCAGTGTTAAAATCTGAAACAGGACTATTGCAACCTAATGACATAAATTTTAAATTTTGTTTTTTGGATTAAGGAGGATTGGAGAAATATCGGTTCAAACATCACTCCAAATCGACCATTTTTAAGCTAAATACTGTGTTTTTCCGCTTAAATTCCAATACACACAATAAAATAAAAACCGGCCAAGTGCGAGTCGGGCTCGCGCACAAAGGGTTCCGTAGCAGCAAATATAATAAACTTATTATCTCAAAAACTATAAGAGATACTTTGATCAAACCAAAAATCGTTGAAAGAGTTAATTAGCATGCATCACCTCTATTTTTTTTAGAATTTTATACCCCGTAGTTATAAAAATAGAGGGGGGGGGACATACTTTTTACGACTTTGAGAGCTGATATCTCAAAAACCGTTCACTTTAAGAAAAATGTTTTTTAGAAAACTTTATATCATTTTAAAAGACCTTTCCATTGATACCCCACACGGGTATGTACATCGAAAAAAAAATTTTCATCCCTCAGTTACATGTATGGGGGGCCCCACCCCCAATTCTTTTTTTTACTATTTAGTGTCATAATTTTGTAGCGGTTCATACAACACATATTCCCATCAAATTTCATCACTGTAGTACTTATAGTTTCCGAGTAAATCGGCTGTGACAGACGGACAGACGGACAGACGGACAGACGGACAGACGGACATGACGAAACTATAAGGGTTCCGTTTTTGCCATTTTGGCTACGGAACCCTAAAAATGGCTATATTACTATGTAAAACTTTAATAAAATCATAGTATCCTTTAATCACTTTATTTGTATCATCAATACTTTTGTTACAATTTGAAATCAAAACATTTTAAAACTTATAAGCCTCTTAAAGCCTACTGACAATTTTTATCTACATGTCAGACGACAATCAACGAATGAGATTGTAATACGTGTAATGATCGTTCTGGATGCTGGCTACCACGATAGTCGGTAGCTAAAGTACCGAGGTATCGAAGTAAGTAGGTACCGTAAACTGAAGTGACTTTAAGAAAAAATGGGGCCACTTTGATAGATTTAGAACACTTATATAATCATGACCAAGTATTTCTAATCTGATTCAGTTTAGTAATAGTTGGGAAATTTACAAAGGTATTTTACCTCATGTTAAGCAAATGTAAAACACGGCATAAAAACTGGATTTTTAAAGTAGCCTTTTTTGACGACCGGTTTAGCCTAGTAGGTAGTGCACCTGCCAGTGAAGCTGACGGTCCTGGGTTCGAATCCCGGTCAGGGCAAATATTTGTGTGATGAGCATGAATATTTGTTTCTGAGTCTTGGATGTTTTCTATATATTTAGCTATTTATATCTATTAAATATATCGTCGTCTAGTACCCATAACACAAGCCTTCTTGAGCTTACTGTGGGGCTAACTCAAACTCAAATATTTTATTGCACACATTACAAATATATTACAAATATATTATTATAATGAACCCCGTAAGGGCACAGCAATAGCCTTATATCTAGACTAACTTAGACTACTTAAGCAGTCTTTCTTACTTACTTCACTATTTATTTAAAAAAAAAGTTCGATTTGTGTAAGGTTGTCCTCTAATATATATATATATATATATATATATCTTCGCTCGCTGTTTCATAAAACATGTGTGTATTTTTAAGTGTTTTTGGAAAAAAAAAATGAAAGTAACCCCGGTTGACGGGAATCTATCTCATTAGATCCATTCAGTAGATCGACTGTGTATCTAATTCATAATGGATCTATTGGGATGTTTTCTTTCATTAGATACATTTAAGCCGGGGTCTGTGAGGAATGGATCTAGTGAGAGTTTAAAAACCGCATTGCCAACATGTAGAGGCCCTTTCGATGATATAATGAAATGCAAGGGATAGAGCGCATGTGACTCCTCTGTATCACGGAATGTGCACGGAAACAGCATCCCCCAGGATATGCTGGTTGATGGAATCTGAATAAACCAGGTTATTGGGTAAAAATGATGAACTTGTAATGGCTGAGCTGTTGGGTGAGTCAATGAACGCCTGCCTAGTTTAATACAATACAATACAATACAAATACTCTTTATTGCACACCTCAATCAAAGGATACAGTACAGTACAAAAAACACAATGAGAAGAGGCAAACAACAGGCGGTCTTATCGCTAAAGAGCGATTTCTTCCAGACAACCTTAGGGTAGCGGAAATCTAAACAGAACGATTCATAGCAGGTGGTGCAGAGTTAATACATATGAAGCCTACTAATAATTACAACAATAACATTTAATTAAGGATAAATAAACATACATAAATATAGTATAAAAATATACGTACATAAACATATACAAATATATAGTCAGCCACAAAGTCTAAGGGAGCTAAGTCCTTAAGTGTGTCATGAGAGAGACAAATAGTGATCTAATAATAAGTAAGATCTAGTAATATTATTATCTTTAAAAATTTAGTGATTTTCCGACACAGAATAGTAATAGTATAAATGCACCGTCGTAGTAAAAAATATATATAAGCTATGCGTTATTGCTTAAAACATTTGAAATAGTAATCTATATTCCGATAGGAATTCGTTATAATAATAAAGCAGCAAATAATTAAAATCTGCTAAGTGCGTGTCGGTGTAGCACATCTAGGGTTCCGAAAAAATAAGGAAATTTGAAATAAAAAAACAATATACGTGTTGATATTTGTTGGTAAAACATAAGTAATAATAAACATTACGAGTATCACAAATTTCTCTTTAGCGATAAGACCGCCTGTTGTTTGCCTCTTCTCGCTGTGTTTTTTGTACTGTACTGTATCCTTTGATAGAGGTGTGCAATAAAGAGTATTGTATTGTATTGTAAAATTCCAAAAGTTAAAAATTTCTTTCGAACTGAATTAAGAATAAAGGAAAAATTGAAAAATTTAGGCACCGAGCAGGATTCGTACCTGCGACTATAGCTCAGTTGGCTTTGGCTAGAGCGACTGGCCGCGAGTGCCGGGAGGTCGCAGGATCGAATCCTGCTCGTTGCGTAAAAAAAATCAATTCTTCCTTTATTCTAAATTTGGTGTGGGATGGCGCATCGCAACTGACGATTCTCAATATGATTTGAGACGCTAGTGCCGTTAATGGAGCATGAGTCTTCTGGTAGGTGTCGCTGTACGCCTCCCTTAAAGCGTTTGTATAAAATCTATTTTTTTTTGTTCCTGACAGTTTTGCATGATACATAAATTACATAATAATTATAAATTAAAAAGTAAAGGTAATTCAATTCGTCTTATTTTTAAGTAGGTAGTTTCAAAGAACTAGTAATTTGCGTCACCATTTTAGACAGAAACCAAGTTTTGGCAGAAACCTGTAAATGATTCTAGACATGTGGCTTACCGTTAGAATATTGATGCAATGGATAAGTTTTTATGATATTAAAATTTCTGAAGAGTTTGACTGGTTAACCCGACGTGTTTATTTTTGCTTGCTACTGTTTATTTTTTTGCCGCGAAACGACGGCTTAAAAACATATGAACATTTTTGGGCTGCCATATGTAAAAAAGATTGAAAACCAAATTTGAAAATGTTCTTAGTGACAAGTAATAATTTTAAAAAATCATTAAAAAACACAGTGGGCAAGAGGAGTGTTAATTGGCCCAAAATGTGCTACTATTACCCTACCTACCCATACTAGTCTTTTGGCAGACGATCTGCAATGCATCCTGTATAGCCATTAATAGTTTATTTGCGAAGCCTGTGTCGTCGCTTAACGAAAGTTACGTGTGTGACAGAGCCACATAATATATTTCTGTCTCGTTTTTACCGCGAAAACACAGTTAAACATATTACATAGACCCACCATAATGGAGTTCATTATTTTATATTACACCACAATACATTTAATTATTTCCGTAACAGTATATTATTAAAACACGAAATATAATCGATTTCTCCGTTATAACTGATTAATAACACGGTATCCTAGCATATAACGTGGTTATTTATTAGTTATAACGATTCGTTGAAACGTTATTAATTCATTTCTGTGGAACGGAACGGCACCTCCCTACCATTGAGTAAATTTATTTTGACATTTCAGTAATGATGGCGCATTTGCGAAAGGTGGATAGTTTTCTGTGAATATTCGTACGTTTACCTTTATGCGGTGCTGTGAAGTGAAAACAAGGTGATTCCGATGCCGTATCACAGGCGCTTCTCGGCCAAAATGCCGGAATTCGACGACGAAGTCACTGTGGTCGACGTGTACGATCTGGCATCGGACATTGGGAAGGAGTGTGAGATTATAATTGAAAAATACGGGGCTGATGCTGTGACAGCTTTGTTGCCCAAGGTGATAAACGCGCTCGAGTTGCTGGAGAACTTGGCTGTAAGGAATGAGAAGGAGAATCAGGCGCTCCATGAGCTAACGGCGAAGATTTCTCAGTTGGAAAATGACAAGCTGGAGAAGGCAGAATACAGACAACGCTTCGAGAAGGTAGGTAGAGGTCACTGTTATTGGTGGATTGAATAGTGCGTGCATCGGTCAGTAGCGCACGGCAGTTTCGCCACTGCAACTGCATTGCAAAAGTATAAATACAGCAATAGAGTGGTGGAAGTCAGTATTGCGCGACATTGACATCACATAGTTGCTCCGCGATAATTGCCTTCAATTCCGTATAACGAGTTATGCATTGTAGTGTTTAGTTTTTGTGTTTTTGAATGTGCTGTGATATTACAAGGTTCATTTAGTTATTGAATTGTTAACAATAACAATTGGTTTAAGAATTCAACACACAATAACCATATAACTATTATTAATTCTACGTTAGAGGTACTTAGGGAAGTTTATGGTTAGGTATATCATCAATTATGTATAGTATTTGCATTATTTGACATTTATAGAGATGTAACTAAACCAAATCGATTGTCACAGCAAGCGATGACAATTGGATGGCATCTAGAAAGGTATTGAATTGTGATGTTTAATAAATAAATAAATATTAGAGGACAATCTTACACAAATCAAACTAGCCCCACAGTAAGCTCAAGAAGGCTTGTGTTATGGGTACTAGACAACAATATATTTAATAGATATAAATACTTAAATACATAGAAATCATCTAAAACTCAGAAACAAATATTCAATGAATTTTTATTTGAGATTGAAATAAAGCTAGAATTATATGGTTTTCCCGCAAGGCAAATGCATTTAATACACCGACCAAGTAAGTCACACCTATTGTCAAAATATTGCTTTGTTGCATTCTAAACTGAAAACTTCATATCAATTTACTTAGACAACTACCGATTTATAATGGCGGTGCCGGCCATGCCAAAATGTTTAAAATAAAAGATGTAGAATTGACGACCGCTTTAGCCTAGTTGGTAGTGACCCTGCCTTCGAAGCTGGAGGTCCCGGGTTCGAATCCCGGTCAGGGCATGTATTTGTGTGATGAACACGAATATTTGTTCCTGAGTCTTGGATGTTTTCTATGTATTTAAGTATCTATTTATCTATATAAGTATGTATATCGTCACTTGGTATTGGTACCCATAGTACAAGCTTTGCTTAGTTTGGGACTAGGTTGATTTGTGTAAGATTGTCCAAAAATATTTATTATTATTATTATTATTATAGAATGTAAACATCCACAGTGCAATTGTTTTCCATTGTGATTTCGATATGCAAGGCATTTTACATAGTATTGCTGTTGTGAGTGTCGTGTGTCAACTAATGCAAATACTATATCTATTTATCAGTCATCTACTGCGTCCATTAAATGCCACCCACATACTATTGTTTTTTTCTCTGGTATACAACAGCTGGAATGTGAATCAACTAGCTGTAAACATATTTTAACTTCATGAGACCACTCTTTGCTATATGAGTAGTGTTTGGAGTATTGGTGGCAAATATCACACAGTGGCTAATTGAGTCATTTTTATGATTAACTTTTTAAGATTTCAATAAATAAATTATTCATTTACCTGAAGTACTTAGTATGACATTAATTAGGTACGTAAATTTCAAGTACTTAAAACTATATATTTTCATAAAACAATTACAGGAACACCCAAATGTTATGTCGTAAATGTTTTGGGTTGTTATTCAATTTCTTTTAACAAATGTCACCATTAATCGATATATTTTTTACCATAATATATGACGTATCCAGAAGTCTCGTTTACATCTTAAAACCGGCCAGGTGCGTGTCGGACCACGCACAATGAAGGGTTCCGTACCATCACCTACTAGTCCACATTTAAAATCACTATCCAATACATTGAATCTAAAAACGTCGTATCTTTAGAAGGAACTCACGCCACTTACGACCTTTTGTTTGGGCAAGACAGTTTTTAGGCGAAAACTCAAAAACCGTAAAACCTATATCATTCAAATCAAAAATCGTTGAAAGTATTTACTAATGCACACCACCTCAATTTTTCTCAGAATTTTAAACTTTATAGGGGGGGAGGGATACACTTTCTATGACTTTGACAGCTAATATCTCACCAATGGTTGACTTTAATGAACAAGTTTTTTAGAATCCTCCATATCATTTTTAAAGGCCTATCCATTAATACCCCACACGACTAAGTGCGTTGATTTTTTTTTCATCCACCGGTTACATGTATGGAGAGTAGGGGGAGTCCGGGAGAGGTGAACCCTGTTTTAATTAAAGGTGCCTAAAATTTTATATATTAGTCCTAGCATCTTGTAATTGCGTTCATGAGTGTCAAATCTAGTTAGGTATCATTTGGTATTATTAGATTTTTTATAAACTTAGCATATATTTATAAAGTAATATTTTTTTAAAAATGGAAATATGGTTCAAATCTCCCACCCCTACGGGTGAGTTGACCAGGGCGTGAGGGAGACTTGACCATACCTTTGTCTAGAAAGAAATAAATAAAAAATTGACTGTTTTTTAATTAGTATTATTTAATTCAAAACACAGCCATAATTAAAAATGAGTTTCTCATAAAAATTTAATCAAAATTAACATTATGAAGGCATTTTCGGCTAATAAACCGAGATCAATAGCTTGAAATTATAATCTTGCCTCTAACAGAAAACTAATCAGCCTTTAATAATGGCACATCAATAAAGATATAGTATGATTATGCACATTCATTACATATAACGCTATAAATGACTCTTAAGCTAATTTGTGGCTTAGAAATCTTAGAGATCAATAGCTTGAAATTAACTGGAAACTAATCAAAATTAAAACAGTAATGGCACATCACTAATGACATGCTTATGCACGTATATAACATATAAAGCCATAATTTAAAGATGAGTCTGTCTTAAGCTAATTTTTGACTAACAAATCTTAGAGATCAATAGTGTGAAAATATAATCTTGCTTGCAATTGATGCTCCGTTTTTAACTTTTTGTATGGATGGCATTTTCCAGTTCCTGTTATGTGAAGTTTTGGCGAGGAGAACGTACCTTTGCCATGTATTGAAATGGCATGATTTATTAAAATAAAAACCAAAAATAGCTATGATTATCAAGTAACAATTAAGCAGAGCGGGAGATTCGAACCACTGATTATGTCTCCCTACCACCGGAGTGGTCAAATCTCCCGCTACCCCCCTAGCCTTACAAAAGTCATGATTTCTTTAAACAATAGTAACAGACGATTAAAACACTTTAACTCAATAATACTACACTAAACCACTAATACAATGTAAAAATAAAATAATTCTTACATCCAAAACTGTTGAGATTACATGAGAATGCAAATAATATATTTTTTTCACTTTTCATAAACAAAAACACGTTGTCTTCGCTCAACGCCGAACCGTACTAATGGCGGCCAATATGGCGCGTTCACAGCCGCCGTTATTGTGCAAGCGTCGTCCGAGCTGGTAACGGCGCCGATAGCGCAAAATTTGAATGGAAATATTTAAGATGGTTCAAATCTCCTACCTGGTCAGGTCTCCCGGACTCCCCCTACTTTTTATCGTGTTTTGTATTACTCTGGCTGACATTATGTTATTTTTATTTTTTCCTGTTATGACGATCATGATAACAATTCTTGTAATTTTGACATGTGTGCAAATTTATAATGTAATTCCTTATCATGAAATAAATTATCTAAATCTAAACCTTACCATCAAAAGATATAGACCTAGACGAAAAGAGGTTTTTTTACCGAAGTTTGCTCCAGATGTGGACATAGGGAGTATCATGTTTGTGATACCGAATTGCATAATTGGCGGCAGGTACAAACATTTGACTGTCCCAACTGTTTAGGTGACATGTTTGTACGTATGTAATAAGTAAAAATAAATAAATAAATTTATTAAACAATGTTTACCTACATACTTACGACCGGTTTAGCCTAGTGGGTAGTGCACCTGCCTGTGAAGCTGACGGTCCTGGGTTCGAATCCCGGTCAGGGCAAATATTTGTGTGATGAGCATGAATATTTGTTTCTGAGTCATGGATGTTTTCTATGTATTTAAGTATTTATATCTATTAAATATATCGTCGTCTAGTACCCATAACACAAGCCTTCTTGAGCTTACTGTGGGGCTAGTTCGATTTGTGTAAGATTGTCCTCTAATATTTATTATATTATTATTATTTATTATACTTGCAAACTCAAACTCAAACTCGTTTATTGGTAATAATAGTATTACAAGTCATGCCTACACACTATATTTACCGACTTTTGACACTATTTATGTTATTAGTAACATTAACTTGTGTTATTAGTAGTCCTGTGTTATCGTGGTATAAGTAGGCAATGCTCGCAACATTATTTATGAGGAGTATTATGCAAAATTAAACATTTATTCGGTATTTGTTTAATCAAAAAAATTGTTAGGCGACTCCATTTACCTCTGTGAAATTTGCCACTGAAACTCCGAACACTATGCTTTAAAAGTGAAATTTACTATCCGTGTCATTTCCTTTTTGTGTATTCTATTCTTATTAATTATTTATGTTTCAATTTTTAATTTATAAAAAACAAGTTTCAATTTATAATAACAAATGTATCTTTTCCTAGTCACAGGTTACATATCAGATTTAGAAAGAGAATGTTGATCTTAAGTCACAAGTTGTGTAATATATCAAACTTTCTCCTCGTGCACTATCAATAATAGACATTCCAAATAGAAGATATTTATGCATTTATAATCTGTAGCTGTCTGTAGTCAAATAATATGAACTTGACTATGATATAGGTTAGCTTGAAGAAATCCCTTATAGGGATAGGTCACCTTTGTATATTAATATATGCCCATGTCAAGCGTTTTTGTTTTCAACTCATGTCCAAGTAGTACAGTAAAATCTAGATACAGAATATAGTTATGTATTATTTACTTTAGGATAGGTTTCGCTCATTTTTGTAATCAAGCTGTGCATGCATGTTTTGGGTGGCATTCCCAACTAGAACCTTCAAATTATCTTTTTTTTTCACATGTAATAAATGTAATCTGTTTTGCGTGCCTATTAAATAAATAAATAAATAAATACAGCTACAGTCAAGGGAACGGTGATATAACATCTCACTAACAGGATGTCGCACAAAACGGACCGATTTCCTTAGAAAGTGTTTTGTATGAAAACCTAACATGAGGGGATTTCGATATTGGTAAAAACGGTAACACGTTATATGCAGTCGTAATAAGCAGATTCTACTATACATTAAATTAAGGTAAATAGAAAATTTTTATGTCCGCCTTGCCAGGAAGTGGGATTTTTCGCATGTGTATCGTACGGTAATTCTCACAGCGTGTGACAAAGAATTTTATATACATAAGTAACTACATAATGATCACAGACAGTTTGAAAAATAACATGTGGTATTAGAGTACAGATTGGAATATTGTAATGAATTAGGAGATGAATGCTTCATATAGTTTATATTCACTTCCATACATGACGGAACAAGTTTGTAAGTGGAGATGAAACATTGAAAACTTATATAAGGGTGTAATTATTCAATGTTTCATCTCCACTTACAATAATGTAGGTATTCTAATTTCCACAAAAAACCGTGGATCTAAGTATAAAATTATAACAATAAAAACAATACGAAAGTAATACTAAAAAGCTGTTACCTAAAAACAATATAAGTATGTTGTTGTTTCCGCCATACGGCCATATATGGGTACATACTTATATTAACTTTATTATCATTCAATTCCATTGGTTGGTTTAACACGAAACAAATAAATGTTAAAATAAAAGTATTTAGATGTTTAGGAATTTGATATTTAGATAAGGTGTTCAGTTCCTTACTCTAACTAGATAAGATGATTAAGTATATGTTGGACATTAAATTCCAGCATGTCATTAGTCATCATACTCATCATTTGCTATAATCAACTTAATGAATACAAAATTATAATATAACTTTCTTCATTATCTAACTACCAAGTATTAGGTATAACTAATTAGTCTTGAATATCATTTTCTGAAACAACATAGGCTTCTGTTAATCTATTATGTACCGCGAATCTTCTTTGGGATTGTTAGATGACCGATCAAAAGGGGCCCGGTCACCTAGGTCCAATTCCCTGAATGTGAATATTTTGACATTTCCAGGAAATAGTATCAAAACCGGATAATCCCCGAAATAACCGTTATTTTTTTTTCATTGCCAGCCACTGCGTCACATTACCACAACTACTTCGTTCGTTACAACACCAGTTATTCCTCTTTTACTTGCAAAAACACTAACGTACAACCTGTTTAACGCGTGAACTAAAAGGACGTAACTGTTATCTAAAAACTAATATATTCCGCTATTTCAACTTACTTTGCATATTGTTACTAAACCAGTCAAGGCCGTTCAAGCAACATGCACATGAATTAAGCTATTTATCTTAAAACTGTACTTATCTGAATTTAGATCATGCATTCCGTATGTAGAAAGAACGTTTTTAACACTTATTGCGGCGCGTGTTTACTTGCTAAGTAGCATTCAACAACATAAAGTTATGGAACGTTGCTTTTCGTTCCTCTTTAATTTTTTTTAGATTCTTTAAGTTATCAATGTTATTTTTTTTTGTTATCCACACTTACAACTATTTTTACAGGTACTAGGCCTAAGACAATAGTGTAAATACTATTTATTGATATTATAATATTATTTCTCTGTATTATTATTATTTTATTTTTTGAACCTGACTGTGGCTTTCTTTATCTACACAAAGTTAGGATAAACCGGCGAAAACTTTGATCAAATAAGACTGACCCGGTATTGGTTTACGCTTTTTACAAAAGTTTACTCTGATCATCGCCTCCTTTAATAATAGCCAGCTTCTCGTAAAATACGAGGGGCGTTCAAAATATTCTCGGTATTGGAATGAAAACAAACAAGTATGAACAGTTTGATATTTTTTATTTTTCAATATACTCCCCCCCTATGTTAATACACTTAAAAGATCGATCAATTATTTTTTTTAATCCCTCATAAAAATATTTTTTATCCTTGGTATAAAAGTGCTCCTCTACTGCCGCCTTCAACGCCTCATCGTCAAAAAATCGATTTCCACGCAGATCCTTTTTGAAATTGGGGAACAAAAAGAAGTCGCTGGGGGCTAAGTCCGGACTATACGGTGGATGAGTTATAGTTCCGAACCCACATTCAGCAATAGCTGCCTTGGCAATATGAGCAGTATCGACAGGGGCGTTGTCATGCAGAAGCAGAATACCTTTAGACAACTTTCCTCGCCTTTTTTCTTTTATTGCGTCCCTTAATTGATGTAGAATATTCGCGTAGTACTGTCCCGTGATATTTACACCTTTTTCTTTATAATCGATCAACAATACTCCTTCACAATCCCAAAATATTGTTGCCATGACCTTGCCAGCGGAAGGGACGACCTTGAACTTCTTGGGATGAGCTGAACCCTTAATGTGCCACTGCATGGACTCCTGTTTACTCTCTGGGTCATAATGATGAACCCAGGTTTCATCTCCAGTAACTATCTTTTGCAGCACCTCATCAGGATTTTCACCACACAGGTCAATAAAATCGGAACAGCAAGCTGCACGCACATCTTTTTGAAGTCGAGTCAGCATTCGCGGAACCCATCTTGCACTGACCTTTGACATATTAAGATGGTCATGGATAATGTCATGTACGGTACCAATAGAAAGATTGGTTACTTGAGCTATTGATTTTATCTTCACTCGACCATCTTCCAATATTTGGTTTTCCACCTGATCAATATTTTCTTGTGAAGTAGCTACTACAGGCCGGCCAGGTCTAGGGTCATCTTCAATACTCTCCCTGCCACGTTTGAATTCGCTTGACCACTTTCGAATTGTAGATAAAGAAGGAGCAGACTCACGGTAAACACAATCCATTTCCTCTTTTATGGTTTTTTGGTTTTTACCCTGTTTCGTCAAGAATTTCATTACGGAACGATGTTCTAATTTCGTTAACATTGTTAATTCACTCATTGTGTTCGTGTTTGTTCAGAAATTGCAGAAAAACAAAAGAACATCTCGATTTGAATTATACTTTTTTTTAATGTCAAAGAATGAACCTTACCAGCCAGTAACAAAACAAATTCAAAAAGAGGTTATAAGATATCAATACCGAGAATATTTTGAAAGCCCCTCGTATGTGATTTTTACCATCGTTTTATTCTGAAATACTACATATAAAATTGAAAAATATATATATAGGCTTATATTTGAGACCTTTAACTAGTGCAATCGGGTGACCGTTACGTAATTGGATACACTTTGTTCGATAGAAAAATTGCAAAACATGCCTCTATTCTTCATCTTAAAACTCATTTAATTTAAATTATACGTATTTTTATGAACAGAAAATTATATCAAAATAAACGTCTTTGATAGTGTGAGAACAATCTGACGTCGGATTCTTTCCAAGTGACCTTTTGGATTCTCAGATATCAATTTTGAACGTAATCGGACCGTAAATAAACAAAATTAAGATGGCCGCCACTGTTTAAAAATCGTTAAGTGACCTCTTGGACACCCAGCCCAGATATCTATTATGAACGGCTTTTTTATTGTCTTGCTAGAGGTGAGAAAAGTAGAGTATTCTCCCTGGGGATAATCTGTTTTTCTTTTGGCCGCGCTTAAATCCCTCACTACCACTCAGGACTCAGTCTTAATACCCTCGCTCGGGAGTAAAATCTGGAGTCCATAGATTCATTCAGGATTCAATATCGCGCCCGTGACTTAAAACAGTACTTTATCCCCTTGGTGTACAATCTACTATATATACTGAGGTCGTCACATCGTCACGTGACCTCCGTCCTTGTACGTCGCGGTGCGCTTGGGGCACTTGCTGTCTTTGTCGCGCAGCGGCGGGGTGCGGGGTAGAAAATTTAGGATTGGCCGCTGAAAGATCCTCGCCTTAATGAAACGACAATGACAAAAAAAAACAGCAGTTGAAATGCTGAATATTCCTCGCCAGTTAATTTATTTTGATATGGCGAAGTGCTAGTATACCTATGTTATTTTATTAGTCTGGATCGCGTGCGTGATATGTCCACCTAAATTTCCAATGCATAATGAGATTAACGAACGTCATTGTAAAAAACCTACTCACCTAACAATGAATAGCCAGGTATTAGCATTACCTAGGTTGATAAACCTCCAAGGGCGTCTAAAGTCACGAGTGCTCCAAACAGTGCCATGAACACGGCATGAGCCACTAGAGTTACCACATGGCATTTCTTAACAAGTAATCTCTGTTACAATTTCAATGGTTCGAATTTAATGTAGTTTAAGAACCGACCACACTGAACCTAGTTCGATAAGACTCCTAGATGATAGATTAGATTAGATAATTTATTTCACGATAAGGAATTACTTACATTATAAATTTGCACACATGTAAAATTACAAGAATTGTTATCATGATCGTCATAAAAGGAAAAATAAAAATAATATAATATCGGCCAGAGTAATACAAACACGATAAAAAGTAAACAGAAAAATAAATGCATCTTCCATTCGGAATCGTCAGTCAGAAAAAAAATTATGTTCATTACAAAATACATTGATATACAGTAGAATCCGTTTATTATAACTCCGCATCTATTGACCAACCGCCTATTATGACGTAATTACACAACGAAGTTTGGTTTTCACACATAATTCTTAGTAAAAAAGTCAGATATAATGACTTCGCTTACAGTGACTTGTTGCTTATTATGACCCATTTTTAATCAATTATATAATGTATATAATAAGACACGTCATTCATGGGGGAACACGAAATGTCGATGCTGCAATGCAACAAAACCTGGTTGAGGTAAAGTGAGATCGTGTATTGTCAAGGATGACCGTTGTTAATACGACGAGGCAAAAACAACACGAAAAAGTGAAGAGTTACAGTCTCAAGGTCATTCAGATAGGGTAGCCTTTTAACAGTGGCCTTACGCTGAAGCAAAACAATGTGAGGTCTAGGCAAGTTTAAGTTCGCCTCTTGGTTGGAATGAATGAGAATGAGAATATTTTTATACAAATGCCTTAAGGGAGGCGTACAGCGACATCTACCAGACCTCCTCGGTCCTAAATTCTGCTCGGTGCCTAAATTTTTCAATTTTTCCTTTATTCTAAATTTGAGAATGAGAATACTTTTATCACCTTTTAATGTGTTACATCTTTGGGTTCCCTAATTGGGATTGTCAGCTAACTTGTGTCTAAAAAGATCTGGGGCGCTACCGCGAACAGCAAACGAAGTTTTCCCTCTCTGTCTCACTTATATGCAAACTTGCAAGTGCGACAGAGAGGGAAAACTTCGTTTGCTGTCGCGGTAGCGCCACTGTGTAAGCTGATGGTGTTGAGTCACAGATGATAAATCAAGATGTAGTTAGAATATTACTAGGTTTCAAACGTTGCACTTATCTAATACTATTTAATTCTAAAGGGGTGAGGTGCCGTCGCGCATTCGGGGCCAACGTCTCATGTCTTTATTCGGGGTGTACAAGATTTCGCCTATTCTATTGTTTTTTTTAGTAAAGGGTTAAATTCGCCGTGCGCCAGGTACGCGGGAATAGCGAGGTCTTTTATGCCCAGTGTTGCGATTCTACGCTCTGGGTTGGAAGGTTAGATCAAAAAAAAAACAAAATTCATTTATTTTTATAACGTGTACACAAAATGGTGTCGAATCCTCCTTTTAAGTATGACACTTGTGTTAGGAGGCATTCGCTCTTTCATACAGCGATGTAACGCGGTTAAAAATAAATGTTAACTAATATCAGTTACAAAAACTATTTAAAAGAAACTAAGAACTAAATAATCTCATATGGTGAGGGAGAAGAATATCTAGACACTCGGTAGCGTGTCAAAACCAAGCTTCTCTTAAGAAGCCTTATAAGTTTAAAAATGTTATTATTTCAAATTATGGCAAAAGTATTGATAACCAGTAAATTGATTAGAGGATACGATGATTTAATTAAGCTTTAGATGGCAATCGCTTTCGTAAAAACTAGTTCCTACACCAAATCTTGGGATTAGGTGTCAAAGGAGACCCCGAGCTCTAGGGTACAACCGTTAAAACGCTAGCAGTTAGATGGATAAGGAGGATTCTTCTTTAATATCTTAAATCAAGGCCCATTTAGAGATCTGACGAAAGCACTGAAGTTTAAGCTAATACCAGTATGAAGAAGTAATATGGAATTGCACTACACAAAAAATACTATGGACTGAAAAAGAAAGAAAGAAATAAAATAGCCGAACAAAGTATTGAAAAATGCCTTGGTAAGTCTGTCAAAAAATTCTGAATATCATTGTAAAAATAATCCTGAATATCATTGTAAAAATAATCCTGAATATCATTGTAAAAATAATCCTGAATATCATTGTAAAAATAATCCTGAATATCATTGTAAAAATAATCCTGCATATCATTGTAAAAATAAACTTTCATGCTGCAGATGTTGACATGTTTGTTTTTTTTTTTACAAAAAAGGATAGCTCTTTTATTGTTATCACAAAATAACAGGATATGTATGTAAATATTTACGAAATTACGCGCAGGGCTTCCTTAGAGAGCGAGATGGTTAATTGCAAACTCACGCGTGTTAGAGGGGGTCATTTGCAATGGAATAGCCTTTTGAAGATGATGACATAATAACTCGATAGGATAATGACTTGAAGATATTAGGAAGACTGAGTGGCTTACTCAAAGATATACCTGTTCAGCAATGGATAACACAGGCTAAAAATGACGCTGATGATTATGACTTATAATGACTCATTATGTCTCATTCATAATGTAAACGTTGTGTTAATGATGTATGATGTGATGCACGTGTGAATTACATGCATAAATGAAGCGAAAGTCGATTATCTGCATGCGGAATATCGGTATATCTATATATGGAATAATTGTATGGTAACGTTTCACGTATAATCGCGCAAATCACAACACGATTAAATTACGTTCGATAGCGTATGAATCGTTTAGTACCAAATTACTGTTAGGGAAATTGTATAAAATTCTACAAAGTACAATAAAATTCCAAGCCACATTACTGAACTTACGGATTCTAAATTTAAGTCTGTCGTGAAACAGACACTTATTTCAAAAGCATATTATAAGATAAACGATTATATGGATAGGGATGTTTGGCAGTGATAGCGTCCCGCATAAGTAATCTAACACAGAAATATTTTGTCCTTAATATTAAAAAATATGTATGTGTGTTTATATTGTAGCATTTGAATTCTGTAGTATTATGATACTGTTATTTTATATACATTGTATATTGTTTTGAAAAAATAACACCTCGCCGAGTTTCTTACGCCGGTTCTTCTCGAGGCAGAGGTTTATTTTATGAACCGGTGGTAGTTTTTTGACATTCATAAGTGCATGTAACATGCCTAAATTGAAGAATAAATGATTTCACTTCATTTCATTTCAGTATAACCAGAGTTCGGACAAATTTGCGTCATTGCTCGCAATAATGTGGACATGACTCCAAAATTAATCAATTAATTATATCTTGAAATAAAATTTGAATTTCCGGAGATAATAGTTTATACGTGCTTATCAAAATAAGCAAAATGTTATTTAACGTTCTTATCGTTTTCGTAAATATTTTTAGGTAATATAGAAGTTACGATTTTAAACTGACACGATTATTTACACTAGAAATAATAACCAACCACTACTACATGGCAAATATCCTGCTGTGATTATTGTTTCTGAATAAGAAGTTTTCTAGTGGATTGCGAGCGGAGTTTTTCAGTACTCAAGGGTTTACAAGTCACTTTTACAAGTCAAAATCAAATAAAAATAATACTATAATCAAAGTATCATTAATTAAATGTGTCAAAAATAAGACTAAGAAACGAGTAACAATCGAGATTTGTTAGAGATGTATAAGGTCTCTAAGCGTCAAGATAAAAGGTAATAAGGTAGGTATGATAACATAGTAAAATATTTTGAGATATATCTCTAAACGTCAACATGAAAATCTATATAATAAATAAATATCCTCAGAGATGTATAAGGTCTCTGATCATCAGCCTAAAAATATAATCGAATGAGAACAGAGCGAAGTCTCTCATCATGTCAATTCCACTGAACACTAGTACGAAGTTACTAGTCCTTGCAAACATGAACAGACCGGACCCCACAAACAGCCCGTTCACGAGTACAGTCGCCATCAGATACATCGGAGCGATCAAGGTGCTCACAAATATCTGAACACGACTCTATTGTCAAGGCGTTAAAGTGCATGTTCAGATATTTTTGAGCACCTTGAAGAGTACAGATATATTTGATGGCGACTGTACGACGCGTATCTATAATAGTACTCCTCGCTTGCGGGAAATAGTCTCATATTCTGTAGTCCAATAATGTGATCACTGAAATCGCAGCAGTTAATGAAACCCTCTGAGATATGGCCAAACATTCGACTGCCCTTGACCAACATTTGCGTTTATTCACCTTGTGTATCGATAAACTTGTGCACTGAGGTCTTGTTATCGCGAATTTATTACTAATGTAGGTAAATTAGTAATAAATTCGCGATAACGAATACATACAAATATTCATTATAGCTCAAAAAAAAGTATAAAAAAGAAAACAGGATTAAATTAAACATGTATATTTTGACGACCGGTTTAGCCTAGTGGGTAGTGCACCTGCCTGTGAAGCTGACGGTCCTGGGTTCGAATCCCGGTCAGGGCTGTATTTGTGTGATGAGCATGAATATTTGTTTCTGAGTCTTGGATATTTTCTATGTATTTAAGTATTTATATCTATTAAATATATCGTCGTCTAGTACCCATAACTCAAGCCTTCTTGAGCTTACTGTGGGGCTAGTTCGATTTGTGTAAGATTGTCCTCTAATATTTATTTATTTATGTATATGGTCGACAACTGGCCGTCTCATCGCTAAAAAGCGATTTCTTCCAGACAACCTTTGGGTGGTGGAGACTCAATATAATAATTTTACATGAGTAGATGAAATAGAAATACTATGTATAAACAGCTGAACCATAAGAGAGATCATGCACTTACATAAATACATAGATATGTAAACCTACTATTTACATAGTATGTATAGTGTCCTCGGGTAATTCCGATTGAAGGGTAATTCCGAAAATAAGAAATTCAAGTCTAAGTGATTTTTTGCACTATCAAACATCAACAAAAAAATTTAACATTTCTTTTTGATGATGATGAGATGCAATAAAGTCGCTTAGTTAGACTGGAATTTGTTAATTTCGGAATGCTACTTGTGTGAGCACTTTTGCCGCGTCACATCTTGCACGGACAACGCGGTCAGCTGGCGGGGCAGCAGAGACTGCTGCTAGACTCAAACATACCAAGTATTCAAACTTGGAACCGGTGTATGACTTCGTACCTCTTGCTGTTGAAACGGCGGGACCCTGGTGTTCAGAGGCAAAGCAATTTATACGAGCCTTGGGAAGACGTTTGCAAGATAGGGGTTGCGATCCTAGATCCGGTGCGTACCTGGTTCAACGTATCTCTTTAGCAATCCAGCGCGGGAACGCGGCGAGTATATTTGGGGCGTTTGAGCCGGGTACTTGTCGGACAAGTCATTGTTAATGGAGTATGTAGCATAGGTGGCGAAACGTGGTGTGGTTGATTCTTTGTAGCATAAATTGACGAAACCTGTGGTGGAAACTTTTTGTTTGTTATAATTAGTTTACATATATTTCATTAATAAATACTATCAATTTTGGTATTTCGGAATTACCCGACTTTCTGAATTATCCGAGGACACCGAAAAAGCACCAATTTTACGGAAGGGTAGGCAGAGATCAAGCCATAATACTACCCTAACGAACCTCTCGCTCTTCACTCGTTCAAACATGCACATAACTCTTCACTACGTGTAGCAATGATGTCAAAAAGTATGTATGTATGTATGTAAGCACTTTATTGTACACAATAACAGGTTAAAACAATATACATGTCACATAAGATTAGAGTACAAAGGCGAACTTATCCCTATGAGGGATCTCTTCCAGCTAACCTTTGAGGGATTGAGTGTAGAGTGGGAGAATGAGATAGACAAACTTACACAGTGTATTAAAACTTTTCAAAAGTCAACATACACATTTCAGGATCCACCTGTGAACCTACCCTTTATTAGAAATGACCACTTGTCATTAAAATTTGTTTCTTATGTCGTAGGAAATAGAAGCGATAGAGGAGCAATGGCGGACCGAGACCGCGGACCTCGTGACGGCAGTGTCTCGTCTTCAGGACGAGAACAAGAGGCTGAGGCGAACGATCAATGCTCCTGGCGATGGTAAGAAATTATACAATATCGGTCGTTCAGTATAGAAATCAGGTCCTGTTGGAAGCACACAGAGCGATGGACATTTCTGTGATGTTTAGACCAGGAATGTAACAGATGTGGTTTTATCGGAACCGGAAGCGGAACCAGATGTTTTAAATTCGGTATATCGGAACCAGAACCGGAATCGGAGCTTGAACTGAAAACGGATGCGGATCCGGATGCGGAACCCGAGTGATAGATGGATAAGACGTTAAGGGCAGGGCAGGTCTAAGCTAAGTCTATCTAAATATATAAAAGAAGAAACTGACTGACTGATTGACTGACTGACTGACTGACTGACTGACTGACTGACATATCAACGCACAGCCCAAACCGCTGGTTCTAGAGATTCCAAATTTGGCACGTAGGTTCCTTATAAGGTCTAGGGGTGCACTAAGAAAGGATTTTTCAAAATTCACCCCCTAAAGGGGTGAAACGGGGGTCCAAAGTTTGTATGAAAAACCGTATTTATTAAAGTGAGAGACATGAAATTTTGTATATAGAGTCTGTGTCTAAATATATTAATGGCGTATTTCAGCGTTTTTCTAAATTGCTCCACTAAAGGGGTGAAAAGGGGGTTCAAAGTTTGTACGAGGAGAAAATCTTTTTTAAAGTGAGATATTTGAAACTTCGTATATAGACTCTCTGTTTAAATACAACAAAACATATATAAGCGTCTTTCGAAATTGCTCCCCTAAAAGGGTGAAAAGGGGGTTTCAAGTATGTACGGGGAGCAAATCTTTTTTGAAGTGAGAGATTTAAAACTTCGTACATAGACTCTATGTTTAAATACAACAAAACATATTTAAGCGTTTTTTGAAATTGCTCCCCTAAAGGGTTCAAAAGGGGGTTCCAAGTTTGTACGGAGAGCAAATCGTTTTTGAAGTGAGAGATTTAAAACTTCGTATATACTCTTTGTTTCAGCGTTTTTCGGAATTGCTCCCTTTAAGGGGTGAAAAGAGGGTTCCGAGTTTGAGCGGGGAGCAAATTTTTCCTTTTCTTAAAAATCGATATGGGTGTCATTTTCGAGATTCCTCGGGGTGCCGATTACAAAAATGACATCCATTTTCAAATCCAAGATGGCGGACATTTATTTTTCTTAAAAATCAATATGGGTGTCATTTTCGAGGTTCCTCTGGGTGCCGATTACGAAAATGACATTCATTTCTAAATTAAAGATGGCGGACATTTATTTTTCTTAAAAATCAATATGGGTGTCATCTTCGAGGTTCCTCGGGGTGCAAATTACAAAAATGACATCCATTTTCAAATCCAAGATGGCGGACATTTATTTTTCTTAAAAATCAATATGGGTGTTATTTTCGAGGTTCCTCTGGGTTCCGATTACGAAAATGACACTCATTTTCAGATCAAAGATGGCGGATATTTATTTTGATAAAAATCGATATGGGTGTCGTCTTCGAGGTTCCTCGTGGTGCCGATTACGAAAATGGCATGCATTTTCAAATCAAAAATGGCGGAGATTTATTTTTCTTAAAAATCAATATGGGTGTCATCTTCGAGGTTCCTCGGGGTGCAGATTACAAAAATGACATCCATTTTCAAATCCAAGATGGCGGACATTTATTTTTCTTAAAAATCGAAATGGGTGTCGTCTTCGAGGTTCCTCGTGGTGCCGATTACGAAAATAGCATGCATTTTCAAATCAAAGATGGCGGAGATTTATTTGTCTTAAAAATCAATATGGGTGTCATTTTCGAGGTTCCTCGGGATGTAAATTACAAAAATGACACTCATTTTGAGATCAAAGATGGCGGACATTTATTTTTATAAAAATCGATATGGGTGTCGTCTTCGAGGTTCCTCGTCGTGCCGATTACGAAAATGGCATGCATTTTCAAATCAAAGATGGCGGAGATTTATTTTTCTTAAAAATCAATATGGGTGTCATCTTCGAGGTTTCTCGGGGTGCAGATTACAAAAATGACATCATTTTTCAAATCCAAGATGGCAGACATTCATTTTTCTTAAAAATCGATATGGGTTTCATCTTTGTGGTTCCTCGGGGTGCCGATTACGAAAATGACATCCAATACATATCTGCATGCAGGTCAAACTGAGAACCTCCTTTTTTGTAGACGGTTAAAAATTACTCTTAGTACGCGGGCGAAGCCGCGGGAAAAAGCGTTGAAACTTTGTATAAAGACTCTCTGTTTAAATACATTAATGGCGTATTTCAGCGTTTTTCTAAATTACTCCCCTAAAGGGATGAAAAGGGGGTTCAAAGTTTGTACGGGGAGCGAATCTTTTTTGAAGTGAGAGATTTGAAACTTCGTATATAGAATCTTTGTTTAAATACAACAGAACATATTTCAGCGTGTTTCTAACTTGCTCCCCTAAAGGGATGAAAAGGGGGTTCCAAGTTTGTACGGGGAGCAAATCTTTTTTGAAGGGAGAGATTTAAACTTCGTATATAGACTATCTTTTTAAGTACAACAAAAAATTACTTGGCATTTTTCGAAATTACTCCCCTGAAGGTATGAAAAGGTGGTTCCATGTGGTGTTTGTACGGGGAGCACATCTTTTTTGAAGTGAGAGATTTAAAACTTCGTATATATTATAGACTGTTAAAATACAATAAACCGTATTTCAGCGTTTTTTGAAATTTCTTCCCTAAAGGGGTGAAAAGGGGTTCCAAATTTGTACGGGAAGCAAATCTTTTTGAAATGAGAGATTTAAAACTTCGTATATGGACTCTGTTTAAATACAACAAAACACGTTCCAGCGTTTTTCGGAATTGCTCCCCTAAAGGGGTGAAAAAGGGGTTTCAAGTTTGTGCGGGGAGCAGTAATATGGCTGTCATATTCGAGGTTCTTCGGGGTGCCGATTACGAAAATGGCACGCATTTTCAAATCCAAGATGGCGGACATTTCTTTTTCTTAAAAATCGATATGGGTGTCATTTTTGTTGTTTCTCGAGGTGCCGATTACGAAAATGACAACCATTTTCAATTATGATGACGTTATATGATGGATATACGGTCATTTTTTTTCCTAAAAATCGATATGGGTGTCATCTCCGAGGTTCCTCGGGGTGCGGATCACGAAAATGACATGCATTTTCAAATCCAAGATGGCGGACATTTATTTTTCTTATAAATCGATATGGTTGTCATCTTCGAGGTTCCTCGGGGTGCCAACTATGAAAATGACATCCATTTTCAAATCCAAGATGGCGGAAATTAATTTATCTTAAAAAATTATATAGGTGTCGTCTTTATGGTTCCACGGGGTGCCGATTACGGAAATGACATCCATACGTATCTACATACATACATACAAACATACGGATCAAACTGAGAACCTCCTTTTTTGTAGACGGTTAAAAATTACTTTTATTACGCGGGCGAAGCCGCGGGTAAAAGCTTGTTCTGAATAAAAATTCCAAATATTAATCAGCCTTTATTATTGCAGTACCTACTTTAAAAAACTTAGACCTTCTAGGTGTGTAATAAAAAAAAATTACTAGAATTAGCATCATCTAGAACTTTTACATGTTAAATTAATACGATTATAATGATATTCAAACAGGTTAACAACAAAATTACAACAGGTATAAATCTGTTTATTTTGATGTACGCCGCTCATTTCCCCCCCGCTGCGCTGCTTTGACATCCAATATAACATCCGTTTTAGAACCGGAACCGAAGCGGATGTTTAAAACCAATCGGAAGTTCCGACTTAACGGAACCGGAACCGGAGCTCTGTTACATCCCTGGTTTAGACGTATCCAGTCAGGCCGCGGACTCTACGCTAGCGGGCAGCTGGCGGGGCGGAGCTGGAACAATGGAATCGCGCTGCTGTCCTCTAAAATAGTACGACTTGTTAGCTCGAAAATATGTGCAACCTTAAAAACATATATAAACATACTTTTGATAACATAGGTCCTATCAACATACATCCAAAGATTGACTTATAGATAACCCGCCCCGGCTTCGCACGGGTGTAATACTGATGCATGTATTATACATATAAACCTTCCCCTTGAGTCACTCTATCTATTAAAAAAACCGCATCAAAATGCGTTGCGTAGTTTTAAAGATTTAAGCATACATAGGGATATAGGGACATAGGGACAGAGAAAGCGACTTTGTTTTATACTATGTAGTGATTTTATAAGGAACATTTTTTTCCTTCGACGGTTTTCGTCTAGCTTCAACCGTTTTCAATAAAATTAAAAAAAAATACTGTGATTCTGTACACGAAAGTGGGAGGGCCTGGGGGGAAATAAAGTTTGTCCACGCGTTTCTGCTTAAAAAATATTAACCTCTTGCCTGTGTCTGATAAGGATCAGTACAATCGAAAAGTAACTCTATGCCATAAAGGAAAAATTCTAATTTCTTCAGCACTATCAGTTTCATAACATAAGAAAGGTTAAAGCATATATGTTGTGATAATCCACATTGAAAGGGACCTTATGGCCGCATCGGCAGGCGCTTACGTTACACCTATTCACTATTGTATTGGAGCAACGGCAATAAAGGCGTAAGTGCCGGCCGCCATAAGGTCCCTTTCGATATGGATTATCACATATATTATATGAAAGCTACATGGCATGCGCCAAGTTTGGTGCTTTCTGCCAGATGACCGTATTTCGAGCTAACAAGCCGTACAGAACCTTACCGGCGCTAGACACGCAGGAAGCTAGCGTTCGCTGGGCACTGCCACCATGTAAATATATGCAGCGTGACTGTTGTTGTCCTATGGCACCCCAGAGGTGCAAAAGGGGCTCCATAAGCTCGCGCCACGCCTTCCTGTCTTCAGCGACGTTCTTGGCCTCGCTCCAGCCCAGACCAACTGCTCGCAGTTCACTCTCAATTATCTGCCGCCATGTGTGCACAGGACTCCCGCGATTTCGCGTTCCTTGCAAGTGTGACTGGATCCGTATTAAACCATACAACAGAAAGTGCCTTTACGCCATGCCGTTTTGTGGCACTGGTATACCGATTTCTATCCATTCAGTATTTTATTTGAACCTGACTGTGGCTTTATAGGCCGGGCCCAATAAAGCGATAGGAGTGCGCGGTTGGAGAGTAGTCTGGGGAAAATTCAGGGTATAACCTCCGACACGACCACGCGTGTGGTTTGAAACACTGGAATACTCGAAGAGTTTGCGCTCCAGTGAGATTGGTTGAGCGGTTTCAACCGAATCTGAGGTGTGAGTGGAATCGAGCTACTGGAAGTTTTGTCGCTTGTTCACTAAACCTAGCCTAGCTGAGAAGAGTCCAGCAAGAAACTCAGCTAGGCCCGACCTGGGTACCGGGACGAATAGGGACTATATGTGTCAGTGTTGTCGCGATCGCGCGGTGGACGTCCCCGCCGGCGAATCCATTCAGTTGTTGACTCGAGCCATTTCTTAATCTTTTCTGTTGCTAGAAGACTAAGTCAAACACAACCAAGAAACTTATTCACGTCGTAATGCTAGTGGAAATGCGAAAGTCATGTGTTTAGCTACACTAGATTTCTCGTAAATTATCCCAAAGAACTATTATAGTTACACAGCATGAAACTCTATAAAGACGGCCTACATTTCTCCTTTTGCTATAATTACCATGCCCGGCGCGCAAGCTTTAGCAATAACATTACTTTTCCTTAAAATACCTGCTTGCCAATCTAGTCTGGCCTCGTCTGTTCCCTAAAACCAACCTAATTGCCCATAGTGAAAGGCCACTATCGCATAACAATGCGTAGCAACCTTGAGACTAGCCCTACAAATATGTACTATATAGACGTATGTGCCTTAAAATTCGTGCTACTTAAGGCGTACTGAAAGCGAGCTATTAGTATGTCCATTATGGTAATTCTTACTAAATAGAATTTGTGATGTTATCATAGTGAGTTAGCGAACGATTACTTAATGACACGATGATTAAAACCACGTGGCGTGAACACTAGCGCCGGTTACTCGAAGAGATAGTAATTAAGTAATCAAGTGATCATTGACCAAGCCGGCGCACCCCAGATTCGGTTGAAGCCGCTCAACCAATCTCACCGGAGCGCAAACTCTTGGAGTATTCCAGTGTTTAAACCGCCCGCGTGGTCTTTTTTTTTTTATACAACCCCGGTGGCAAGCAAGCGTACTGTCCACCTGATGGTAAGCGGCCACCGCAGCCTGTAGACGCCCGCAACTCCAAGGGAGTCACGTGCGCGTTGCCGACCCTTTATAAGATTTGAGGATGCACTGTGTTGACAGCAGAAGGAACACATTTAGGTCCCTCGCTCTCAACACAGTGCATCCTCGGGAGCTCTGGCAACCTTGCTCACCTCCAGGAACACAACACTACATACTTGTATAGTAAATAATGTTATTATGCCTGTGGTCTTCTGCCAGGCGGAGGTACTTCCCCAGTTGGGCTGCTCCAAATGAGGGCTATCGCGTATGAATTTGCCGCTAGAGGCGCTAGTGTAGCGTGAGGTGTCCGAAATGTCGAATGTCACTCTTTGTGATTGCGCTACGCGGGTTAATATCTAATTGGAACTATATGGTGACCTTTTTGCAATACCTGAGCTTGATTATGGCAAATATAAGTTAAGGGTCAATGACTGTCAGTGCTTTGAGACAGTTTTATCTTACGGAAACTTATGTCCTCTTTTTTTCCGAACAAAATGGGACTGCGCTACAATGCGGGATGTTCGATATTTTTACGGTACGGTTTTAAGGTATTAAATATGATTTAAATGTAAACTTCTTTCTCATGCCCATAATAACCAATAGCAATTTTTGACAGCTGGACCTTACTCGACAGTGGCGCCAACTGGTGAGCACAAAAACGATGGCCTTCATTCGAGCAAGATGACATTTTGCTTGCCCTACCTCTCTTATAAAATTATCGTGTCGGAGTTTTCCCCTGGATTTTCCCCAGGCTATTCTCCTAGGGCTTTATTGTGCCCAGCCTATAAAGCAACAGTCAGGTTATAAAAAACCGACCCCCAAAATCCCTTTCACTTGACAAGATTTGACCGCCATCTTGAAATTTGAGCAGAGAGCCAAAATTCGGCTTGGCCACATTCAGAATTGGATTCAGCAGGCTTTTTACTTCGGAAAAGTCATGTTGCTCGAAGGTCAGCATCGAGCTAGAAGGCAAAGATGAGACCGACGGTGAAGCGAGCTCACCCAGAAGATGCCTATTCACTCGTGCCTTTAAAAGGTCTCTTAGGTTCTTCGGAAATACAGACGCCGGCAGGGAATTCCAAACCTTAGCAGTGCGCATTATAAAAGATGATGAAAAACAACATGTGGCCAAAATGGCTCTCAAGAAGAGCGATTTTTAGAATTAACTACCAGTCTACTCGCACTTTTGGATGTAGGAACAGAGTAAAATATAATTTCGCGATAAAAATATATGTCTTACTTTTTTACACGCCGCGCTACCCACGTATAATCAAATTCCTATCCAATTTTTTTTGATGTACACTTAACTTACTTTACTTTTTCTTTCTTTCTTTTTTTTTGTTTTTACTTTTTCTTTGTTTAATTATGGTATTCATTATTTCATTTTTAGTTTAATTTTATTTAAATGTGTTACCTTCTGGGAAATCACTTAATGGTTCTGTCGGAAGATCAGCGCTGGTAATCGCGCCAGCACTACGCTGAGACAGAACCATTTCGTGCAATACCTTGTTCTTCTGTTTTTATTTATTTCCTTGTTTTTTTTGTGTTTTGCACGAATAAATATTTCTGATTTCTGACTTAATATTTTAAGACAGAAATGTGTCCATACGTTCCGAAGTTGGAGTCTTACTTGAGAAGTCAGGATATTTTCTATAAATTTCGCAAGTGACAATTAAAGCGTCACGAATTTTAATATTTCTCTAATTGTGCTATTGACGACACAGCTAACCATCATCATTTGATCATTAACCATTTGTATATCTTATCTCCTTGCAATAAGGTTCAATGATCAGTGGTTCAGTGTTGTCGATGTGGAATCTACAGCGGATAATATTTTATTAAAAACTGACCATGACTAATAAAATTCAAAATTCAAAATTATTTATTTGCTACGAATACAGTTTTTCACTGGATGTTACATAATTATTTGTCTCTTGTATTCAGCCCATCTACAGGCGTGCAAATATTATACATTACAATTCATTAATAATAGTATTACTTAATTACAACACATAATTATAAGTATATACATCTAGAATGGTCATTATTTTATACGTTCAATTAATATTTGCCGAGAAAAAGTCTGACTTCATAGAAGCACTTCTCCAATAGCCATCTGCTCAGTTTTACTTTAAAAGCTTTTCCCTGAAGAGATCTGATGTCCTCGGGTAAATGATTAAAAATTTCAATGCACATATTTGAAACATTGCGTTCATAATAGCCTAGTCACTTAATTGTATAATGCACCTTATTACCATCTAACAAAGCCTATATTTCCAGGCACCAGCGCCCCGCCCTCCCCCGCCCGCGAACACGACCAGGAGGTCCTCTCCCGACTGAGCAGCATCGCAGAGAAGCAGCGCTCCACACTCCGCCACCAGGAGTTGCAGTTGCAGGAGAAGCAACAGACGATTGAGAGTGTGAGTTCCATCGCTAGAGATCATGCTAGCCGAGCGCTTAACTGAGACGGCGTGGGGGGTGACTGTAAAGGGTAAAGGGAGACGATTAAGGCCAACACCACTGAGACACCCTGGAGGGGGGGGGGATGGGGGGGGGGGGGTAAAGGCTAAAGGGAGACGGTTAAGGCTAGCACCATCTCAGTTAAACGGTCGACCTGTATTATATATATTCATGTTATACTAACACATGTTACTAACCTATTATGGATCATAAGGTCTGAAATAAAAGCGTTTTATTATTATTATTTCTTTTATAATTTGGGACATGCAAAAGCAAATATAAGGTTCTACACTCGAGAGCAAATGAAACGGATATATGTATTAGTATTAATTCCAATAACTATGAATTATGCAAGTTGTTTCTGTATGTTTGTTTTCCGACTTATAAGGGTCCTTGAGGTCTACTTACAAACATGTTTTAAATTTTTAGGAAGTGGGCGCTATTGTGGTGGGTCACCTAATGTAGTTTGGGAATAAAATACATTCCCAAACTACATTACTAACCCTTTTTCAGGTCGGGACTTGAAAAATGTCAATCGAATGTCAGTTTCAACGTTCAAACTATGATAAAATTTCGACAGGTCGATAAAACGTCTGTCTGAAAAAGGATTAAAAAAAGTAATGTTCTTACAGAAACCTTCGTTAATATAGAAACCGTTAGTTCTTCAACAAAGTGAGACCTCAAAAGAAAACCTTATAGTATGGCGAACTTAATGCCAACATTCTCCACCAGTCAACCTTAAGGCAAAGCTGAAAAGTTTACTACAAAGGTGTTGGAGACTTTTCAGTGATGACGTGAGTGGATTTATTTGGCCCTTTGGGCTTGTTGGCCCTGTAGAATAGGCCCTTTTGATGTTGAATTAATTTCTGTAATATCTACTCATACCTTATACAGTAAAGTCCACCATTAGGCGAAGTTGTTTGACAAGTCAAAATGCACAAATGTTGCCACAGTATGGCCAGTGCTGTTTTTATCGATATTATTTAAGGCCTAACTAGACTTATCGATCTTTCGGCGCAATTTATCGGGTACTCCTAGGTGCTTGCCGAGAACATCGCAATTCGAAATTCGAAATTAGTAGTGGTGGTGGTAGTTTTTTGACATTCATAAGTGCATGTAATATGTTTTATTGTTTAACCTTGTTTAATCTCGAGACTTTGTACATCTCTAACTTTACTGATGTTGTAATATTTGTAATAGATAACTTTGCAAGTTTATCGTCACACTGTATGACATTAATTTTGTTGTAATTGTAAACTCGAAATTATTATTCTTTCTTAAACTGTAAATTAATATTTTGACATGAAAAATGTATTACTTATTATAGTCAGACTTTCTTAAATTGTAAATTAATATTTTGACATGTAAAAGTGCCCTTGTGGCCTATTTGCAGAATAAATGTTTGATTTTGATTTTACGCCTAAATTGAAGTATAAATGATTTCATTTTATTCAGTAGTGTTTCTCACAATCTAATATGCTCTGAACTTGTCAGATTAAAATGATTTGTGAATCTTATGATTTATTCCTGTTAAAAGGACTAAACTTCTTTTTAAATATGTACCACTTATGTCCCGCTTAACGAGCCTTTATCCATATTTTTATACGTATCTCATATATTACAACATTGGATTATGTTTGGTAGTACAAAGTTATGCTTATCGATATGTACCGCCACTATTTATTTTGTTCTGCTCCTGGCAACTTTTTATCTGTCAGTTTACTACCTAATTGTGGACTTTAGCTAAGTATACTCAAATAGCTTAACCCCCTTATTTATAGTACTTAACAAACCTCTACTAACTATAAAGTGTTTTGTCCCTTTGTCACAAACATAAATGTCAAAGTTACAAATAAGATCGAACTAATTTAGCGGCGATATAACTAAAATAAGTATGATGAACGATTATGAATAAGTAGGTAAGTATTTACTGAGGTTCTAGTCCGCATTTCGAAATCCCAACTTCGTGTCGTGCCGTCCCTCTCACTCATATAGTGAATAACACGAGAGTGAAAAGGACGGCACTATACCAAGTTCGGATTTCGAGGTTCGGATACAGGCTCTGGATATGTATCGGTTGGTATGGAAATTGTTTTTTTTTTTGTTATAAATATCTTGATTGCGTTTGTCTCCTGGTTATGTTGCATACCTGTATTTGTTTTTATGTGAAGTTACACATTATAAGAAAGAGATTTATGATTTTATGGGCCTTGATTAAATATGGCATTTCTATAGTTATGGGCCTTGATTAAATATGGCACTCCTATAGTTATGGGCCTTGATTAAATATGGCATTCCTATAGTTATGGGTCTTGATTAAATATGGCACTCCTATAGTTATGGGCCTTGATTAAATATGGCATTCCTATAGTTATGGGTCTTGATTAAATATGGCACTCCTATAGTTATGGGCCTTGATTAAATATGGCATTCCTATAGTTATGGGTCTTGATTAAATATGGCACTCCTATAGTTATGGGTCTTGATTAAATATGGCACTCATATAGTTATGGGCCTTGATTAAATATGGCATTCCTATAGTTATGGGCCTTGATTAAATATGGCATTCCTATAGTTATGGGCCTTGATTAAATATGGCACTCCTATAGTTATGGGCCTTGATTAAATATGGCATTGCTAGAGTTATGGGCCCTGATTATAACAGGGTACTTCTTTATTAAGAAAATAAACAGTATAGTCGGAAATCTCCTCCATAAAACATACGCAAAATAGATTATTCAATAAAGTCGAGTTTCACACAGAATAGATGGGATACTTTATTCTTGTCGAACGAAGGATGACGGTCCGACCCGACCGGACGGCGCCCATCACGGCCAGATGCCCGGAGCCAGGCGCGGAGATAAATGAATCATCATCATCCTCCTAGCGTTATCCCAGTACAGCTGCATCCTGAAGGATGCCCGGGGTCCGCTACCTAATCCCAAGATTTGGCGTAGGCACTAGTTTTTACAGAAGCGACTGCCATCTGACCTTCCAACCCGAGGGGAAACCAGACCTTATTGGAATTAGGCTTGTCAAGTGGGTGGGCAACTTGACTGTTAGAAGTTCTCAAGCCGCCCGAAGGCCTCTAACTTGGCTTAACGACTGCTACCATAGACAGCAGCCGGGATCAACGGCTTAACGTGCCTTCCAAAGCACGGGAGCGCTCAGTTAATAACCACTCAAAGCGGTCACCCATCCAATAACTGACCTGAGCCGACGTTGCTTAACATAGCATACCGCACGTGGTAAGCGGGCGCCGCTGGGCCACGAGCGCTCCTTAAATGCGCGATAGATAAATGAATGATTGTGAAATTAATACTTGTGGACTTCTTGCACAAATCGACCTAGTCCCAAATAGCGTTGAAAATTACCGGAAAAAAACCCGTTTCTTTCCAAACGGCTCGGATTTTTACGGAAAAAATCCTTGAAATTTTTTCCGCTTAAATTTTTCCGAAAAAAAAAAACGATTTAAACACGTTTCAATCGGTTATTTTTCTTAATACTGGTGGGTAGGTGAATTATTATAGACTTACTTGGGACTACCAAAGCAAAGTTGTACTATGGGTACTAGGCGCTTGCAAGAAGGGGATCAGCAAACTGTTTTGTAGGTCCGGAACCGTTTGTGGGACTCTCGCAGAGAGTCATTCATGTTTTTAGCAGCGAGCCTCATAGACGGTGTGAAAAGCAGTATGTGTCACACGGTAGCAAAATTATTTCCGTCTTGGGCGTAAACACTTGAGTCCCTCGCTACGCTCAAGATTCTACTTTAGAATCCCTCGCTACGCTCAGTATTCTATTGTAGAATCTTTCGCTTCACACAGAATTCAATATACCGCCCTCGCCGTAAATATATCATTGTGCTCCATTGAGACACAATCTACTATTTACATTGCAAATACATTATTTGCTGGTAAATTCTAGAGTCAATAAATCATAAATTCCGCTGGTCAATACTTCTGTTTATTCAGGTACTTATAATGTAGATAAGGGAATGTTGTTTTACCGCGAAAATATCCATTGTTTACCTTATCAATTGTCTCTCAAATCAGGTTACGGAAACCGCTTATTTATCTATCTCTATAATACATACTAATCTGTTATTCAATGCGATGTATTATAGTTACTATATGTTATAGTGCGAGTCGGACTCGCGCACCGAGGGTTCCGTATACCAGGGCTCGGAACCGGTTTTTACTATTTTTGAAATATCTCCAAAAGTATTTTTCGTATCTTCATTTTTATTTAAGATTTATTTTTGTTAGACTTCATCTATGAAATAAATGATTTAAAATATGAAAAAATATGGTGAAACGCAATTAGCCGAAATTTTTAACCGGTTAATTGTATGAAGACAAAACCGGTTTCCGAGCCGTGCTGTATAAATAATAAATAAAAATAAATAAAGCATTTATTCACGAAAACAGTACTCTTTTACAACTTGTTATAACTTCCGCCAAACTGTATAACAGTTTGTTGGCAGAAATAAGCTCCCTTTCTTTACATTACTGTTTTAAGTTAGCTATTTAGTTAAGTACATCAACTGCTGTAGTAGTGCAAGTTACAAATTTAAGTTTTTATATGTGTTATTCGCTAATTAAGTTGTTGTATTTTCAAATTGTTTTAACATAAGCTTTTTAAATTCAGATTTAAATATATACAGATGTGTATCGGTTCCAACCCTATTAAATCAGGAAAATCTCAACAACGTGGTGTGGAAATTGGACGCCATGGGTACAGCGCCATCTATCGGCGACTTTTGTTACAAATTTGAGCGACTGAATAATTTTGTATGTATGGTAGTCTTTCAAGGATAATTCTTTGTCACGTAAACCGATTTCAATTTTTTTTCTTTATTTGAAATAAGGTACTTTCAGCATAATCTCGTAGGATTTTATAAAACAAAAATACATGCAAAGGTGATTAAATTACAAACTTAGTATAGCAATGTTTTTTGACGACAAAAAAAAGGAAAACTAGATAGACCTACAGTTATATTTTCCCTGTAAAATATACATTGATGTCAAATGTCAATGTTATGTAATAATTTTATATTTTTTCCTTGGTAAACTTCGGAGATAAGGGGGACGGTATTTTTTTCTACATTTTCCCTCATAAAACAAAAATGACTCAAAGTAAAAAAAAATGTTTCAGAATGTGCAACCCAAGCCCTTTCATATGACACCCCACTCGACATATTAACTAGACTTTCAAATTTTGAACCACCTATTATCTGTCATTTTTCACAGAAAATTAAAAAAAATATTTAAAAAAGTCATGTTCTATGTATGTAGGTAAGCCTTCTTTATAACTATTCCAAATTTCAAATCGATAGCCTAATGCTATCGATCTAGTTCTTGAGATCAAACAAAACAACAAAAAAAACAAAACATTTATTCTGTAAGTAGGCCTCACTCAAGGGCTCTTCTACAAGTCAAAAACATAGTTAGTACCTGTGAAAGTACACAGCAATAAGTGAACAATACATCAGACGAATAACTTGGGCACGCGTTTGCAGAGAGATGTATAGAGTCTCAGGATCTATAATAACTTTTTATTGTATAAACTTAACCTATAACTAAGAGATGTAAAGAGTCTCTAGTGTCAAATTAAAATATGTTTACCGATGTGACAGACAGACAGACAAAGTGAAACGATAAGGGTTTAGGGTTCCGTACCATTTTAGTACGGAACCCTAAAAACTACATTATGAATGTAGACAAATCTTTCACACCTTAAATCTATTTACTATATAATCAATCGCCATGTATATCACGAGATGTGAAAAGCACGCGTATACAGCCTTTACGACACCTTTAGCTATTTCGGGCTTAGTCATTAACGTATATAGCTACATAAAGTCACATATTGGCTAACAAAGGTTTAGGACACCACTTGATTGCTCGAAGCGTGACGGCGGTGATTTTAACAAAGCATTATCTAACGCGATCTCGTTTTAGTAAACCGAACCTTAATCTCCAACAAATAAAATTCAATTTTGTAGAAAAACTGGGCGTGATACGATGTGTAGTAAGTTAGATGTAACGTGAACTGGTGTAATGGTTTCGCACAAAACCGCAGTTTTGTGACTTCTACGGACATTAAATTTATTTTGTGTCAATATTACCACGTAGAGCAACAGTATAATTATTTACCGTTTCGTATGTTAGCGTGCTTTTTTACAAGCTTATCTTATTAACTTCACGTTACTAACAATTAGAGATGCGCCGAATATGGGTTTGACCGAATACGAACATTCGGCCGAATATTAGGTCCAGCTGTTGCCGAACCGAATATGCCGCCGAATTATTCGGTTCAACGTAATTCCTTCATCTATTGTTGTAAGACAGACTAATTGAATGGTAAAATTTTTGTTCATTATCAAAGCGAAATATTGACAAAAACTAAATTAAATAACTCTTAATAATGGGTCAAGTATTAATTTCACGAAGCGGTAATTATAATACACTCTTGTAACTTGTAACAAAACCCTCTCAAAATTGTTCGGTAAATATTCGGCAGCTGAACCGAATAATTCGGCCGAATACCGAACATTCAAAAAAATGCCGAATATGCAGAATACCGAATAATAACCGAATATTCGGCGCATGCCTACTAACAATGTAATGAAATCTTAAATTAAACCATTCCATTAGTCTATCCAACTTTAATGCACACGGTGTCCCATACACCAAGAATAATCAAAAAGGGCCGATAAATGCCTCAGAATATCTTAATTTTAGTTGTTATAAAAATGCCTTAGTTTTCGGGATGAGCCTAAAAAAGTGGCGCTTAAGAGGCCTTATAAGTTTTAAAATGTTTTCATTTCAAATTGTGACAAAAGTATTGATAATACCAATAAAGTGATTAAAGGCTACGATGATTTCTTTAAAGTTTTAGATAGTGATATAGCCATTTTTTTATTTTATTGTGTGTAGTAGAATTTAAGCAGAAAAAACAAGTTTTTAGCTTGAAAATAGTCGATTTGGAGTGATTTATGAAACGATATTACTCAATGAAAAATCCAAAAAATACCTTAAAAGTTTATGACATAAGGTCGTAATAGTTCTGTTCTGGATAGTAACACTGAGAAAATGTCAAGATACGTGTCAATTCAAACAGAAAATGGCCTAAATTTATGAGCGTTTTTTAACTGATAAGGACTCTTAAGTCGTTTTTGATATACGCAAGACATGTATGACATTAAAAAATGTTTATACCATATGAAAACTTTACTTTTAACTGCGCTAAAAGAAAATAAAACTTTTTTTACAAAAATGACTTCCAAGATGTCAAGACTTCAAACGTCAAGATGTCTTCAGAGACAAGACCGGTTGTGTAAAGCTTGACCAGAAATATAATGAGCGTCAAGTGGCCGCTATTATTCTGATTTATATGGCAACGGACTAAATGACATTTTGACTTTGTTTACCTGTCAGCTCAATTTTGAAATGTTTTGGTGCGAAATATTCTCATTTCAAGACCGTTTTTCAGCAGTTTATTAAGTACATGTAGGATTTTATATTAATAGTTATTAGCGTATAGGTTAGCGTGAAAGGGAACGTAGCAGGGATAGAGTGAAAGGGATGGATGAAAGTGAGAGAGAGAGGGAATATTAAAAAGAGATATGGCGGCGGAGGAGTGCGGACTAAGTGTGCGAAAATAAAAAGAATAGTGTTCCGTTGATTAAATAGTTACTTTTATTAATAACTTTTTAACCCACCCCTACGTATACATACATTATTAGTAAGGTTTCGCTTATGACTACGAATGGTTTTGGATGTGTTTTGTCAGTTATCATTTAATTTTCAACACTTTACTATTATTGAAATACAACTGTGACACTGACACGTGACAACCTATCATTAAAATTATTGTCAGTGTCAGAAATTAGTTCCTTTGTTTTTGAACCTGACTGTGGCTTTATAGGCCAGGACCAATAAAGCGATAGGAGTGCGCGGTTGGAGAGTAGCCTGGGGAAAATCCAGGGAAAATCTCCGGCACGACCACGCGTGTGGTTTGGAACACTGGAATATTCTAAGAGTTTGCGCTCCAGTGAGATTGGTTTGGCGGTTTCAATCGAATCTGAGGTGAGTGGAATCGAGCTACTTGGAGTTTTATCGCTGGTTCACTAAACCTAGCCTAGCTGAGAAGAGTCCAGCAAGGAAATCAGCTAGGCCCGACGTACGGGGACGAATAGGGACACTATATGTGTGTTGTCGCGATCGCGCGGTGGACATCCCCGCCGAAATTAGAATGAAATTCCGCAACATGACCATATATTTCTGGTCGGATTTTACCTCTCTGTGTTTTATACTTATATTGAGGTGTGCAATAGCGTAATTGTGTTGTATTGTATCTGCACTGTTCAGTATGTATTTATATGAAAAACACCTGCAAATAGCCATGAAGTCACTATTCGAAATTAGTCATAGGAGTTTTGAGTCACCTGACGATCTACACAGTTGTAAAGTTTCCTCGTATTAAAATGTATGTAGTATTGCTGTCTTGATAATGTCATGTAATGTCTGTCATGTATCAGGTGACCCAGCATATTTCCTTCTCTGTTCTCGATCGTCCTCAAAAGTAGTCTCTTTTATTAAATAGAACCAGTGAGTTGTATTTGCAAAAAGAAATCAGTTATGTATGTTTAAATAAGAAACTGAACATGCACGAGTGGAGTTGAAATGAAATGAAATCGTTTATTCTTTAATTTAGGCATATTACATGCACTTATGAATGTCAAAAAAAAAGGGCCAAGTTCTGGTATGCCATCTAAATTAGTGGCACGAAAGAATACAAATTTATTTATTTATCGTATGGCAATTTAGTTGCCAGTAATGTACATACAAATCGTTTACGCGCAGACGCTAGCGAGTACGGTCACTGTCGACTCATGGTAGCGCTATAGTGAAATAGTTACTACACTCGATAGCGTATTGTTCGATAGCACCTGTCAAGTTTGTAACTCATGGTGCCGATTTTCTACGGTAACAGCCATTTGACAGCTACAAAACGTCAGTCGCTAGCGTTTAGTTTTCGATAGGTAATTTACCGTAGAACTCATACTACCGATCCTTAGTTCTATGAGTGACCGCCAGAGGCGCTGTACTTTTGTGCATACAAATCGTTTACGCAGACGCTAGCGAGTACGGTCATTGTAAACTCATGGTAGTGCTACAGTTTTGTTACACCGTTTAGCACCACCCATGGGTCACGTGTAGGGTAACGGTGGGTATTCCCTACGGACGTGGTGCAACTTCCACCCCCTCAATACAAATTACAGACACTCATTGGGAAGCGCAGACAAAACAAAAAAACAAGTAAATAAATAGGTGATGCTAAAATAAAAGATAAGTAGTGTACTTAAGGAAATATGATAAGATAGTAACTTGTGATTATTGACATTCACTTGTTAGACCTAAAACTTGAAACTATAAAGAAATGTCGAAAACTTAAACTAATACTAACTATAATGAAAAGAGTATATATACTGGCCAGCTGCACTGGGAATAAAGAGTGTTGGACTTTTATGGCGTTCGCATTGCAAATAGGCCACAAAGGCACTTTTACATGTCAAAATATGAATTATAATTTAAAAAAGTCTAATTATAATACATTTTTCATGTCAGAATATTAATTTACAGTTCAAAAAAGAATAATAATTTCGAGTTTACAATTATAACAAGATTAATGTCATGCAGTGAAGATAAACTTGCAAAGTTATCTATTACAAATATTACAACATCAGTAAAGTTAGAAATGTATAAGGTCTCAAGATGAAACAAGGAGTATAATGAAATTAATATAATATCCCAGAGATGTACATGGTCTCTGAGCGTCAAAATTAAAATTAATTGAATATTGTTAGAGATGTATATGGTCTTAAGTCACTGATAATAAAACGAATCCACAACAGGATGATGTGATGTCTCTTGCCAATCCCCTATAAAAAAACACTAGTATTAACGTAGTCACTATGTCCTTGCAAGCGTTGGTTGATAACTAGGTCCAAGTTTTCTGTCGACTATGCGGTTTTCTTCAAACAGAGGACTTTTCTAATCAATTTTTAACGAAAAGTAATGTCAAGTGAAACAGATTATCAGCCAGTAGCTAGTTGTCGCATAACGTATCATACTTGCGTTAAATAGCTATCATTTTTAGTATATAAACTCCCATAGTACAAGCTTTACTTAGTTTGGGACTAGGTTGATTTGTGTAAGATTGTCCACAAATATTTAATTTTTAATTCATTTAATTTATCTTACGCACGCTCAAAAACGTTACGTACGGTCAACCAACTTGATTTCTGGGTCACCTTGTCACAGAGACATTCATATGAAATCTCTAGCAACCTTCATATTGATTTTCACCGTGACGATGTACGAAGTAGCCTTTAAACCAAATTGGTTGACTGTTCCTACTAACCGACCCGTGCCTTTACCATGAGTTTACATGACCGTACTCGCTAGCGACTGCGTAAAAATTTGTATGGGGAAAAGTACAGCGCTTCTGGCGGTTACGCAATAGAAGTAAGAATCGGCATACTAAATCGTTTACGCAGTCGCTTGCGAGAACGGTCATGCAAACTCACACACAGATCTCCGAATGGGCCTTGCAAGATAATTTGAGTATTTAATAAGAAAAGTTATATTATTAAACAATAATAATAATATACTTTATTGTGCACTATACAAAATGGAAATGTTAAAAACAAACTTTAACACTGACAATAATGCAAACAACAGGCGGTCTTATCGCTAAAAAGCGATCTCTTCCAGACAACCTTTGGGCAGCAGGAAATTCAGAAAATGAAAGTTAACAGGTAGTGCATATTTAGCAGAGAGAGATATACAATGATCGATACTATATAATAAATTAATACAACAAATAACTATATATATATATACAAATACAATAGATAGATACCTATATATATAGATATTAATTATTAAATAAATATTTATATACATACATATATTATACACAAATACATATATAAATCCAAAGGCAATCAAAGGCAATTGTTCATAGTCAAACTTCGCTCATGGCTTCAGGATAAATGTTTTTATAGAATTAAGGAATTTTTTGACATGACCACAAATTTAACATAACTAGAAATAATTTACACTGTTTTTTTTTCTTATGTAGAATGACATTATTATATAAATTAATTTTCTTTAAAATTATAATCATAAATTTGCATGCCATTGTAATGGTGAATTGTGCAGTTCGATATTTAATGAATGTATATTTTGTCATCTGTTATGTACCATAATTCTCGCAAATAAAATTTTGACTTTGACTTTGAATCAAGAGAGCGACAAGAAATGAAGTTTCAAAGCATTTTTAAAAACGGGAAGTGATTTCGCACACCTCAAATCCAACGCCAAAGCATTCCAAAGCCGAACAGCACGAAAGGTAAAACGATCTATACACAACAACAAACAATGAACAATGTCATGGTTTGACATTATCTTATCACTCAAAGAATGCAAAAGATGTAAGAAACCGACTATATATAATAATATCTAATCTGGCATTAAAATAACATGTGACGTTTATACAATAGCATTTCCTGATAAATAATACATTTTTAGGGTTCCTTAGGCAAAATGGCAAAAACGGAACCCTTATAGTTTCGTTTGTCCGTCCGTCTGTCCGTATGTCACAGCCGAATTACACGGAGACTATAAGCACTACAATTATGAAATTTGGTAGGAAGGTATATTCTATAAGCCGCTGCATAAAAATTGATGTAAAATTTGAAAAAATAATAAATTGGGGGGGCACTCCATACATGTAACTGGAGGTTGAAAAAAAAATTTTCAATGCAAATTTTTAAGTTTAATGTGTTCTGCTTTAAATAGACGTGTGAAGTGAGATATCTTTGGGAAGGCAATGAAATCTGATATCGAAATAAAAAAAAAAAAGAACTTTTCCATTTATGTCAACCGTTGATAAGATATTACCTATCAAAGTCATAAAAAGTGTGTCCACCTCTAATTTCTTAAGTTAGAAGTTCAACATTCAAAAAAAATTGAGGTGGTGAACATTAATTATTACACTCAACCGTTTTTGGTTTGAACACGATAGGTCTAACGGTTTTTGAGAAATTGCTGAAAAACTGTCTTGCCCAAACAATAGTACCTACATTACTTACCAAGGGCGGTAAAACAAAGAATGTCTCAGATCGCAGGTATTTGACGCCCGAGCCGAAGACAAGGGCGATAATTATGCGATTTGAGGCTTTCTTAATTACCGCCCGAGGTAAGTACAAAATTTTATGTCACCCCCTGGCCAAGAAGTAGGATTTTCCGCGCGCGGAGCGGGCGGTAATTGCCACTTTATGGCCAGGTGTGACATAAAAGGACGTTATTGCCGTGAGTTACTTGTAAAGATACGACCTTTTCCGATTCAATGCATTGGATAGAGATAGTGGTGGCAGTGGCTACGGAACTAACGGAACGTGATCCGACACGCACTTGGCCGGTTTGTACTTAATGTTTAAGGGTGCGAAAGGCCGTATAGGTTGATGAGTATTATTTATTGCGCCTATAGTTCGTTTATGGTTCAACGGTTTGTTTTATCGATCAAAATGGCGTCATTTATGATTTTCGCAAGCATTTCTTCTAAGTTATACAATAGGATTCGTGAAGTACGTCTTCACGAATTTTGACACGAAAGAACTGATCATTACGAAAAGTTAAACACGAAATTGGATTAATCACATGAAACCAAGCTAGAAGATAAAAGACACTATGCAATTATATAGAGTGAACTCGGCAGTCTGCCGGCACCGTCTTTGTTACTCAATTCTAGTCTTTATTATCATGTATTAAGGTTTACTTAATAATTTGGAACGTAACAGTGAGATTATCAGGTTACACAAGGCGACATAGATTGAAGCAGTGAATGGCTGATGGACGCAAAAAACCGTCTCATGTTCTCGTCTAAAGCCATTATTCTTAAGAGGCCTTATAAGTTTTAAATTGTTTTGATTATGTAGGTGTTGTGTTCCTGTAGGTGAGCAAGGTTGCCAGAGCTCCCGAGGATGCACTGTGTTGAGAGCGAGGGACCTAAATGTGTTCCTTCTGCTGTCAACACAGCGCATCCTCAAATCTTATAAAGGGTTGGCAACGCGCACGTGACTCCTTTGGAGTTGCGGGCGTCTATAGGCTGCGGTGGCCGCTTATCACAGGTGAACCGTACGCTTGTTTGCCATACAAATACAAATACAAATACAAATACGTTTATTTCGTCATCACAGGTTAAAAACAATACAGTTGTTAAGTTGGTGAAATACAGTACGAAGACCATGATGAGCCCATTAGGCATACGAAAATATAATTACAATGTCAGATTAAGCATGATATTCAATACAACAATGTCAATAATTTATAATATAATATGCAATACAATAATGTCATAATTTTAAAAGATGAATTTCGATGTCATATACAGTGGTAGTAATTATTTATTTATCTAGGCATGCTATTGTCACTAAGATAATCTAAAACACTATAGTAACACCTTTCGGATAAAAAGTTAAATAGTTTTCGTTTAAAGTTATTTAATGTTGCATTTTGCCAATCCTCAGGTAGTTTGTTAAATATTTTAGGAGCCATAACTAAAATACTCTTTTTCATCAGGGCTGTCCTAGATTTAACAACGCATATTTCAGGCTTCCTATATCGAAAATTAAGTCGCGTTGCTGTTTTTGTCATCTCAAACAAATTGGGATTGCTTTTAACATAAGTGCAACATTCAAAAATATATAGGCATGGGAAAGTCAAAATATTCAATGACTTAAAATGGGGCCGACAGCTTTGTGAGGGAGTCAGTCCAACGATGGCCCTAATACATCGTTTCTGAGCTCTAAACACCATATCTCTATGTGTAGAGTTTCCCCAAAATATTATTCCATAACGCAATGTTGAGGCTACAAAACTATGATATGCTGTTTGAACTGTTTTAAGGTCACTAATTTTCGCTAATTTATACAGAGCATATGAAAACTTATATAATTTGTTGCATACTGTCATAGAATGCGATTTCCATGACATGTCATTGTCAATATGGAGTCCAAGAAATTTTGTAACATTAGTTTTCGCTACATTATTACCTCTATAATTCACATTTAAGGATGGAACAATTTTTCTTTGACTAAATTGCATTATATATGTCTTATCTATATTTACCTTTAGGTTATTATTATTTAGCCAATTTATAATACTTTCAAGGGTCAAGTTAATACTATTCTCATAATTATTAGTTATGTCAAATTCTATAAAGATGGTACTGTCGTCAGCAAATAAAATCATGGGATGGTCACAAGAATTAATAATGTCATTAATATATAGTAGGAATAAAAGGGGTCCCAGGACGCTACCCTGTGGTACCCCGTATTCAATTTTCCTACGCTCTGACGTGTATATCTTTTCTTGCCTTGTAGCTGTACATATTTCAGAGATCACAGTATATTGTTCTCTGCCGTTTAGATACGACTTGAACAGATCCAAAGCACTACCACGAATTCCGTAGTTATCAAGTTTTTTAAGCAGTATCTGGTGGTCAACGTAGTCGAATGCTTTGGACATGTCCATGTATATCGCGCAGCAGGGTTTCGTATTGTCAAGACAGATGAGAGCTCTTTTTACTAGATCGTAAATTGCTAAGTTTATCGATGTATTTTTCCGGAAGCCTTTCTGTTCAGGAATGAGAATGTTGTATTTCTCTAGAAAGTTGTATACGATATCATATATAATTTTTTCGACTACTTTTGAAAAGATGGGCAAAAGAGCAATTGGACGATAGTTAGATGCGCTTTCTTTATCGCCCTTTTTATATAATGGTTTTATTGTAGCTAGTTTCAATTTGTTGGGATAAACACCTGTCGTGAAGCTTAAATTGATGATGTGAGCAATACGCAATCGGCGTTGTATAAAAAGAAAATCAAATTGTGACAAAAGTATTCATAATACCAATAAAGTGATTAAAGGATACGATGGCTTTATAAAAGATTTAGATAGTGACAGCCATTTCTTGATTTTATTGTGTTATTAGTAAAAATTAAGCGGAAAAAAGCAGTTTTTAGTTTGAAAATGGTCGTTTTGGAGTGATGTTTGAAACTAGAGATGCGCCGAATAACGGGTTTGACCGAATACGAACATTCGGCCGAATATTAGGTCCAGCTGTTGCCGAACCGAATATTCGCCCGAATTATTCGGTTCAACGTAATTCCTCCATACAACAGATTACAGATATTGACAAAAATAAGTTAAATCACTGTTAATAATGGGTCAAGTATTCATTTCACGAAGTAGTAACTATAATACACTCCTGTAACTTGTAACAAAACCCTTATCAAATTGTTCGGTAAATATTCGGCAGCTGAACCGAATAATTCGGCCGAATACCGAACATTCAAAACATGCCGAATACCGACTAATAACCGAATATTCGGCGCATCCCTATTTGAAACGGTATTTCTTGATGGAAAATCCAAAAGAATACATTAAATTTATGACACTGGGTCGCAATAGTCCTGTTCTACATAGTAACACTGAGAAAATGTCAAGATACATGTCAATTCAAACAGAAAATGGCCTAATCATCCATTTAGGCCGTTTTTAACTCATACGGGCTCTTAATTTAGGGTGTCGATTTCGATAAAGTCGCTCGTTCACGTGACGTTGGTTTCACGAAAGTGACAACACTGTATTTTTTAACAATGGAAAATATGTACAATATTATTTTATATCACACCTGGCCATAAAGTGGCAATTACCGCACGCTCCGCGCGCGGAAAATCCCACTTCCTGGCCAGGGGGTGACATAAAATTTTGTACTTACCTTGGGCGGTAATTAAGAAAGCCTCAGATCGCATAATTATCGCCCTTGCCTTCGGCTCGGGCGTCAAATACCTGCGATCTGAGACATTCTTTGTTTTACCGCCCTTGGTAAGTAATGTACTATTTACTTTACCTATAACCAAAACTTAACCGAGTGTTTTGGACGATTCGCAAAAAAAATGTGTATTTAATTTTTCCCTTATGTTTTCCACCCTCTAATCCTGAACCGATTTGCATGATTTTTGGAAATGTAAAAAATATCATTAAACACTGGGTTTATACGGTCCGGCCTGTGATCGTATGTTGGTGCAACCGAGCCTTAGGGTGGGTTGCACCAAACCGTCTGTAATCGTAAGCGGTGTTCGTTAAAATCTGATGTATCGTAAGTTTGATAAGTTTCTATGGGATGACAGCTGCCGGCGCCATATTTGACGATGACCGGCCTGTGATCGTATGTTGGTGCAACCGAGCCTTAGGGTGGATTGCACCAAACCGTCTGTAATCGTAGGCGGTGTTCGTTAAAATCTGATGTATCGTAAGTTTGATAAGTTTCTATGGGATGACAGCTGCCGGCGCCATATTTGACGATGACCGGCCTGTGATCGTATGTTGGTGCAACCGAGCCTTAGGGTGGATTGCACCAAACCGTCTGTAATCGTAGGCGGTGTTCGTTAAAATCTGATGTATCGTAAGTTTGATAAGTTTCTATGGGATGACAGCTGCCGGCGCCATATTGGACGATGACCGGCCTGTGATCGTATGTTGGTGCAACCGAGCCTTAGGGTGGGTTGCACCAAACCGTCTGTAATCGTAAGCGGTGTTCGTTAAAATCTGATTGTATGGAAAGTTTGACAAGTTTCTATGGGATGACAGCTGCCAGCGCCATATTTGACGATGACCGGCATGATGAAGAAATTTCACGCTACGCAGTTTGGGGGTTATTGCTGTATTATTGAATCAAATTGATACCCACTTGAATGACTAACACGCTTCAATATAAAGGCTACAGTTCTGATTCCGCTGTGTTATTATTGAAGCAAAAAGATGATTGATGTTAGCCATTTAATAATGATACAATTTTACAGCTATTGTAAAGAAATCTACGAATTTGTGAAGGCACTTAGACGACGGGGTGGGCAAGCGCTCTCCATACAAAATTTGTGCAAGTTTTTCTTTGTTTGATTACTACACTACAGTTATGATTTTTGGTCAGTCTGCTTATTTTTCTGTTAGCCGTAACCTGGGGAAAAAAATTGAACATTAAAAGTTTTTAATTTTTTTTTCTTCAGGTTCTTCGTATATCCAATATTTGCAAGCAAATATATATATATATATATATATATATATATACGTAGTCTAGCCATAAATTCTGTCCCAACTTTTTCGCCATTTTAAATTTAATAATGGACCGTTCGATGTACTTTTGTTTCTTGATTATGCTTAAATAGACATTTGACTGTCAGAAAAAGTATATTTGGCTCCAGGTATCGTTTCCCTGAAGACGGAGTGGGGCATCAAAGAGAATCGTGTCGCAGTGATAGCGTTATACAAGTGTAACAAGCAAGTGAACAACATTTTCAAACTGCTGAAACCTTTGAATATAACAAAGAAATTTATCTATCGTACCATCAAGCGATACAACGACATCGGTTTAGTCGACGACCGGCCCAGGAGCGGTCGACCACGGCAAACAAGGACACCGGCAGTTATTAAAGCGGTAGCTGAGCGAATTCGGAGAAATCCGCTACGCAAGCAGAAAATCATGGCTAGGGAAATGAAAATTCCCCCTAGAACTATGTCCCGTATCATAAAACAAGACCTTAAGCTTGGGGCTTATCGACGGAGCATAAGTCAGCGATTGACAGCGGCCCTACGGAAAATAAGAGCGACGAGAGCCAAAGTGTTATGGTCGCGGCATGCAAAGGACGGATATCGTAATATTTTGTTTACAGATGAAAAAATCTTTACTGTGGAGCAAAAATTCAACCGCCAAAATGATAAAATATATGCTCACAGTTCCCAAGAAGCTTCTGAAAAAGTTCCAAGGGTAGAAAGAGGCCACCATCCTGCATATGTCATGGTTTGGTGGGGAGTATCCTATGAAGGCATCACAGAGCTTCATTTTTGTGAACAAGGGGTAAAAATACGTGCTACGAACTATCAAAAAGACATTTTGAAGAGAGTTGTTAAGCCGCTAAATGATACTTTATTTGCCGGTAAGCACTGGATATTTCAACAAGACTCTGCCCCTGCACATAAAGCTAAGACAACGCAACGGTGGTTAGCGACGCATTTACCCGAGTTTATTGCGGCTGAAGATTGGCCCTCAGGAAGCCCGGATCTCAACCCCTTGGACTATGGTCTGTGGAATATTTTTGAGGAGAAAGCCTGCTCTAAACCTCATCGCAATGTTGAGTCTCTGAAGTTAGATTTAGTGCGGGCAGCGGCTTCAATACCCATCGATACCGTCCGTGCCGTCATAGACGAGTGGCCGGACCGTTTAAAGAAGTGTGTTAAAGTAAAAGGTGGACATTTTGAATAAATATTTTATTTTATACAATCTGTATAGTATAATTAATAAAAATAACCCAAATTTATTTATAAACTTTCTTTTATTTTCAAAATAAATGTCATTTCATATAGGACAGAATTTATGGCAAGACTACGTATGTATATATTCGGGAGTGCCAAACCCGACGAATAAAGCTTGAACAGTTTGTATAAAAAAAATTAATCTGTTTATTTCTCTTAATTAACTTAATTACAAATGGCTTAACAAGGCCTTAATCTTAATATTAAAGATTTTGCGTGGCCTCGGTTAGAGACAAAATGAGTTGCTTACGCATTTTTAATTCAGAATATTATGATTATGATTACTAACAAGAAAAAAAAAGAATAAATGGAGAAGGCCTTGCCCTACCCTGCACCTTAAGGTACTTTGTGAATTTAGTCATAATAAACTTTTCGTTCTGGCGAAAAATAAACTCAGCAGCATTTAAAACCCGTTTGTTCGTTAGGAAATTCGATACAAAGATTACGTATTGTATTTAATCTTGACCATAGTACGGCAAACTTCTGACTCGTTTGGAGTTGCGGGCGTCTATAGGCTGCGGTGGTCGCTTATCATCAGGTGGACTGTACGCTTGTTTGCCACCGGCGTGGTATTTAAAAAACCCTTTTTAACGAGACAAACCAAACTCAAATAAGGGTGTTTCCGTCCATGATCGTGAATTTAATTAGGTATACAGTTGAAATCGCGTTTAATTAATAGCAAAAATATCGCTTTTTACACCGCTGTTATAAAATTTTGCGTTGTATAAAAAAAAAAAAATTAGAGGACAATCTTACACAAATCGAACTAGCCCCACAGTAAGCTCAAAAAGAACTAAAAACTAAGAAAGGTTGCTAATATTCTTAAAAACATATCATTTAAAAAAGAAGTCGCAATAGTTATTTAAAACTTATCAAACCCACACCCCACGGATTCCTTAATCATGTTTATCTTATCATAGAAAATATTGTTTTTCAACTTCTAAAACATATCGCTTCAACTTCACCATACCAACCGCATATCAACAGTATCTATACCTACATTTATCGTCCGTAAATCCTTACAAGATCACGTGTGACTCTAGATACTATTTTAAAAAAAATAGTTTTTAAAGAGTTTCTCAATATGGCAATTTTGGATACATTGCAGTTGTCGAATCAAGTTGAAAAATTGGCACAAGTCAGTCGCGATCTACGGAGGAAACATAAGCAGATACAAAATCAGGTAAAATTGTTTGACAGTTTACTGCCAGCTAGCAGGATGGTTTTATGACCACGTTTTACGGCCCAAAACGTCACTTAAAATATGGTTATAAAACCTCAATCTAGTTCGGCACGTAACGTTTCTAAAATGGTGTAGAAGTGTCAAAAATTTGAACAAAGTGTTATTTGGTTTGTGTAACATTTTCTCCAGCTACTAATTCACTTTCAAAGATAGTATTAATTCACATACTTCATAATTACGTTAATGTTTAATTTACATTGAAATAAATATAAAAAGTTTTTTTTATTTGGAGGTTATGTTTCAAATAATATTGCTTACAATTTTTAGGTTATGTTTACATTTTTGGCCACTTCTATTGAATTGTAACGTCATAATTGGTATTTTGAACATGACTCTTTCTATTGTTGGCATTTCGATCGCGGAAAGACAAAAGGGATTGAGAAATTTTACGATTTTTATAATTTGCACGTTTTTCTTGTGTTAATTCTTTTGATTTAACAGTGATATATTGTTATCGTAAACTGATTACACTGACTGTCATATCGACTGGTAATTAACCAGTTAGGCCCATATATTAGTGTTATATATATAAAATAATTTGGGTCAATCAACTTTTTCTTGTTGTTATTTTGTCCCGTCAGCGAAGAGACATCAGTATCCGAGTTTCTTAGAAAAATGTTTATTTAATATGGACTTCAAGCATGCTCAAGAGATGATCCATGTTCAAATGGATTTAAGCTCATCGCTAAAACTCATGTTTGATAGATTTAAACCCTATAAAATCACAGTTTTAAAAAGTGACTCAGGAGACGTAACCATGGTAACGAGCAACAAAGAATAGTTGATCCACCCATTTACCTGTACAATACTAATGTGCAAGTTACGGAGATAAAAATTGAGTTACAACATTTGTTGTCACAGTAATTTAAAGTTGGAAATTTGTATTGTAACACACATTACGAACCTCGTATGTTCCGTAGTATTATTACACTTGTTTCGAAATATGTTTTTCGACTAAGTTTCGACAACATACTTAGTACTAGTTACAAGAGTATAGTGAATAAGTGAGTTAGCGTCCATTCTATAGTTTGATTCTGTAGTTTTCCTTAAATGAGTACTGCTAATCCCTCTTGCTTTTCCAAAGCCACTAACTATAATCCATTATATAAACGTAACCATCTTTCCGCAAATATTACACCTTTTCAACTTTGATCGTTCACATGAATTTGAGTCTTAACAACTACAGAAGTACGTCTCTTTTAGGTTTCACTTATTACTTGATTTAAGATCCAAATCCTAACGAGGTATTGTTTAAATATTTATGTCACACCTGGCCATAAAGTGGCAATTACCGCACGCTCCGCGCGCGGAAAATCCCACTTCCTGGCCAGGGGGTGACATAAAATTTTGTACTTACCTCGGGCGGTAATTAAGAAAGCCTCAGATCGCATAATTATCGCCCTTGCCTTCGGCTCAGGCGTCAAATACCTACGATCTGAGACATTCTTTGTTTTACCGCCCTCGTAATGTACTATTTCAGTATTGTTTGCGCGTGAACGATCAAAGGCAACCGATCAAACTAAGTAGACAGCGGCCGCTGAACTATCCATACTTCGCTGTTGTCTAGTTAATTTGATCGTGTAATTAATATCCATGTACATGGGTCAATCAACTTTTTCTTGTTGTTATTTTGTCCCGTCAGCGAGGAGACATCAGTAACCGAGTTTCTTAGAAAAATGTTTATAATATAATAACTTCAAGCATGCTCAAAAGATGATCCATGTCCAAATGGATTTATGCTCATCGCTAAAACTCATGTTTGATAGATTTAAACCCTATAAAATCACAGTTTTAAAGAGTGACCCAGGAGACGTAATCATGGTAACGAGCAACAAAGAATAGTTGATTCACCCACATGCATTAACCGCCCCGACCTTTTAGCTGCGTCTAGTTTGCGAGGAGCGATCAGAACTGAACGCGATAGTGCAGGCCCAGCAGAGGGATATCACTTCACTGCAGCAGGCAGACGCACAGAACAAGGTCAGTATATACCACTTTATTCTTAATGAAATTAGGTATAATTTTCATTGCGTGCAGGCAAACCGCAATGCTGTTGCGGTGTTGTGTTTCAAACACGCACACATGTAGGTATACATTATACAATTACCCACACATTTATAAGTGTAATTGCTAAGCATTCGTGTTTTGTGACTGTGACGTTAAGGTCCATTTTACGTTGATGTGTGTTTGCGTGCAAGGGAATATTAAATTTTCATTAGAAGCATGAATGCTTGAATGAAATCTTCAGATGTAATTATCTCAGCCGAATCGTTGGTTAACTATTTGTTTCTTTGGGTGTTTCATTGTACTGAATGATTGTTTTTTTTTTTAACCTGATTGTGGCTTTATAGGCCGGGCCCAATAAAGCGATAGGAGTCCGCGGTTGGAGAGTAGCCTGGGGAAAATCCAGGGGAAAACCTCCGGCACGACCACGCGTGTGGAGAATGATTGTTTTGAAACTAATGGCTATATAGCTGTGTTTAATGTAATTAAACTACACTATGGCTATGTTTAAATGAAATTAAACTACAATGTGACATAAAACCTCTCCAAAAATAGTTTTTGATTTGGCTGAATGCTGAGAACCATGGCATGCTGAAAAAGTCTATCAATTAAAAGTCAAACCGACTTTATAATTCCCGCCTCTTTCATTCATAATTACACGAATGAATTTTGTAATGACGTATTGTTTTAATAATATTTTTTGTGATATGTGCGATTTATACGATTGTCGTGCAAATCCCACAATGGCAAGTTAACAGATTTTGTTTGGCTCTTTTAATTTTTTTTTTTTTTGAGAGAAGAAGGAAAGAAAGAATGATACATTTATTCGTGATAAACGGGCCATTCTACTTTTTCATGTACGTAATTTTCAGACCACTGTGTTACTCACCTTTTACAGCAATGTGTTAATATTTAAGTATTTTTACCTATAAATTGCTTTTATTAGTTTCAGGTAAATATATATACTTATTATTATTTTAGGTATACAAGATACATACTTACAACTACAAAAAAGAAACATATTAATTATTGTTTTGTTTAGTTTTGTTTGTTTGATATTTTTTCGCAATTGTATTAAAAAAACGTCGTTTGATGTACTTGCCGAAGTGTTATTATCACTCTTTTTTTTGAACCTGATGGCTTTATAGGCCGGGTCCAATACAGCGATAGGAGTGCGCGGTTGGAGAGTAGCCTGGGGAAAATCCAGGGGAAAACCTGCGGTACGACCACGCGTGTGGTTTGGAACACTGGAATACTCTAAGAGTTTGCGCTCCAGTGAGATTGGTTGAGCGGTTTCAACCGAATCTGAGATGTGAGTGGAATCGAGCTACTGGGTTGTCACTCGTCCCGGGTCTTGTCAACTCGGGAGCAGGGACCGATACCGGTATTTTTAAAAAACCCTGATTTAGCCCAATATTTTGGATTATTTTTTGCTCTTCACGTAGGGCTGAATCATGTATTTAAGTAATAACGTCGTATTATTAGATTGTCCCATTAAAAACGAAATAATGAACCGGTGACCGTAATAATACTGGTATTTTTCTATGGAGAAAATACCGGTATCCGATCCCTGCTCGGGAGTCGTACAAAGTAACAAACCTTCCGCACGTGCATCAAGATGTACTATTGTCAGTGTGTGTATGTGTTCGCGTGGTCGTTGCAGAAGTGCGCGTCGTGCGGCGCGGTGTCCCCGGGCGGGGAGGGGGAGGGGGAGGGGCAGGACGAGGAGGAGGAGCAGTCGTCGCGGCCGACGTTCAGCGTGCGCGAGCTGCGCGCGATCCTGCACGAGCGGAACGAGCTCAAGCTGCGGCTCGCGCGCGCCGAGGAGCTGCTGCAGCTGCGCGCGCCTTCGTCGGGGCCGCCGGACAGGTAGCTTACACGCGACAACCATCACACTCACACAAGGGGCGCTCGGTCTTAGCTCACACGCGACAACCATCACACTCACACAAGGGGCGCTCGGTCTTAGCTCACACGCGACAACCATCACACTCACACAAGGGGCGCTCGGTCTTAGCTCACACGCGACAACCATCACACTCACACAAGGGGCGCTCGGTCTTAGCTCACACGCGACAACCATCACACTCACACAAGGGGCGCTCGGTCTTAGCTCACACGCGACAACCATCACACTCACACAAGGGGCGCTCGGTCTTAGCTCACACGCGACAACCATCACACTCACACAAGGGGCGCTCGGTCTTAGCTCACACGCGACAACCATCACACTCACACAAGGGGCGCTCGGTCTTAGCTCACACGCGACAACCATCACACTCACACAAGGGGCGCTCGGTCTCATACGCGACAACACACACACACAAGGGGCGCTCGGTCTCATACGCGACAACAATCACACACACACACGGGGCGCTCGGTCTCACACGCGACAACAATCACACTCACACAAGGGGCGCTCGGTCTCACACGCGACAACAATCACACACACACAAGGGGCGCTCGGTCTCATATGCGACAACAATCACACTCACACAAGGGGCGCTCGCTCTCATACGCGACAACACACACACACAAGGGGCGCTCGGTCTCATACGCGACAACAATCACACACACACAAGGGGCGCTCGGTCTCATACGCGACAACACACACACACAAGGGGCGCTCGGTCTCATACGCGACAACAATCACACACACACACGGGGCGCTCGGTCTCACACGCGACAACAATCACACTCACACAAGGGGCGCTCGGTCTCATACGCGACAACAATCACACACACACAAGGGGCGCTCGGTCTCATACGCGACAACAATCACACACACACAAGGGGCGCTCGCTCTCATACGCGACAACAATCACACTCACACAAGGGGCGCTCGGTCTCATACGCGACAACAATCACACACACACAAGGGGCGCTCGGTCTCATATGCGACAACAATCACACACACACAAGGGGCGCTCGCTCTCATACTTATTTGCGAGTGCTTCAATAGAATCCTGAGCGTAGCGAGTGTTGCAACACACGAGACGTAAAATAACTTTGTAGCCGTGTATAACACAAATCTTCTAATAGCACGTTCAAATTTCAAATATTCTTTGCACTCCTGTGGATAAAACGCAGTTTTGCTATGTGTTTTTTAGGAATGTAAAAGGGCTTTCCGAGCTAGTGAGGTGAAAAATATATTGCAGGGCAGGAGGCAAGGTTATGGAGCATCAGCATGTTATTCTGGACCACTTTTATTATGGGGTCAATCTTGTACAGGCTAAGAAAATATTATTTTATGTATGTATGTAAATATTGTAAATACTTTATTGTACCCAAAACAAGGTAAAATAAATTATACAGAAAAAACAGATCAATCAGAACAAAACACACACACACACAACAGATCAGATTTTTTCTTAGGAAAACTTCTTCAATCAATTAATCGAAATGTATGACTAGTTTTTTGCACGAACAAAGTTGATCTCATAGTGAAAGTGGTTTGGAATCATGGATATCAAATATCCGATTTTTTTGTTTTGCATCACGGCTTCTAAAATGCCCTGTAAATGCAATAATGTTCCACATTCAAAATACGTTTTTATTTTGTGATTTCTATGGGACCTATTCTAAAAATGTTCTGTGTGTGATAATATATAGCAGTCCTGATACATCTCCGTCGCCGCCCGCTAGCGCGCCGGCGGCCTCGGCGGGCGAGGACGCGCCCGTGCAGGGCCCGCTGCCTGCGGAGCCCGACGACGCGCCCTGGAAGAGGAACAGCGGGATACGGAAGTTGTGAGTACCCCCTACACTTCTATAACACTGTTGCAGGGCTGCCAGCAGGTGGGGTTACTTTGAAATTGAGGGGCGACTTTTAAAATACAGTTTTATTCCGTGTTTTACTTTTTTATGAAACTGAATCAAACTAGAAATACTTAGTGATGAATATATACGTATTTTATATGTATCAAAGTAGCCCCGTTTTTCAAGTCACCCCAGTTTACGGTATTAGATACTGTGAAGCTAATTTTCATTATAAAATCGTCGGGTCACAAGCAAAAGTCACTAAGTAACAAATACCTACTTAAAATAAAACTCGTATATCAACATAGTTTCAGTACTGAGATACGAGGTTTCGAAGAGTAATGACAGATTTGATGGTTTTGCTTCTCACTCGACAAAATTATCATTGTTCTTACAAGCCTATCTGTTGGCATAAATATTCCATTCCTTTTGTGTCATAAGTACCAATTTTGGCGACATTACTCTATATACTTGACAAATACATATTTTTGTACATGCGTGTATGTACATTTACATCTAACTAAACTACTTTACAACTTTCATACGCTTCGTCATTGGCTTACGATATTGAAGGTTTTCTAACCAAGTCAAGTTGGCATCAGGGACCGATACCGGTATTTAAAAAAAACCCTGAATTAGCCCAATACTTTGGATTATTTTTTGCTCTTTACGTAGGGCTGAATGATGTATTTAGGTAACAACGTCGATTTATTAGATTGTCCCATTAAGAACGAAATAATGAACCGGTGACCGTAATAATACCGGTATTTTTCTATGGAGAAAATACCGGTATCCGATCCCTGGTTGGCATGCGATCTGCAAGGAAACTTCGGCAATTACACTTCATCGTTCACCTAATGCGGTCGCCGAATTCGTTGTAAACTACTTAGGCCAACAAACTTCGTGTTCACATTAGTCTGTCCGCCTACCTATAAGCGTTGGCAGCTGTCGATCGCCGAATGCGGCCGACTATCGTGTTCTTTACACTTTTGCACCGCCGCATGCAGCATGCGGCGAACGACGAAATGTAATTGCCGCTTTATACATTCCGTTGATCTACTTGGCTTGGTCGGCTAGTACATATATTTGGGGGATTTAGATCGTAAATTGCTGCAGAGGGCCTACTTCGAATTTCGTATCGTGCCGTCCCTTTCACTCTCGTGTTATACACTATATGAGTGAAAGGGATGTATCGTGCCGTCCCTTTCACGCTCGTGTTATACACTATATGAGTGAAAGGGATGTATCGTGCCGTCCCTTTCACTCTCGTGTTATACACTATATGAGTGAAAGGGACGGCACGATACGAAGTTCGGAGTTGGCCCTCGGGTATTGGCTTTATTGGTTGGTAAAAGGAATACCGGTATCGATGGGTTAAAGAAGTTAACGGTTAAGGTCGCAATTTGAATACAAAGCAAAAATAACTATTTATAAACAAAATCATGTAAAAAAAACCTTACCTACATATCAGTGCGATAAATTTCGGCCTTATCCTAATAGGCATGATGACAAAGAAAAAAAAATCGAATCGAAAGTGTCTATGGGCGACGGTAATTGCTTACCATCAGGCGACCCGTCTGCTCGTTTGCCCCCTATAACATTAAAAAAAAAACTAACGTTAATCATCATCCCTATTGTTAACTGCATGATTAGTTTGAGGATTTACAGTCTTTGGAATGGGGTAAGCAGAGCTAATAAAATAGTAGGTAAGTACTTATATTTTATAGGTGTTGGTATAGTTGAGATTGTTTATGCTGGCCGATGTTTTAAAATTTAATTGTATTTTGTATCTTATAAAACACTGAATTAAGTCGCCTTTTGTATGAATTACTTTGACACAAATCGGCCAACTCAATAGTATAAAATACGTACACAGATATGGAGTGGACAGATACCGCAACGCAACGCTTGTCTACAGATAATTTACTTTAAGTATGACACTTATGACATATGATCTTATTGGATATGCTCGTGGCCCAGTGGCGCCCGCGTACCGCGTGCGGTATTCGAGGTTAAGCAACGTCGGCCCAGGGCAGTTCTTGAATGGGTGACCGCTTTGATTGGTTATTTAATATACATAAAGTAATTTACCTGCAGGCAAGCGTTGCGTTGCGGTATCTGTCCACTCCATTTATACTTAAGATTATTCGGGTTGGCGCTCAGTTAATAACGACTTGCTCCCGTGCTCTGGGAGGCACGTTAAGCCGTTGGTCCCGACTGTCTATGATAGCAGTCAAGTTGCCCACTCACTTGATAAGGGGGGTCGAAGTTTCACCACGTACGTAGGGAGTACCCACCGCTACCGTATACGTGACCCCTGGGTGGTGCAACAAAATTGCCATACGATAAAAAAAAAACATTTGGTTAATTCTACTTTACCACTAATGTAACAGAGTTTTTATTACATGCACACTGTCTAAAAATCACGTTTTTCTTATAGAAACGCTATTAGGTTAGTGTTACAGTAGAATATCCAATGGCATAAGAGCATGTGTAAATGTCAAACTCTAAAATAATCGTACTGTAGGAGCTATATACTTATATTGTATAAAGTGTTAGTATATTTGAAATCATTCGAGTTGGTCGAAACACATCAAAGTAATTCGTTCGAAAAGCTATTTTACTGTTCGAACGATAAGCTTCAAAACACAAGAATATTTTTATAAAAAATCGGTCAACATTTATAATTTCAACCTAATATTTTATTTTACACAGATTCGGAGAGGACAGATAACGCAAGGCTTGTACATGTTCACGACTTAATGTGTAATCTGTGGGTTGTTTACTTTTTTTTGTTGTATTAAAAAAAACAATTAAAGGGATTAGTTCTAAGACTTAATATAAAATTAACTGCACTGTGTTACAGTAGGAACATTCCACCGACTTTGCACCAAACGCAGGATCGCGTAGCAGGTAAACTTGCGGTGTCTATCACTCTCAATCTGTGACATTACCCATATATTGTGTAAATACATTTGGAGAAATGGTTTCACAGAAATACGTTCACTAAGGAATGCCATATTTTGTGTGTTTTTCATAATAATACATTTTTCATATTTCAGCGTGTGATTTTGTAAATTAATAATTGTCTAATAATATTTGATAATTCACTTGTGGTCTATGTTGTTTCTTCTCTTCATACCTATTCTAATTGGACACAAAACCATACTTAATGCATCCAGTTTCAAGTCTTCATAATAATATACTTTTCGTCATACAAATATTTGAATGAGACATTAGTACATTGCTGTCTTATAAATACGTCTTCATCGTGCTCGTCAGCTTTTGCAATGGCTGTACAGTCCAGTTCAATAATATGTGCACAGACTTTAGTGTTCAGAAATATGTGAGCACGACTTTATTGTTAAGCTCGTAAGGTTGCTCAGGTATTTTTCAAACCAGAACGTGTATATATTTGTGAACTCGACTTTACGAATGTAGATAGGGAATAAGATTTCCACTAAACAGTTTTCTGTTCAGTTTTAGGGTGCGTATTCACCAGTGACGTTTTAATCGGTGTTTTCATATATTTGACACGTGGTTTGCTTGAAAACAGAGGGTCTACACCGAACTTCGAAATCCGAACTTGGTATCGTGCCGTCCCTTTCACTCATATGGTTGTATAACACGAGAGTGAAAGAGACGGCACGATACGAAGTTCGGAGGAGGCCCTCTGATATTTGTGAGTGGGTCATTCTACTTTTTATGACCGGTTTTCTATTACAAAAAAAATCTATGATATGTATTGAATTAGTGTACAAAAATAAGATTTCGAAATAGTACCTGAACCTAATAAAAATACTTAAATGTTAACATATTGCTGTAAAAGGTGGGTAACACAGTGGTAAAAACCATTTTTTCATACAAATGGTGAGACATCCAAGGACCACAGAGTTACTCGATTTATCGATATTAGCTGCGGTTCGGTAATTACCAAAACTATCGGAAGTGATACTGCAATTAAACCTCTTTCTAAATAGCAATACAAAAATATGAAGTGACGGCTTAGTATACTAAAATTTGTATTAAAAAAAGCGTCTGAAAATTATGTACGGTGTCTTCCAGTAATTCCGAATGTCGGGTGAATCCGAAAATAGCAAATTCCAGTATAACTAAGCAATTTTATTGCATCTCATCATAATCACCATCAAAAAGAAACGTTAAAGATTTTTTTTTTCGCAACTGACGATTCTCAATATAATTTGAGACGTTAGTGCCTTTAATGAAGCATGAGTCTTCTGGTAGATGTCGCTGTACGCCTCCCTTAAGGCGTTTGTATAAAAATATAGTTTACGTTAGCAGCGGTACTGCTTAATACGAAGGAACGGTTGATGAATTTAGAACTGGGTAGTGATTGCACCTATAGCTCAGTTGGCTAGAGCGACTGGCCGCGAGTGCCGGGAGGTCGCAGGTTCGAATACTGCTCGGTGCCTGAATCTTTCAATTTTTCCTTTATTCTAAATTAAAGTTAAAGATTTTGCTTATGTTTGGTAGTGCAACAAAATCGCTTAGTTACACTGGAATTGGTTGTTACCGGAATTACACGACACTCGGAATTACCCGAAGACACCTTACATGAAACGACCAGTTTAGCCTAGTGGGTAGTGCACCTGCCTGTGAAGCTGACGGTCCTGGGTTCGAATCCCGGTCAGGGCAAATATTTGTGTGATGAGCATGCATATATGTTTCCGAGTCTTGGATGTTTTCTATGTATTTAAGTATTTATATCTATTAAATATATCGTCGTCTAGTACCCATAACACAAGCCTTCTTGAGCTTACTGTGGGACTAGTTCGATTTGTGTAAGTTTGTCCTCTAATATTTATTTAGTTATGAAAAAGTAGAATGGCCCAAGTATGGTAGACTTTGTCTATTTTAGAGCATATCTGGTGGATAGTCAGTCTAAATCAGGGGTGGGCAAACTTTTTTCATGGCGGGCCAGTAAGCTTGAGAAATTTCGGAGGAGGGCCATAATTGCAGCAAAACTGCACTTTTGTATAAAACCGCTGCTCTGGTTTTTGGCTGAACCGTCAAAATATAATCATCGCGAGCCATGTACTAATTAATTCGATGTATCGGCGGCGGGCCGGATAAAATGCTTTCGCGGGCCGCAGTTGGCCCGCGGGCCGTACTTTGCCCACCACTGGTCTAAATCCATTTTGTAAATACTTTCTTCTGAAATACCATCAAAAGCACATCAAATGTGGGATCTTTGGTTCTCGCATCATTCACCCGGTATTTGGTTCTGGTACTTCCAGTTTATATTGTGTTTTGGGTATTAGAAATGCATGATTGATTGTAAGTGGTTATTATTCAAAATTATTCCAGTTTTTAGGTGATTGTTCAATGAAGTCACCAGGGCCGAAAGAGATCGCCACGGAACCATCGTAAACCGGCACGGTATCGCATGGTACATTGATACCTATTGCACATGACTTAAATGCTTTTATCGCTTGAACACTCCCCTGCCCCTGTTTATATACCTTTCTTTTTATTTATTTAAAAAGCTGAATAAGTTAAAGAAAGCACTGTATTCATGGCTATGGGTATAGTGCATTGTAATCGCACTCCTTTGGAGTTGCGGGCGTCTATAGGCTGCGGTAGCCGCTTACCATCAGGTGAACCGTACCCTTGTTTTCCACCGGCGTTGTATATATAAAAAAAAATCATCCGAGCCTTTGGTAATGTGAAGGAAACCTTATGTCTGTATAGCTAAGATTCAAAACGACATTGCGATTGCCATTTGTCATATCCACTGACGCAATGGCACTGACTGAAATCATTTCTTTACAGGGAGGACACTGATATATGCTTATTACATTGGATATTCAACTTTAACGCGAGTGTAATAGAGTTTCTATTAGATCTACAACGGATACCAGTTTGGCCCGATACCGCATATCCGACGATGCAGTCGGCCGGATATTCGGCCAAAAATTATGTCTAAAATGAAGTAAATTCGCTGCGCGCGTGTGAGGTTATATATGCAGGTTGCAACTTGTTGCTCGCTGTAGGCAGTTTATGATAGAGAATTACACTAAATTGACACTTACTGCGCATCCAATGAGGGCTATCGTTTTTGTGCTCACCAGTTGGCGCCACTGTTGAGTAAGGTCCAGCTGGCAAAAATTGTTGTTGTTATTATGGGTATGAGAACGAAGTTTACATTTAAATCATATTTAATACCTTAAAACCGTACCGTAAAAATATCGAACATGCCGCATTGTAGCCCAGTCCCGTTTTGTTCGAAAAAAAGAATGACATAAGTTTCCGAAAGACAAAACTGTTTCAAAGCACTGACAGTCATTGACCCGTAACTCATATTTGCCATAATCAAGCTCAGGTATTGCAAAATAGTCACCATATTGTTCCAATTAGATATTAACCCGCGTAGCGCAAGCACAAAGAGTGACATTTCGGAGACCTCACGCTACACTAGCGCCTCTAGCGGCGAATTCATACGCGGTAGTCTCCATTGCGGTACGTAATATTTCGTCTCAAATTATTCACTGTTTTAAACTGTTTAAAATAATGTGGAAGATTAAAATGAGTAATGATTGATTACTGAGTTAGTTATTTATTCACCCCTATTTTAACAGATTTTACTCCTATTTAAATGATAACATACTATTCGGTATTACGCCGGATAGTAAGAACCAAAAAAAAAATCAAACATTTATACTGCAAATAGGCCACATAAGGGCACTTTTACATGTCAAAATATTAATACCACTGCTGATCTACCACGCAGGTACGAAACTCCCAGCGTGCGAGCCGGTAAACTCCCCCTAGTGCCCCACAAACTCGCAAAATCTCGGAAACTCAGCCACGTCATGGGTCGTAGGGTCTATAATCACCTTCCAGGTGACATTACCGCTCCACAAAGTGGTCCAATATTTAAACTCAAACTAAAAAGATGGCTTCTCGAGCAGGCGTTCTATGACCATAGAGAGTTATTTTATAGAGTTTAAGATAATGACTTGACCTGTATTTAATATAAATTGACATGTAATCGGATATTATCAATAAAAATGAATATGAATATGTTAAAATATTAATTTACAGTTCCGGAAGGAATAATAATTTTAGTTTACAATTATAACAAAATTAATGTCATACAGTGAAGATAAACTTGCAAAGTTATCTATTGCAAATATTACAACGTCAGTAAAATTAGAGATGTATAAGGTCTCAAGATTAAAAAAGGAGTATAATGAAATTAATATAATATCACAGAGATGTACATGGTCTGTGAGCGTTAAAATTAAAATTAATTTAATATTGTTAGAGATGTATATGGTCTCTAAGTCACTGATAATAAAAACGAATCCACAACAGGTGATGTCTCTCGTCAATCCCCTATAAAAGACACTAGTATTAACGTAGTCACTATGTCCTAGCAAGCATGAACAGACCGGACTCCACAAATTGTGGCCTTATATCCGTTGCATCTCTAATTTCTATTACAAACATACGATTTTTAGACAGTGTGCATGTAATGGAACTCCAACCGCGCACTCCTATCGCTTTATTGGGCCCTGCCTATAAAGCCACAGTCAAGTTCAAAAGGCATGTAACTAAAACTCTATTACATTAGTTTTAAAGTAGGATATCCCTTGGAATAAGAGTGTCAAACTTAAAATAGGTAATTTACCTGTGAAACCTTGAAGATACTTGGAAAAAGTTTGTTTGTGTGTGCATGAAGAGTTGGTACTTCTAATTGTATTTGGTAAATGGTAAAGTACTTGTTCAATGCATCCATGATGACATGCCTGCCATGCCAACTCAAATTTACCGAAACTATACACAAAACTAAACTCACATTAACATTGCCTATATAAAAACTAGTAGATTTGTGAGCTGCAGACCTCGCGAATGATAGTTTTTACGTTTACAAACTCAAGGCTCCGCCGTTCAAAAAGATAATCCAAGAACAGTTGTCAAAAAATATGAAAGAAGAAAGAAAGAAACACATGACATTTACAAAGATGACAGGACAGAATAACATATTGCCACGAAATGGTAACAACTCAGCGTTATGCTGGCAGGGCCAGCGCTGATCTTCCGTTGTGACCATTTGGTGATTTCACGGCACAGTATGAGTCATATAATTATCGAACCTGCTCACAGAATTTCACGAATTCGATCTGTAGAGAACATCAGGAAATATTATACCATTTTTGCCAAAGTTGAATTGGAGATAACTTCGCTGGCTGACAATTGTCAATCGATGAAAAATCTCTGATGAATTTCTCACCCAGGTTGATTCAAGTTTCCTGAACATACATAATCAAGTACCGACTCATATATCAAACTTAATTGCACAATAACACCACATTTAATGCATTAACGCAATCTCTACCAGTCAACCGTCATATCACATTGACATTAATTTTCTTTTATGTTTACTAACCTTAACGGATCCCTTTGATATCCATAATTTTATTTGCCACAATGCTAGTGTTTGCCATAATTGTCGTGTTTTTCTCTGAAACCGTAACATTTCCTGGATAATTTTAATAACCTTTACATAGAACCCTATACCTAGTTCGGTTTAAGGTTTTCTGTAAAAATCCTGAAAAATTAACAGTTTTTGATCATCATCAGCCGAAAGACGTCCACTGCTGGACATCGGCCTCCTCCAAAGTGTGGTCTGCGCCAGCCGCCTCCAGCGAACTCCTGCTACCTCTAGGCCACATCATAATCATGGCAAACGTTACATTTACGGCAAATAAAAACATGGATTTCATTAGTAACCCGTTCCTTAATAACCAGCCCTAAACCCCTCGCTGCTCTCACATTTTTGTTGACCCCCCCTTATGAGAGTGTCGTGCGTAAGGTTCTGGCTGGCGCTCACCACCAAGGACTCGGGCCGCCGCTCGCCGCCGCCGAAGATCTCTTTCGGCCCGTGGTACTGAGGACGATGAGGTATGCGTGCTCTGAGCTCGGACCAACAAAAGACAAGGGGGTTTATGATGGTCATTGTGTGCGCAATTACAAACTAATAAGCTAAAACCCCAATGTAGGCATTACAAGAATCGTTTTCATACAAACAGAACCAGTCACATACCTGTTGTGCCGCTCCGTCATTGAGAAGACCGTGTTTGAAGCATCAAGCAGGGGCTGGTCGCCCAGCATCACAGGACTGTATCTCCAATAGTTTTCTTAGTAACTACGTGTCACAGTTGGCTTTAGTTATACACCAACACAGTTTAATCCACAATTACATCATGATTTAAAAATATTTCCGTCCGTAAAAAGCAGCGCGGCAATTCACTTTTCTCCATATTTTATAAAACTAACAGTTTTCACCTTTTGACACCATCGCTAGGAGCGCTACTGTCGCGTGCCTTGCATTGACGGCTAGGTTGCGCTAATTCGATTTGAATGAAGAACGATTCAGGTTTTATGCCTAAACATACATGGTTATATAGATAAAGCATCTGACAATTCTTACCACCTGCGGGCCACCAGGAGCGTCTCGGCACCCATGACCATACAATAGAGGAATCTATAGATAAATGTGGGAAAAATCACTCATTATAAATTGACATATGCTTAATCTTGTCGTTTATCGCGCGATAACCGCAACCGTAACACGGGGCCTGGCGAAGCCAGTTTTAAACTATGCCCACGCACAGATATACAAAGTATATAATTATGCACAAAAGCTACTGGGATTTTTGTCGCTGGTTTTTGAAAACCGCCTTCACTAGGTTGTTCCGTCAGTTTTTCTTGGTCTGAGGCTATGAGCAGGAATTTTGATGGTTTTAACATAGCTTCGGTATTTTAACGGCAGTCCAGGTACAAATTATGGCACGTCGTGTCGTTGTAATGTAGTAGGATGGTTGTTAGATACCGGGATGACAACTAAATGAGATGTGACGATCTGCCCAAGCTATGTTAGAAGCACTATGACATGAATATTTAACAGAAAACGGGAGGAACTACCACTAGTTTATGTCAAAATATGGATGAATTAAAAGATATTTAATTGTAATAAGACGAATAAGTAATATTTATTATTGTATGTATAATATATGTATGTATTTTGTGTATTATAGTGTGTAGTTATACATATACCAACAAAAATGCAGTAAGTATGTATATGTTGTGTGTTAACTAGTTATAGGCTAGGCATTTATGATTAGATTTTTATTTTTCAATTTCATTACCAATTTGGATCTAGGCAGTTTTCTGAATTTGCTTTTCTTTGGTATTTTCTGCTAGAATTTCTTATGTAAACGTTTTTTTCCAATATGTGATGTTTTTTCTTCCATTTTATACGCACCGTATGCCAGTATTGCCGCCTAGCGGTAAATTAAAAAAATGTATGGAAAAAGGGTAAACTCAGCGTTGACGCCAAATTATCGCTTAATTTACATTAACTAGTACTGAATATGATCCTCGTATGTTCCAGTTTTCGCAAGCTCTTTGCTGATTCTGACACTGCCTCCGGCTCGTTCCCGCGCCGCTCGCTGTCTTCCCTCGCGACCAAGATGGCCGCCGGCCCCCCCCACCACCACTCGTAGGCACTCCGACCCCACCACCGACCCCACGCACAAGCCCAAGTCGCGACGTTACTCCGATATAAACAACCCCAATTCCAAGCTTGACCTCCGACAAGAACTGATCAACCTCAATTTAAACAATCAAGAAGTCGATAAATGGCTCGGGGATAAATTCGACGAGAAAGAAGAGGATTATCTGGACAAGTTCAGCCACGATATACCCCTGCAGAGGTCTCTCTCGCTGGACGGAGGTAAGGACATATTCGATTATCTGGAAACTATCAGCTCGGATTGGTCTATGAGTAGTTATTCGGCTTGGACGGTGCATTCAGACAGGGACAGCCGCTTGGAGCAGTACAGGAGTTTTGAAGATATACCCGCTTCTCCTAGAGTGAAAAGCAGGCGCGTGTCTTTTGATACTGATCAGGATGGAAGCGGGCTCGCCCTGTCCGTTTTAAAAGATAGCTACCAAGGCTTCGATAGTTCTACCGACATATCGCCGCAGATCAGAAAATTGAGAAGGAATTTTTCTTTCCACCAATCTCTGCAGGAACTTAAGGGTGTCGTAGCGAAAGATGTGAGAACTGATGTGAAAGGCCGAGATGTTGAGACGGAATGTGAGGTGAGACCGACGTATAGGAACATTGTCACCCAGAGTGACATGGAGGAAAAGGCTCCCCGACAGAGGAGAGTCGGCATACCTCTTCAAAGGAACTTGTCGTTTGAATTGAAGAAAACTGATGTTGATCTAAGGAAGGAGATATTGAAGCAAACGGTCCCCAACTTGCATAGTTGTGATGATTTGAGTACCGCGAGAATCGCTAGACGCGAGTCTTCCGACGTGATGGAGGCGGCTCCTTTGGAACTGACTATTTTAAAGGACAGCTATCATGCAGATGAGTCAGGAGCAATGTCTCCCACTATTAGAAAGTTGAAAAAGAGCCTTTCTTTCGTATCGCCCCCGGAACCCACTAAACACGACGTTGATCGTCGAAAAAGTGATGCCAAATACACAAATACTTCCAATGTTGTAGAGATAAGTAGCAATTGTGATTGTCCAATTTGTAGCGAGGAAGAGAGCGAGGAGACGTCTATATGGAGTAGGATGTTTTGTAAACTGTTTATGGGGACTGTTTCCGTTAGCAGGATGGCCGAATGGAACGAAAACAACCTGAATGAGAGCGATATGTACAAATGCTTAATGCATACGTTGGAACTGGTTTTTGGCCTTTGGTTGAGGCATTTAGATCATAATTAACTGTTTCACTGCTGCGTGTACAGCCGCCGTCAGATATATCTGGACGAGCGGGGTGATCAGAAAAATCCGAACACGACTATTGTCAGTGTGAGAGTGCATTTACATATTTTCGATCATCGTGATTACAGATATATTTGATGGCGACTAGTCCAGTGGCGTAGCTACCCAAGGGATAGACGGGGCAGTGCCCCAGGGCCCGCAGGCCCTAGGGGCCTCCAAAACCTGATTATCGAACTAGCGAAAAATTCTCCCAGCTTCGGAATCTAAATAGGTTGCAACGTTACTTTAATTATAGAAACTCATTAAAAAATACGATTAGGGGCCCCAGTCTTTTTTTTGCTCCAGGGCCCTTGGTCACCTAGCTACGCCACTGGCGACTACGCTTTGAATTGTAGCAGCGTTTTCCCGGTATGTAGCGAGAATAAGCAGTGAAAGTGTTAATTGTTTGGTAACGGTTCAGTAGCTTGTAGTAATTTGTTGCTTAGTGTTGTAAAGGCGGTAATGCCGTCGGCTAGGCTTATTTATCTACTTTGACACAATATTATTATTTTTACACTTCACGACTTATAAATCATAGACAACATGTTTAACGGTGATCGAAATATATTTTGTGTCGTGATTTTGACCTCCGATTATACTCTTATATGGTCTGATTGCCCGACTTACGGGCTTTTTTTTTATTAAGTACAACCACATATATATTACATTTGGTTTGTTTACATTTAATTAAATACATATCCAAATAGAATAGAGTATGTAGAGAGAGTTGCGGGCGTCTATAGGCTGCGATGGCCGCTTACCATCAGGTGGACAGTACGCTAGTTTGCCACCGGCGTTGTATAAAAAAAATCTCCGTTTTCTCGTGTTATTTTATGGCTCATCGTATTAATAACAACGAGGTTTACTGAAATAATCCTATCTTATAATATTATAAACGTGAAAGTTTGTGCGGATGGATGTACGTTCCGCTTAATCTCAAAAACTACTGATCGGATCTCTATGAAACTTTCCAGTATTGTAGCTTAGACATCAGAATAGGACATAGGCTGCCTTTTATCAGCGGGTAACTCCGCAGGGCGCTGCTAGTATACCATATTTACTTCTTCGAGATATATGCCATTAAACTTTGGCAATTTTAGGCCTAAAACTTGTAAAGATGAGTTAAAAATAAAAATCTCTCTGGTCATTCTACTTTTTCATGACCAGTTTTCTATTAAAAATTCTATGATACATATTGAATTAGTGTAGAAAAATAGGATTTCGAAATAGTACCTGAACCTAATAAAAGGAATTTATAGGTTAAAACACTTAAATATTAACATTTTGCTGTAAAAGGTGGGTAACACAGTGGTGAAAAACATTTTTTCATACAAATGGAGAGACATCCAACAACCACTGAGTTACTCGATTTATGGATATTAGCTGTGGTTCGTTAATTACCAAAACTATCGGAAGTGATACTGCAATTAAACCTCTTTCTAAATAGCAAAATATGAAGTGAGGGCCAAGTATTCCAAAATCTGCATTAAAAAAAAGTGACTGAAAATTATGTACATGAAAAAGTAGAATGGCCCAAAGACGTCAATAAGGAACAGCTACATGTACATTTCATAGACGGAAATAAACCTTTTTTGGACCATGTTTTGAATAAATCATAAATAATAAGGGTGGATCGACTATTCTTTGTTGCTCGTTACCATGGTTACGTCTCCTGAGTCACTCTTGAAAACTGTGATTTTATAGGGTTTACATTTACCAAAAATGAGTTTTAGCGATGAGCATCTATCCATTTGGACATGGGTCATCTGTTGAGCATGCTTGAAATCCATATTATGGACATTTTTCTAAGAAACTCTGTTACTGTTGTCTCCTCGCTGACGGGACCGAACAACAACAAAGAAAAGTTGATAGACCCATAAAGTAGTCAGAGATTTCTCCATATTTGGCTCTTGCAAACGTAGATACAGGATTGAGGAACCGATAACCGTTTGTGCCATAAATATATCTATAGTTATGACGGAGCGGTATCAACTCTAAAATCGATTAATAGCGCGTGGAGCCCCTTAACTGTCAAAGTCATGTCATAAAATATTGTTCGACTTCACTTGTATGTACAGTCGCCATCAAATATATATGTACTCTTCAGGGTGATCTAAAATATCTGAATATGCACTTTAATGCCTTCACAATAGAGTCGTGTTCAGATATTTGTGAGCACCTTGTTCGCTCCGATATATCTGATGGCGACTGTACAAGTAAATCACTTTAAATTTGTCACTGACATAATGCTCTTACATCGGATGTTCGACTTTAACACTAATAAAATAGAGTTTCTATTCTATGTCTATATATTGTACGTTTGTAGTATTTTAAACTCTATTACACTATCGTTAAAGTAGACTATCCAATGGAATAAGAAAAATCGGCCAAGTGCGAGTCTGGCTCGCTCACGAAGGGTTCCGTACCATTATCTATAAAAACTGCAAAAAAAATCACTTTTGTAGTAGTAGTAGTAAAACTCTTTATTGTACACAATAACAAAAATTATAAATACAAAAAGAAATGGTATGTACAAAGGCGATCTTATCCCTTTAAGGGATCTCTTCCAGTTAACCTTTTGTTGTATGGGAGCCCCCTTATTTTTTTATTTTATTCTGTTTTTTAGTATTTGTTGTTATAGCGGCAACAGAAATACATCATCTGTGAAAATTTCAACTGTCTTATCACGGTTCACGATACAGACTGGTGACAGACGGACGGACAGCGAAGTGTTAATAATAGGGTCCCGTTTTACCCTTTGGGTACGGAACCCCAAAAAACGGTGTCAAGGTCAAATTAATCGTACTTTACGAGTATTATATGTTGTCTGTTATAAAATGCACACTGTGTTATGCACTTGTGTGAGTTAATTGTCAATTCCAGTGTGCGTGTGATTGTCTATGCCCATTCAAACCATAAAAGTAAAGAAATAATTTAGTTCATTGACCCGACATTCCTATCTATCGCACAGTGCCATCGACCGCTCAATCAATGCCACTGCAAGCGGGACAGTAAGATAATTATGCGCGTGCGATAGAGATAGGAAATGGCGTGTCAATGTACGAAATTCTTAGCGCTTCGAGTTTTTACTTTACCCGGTACCTCCATTTACGTTGAGGTATAAGTATAACAGTCAGTGTCATAAATATGTATACATTTTAGGACATGTTTAGGAGATACGATCGAAAAGTATAGATTTTTATGATTTGACTAAGGCATGCAAACCGGGATAACGCAATACCGGGATCTCGGACAGAGTCTTGCGTTATTTTAATATCGGGATTCAAACGGACCAATACCGAAATACCGGTATTGAAGATTTCGCATTAATTTCAATAGAAAAATAGTAAAGTATTATGTATTCGTAAAATTTATAAGAAGGCAACAGTAAGAGAGTTGAGTATTTACAATTATTTCTCAATTATTTGTGATTATTTTGTCCTAAATTATTTTTCTACTTATATATAACACAGATAATTACAATGTGACGGTAAATTGTCACTTACTCGTATCTCAGGTGAAAAATCCCGGGATCCCGGAATCCCGGGATTAAATCCCGGGATTGAGGATCGTCTGGTATTGCATGCCCTAGACGTGACTGCATAGACAATATGTCAATATGACTGATGTATTAGGATGTGTGAACTGTTATGTGTGTTACTTGCTTATGCAGAGTTTTCTGGTGGCGTACCGCGAACCGAGAGCGATATAGTCGCACCTGCTCTGTATGCTCGCGGTAGTTGCTCTGTATGTTTTGCCAATTTTAATAATTAACTTTTTTTTAATCGACTAATAATCACTGGCCGAGATTTATAATTTAAAATATGTGAATCTATTGAACTGGCCGTATAAAGTGTATTTTATGTAACTGAGGTAAACGACCCAGTGGCTGACACTGATCCAATAGTTGTAGGTACACCCAATATTATGATAAAGAGATCGAAAATGTAAATTCCGCAGTAACTCGTGTTTACATCTTGTGCTTTAAGATCTTGTAGAGAAACCAAATAAAATGTTATTATACTTTGTACGAAACTGAGGCGAAATTCTGTCCAACGAACGCAAGCAAAGAACGACTTAAAATCTCAGACTACAAGGTAGATTTTTGCTTGCGTTCATTTGACATAATTCAGCCTTACAGTGACTGTAACTTAGTTCTTTTAATAGATGTCAAACGGGTATTAAAGTGTCACATATTGGGACGTTTACCTGTTTTAGTTTAATAAGCGAATTATTCCATACTTTTTAAATGTGCGAATGATATTCTGTATTAATTGTTGACAGTGTGTCACTGTAATGTCTATTCCTTCAAAATGGGTGCCATTATAACATACTATTATTTATTTCGCTTCAAGCACCTCTAGATTCGGACCAGTGACAAATCACATATCTAACTTCAGTGTATCGACCAGGGGCCCATTACCAGCGCTTGTAACGTGTAGTGCAATAATAATCTCTTTTCATCTCATTTTTAGAAGAGAATTTCGTTTGTGTTACGTGTTACAAGTTTTTATGCAATGTGCCCCTGGTGCCCGTTACATAACTACTTGTGACTAGTAATACAAGTTCTTTTCTGCTACAAGCAGATGAGACATTTCAGTTTGTTTTACAAGTGACAGGATTTTATGCAATGGGCCCCTGGTGCCCGTTACATAACTACTTGTCACTTGTAATACAAGTTCTTTTCTGCTACAAGGAGATGAGACATTTCAGTTTGTTTTACAAGTGACAGGATTTTGTGAAATGTGCCCTTGGTACCCGTTACATAACTACTTGTCACTTGTAATACAAATTCTTTTCTGCTACAAGGAGATGAGACATTTCAGTTTGTAAAGTGACAGGATTTTGTGAAACGGGCCCCTGGTACCCGTTACATAATTACTTGTGACTAGTAGTACAAGTTCTTTTCTGCTACAAGGAGATGAGACATTTCAGTTTGTTTTACAAGTCACAGGATTTTGTGAAACGGGCCCCTGGTACCCGTTACATAATTACTTGTGACTAGTAATACAAGTTCTTTTCTGGTACAAGATGAGACATTTCAGTTTGTTTTAAAAGTGACAGGATTTTGTGAAATGGGCCCTTGATGGCCGTTACATAACGACTTGTCACTTGTAATACAAGTTCTTTTCTGGTACAAGGAGATGGGAGATTTCAGTTTGTATTCCAAGTCACAGGATTTTGTGAAACGGGCCCTTGGTAGCCGTTATATAACGACTTGTGACTAGTAATACAAGTTCTTTTCTGGTACAAGATGACACATTTCAGTTTGTTTTAAAAGTGACAGGATTTTGTGAAATGGGCCCTTGATGGCCGTTACATAACGACTTGTCACTTGTAATACAAGTTCTTTTCTGGTACAAGGAGATGGGAGATTTCAGTTTGTATTCCAAGTCACAGGATTTTGTGAAACGGGCCCTTGGTAGCCGTTATATAACGACTTGTGACTAGTAATACAAGTTCTTTTCTGCTACAAGGAGATGAGACATTTTAGTTTGTTTTACAAGTCACAGGATTTTGTGAAATGGGCTCTTAGTAGCCGTTACATAGCGACTTGTCACTTGTAATACAAGTTCTTTTCTGCTACAAGGAGATGAGACATTTCAGTTTGTTTTACAAGTCACAGGATTTTGTGTAATGGGCCCTTGGTACCCGTTACATAACTACTTGTGACTAGTAATACAAGTTCTTTTATGTCACACCTGGCCATAAAGTGGCAATTACCGCACGCTCTGCGCGCGGAAAATCCCACTTCCTGGCCAGGGGGTGACATAAAATTTTGTACTTATCTCGGGCGGTAATTAAGAAAGCCTCAGATCGCATAATTATCGCCCTTGCCTTCGGCTCGGGCGTCAAATACCTACGATCTGAGACATTCTTTGTTTTACCGCCCTTGGTAAGTAATGACTATTCTGCTACAAGGAGATGAGACATTTCAGTTTGTATTACAAGTCACAGGATTTTGTGAAATGGGCCCTGGTGGCCGTTACATAACGACTTGTCACTTGTAATACAAGTTCTTTTCTGGTACAAGATCTGAGATTTCCGCTTGTATTACAAGTTACAAGTCATTATGCAACTGGCTCTTTAGCATAGACTAGGTACGACCTCCGAGTATACTTTCTAGATATAAATAGTACTTGCTAGTGCTCTAACTACGAGCTATATATACAACAAATACTTCCAATTTCAATTATATATTTTTTTTTACATTATTTTACATCAGCCGATTGATGGGCCTAATAATTTACATGTTTTATTGCCTTTTAAATTGTAAACTTGTCATTTAGATTCGATTTGGAAACCATGTTCACATTCGACAATGTTAAAAATGCCAATTAATTTACCAAATGGGACATACGCGGTTCGCGTCTTTTCTGTGGATATACCAAAAGTTAAGGTCTACAAAGCCTAATTTTGGATTGGACCAGTAACCCACATAAACAGTGTCTCAGTTTCTATAAATCCCTGTAATAAAAACATAGCTAACATACACATAAGCCGTTAACTATTGACCACAGGAGGGACGGCTTTTGTTTTTTCAACTAAGTATTACCCAAATTAGATAATTTTGAAGAAATAATGCACATGTTACACGGCATTAAACAACATATGCACTTGACAATAAAACTAAATTTTCTACACGTATTCAACGATCAAAATTCAATATTTAGTGTATTCTGCGGAAGCAGTTATTTTATTGAATATATAAGTAGTATTTGTCCTACACTTGCGCCTGTTGCCTTCTCTGTCGCACTGACATTTATTTATCGTATGGCAATTATTTCGAACCGTGAGAGCTTATAGAAGACAGTACGGTTGCCAGTTTAGCACCACCCAGGGGTCACGTGTAGGATAGCGGTGGGTACTCCCTACGGACGTGGTGCAACTTCGACCCTCCTTGTCAAGCCGCCCGAAATCTTCTAACTTGGCTTAACTGCTGGCATAGACAGCAGCCGGGATCATCGGCTTAAAGTCACTTATTGATAAGTACGACAGAAATTTCAATAGGCGCAAGTGTTGTCCTATACCCACATTTTGTTCGAAAATAAAATATTACTATATAAGGGTAGCTCTTCCGAAATTGGATTATGAACGTAAAATGAATCATGAATAATAATTTTATTCGAAATATTTGTACTATTAAATAACATTACAATGTGGCACTAAGTTTTGTACACAAATAATTTCCGTTAAAGGATTTAATTCAGTGTTTATTTAATAATTAAGTTTAATATTTTCTTAGTCGCATACAGTGCTATATCGATATTAAAATAATATATCAATATAAATAATTATATCTTTTGCGAGCTAATTCTCGCGTGTATTTGTGTTAAACAGTTATTTTTCATAAAGCGGCAATTACATTTCGTCGTTCGCCGCATGCTGCGGCGACCGCAAAAGTGTAAAGAACACGTTAGTCGGCCGCATTAGGCGATCGACAGCTGCCAACGCTTATAGGTAGGCGGACAGACTAATGTGAACACGACGTTTGTTGGCCTAAGTAGTTTAAAATGAATTCGGCGACCGCATGCGGCGAACGACGAAGTGTAATTGCCGCTTTACTGTTAATTTTCGTCGGTTGACAAGCAAAACTCACTATCAAACCTGTCACTACTCTTCGAAACCTCGTATCGCAGTACTGAAACGATGCTGATATACGAGCTTTAAGTAGGTATTTGTTACTTAGTGACTTTTGCTTGTGACCCGACTTTTTAATAAGTGACTATTTCTAGTGTCATTGACGATTTATATCTAGTCACAGTATTACTGGGTACTAGCAATAAGATTCCCATTTATTTTAGAGGAATAGTTAATAACTTACCCCCTTATTCATGAAACCCCTTATGGTGCCAGGTTAGAAAAGCAATTCCCCCTTTCTTAGCGTCGGTGTCGTAAGAGACGACTATGGGGACCGGGTTGTAGTGTGTTGTGGGCGATGGGCTAGCAGCCTATCACTGCAATATCACATTTTATGGCACTGGATTAAATTTCATGTGCTCTGCCTACCCCTTTTTGCACAGGCGTGAGTTTATGTATGTTTGTATGATAATTCATAAAAGATAAACCTCTGCTAATTGAAAATGTGTTTTGTCACTTTCTCTCAAACGTATATGTGAAAGTGACAGATAAGGGCAAACGAATTATAGCAGCAATGTTTATCTAAAATAGGTCTGATTTACGATTATGAATAAAAGGGTTAAGTTAGTCTATTTTGGTATTATTCTCAAGCGAAAAAGGTCGCTTTTGGCGTCGCCAACCTCGAAGAATTATTATTCTCCCAATTCCCAATTTTCTATAGTGAGAACAAAATGGTTCAAAGGAATTTCAAGTCAAGGTTTAAAGGAATAGAGTTTCATTTGTTTTGTCGTTTGAATTTAAAACAAATGAAAATTTAAAATTATCCGAATCACTTGATTATGAAATTCCAGTGTTATTAATAAATAACAAATTATTAATAAATTTAAATTTTCATTTGTTTTAAATTCAAACGACACAAAACAAATGAAACTCTATTCCTTTAAACCTTGACTTGAAATTCCTTTGAACCATTTTGTTCTCTCTATAGAAAATTGGGACTCGAGAGATTAAGGCGACGTTTCCTTACTGGCGCAATTAGAAATCGCCCTTATTGATATCGGAATAGAGTTTATTGCTTGGGAGCGACACATTTGTATTGGCAACTGTCAATCCGAGTGGCGGGGATATTAATCAGTATTAATAATAAACATATAATTCCCTGTGAAATTCGAAGGGCTTGCCGCGAACCGAAAACGAAGTCTCCCTCTCAGTCGCACGAATCAATAAGTGCGATAGAGAAGGAAACACTTTCGTTTGCAGTTCGTATAGTCGCTCAGGTTTGTCGTATATGGTCATATTAGTACAGTTGGCGTCGGATATATTGTCAAGAGCAACGAAAGTGGGTAGATTAAGTACAGTCAAGGGTGTGTAATATGTATACATTTTTCACCTTATTCTATTGAAATCACGTCCGAAAATGTATACAAACTTATGCCTATATACCATTGGGACAGGTCAAATTATACACAATTCAATGGTGAATTGTAATTAAATGGTGTTTCATGAATATGTAACAAATTTATACAATACAATACAAATACTCTTTATTGCATACCTCAATTCAAGGACATATTATTATAATTAAAAATATGGATTTATCTCCCCCCAGCATTTTTATATTGAACACCATTTAGTTTAGAAAGATCTGTGTTATACATAGTTATACATATATATTTCGATGTACAGTCGAACCTACTGATTCATGACCCACTTGGCCTACAAATGGCTTAGAACTATCAAAACAATCTTTCCTTATAGTACATAATTTAAACTGTTCTTATTATTGTGACCATCTTGTGAGCTAATACCCTGGAGGAATCACTGACTCCCGAGTCACAGGCTCAAAGCCTAGTTCGGGAGACAGAGGCTCACCCCCGGTAAACTTGTAAACTTGTAGAAAAAAAAATAGGGTTTTCATGTCGTGCACTATGTAGCACTTAGGTCGTTTTAGATATTAACAAATTGCGTCAATACGGGTCGGTGATATATGCAATTTTAACCTTTGTTGTCACTGCAATAGATATATTTTAAATAAAACAGTTTTGAATCTCGAATAAGCTGTCATTTATAATAATAAACCTAAATCTATTCATCACAAAAAATATATATTTAAAATTCAAAAATCATTTGCTTGTCAGATGTCAAGTGGTCAGTCAATGAAATTTCCACCATTCACATTTGCCATTTGCAGAACAAAGAGTTCGGATTATATTGCACAGTGAAGAAGGCTATGGAATTACTGTGAAGAACAGAGACAGTAATAGCATTTCTCTTTTGTGATCAACGAATATAGGTGAGGCCAAGACCCAGTCATGGTTATTCAAACTGTTAAAGACAGTTATTAAATGTCAGTGTCTAATAAAATGATAACAAGTTCGTTACCATAGAAATGTGTGTTCAGGCGAATTTCAACCTACTAGTATTTAGATCAATAAGCAAAATTCATTATTCGTCATTTACAATTTAATTTATTCAAGTTAAACATTAGTTTAGAGTGGGCTTGGATTGCTTGTTTTTTTCTTTTTTCTATTTTAACATTCTTGTTCCAATAACGTTTGTAATTGTGTACGAGTGCGCACTTTAGTTCAGTATATGTGATAATCCACATCGAAAGGGACCTTATGGCGGCAGGCACTTACGTTGCACCTATTCACTATTGTATTGGAGCAGCGGCAATAAAGGCGTAAGTGCCGGCCGCCATAAGGTCCCTTTCAATATGGATTATCACATATACACTCTAGCGCTATCTGTGAGATCCTGTAATTGGCTCTGTTGTTACATTGTTTGTACTGCTGTTGGTTCTAATATAAATAAATAATTAAAATGACCTTATGGTGGGTCATGATTCGATCGTACAATCTGTCGCTAATTGTACTATATATAATATATAGAGAAAGTAAACCTATTAATTTTCAACTCCTGTCTGATATATGACGCAGTAGCGGTTAATGGGTTATTATATATAAATTATAACATTATTAATTATTCCTCTAAATAAAACATTAACTGCATAGAAATCTTATTTCGTTAAATTGGTTCTGGGAACATATTATCGGTTAAATAAATTTAACCAGAGAGTTGAACTAAACCACTCTTTCATTTCCTTTTTAACTATTATTAGTAAATGTTTTAAGACAATTGGTACCTAATTATTATAGTGTATAAGTTGATGACGGTGTCAAATATATATATCTTTATATTAAGTTTATTATGAGGGTGTTTTATTTTAAAAAGAAAAAAAAATCCTTTTCTTTTCAGGTAGTTGTGATATTTTGATATTATTCATTACACAGGACACCAACAAAATTAAATGAAATAAATGAACTTTATTCTGCAAGTAGGCCGCAAAGGCACTTTTACAAGTCAAAAACTACTAGCGTTTCTCGTGAGACCACTGCCGAGAAGAAACGCCGAAAGAAACTCGACAGTCAGTCATTTTCTCCAAAATATGCTTATTACAATGATACTATTTAACCTACTTAAGTAAATGTAAGTGGTAAAAAACAAGAGAATTGAAAGAAAAACGAGGAAAAAATAACAATAGGTATTTACAATGTGTAGTTACACAAGAAAACAAAACATGTCGAATCGTTTGATATGCTTTCCAGCAAGAAATGTGTCAACTAGATACAATGAAAATATTATACAATAAAATTGTTGAGCAACTATCGATTCTCCCTAATTTAGCCGTGTAATGAATGACAGATGTTATCCGATGACGTGTCAGGCACGATTTGGGTTACACGTCCAAGTTGCGATGATTGGCAAGTGGCCCAACAATATCTATATTAATATCTTTCAATTGTTTTTGTGTACTTTGTTTTATTGTACCTGTAAATGTACTCAATCATTGAATAAACGTCTTATTATTATTGTTATTATCTACTCACGATGGTACATATGGTAAGGTTACAGTTGTCTTTGGCATGGGAGCGAATACATCTGAATTACAAGTGAACACATTTTACAGAGCTCATATCTAGACAACGATCGGCAATAGTTAAACATGTATAAAATCAAAGTTGTGGAGAATATAATCAGCTTTCATTATGTAATATAACAACATTTCCTTTAACGCATAGTTTTCGAGATGTAGATAAATAAAAAACGAAAAACGAGACCTTTGTGCCCCTCCGAGGGTTGGGACTTATAGTATATTCGGCCGTTCCATGGTTTCATCCACAATCATTCGTTCAGACTATAAGGTTGACTTGTAGTCTGGTACTTATACTGTGTAGAAGCTTGGTAGAAGATTCAAATTCCTTTGACTCTAGTTAAGACGCGGTGACTCCGCCCGCTTGTTGGTAATCTTACATTACGGAACCCACAGGAAGAGGTGCTATATTATGCATCCACAACCAATTCCTGCCTCGCACAACCAAACTGGAATGAACTGTCGCCTGCGGTATTTCCGGACCGATATGACATTCAAACCTTCAAGAAAAGAGCGTATTCCCTTCTGAAAGGCCGGCAACGCACTTGCGACTCCTCTGGTGTTGCAGGTGTTTATGGGCGACGGTAATTGCTTACCATCAGGCGATCCGTCTGCTCGTTTGCCCCCTATAACATAATATATATATATATATATGTGTATATACTGCACCAGGTATGTCAATCCGGTACATCGGTTAGTAGTGTGGGTGTCACGAGCTACGTCATCAGCAAGCATCGGCCTATTGATGGTATGCGGACGTAAGTGTGTTTATCGTCGACAGTGACGTATGTGGTGTCAAGATCCGGATTGTCAGACCATGATTTAACCTGACATCATACATTAAACAAAAATCTAAAACAATTAACTACGATTCATGCTGGTCGTTTCTGACATATTGACAGATGGATGAACAACGCACGGTCTGAACGGACGGAATTCCATACTTTTCCCATCTTTAGTAACTGTACTTTTACACTTGATTTATTCTGAACGTCTTACGATAGTATCGCAAGTTTGACAGACTACCGACATATACATCTGGGCAATAGTGGTCTCAAATATATCAAGATTATAATCATGAAGCCATACATCGAACAAAAATGCTACTTGTCTCTTGCATGACACTTAGACTGAGCTCGACTGAAATGTATATTCCTACCTACATTAAAAACACGAAAATTGAGTCCGACTTTTAACTTTTCTTTTTGAACCTGACTCTGGCTTTATAGGCCGGGCTCAATAAAGCGATAGGAGTGCGTGGTTGGAGAGTTAGCCTGGGGAAAACCTCCGAGACGACCACATGTGGTTTGGAACATTGGAATACTCTAAGAGTTTGCGCTCCAGTGAGATAGGTTGAGCGGTTTCAACCGTGTCTCAAGTGTGAGTGGAATCTAGCTGCTGGGAGTTCCGTTCACTAAACCTAGCCTAGCTGAGAAGAGTGCAGCGATTGAAACATGGGAAGCGTTGTCAAAATAACGCCTTTTAACTCTGTGAACGCCTAAATGGTGTCGCGTGTATGGCTGCGCCCATAACGCCTGAAGGTGTTATGACGTTTGTCAAGTCGCCTTCATGCTTTATGCTCATCTCTTATGGGAAATGAATTGGCGTATAGGGTGTAGGTTGTGTGACGGCCGTATACATGAAATATGGCGTTCAAAGGGTTGAAATTGGAGTTGTTGAGTTAAACGATAAAACAACTCGTCTGGGTGACGTAGATATGGTGTTCGCATGCGCTCATAATGAAGAATTCTAAAGGCCATTCTAATATTTCACGTACATAATTTTCAGTCACTTTTTTAAATGCAGATTTTGGAATACTTGGTCCTATCTTCATATTTCTGTATTGATATTTAGAAAGAGGTTTAATTGCAGTATCACTTCCTATAGTTTTGGTTATTAACGAACCACAGCTAATATCCATAAATCGAGTAACTCAGTGGTACTTGGATGTCTCACCATTTATATGAAAAAAAAATGTTTTTTTTTTTACCACTGTGTTACCCACCTTTTACAGCAATATGTTAACATTTAAATTCCTTTTATTAGGTTCAGGTACTATTTCGAAATCCTATTTTTGTACTCTAATTCAATACATATCATAGTTTTTTATAATAGAAAACTGGTCATGAAAAAGTAGAATGACCCCTAAGCTGTTGGCGGGGACGTCCACTGCGCGATCGTGACGACACTGGCACATATAGTTCCTATTCGTCCCGGTACCGCCGCACCCCGGGAAGAGTCAGTCCGACCCAGGTCGGGCCTAGCTGAGTTTCTTGCTGGACTCTTCTCAGCTAGGCTAGGTTTAGTGAACCAGCGACAAAACTGCCAGTAGCTCGATTCCACTCACACCTCAGATTCGGTTGAAACCGCTCAACCAATCTCACTGGAGCGCAAACTCTTAGAGTATTCCAGTGTTCCAAACCACACGCGTGGTCGTGCCGGAGGTTTTCCCCTGGACTTTCCCCAGGCTACTCTCCAACCGCGCACTCCTATCGCTTTATTGGGCCCGGCCTATAAAGCCAGTCAGGTAAAAAAAAAACCCTAAGCTGTTACATTTTCAGGGTTGTCAAAATTAGATTTAGTGTCACTATGGCAATGTTCTAATTTCAATTGGTCGAAAGTGAAACATAGGACTGTAACATTGAGCCTGCGATTGAACGCATTATCAAATCGGAATGCGAAACACCTGAATCGGCCTCTAGTATGCGGGAGAAACGCTCTCTATATAATTTTCGGACCGGCGACCGGTTCGCCAAGTTGGCAGCAGGTTGCGACCCACATGCCGACTTTCGTGGTGTCGTAAAAACTACACCGGCTGATGTTTCCAAGAAGTTGGTTTTCGAACTCGGAAATTATATATCTACTTAGGTCACCTTAACACGTTCCCTGTCCGGGTGGCGAATTTACAATGCCTATACCATTTGAGTCAAAGTGAGAACTGAACTCGATTAGCTGTTGTTGCAAAAATCTGTTATACTTCAAAAATCGACTGAAATCGCGTAGACTTTGTTAACTACATTTGTACTGGCATTGCAGCAACAAATGCTAGTGACTGACTCATCAACGCACAGCCGAAACTGCTAATGCTAGAGAGTTAATTTTTGCACAGTCGATTATATTTGTAACGTAGGCTAGGGATAAGAAAAGATTTCGAAATTCATACCCTAAAGGGGTAAAACAAAGGATGAATGCTTGTATGAATACACGTATTTATTGCAGTGAGAGATTTGAAACTTTGTATATAGACTTTCTGGTTAAATATATTACTGGCGTATTTCAGCGTTTTTCTTAATTGCTCCCCTTAGGGGATGAAAAGGGAGTTCAAAGTTGTACGGGAAGCAAATCTTTTTTGATGTGAAAAATTTGAAACTTCGTATACAGACTCTCTGTTTAAATACAACAAAACTCGTTTCAGCTTTTTCGATATTGCTCCCCTAATAGGAGGATAGTGAAAAGGGGGTTTCAAGTGTGTGCGGAGAGCAAATCTTTACTTTTCTCAAAAATCCATATGGGTGTCATCTTCGAGGTTTTTCGCGGTGCCGATTACGAAAATGACATCCATTTGCAAATCCAAGATGGCGGACATTTATTTTTCTTAAAAATCGATACGGTCATCATCAACGTGGTTCCTCGGGGTGCCGATTACGAAAATAACATCCATTTTCAAATCCAACATGGCGGAAATTTACTTTTCTTAAAAATCGATATGGGTGTCATTTTGAAAATGACATCCATTTTCAAATCTAAGATGGCGGACATAATTTTTCTTAAAAATTTATATGGGTGTCATATTCGAGATTTCTCGGGGAGCTGATTATGAAAATAATATCCATATATATACCTACATACGTAGGTACATACAAAGATATACTTGTCAAACTGAGAATATCCTTTTTTGTAGACGGTTAAAGCCTACGCTTAGTACGCGGGCGAAACCGTGGGAAATACCTAGTCTTTACATAAAATGTTTTCCTCTAAATAAATAAATTACTTCATCAATTTAAATTTTTAAAAAGAAAATAAAAAAACATTTATTCCTGGCACAGACACAGTACAAATAAACATAACACCAAAATACAGAAAACAGCCACGAAATGGCCCCAAATCAGCATAGTGCTAGCCATTGGCTAGCGCTGGTCTTCCTTTGGGACCACGAGAAGCCACGAAAGACAAAAAACACTAAAGTCACAAACAACATAACATTTAAATAAATGTCCAGTGTTTTTTAATCGGTTTCCTTAAAATGGCGACTTAATATCATTTAAAGTTTATATAACTACTTCTTAGCATCAAGGGTAGAGGAAATATCTTAAGTAAGTACATTCATATTTCATACTAATGGGTACCTAAGTACCAAGGTACTTAAGTATAGAGTGCCCACGGCACCAAGATCGGGCAGAACCAGATTTGTGTTATTTATTAGATTATATGGTCATTACTGACTTTGGCCATTAGAAGTAGACACTTATGGTTAAGAGTCCTTTTCAGTTAAAAAACGCTCACCTATTTGACGATTTTCTGTTTGAATTGACACGTATCTTGACATTTTCTCAATGTTACTATCTAGAATAGGAATATTGCGACCTAATGTCATAAATTTTAAATGTAATTTTTGGATTTTTGATTCAGAAATATCGTTTCAAACATCACTCCAAATATACCGTTTTCAAGCTAAAAATTGTGTTTTTCCGCTTAAAACTTTAAAAAAAATCATCATATTCTTTAATCACTTTATGGGTATTATCAATACTTTTGCCATAATTTGAAATCAAAACATTTAAAAACTTATAAGGCCTCTTAAAGTTATTGAGCCCGACATTTAATAAAACTGTCATTGGATTTTTAATCTTCTGGCATTGTCGGTAAAGTTGAAAGAATTAGTTTGACACAAATCGGCCTATTTGATTTCAAGTATTACCCACTTATGGATCGTATTGCTATGCGTTAAGGTCTATTTGGTTGGTGTTGCTATGCACAAGTTACAAGATTTTTTACCTTTTAAATTGGCTGTGTGAGTGTCATGTAGTTATTTGCTAAATATGGTAATATGCATTTAAACCATGGTTTTAAATCTAACAGGCACTTATACTCAAGCCTGAGGATTAAGTAAGTACCTATAATTTATGTAATGTAAGTACTATTAGTGAGCTGTATTATTACAGCCACAGCAGCCAGCAGCCAGCAGCCAGCAGCGTGGCGACTATGGCAAATCCCCCCCAACGGAAAAATAAATTGGGGGAGGCATAGGCCTCCCCCAATTTACCACTGAGCTGAGCATAGGCTCAGCAGTGGACGTTTTTTCGGCTGAAATGATGATGATGATGATGATTATTACAGCCTCAACGAATGCCCATGTCGACATATAAATAAAATAAATATTAGAGGACAATCTTACACAAATCGAACTAGTCCCACAGTAAGCTCAAGAAGGCTTGTGTTATGGGCACTAGACGACGATATATTTAATAGATATAAATACTTAAATACATAGAAAACATCCAAGACTCAGAAACAAATATTCGTGTATTTAGGTATATGAAAAAGTAGAATGGCCCACGCACGATATAATGAAACTAAATCCTAAAATATCCAGTTCAACGTAACTGTAATGGCACTAATCAGCGACCGATTTAGGATGATTATCATTTGTATTCGTGCTTTTTTGCGTCCAACCATCTTTGGCCGGTTTAGTATGTGAAACAGATAGCTAGATGGAGCGTGAGGCGCGGTATCGGGGACGAGATGCTGAGAGGTTTTGGTACTTGAATTTTGACACTTTCGAAGTTTGTTTTTTTTTCAATCAATCAATCAAATCGTTTATTTGCTGGAATACAGTAAGTACAAATAGGTCTTATACACTATAATACAGTTCCATGTATTCAGCTTGCAGGCATGCAAACATTTGCGAGTGCTGCGTACGTTATGATATAATATGTCAACAATAATAAATTAGCAAAGAATACTATAATTAAAAAATAATAATTATATATAAAAAAAATTAAATAAAAGAATTCACAAAAAGTAATAATTATAAAAATAAATGTCAAATGTCAAAATACCCACGGAGTCAAAAATTACAGCTTCTATGTCAACTTAGATTTAAATACTTAGCTTTCGAGTTTCATGTAATTTTTTTGACTTTATTATATATTTATAAAGATCCGTTAGACTTTTATGCCGATATTTTCGGTTGGTCTAAGTCAAAAAAATAACAAGCCGGCTATGATGGACAGACGATCGCTCGATAAGGTAAATGATAAATTAATAGAATTATATACGACTTTAATCGATACACATGCGGACTTGCGGTATAAACTTTTGACAGACATCTGACAGCATCAAGTGACAAACGATAGCCACTGACGTTTCCCATAAACATAGTGAACACATTATTATTAGGGTGGATCAACTATTCTTTATTGCTTGTTAACATGGTTACATCTCCTCAGTCACTCCTGAAAACTGTGAGGGTTAAAATCTACCAAACATGAGTTTTAGCGATGAGCATAAATCCATTTGGACATGGCTCATCTCCTGAGCATGCATAAAGTCCATATTATAAATTTTTTTCTAAGAAACTCAGTTACTGTTGTGTCCTCGCTGAAGGGACAGAATAACAACAAGAAAAAGTTGATTGACCCATTACTTTTTTTTATTCTTTAATTTAGGCATATTATATGCACTTATGAATGTCAAAAAACTACCTATTTTGGTGTTATTTCGTTTTTTAGGATCGTTATCGCCGCGTATCATTGCCGTGGTACCTACAACGCCGGCACTATGATAATTGTCACTATCACATCGCTTTCAAGTAGGATTTTCACCTCCGAGCTGTGCGATGGCCTCGCTTAGCCGAAGGTGCAAGTTGAACATGCCTAGATCTAAGTAAATAAAGAATAGAGTCATCATCCACCTATCGTTATCCCAGTACAGTTAGTTGCATCCAGGATCCAGGATAAAGAAAATAAATAAATATTTTAAAAAAATCTAATGTTTTTATTGCACTGACGATATTTCTGTGCTAATATTTGACAATAAACGTGCTGAAAAGGACTCCTCAGTTTTACTTCTCTGCTGTCTCATGTTTTGCAGCATCCACGACACATTTACGTATTACACGATCCACAGCATCTCATGTTGGATCCACATAATGGGCCATGATGGTCCAAACAGCACGTGTTTAGCGTCAAATAGAGAAAAACATATTTATCTCAATCCACCTCATAGCTGCGTCCTTGTCCTACGCCATCATCGTCCAAGGTGTGGATCGGGTATCAAACGGCTTGATCCTATTCATCATCCTCCTAGCGTTATCCCTGTACCGTTGCATACTGAAGGATGCCCGGGGTCCGCTACCTAATCCCAAGATTTGGCGTAAGCACTAGTTTTTACAGAAGCGACTGCCATCTTATTAGAATTAGGCTTGTCAAGTGGGTGGGCAACTTGACTGTTAGAAGTTCTCAAGCCGCCCGAAGGCCTCTAACTTGGCTTAACGACTGCTATTATAGACAGCAGCCGGGGTCAACGGCTTAACGTGCCTTCCAAAGCACGGGAGCGCTCAGTTAATAACCACTCAAAGCGGTCAAGTCCAAGTACTGACCTGGGCCGAAGTTGCTTAACCTCGCACACCGCACGCGGTACGCGGGCGCCGCTAGGCCACGATAATCATGTAATGCAAGTATCAACCACTGTCACTCGCATCACACAAAGTAAAGGTGAGACTGCGCCCGCGTCGACGTGTCTTCTGTCCTCCTCAGTACCCTGCCGGCCGTCGCGTGGAGCACCTGTGTCGCTCTTAACTGCATCACAAACAAGTGCCAGTGAGGTTATAATTAAACTTGGATTTAAAACCTTTCATAGTGTTGTGCATTATTGGATTCTGGAGCTATCACTTTGGTAAGCCATATTTTTACGTGAATGCTTTTGAACTAAAGCTTAATTCAAGTTGAAAGTTTAGTGTATGTAGGACATTGAGTTTAGTGTTTTAGTGTTTGTGGATGCTTTTACTTGGGTTAGAAAACGAGTGTTAAAGGGGTCGCTACACTGACGTGTGTAGACGTTCTCTCAATTTGAGCGTAGGTAGACATATAGACAATATAGACATTTCCATTAGTAGAAAATTGGATTTGGTAAGGTAAACGTCTATCGGTATGCATCTCTCCAATATTGTAACGATCAGTCAAGTTAGGCACTTACATTCAAAACTGCCTGAGTGACAATCCTACAAAAAAATACCAATATCTGATATTTTGGATGCCAAGCGGTTTTTTTAGTAATATTTTTACAGGCTATGCTAAGTAATTAATGTGTAGTAAGTATGTTAATGTTAAGTAATTAATCTGTAAAACTAACATAGAATTAGTAACTAATCACTAACGACTCGATGGACCTATGTTGTCTGATTAAATAAATATTATTATTATTATGCACACAGTAAAACTTTTGCCTTTGAATTTCCTGGTGCAGTTCTTGAGGACATTAGCTCAGAAAGTCAATGTTTTCTCGGTCTGAGGACAACAGAAGGCTGTAAGACCTATGTAAACTTCTCTGGTCAATATTGTTAAATGGGCAGTCTGTATTGCTTAAACCCCTCAGTATTGCCAATTTATACTTGCTTGTGCATCATGAAATTGCACCAGGCAGTTTTTGAGGACATCAGCTCAGAAAGTATGTGCTTTCTCGGTCTGAGGACACCAGAAGGCGGTAATTCGATCTATGTAGACTTTTCTGGTCAAATGGCCAGTCTGTATTGCTTAAACCCCTCAGTATTGCCAATTTATACTTGCTTGTGCATCATGAAATTGCACCAGGCAGTTTTTGAGGACATCAGCTCAGAAAGTATGTGCTTTCTCGGTCTGAGGACACCAGAAGGCGGTAATTCGATCTATGTAGACTTTTCTGGTCAAATGGCCAGTCTGTATTGCTTAAACCCCTCAGTATTGCCAATTTATATTTGCTTGCGCATCATGGAACGGGCTCCTGTGGGGCTAGCACAACTTGCTGACAAATCGTCTCTCGCGCGACTCAGCGATTCCTGTCTCGCCCGAACTGTGCGGGTCAGAAAGAGGAGGATTTTTCTCTACTCGCGTCGCGTCGCAGCGGTGGTTGTGCTAGCCCCCCTGGTGTGGGTGAGCCCTAAATCATTTCAGAAAACCGGACGCGAAGACAGACGCTTGTGGTGAAGTGAGATAGATGTTGCAAAATTCGAAATGAGAACGGCGGTGAGACAGTGACGCTTCAAGAAAGTGCTAACTGTGACTGCGTTTGTGTTCAATGTCAGCGCAAAATGTTAGTCCACAAAAGTGGCTAAGGTAAAGTCACCAGTCATGGACAGTATAAGCGATTTTTTGCTCTGTAATTTCTTCATTTTTCGATGCACGTTTGGGATTTGGTGTTAAATGATAAGTCCTTTTCTGAATCAGTATTCGACGTTTAATAAATAAATAAATAAATATTAGAGGACAATCTTACACAAATCGAACTAGCCCCACAGTAAGCTCAAGAAGGCTTGTGTTATGGGTACTAGACGACGATATATTTAATAGATATAAATACGTAAATACATAGAAAACATCCAAGACTCAGAAACAAATATTCATGCTCATCACACAAATATTTGCCCTGACCGGGATTCGAACCCAGGACCGTCAGCTTCACAGGCAGGTGCACTACCCACTAGGTTAAACCGGTCGTCACGACGTTTAATACACGGTGCAATAAAGTATTATACATTAACAACACTCTTACTCAGACACCATCAATGGACAGTAATAATCCAGTGTTGGACCCCCAATAATGGACATTATCTAATTATAAACAGCTGGTTATGGATATATGAAATCAGCTTAAATTTGCACAGAAGATAGAAGTTCGAAAAGTGTATACTTACATGTTAGAATATAGATTTTTACGATGCGTTCCGGATAATCTGTGGTAGGTAGGTATCTAAATCAGGGACCGATATCGGTATTTTAAAAAAACCCTGAATTATCCCAATATTTTGGATTATTTTTTGCTCTTTACGTAGGGCTCAATCGTGTATTTAGGTAACAACGTCGTATTATTAGATATTCCCGTTAAAAACTAAATAATGAACCGGTAACCGTAATAATACCGGTATTTTTCTATGGAGAAAATACCGGTATCCGATCCCTGATCTAAATGTTTATTTAGGTAGGTTAGAAATACTAGCGATTAACTTTGGACCGCTAAAAACTTTTTGATTTAATGTAACCCCAACCCCATCCATTCTTCCACCTTCCATTTTGGATGGTATCAATAGTAAAATACTCGTAGTGTCCGATTTTCAGCGATTGAAGCGTGAAAATGTTATTCGGAGGAAACAGACATACTAGAAAGTACTTAATAAGAAATTGACACAAAAAAGCAAAAAAAATCAATCACCAATACACAAAAAAGGTTAAAGTTTTAAGTAACTGGGTAATACTTTCATATTTAATAAAAATTGATTACTGGCCTGGGAGCTCCCTTGTTTTAGAAACTACAGGAACGGCTAATACAACTAGATGTTCATTCATACGAATTCCTATAAATTTGATGTGCATTGTTAAAGTTATTTCACATTCACGAACACGAAATAGGTAGGTAAAAGTTGAATTCCTAACATAATCAATCAAAAAACAATAAAAAAAAATCAAACATTTATTCTGCAAATAGGCCACAAGCAGGGCCGTCTTTCCCACTGGGCACTAAGGGCACTTGCCCAGGGCCCCGCGATCGATAGGAGCCCACTACTTGCTGCCAGATCACCAAACGATAACCAATATTTAGTGATCTGTCAAGGGCATAGGGGCCCCATTACCCTTGTGTGCCCAGGGCTTCCAATTGGTTAAAGTCGGCCTTGGCCACAAGGGCACTTTTACACGTCAAAATATTAATTTACAATTTAAGAAAGTCTGACTATAATAAGTAATACATTTTTCATGTCAAAATATTAATTTACAGTTCAAGAAAGTATAGTAATTTCGAGTTTACAATTATAACAAAATTAATGTCATACATACATTGTTAGATGTCTTCGGGTAATGCAGAATGTCGAGTAATTCCGACAATAACTATTTCAAGTCTTAACTAAGCTATTTTATTGCATCTCATCATCATCACCATCAAAATGAAATGTTAAAATTTTTGTTGATCTTTGGAAGTGCAACGAAATCGCTTAGACTGGAATGTTTTTTTCGGAATTACTCGAAGACACCTTACCTGATGTTTAAGTAATTCCTTCGAATGCAGACTTATTATGGGTTGCACCAAACCGTCTGTAATCGTAAGCGGTGCTCGTTTATATCTGATTGTTTGGAAAGTTTGACAAGTTTCCATGGGATGACAGCTGCCGGCGCCATATTTGACGATGACCGGCCCGTGGCCGTATGTTGGTCCAACCGGCCCTTAATGCTCATTGGCATTCTCCCCCAGACATGACTACAGTTAGCAGGCTCGGCCATTTGAAATAAAAACGAAGCTCCTTAGAACCGGTCGCGCTCAAGGTCCCGCGCCTCGTCCTGCGTCCATTCACCATGACCATTGCCAATGAAGGCCCATGGCGGTCGCTTTTATTCAGTTGCCTTAACTTTGTTATTATCAATGTCCGTCAGCTTGAATATGTCATGCTCGCTTTAAGGGCTTTGCCTACGGTGGCGTCGTTGATCGGGTCGCCACCTTCCCTAAAGGTAGACTTCCGACTAGAGCGGCTCCGGCGTCACTAACGCAGCGACAGTAACGAACATTCGAACTGCGACACTGACGCGGCGCCACTGTCGCGGCGACTGTGTCGCCGCGTTCGAACGTTCATTCATACGTTTCCGTACTGCATAATACTATCGCTCGATCGCCGCGTTACTGTCGCTGCGTTAGTGACGCCGGAGCCGCTCTAGTCGGAAGTCTACCTTAACAGATAGATGGTCGAGGGAGGCGATGGCTGAGATACGCGTCATACTCGTGATCGGGTGCTGTTTGTGGAGTCCGGTCTGTTCATGCTTGCTAGGACATAGTGACTACGTTAATACTAGTGTCTTTTTATAGGGGATTGACGAGAGACATCATCCTGTTGTGGATTCGTTTTTATTATCAGTGACTTAGAGACCATATACATCTCTAACAATATTAAATTAATTTTAATTTTGACGCTCAGAGACCACGTACATCTCTGGGATATTATATTAATTTCATTATACTCCTTGTTTAATCTTGAGACCTTATACATCTCTAACTTTACTGATGTTGTAATATTTGTAATAGATAACTTTGCAAGTTTATCTTCATTGTATGACATTAATTTTGGTATAATTATAAATTCGAAATTATTATTCCTTCTTGAATTGTAAATTAATTTTTCGACATGAAAAATGTATTACTTATTATAGTCAGACTTTCTTAAATTGTAAATTAATATTTTGACATGTAAAAGTGCCCTTGTGGCCTATTTGCAGAATAAATGTTTGTATTTGTATTTGTATTGCTGCGGAGCAAGTATGGTGTCTTCGGGTAATTCCGAATGTCGAGTAATTCAAAAAGGACAGATTTCTGTCTAACTAGTTGATTTTGTTGCACTACCCAAACATCAACAAAAAATTTAACATTTCATTTTGATGGTGATGATGATGAGATGCAATAAAATAGCTTAGTTAGACTGGACATTGTTATTTTCGAAATTACCCGACATTCGATATTACCCGAAGACACCTTAGAGTAAAAAATATTTTTTCATCTCTCCTGTTCGGAAAGTTCGATTTTCATGAGTAGATAGCCGGGTTGAAAGTAGCTTTTCCGACTCTGGGGTGGAAAGTGTTTTTTCACTTCTCCTATTCGAGATAAAAGCTTTTCTAGCCCGTTTAGAGGGAGGAAAACTCGTTTTTCGCTCCCCCGCGCCTGGTTTAGTTGTTCATCTGTAAACATCAGAACAAACAATATAGGTGTATACTATGTATCTTAATCGAGCGAATTTTTACTTTCTATTTATTCTACGTATTTTTTACTTTTTCTTAAATAAATGGATTGATGATTAATCAAATATTGATCTTTTACTTACTAATTTGGATGAATAGTATTTCTCATAGAAGTGAAAAGAAGAGTGTATTACACTGCAGCAAAATTATTTCTAACTCGGGCGTGGCGGTTTGAATCCCTCACTACGCTCAGGATTCCATGCTAGATTGATTTTATCCTGAAATCCTTCGTTCGGGATTCAACACGCTAACCCTCGATGAAATATTGCATTTTGGTCCCTTGTAACACAATCTACTATTTTTTTAAGTTGTTTAGGCCACGGGCGCGCGCCGGCCGCACGCACGAGCCGCGAATTTTTATTACAAAATTCACTTATATCTCATTTATTTTCTTCATAGTCGAAATGAAAAGTAGTGTTTAACTCGGGTGAAAGCACCCTTGAACTATTGTCGCTCGGGTGAAATGGATCGCTTTCAACCCTCGGTTAACAATCAATTTACTTGTCAAAGTGCCATTGCGGTCTACTTCACTACATAGTATAAAACAAAGTCGCTTTCTCTGTCCCTATGTCCCTATGTATGCTTAAATCTTTAAAACTACGCACCGGATTTTGATGCGGTTTTTTTAATAGATAGAGTGACTCAAGGGGAAGGTTTATATGTATAATACATGTATCAGCATTGCACCCGTGCGAAGCCGGGGCGGGTCGCTAGCAGGGACCGATACCGGTATTTTTAAAAAACCCTGAATTAGCCCAATATTTTGGATTATTTTTTGCTCTTAACGTAGCATTGAATCATGTATTTAGGTATCAACGTCGTATTATTAGATTGTCCCATTAAAAACGAAATAATGAACCGGTGACCGTAATAATACCGGTATTTTTCTATGGAAAAAATACCGGTATCCGATCCCTGGTCGCTAGTTTACTATATATCAACTGTGAATCATAGTTAATCTGTGGGTTTCTTATCTTTTTTGAACCTGACTGTGGCTTTATCGGTTGGGCCCGTTTGAAGAGGATTAGATAGAAGGGGGATTAGCGAATCATCAAGGGGGACGGACTTATCATAGGCTGACTAACGGGGTTCGAAAGGATAATTATCAATGATAATTATCTTGATAATTATCGTGATTTTTATGCTTTGATAATTATCGATTTGATAATAACCTAAAATTGTAAATTCGGCATGAGTTAAAAAAATACGTGCTTGAACTCGAACGTTAATAATTGCGCTCTGTATATGTGTTTTAATGATTAATTGATTATATTTTAATGGTTAATAAAAAACTAGTATAATATTGTATAGCAACTATTTATTTTGCAGCCTAAAACACCATAATCTTTTATATATTATTACAAAGTAAAGTCTTTATTGGTAAAAATACATTTTACAGGTCATATCATACATCGGAAAATAAATTTAACTAATAAAATAACGTATACTACCCTACCCATAAGAGGGATAATTATCCGATAATTATCGGATAATTATCGCGATAATTATCAAAGACCATAATTATGTTGATAATTTCGAACCCTGCTGGCTATCTATTGAGATGTATCAAAAGAATGACATATTAGTTGTTGCGAACGCAACTCTTATTTAATTTTATACATATATAATAACTTAGTATGCAGTAGCAAAACGCGCCCGTCGGGTACGGTTAGTATAAGAGCGGCTTTTTTAAAGCCACCAATAGCAACGCTTCACATACGCTTTATCCCTACCATTGTAACATACGTTAACTCAAATTATCAAATCTTGCTCGTCATTACCTATTCTTTGTTCTCACATACAACCACTTCTGCACATACCTCTTTTGGCCAAACTATTTTGTGTAAATCAGCACCTATTGAAATTATACAGTCAACTTTACATCGAAGTTTTATTTGAGTCGTCGAGTTCCATCATCACCGGCACTGGCGTCTACATTAGTCTTCTGGTACATCTCAATTTAGTACGCCTAAAATAAATAAATAAATAAATATTTTTTGGACAATCTTACACAAATCTACCTAGTCCCAAACTAAGCAAAGCTTGTACTATGGGTACCAAGTGACGATATACATACTTACATAGATAAATAGATACTTAAATACATAGAAAACATCCAAGACTCAGGAACAAATATTCGTGTTCATCACACAAATATATGCCCTGACCAGGATTCGAATCCGGGACCTCCAGCTTCGAAGTCTTCCTAAGTATCAAAAGTCTGTCCCTCTTGGTGATTTTATAATCCTCCTATCTAATCCTCTTTCTACGCGATTTGAATATGAGAGGTAGATACTTATTTACTAGAGATGCGCCGAATATGGGTTTGACCGAATACGAACATTCGGCCGAATATTAGATCCAGCTGTTGCCGAACCGAATATTCGGCCGAATTATTCGGTTCAACGTAATTCCTTCATCTATTGTTGTAAAACAGACTAATTGAATGGTAAAAATTTTGTTCATTATCAAAGCGGCAAGAAATAAGTTAAATGACTGTTAATAATGGGTCAAGTATTAATTTCACGAAGCAGTAACTATAATACACTCTTGTAACTTGTAACAAAACCCTCTCAAAATTGTTCGGTAAATATTCGGCAGCTGAACCGAATAATTCGCCCGAATACCGAACATTCAATAACATGCCGAATATGCCGTATACTGAATAATAGTTATGTGTTAGCGCTCACGCAGGCCGAGATTATTAATTAGCGTGATCAACCCTCAACTGTTATGTTGTGATTCATTACTTAGAATACCCTCATGATAAAAAAATAAAAAATATGTATGTATTTTTAAGTAAGGTGAAATAATGTTACTAATAACATATTTAGATGGCTGAGTAAAAAAAATAAAGAGTGTTTCTTTCGCCAACAAACTGTGATGCAGTTTGGCGAAGTTATAGTTAAACGAATGTAAACTTTTTTTGTAAGAAATAAATTAAAAAAAAAACCGAATATTTGGCGCATCCGTATTATTTACAAAATTACATGTAGTATTTATAGTAGGTAGGTACTTTTTATATTGATTTAGGAAAAGGAAAACCAATGTTTTTTAGGAGTTTGAGTGAGATAAATAAAGTCGAGGAAACATTAGTTATAACAAAACATTGATGAATTAGCCCCTCAAATCTCTCATCTACAACCTAGGTGGTCCGAATCACGAATACCAGCGAGCACTGACCTTTTGTGACTCTTATTACGATGGAACAAGGTCTATTCAGATTCAGATTCATCTATTCACAATATAATTACAATATAAATTACATGTCAATTTACAAGAATCTCTATTGTGATCGTCAATAACATTAAATAAAACAAAATTAAAAATCAATGAATAAAATAGCAGTTAAATAATACAATGAGTATGATAAAAATCACCTGAGATGATCGTCATGAATATATTAATATTTTTGGTACTCTAAACACGGATAACAAGGAATTAAATAAGTATCACTATCTCGTAATGATCGTCAAAGTAAACATTAAAACAAAAATTAAATTAAATCAATAATATTAAATGAATTTTTTTTTTGTTTGGTACCTGACTGTGGCTTTATAGGCCGGGCCCAATAAAGCGATAGGAGTGCGCGGTTGGAGAGTAGCCTGGGGAAAATCCAGGGAAAACCCCCGGCACGACCACGCGTGTGGTTTGGAACACTGGAATACTCTAAGAGTTTGCGCTCCAGTGAGATTGGTTGAGTGGTTTCAACCGAATCTGAGAAATGAAATTAAACAATGTCAACTATATTTTATTTCCATGGATTCTCTAATGGAATATAACGGGGTTTCTAATAAAAAGTCACTAGTTAATGGTCACTTGAATGTTTTGTATTGTCCTTTCACACAAATGCGACAGAACCATTAATAAGCGGGAAAACGCCAGCCTCGGAACGCGATCTGGGGCGCTACCGCGACCAGCAAACGAAGTTTTCGCTCTCTGTCGCACTTGCACGTTCGGACGTAAGCGCGACAGAGAGAGAAAACTTCGTTTACTATTCGCGGTAGCGCCCCTGTATCTACAATGCACACAACAATACAGAGGGGCTACTCTTAACTAAGTATCGTGCCGTCCCTTTCACTCTCGTGTTAATCACTATATGAGCGAGAGAGACGGCACGACACACATTATTTCGAAGTTCGGAGTAGTCTCTGCACCTTTTTTTGAACGTCAAAAACTTTAAATATAAAACTCCCGTGAGTTTCAGACATTGAAATATAATAAACGGGTGACTCACGTCTTTAAGGTCGAGTATAGCTCGACATGTTTCCGAACATTCCGTGGTCCTTAATCATGAGAACTAGACGAGCAGGCGTATTTTAATATTAACATGCATCAAAAACGAAAAACGTAGAAATTACGAGCGTGGCGAGTGTCCTTCATAGTAAAACTACCTCTCTTCAATCCCGCATTCCTGTGCAAGATCCAGCAAAATTTTGTTGCGGGATTGATTCCGCATAATTCGTGCATCTTGGTATTTCGGAATCCCGGTATCTCTGGGAATGCAATCCCTGGTTGAGATATGATGAGTATATCGTCTGGTAAGAAGCAAAAGTCACTATCAAATCTGTCACTACTCTTCGAAACCTCGTATCTCAGTACTGAAACGATGCTGATATACGAGCTTTATTTTAAGTAGGTATTTGTTACTTAGTGATTTTTGCTTGTAACCCAACGATATTATGTATGAGTTAAGTATTTGAACTATCAAACGTTGCGCGTTGATGTCTAATCCAGTTGATACGTAACATGGTGGGGGTAGGGGTAGCTAGAAAGTGTTCGGAACTTAATGGCACTTTACGGGGTTATTTGGGGGTACACTAGGAAGACTAGTCAGCCACAGTCAGGTTAAAAAAAGCGGTTTTCAAAACCACGCCCAAGAAGTTTCACTCACATTTATACAAACAAAATAGTGTAGTACAGTGAGATTACTTGTTCCATTGTATATTCTACTTTAACACAAATATAATAGAGTCTTTATTAAACATAATTTATATGATTTAAAGACAATGAGTAAGCAATATTAGTTTCTTAGTCTTATTCTTGACATGTAACACTACATTTAATTAATGATACTTTGATTATTGTATTATTTTTATTTGATGATACCTAGATAGATTTTGACTTGTAAAAGTGCCCTTGAGGCCTATTTGCAGAATAAATGTTTTGATTTTGATTTTGAATAGAAACTAATATAAATTAGTGTTACAGAAGAGTCTAATAATACGAAGCCTGTTGTCCCCAGGCTACTCTCCAACCGCGTACTCCTATTGCTTTATTGGGCCCGGCCTATAAAGACACAGTCAGGTTAAAAAAAAACGGGAAGGGGCGGTTGTAACGCTCAGTAGCCATACCATATCAGTGAAGGAACGAGATACCTTTCTTTACCTTTTGGCCTAAGTTATCCAAAAACTGGACGTTTTATAAGCTCGTAGGAGTCACATTACGCAAAACAATATCTATCTCAATGACATGTTTTGCAACACATCTTGTGATTTGATTTGACAGCTCACGCCTGTCAGTGTAAACCGACCTTTACATCTGACAGCCGCCATACGCGTATTCGACCCGTTCACACGCAAAGTAAGCTTATCCATTATAAGTGGGACCGCAAACAGTAAAAGCTACCTGTATAAGGGAGGTCTAACACTGGCTAGTGAGTTCATTTTGTGAATACCAGCACCGTTCCACTGTGCCCTTTTCATTGCACGACGTTATTACAAAGCATGAAGGTCTAATTTTCAATTCAACACTTAAGTCAAGCTACCTTGTTACCTAGACCTCGTTTATGGTCGTATTTCCGCGATTGGTAGCAAATGTTGCTTATAATAATAATCGTTAATTCAGGTCTATTATTACTTACAATTTAAGTCTAGGTTTAAAAAAACCGAATCGAAACCCGATATAACCGATTACGGTTATTTAATGTTAAAAATATGGAAAATACAATGTAAACACTATGAAATGCAATGAGACGAATCCATTTGGCATTTACACAACATTAAACACATTAAAGTTTGTGTTTCACACATATTTAGAATCAGAAGGCAACTAACGAGCATAAGCACACTTGCCTCCTTTATTATCGTCCATTAAATCAATTTTTAGCAATGAAAGACATAAAATCGATAAATAACAAAATGTAATCACTGTTTCTACAAATATACAAATAATCTGCATTAAATTAACAATTTATGGACACAGAGCAACATTATACGCGCCTAGCCAATCTTAGCAACAACTGTCAAATCTACCGTTTCCCGCGCGAACTGACAGCGGTTGTCAGTCGGAGTATTTGAGGCTTTATTAAAAACTCATCGAATCCAATACTACATTAAAACTTCACATATAAGTAAATTAATGCTGGAAATTCAACTCATTTTTGGTACTTTAAATTAGGAAAAGTATAACCGAAACCGGTTTTTCAAGTTTCCAATAACCGGTTATGTAATTTTGGCTCACGATAAAAAACCAAAAACTTAATTAATAGAAAATGGCTTGTCTGCTCTCAAAATTCGTATCGTGCCGTCCGTTTCACTCTCGTGTTATACACTATATGAGTGAAAGGGACGGCACTATACGAAGTTTGGATTTCGGAACTCGGAGTAGCTCCTCAGACAAGACAAAAGCATTTTTTCTAAAGCCGGAACTAAACGGAGATGCATCGCTAGCTTGTTCAATAAAAATCACCAAGGAATACGTAATGGCTATCTCTAATGGCGGTCAGTTAGCACCCGGTGCTAGAAATCGACCAGTCAACTCGTATATTACGTGCAGCTAAGTAATTGTCGGATCGAACGTGTTAACTATTGTGTGAACTTGTTACGCAAGGGTCAAGCGGAGGTGCGCTTGCGTCACTGCTTTTGTTAACGGAGAGGTTGAGGAATTGAAATGTTTTTACACGTGTTGGGAATCTAACTTTGTTTGTACCTACTTTGGGTCGTGACACGTAAACCTGTTGGTCTCAGATTCTTTATTTTTGTTTTATATTTTTTGTGGACAATCTTACACAAATCGACTACTTAGTCCCAAACTAGGCAAAGCTTGTACTATGGGTACTAAGCGACGATATAACATCAGGGATCGGATACCGGTATTTTCTCCATAGAAAAATACCGGTATTATTACGATCACCGGTTCATTATTTCGTTTTTAAAGGGACAATCTAATAATAGGACGTTGTTACCTAAATACATGATTCAGCCCTACGTAAAGAGCAAAAAATAATCCAAAATATTGGGCTAATTCAGGGTTTTTTAAAAATACCGGTATCGGTCCCTGTATAACATACAATACAATACAATATAATACAAATACTCTTTATTGCACACCTCAATCAAAGGATACAGTACAGTACAAAAACACAATGAGAAGAGGCAAACAACAGGCGGTCTTATCGCTAAAGAGCGATTTCTTCCAGACAAACTTAGTAGCGGAAATCTAATCAGAACGATTCATAGCAGGTGGTGCAGAGTTAATACATATGAAGCCTACTAATAATAACATACTTATGGATGTGCTCCTGTAAAGGATAATATACAATACTATAGGTACTAAGCGACGATATAGATACTTATATAGATAAATATAAACTTGTAGACATGTAGGATGTGCTCTTATAAAGGATAATATACAATACTATGGGTAATACTAAGCGACGATATAGATACTTATATAGATAAATATAAACTTGTAGACATGTAGGATGTGCTCTTATAAAGGATAATATACAATACTATAGGTACTAAGCGACGATATACATACTTATATAGATAAATATAAACTTGTAGATAAGTAGTATGTGACCTATAATGGATAATATACAAGGTTGAATATATACAGGAAAGAGAGTACAGTGGAATCCGGATAAAGCGACAGTCAAGGGACCGGTGATATTACGTCGCACTAACAGGACATCGCACAAAACGGACTGATTTACTTTGAAAATGTTTGGTGTGAAATCTAATGTGTGGTGATTTCGAAGTCGTTAAAAGCGGTCGAATGTTATATGCGGAGTCGTTATAAACGGATTCTACTGTATCTGCAAATTATATACATACATACAATAAATAGGAAACACAGGAAGAAACGACAATTGAACTCTCAGACTCTCAGGGACAGAAGTTCAATGAGAGTTGCTGGGAAGTTATATTTATGCAACTGACTTAAGAAACTTCGATAGCGCGATGCAGAACATGTCAGATTTGACAGTTGACAGGAGTGACGCCACGAGCTTAAATACAGGGATTCGAACCCGGGACCTCCATCTTCGTAGGCAAGGTCACTACCAACTAGACTAAAGTGCCGTTAAACTTTATGATACTTGAGAGATTTAAGTTTTTGGTTGGACCAACATACAATCACAGGCCGGTCATCGTCAAATATGGCGCCGGCAGCTGTCATCCCATAGAAACTTGTCAAACTTTCCATACAATCAGATTTTAACGAACACCTCTTATGATTATAGACGGTTTGGTGCATCCCACCCTAAATATTTATTGGTTAAATAAAATATAAGTTACAATATAATTAAGTAACGCTTAACATATCCCTTGTGATTCGTTCCCAGGCCAGTGCTATGCTTTTTGTACTTAATATGTTTTTTTTAATACCTTATTCGACGATTGTCATTAAAAATTAACAGACATAATTACTCGGTTCTAAAAGTAACGGCAGCGACGCAACGGGCCATACAAGGTACATATTATAACTGCATACCTAGGTACAGGACATTACCAAAATGGCAGGTGGGGTCAATAACCTCTGAACACACTTCATTCATTACCATACTTACTGCTTGACAATCGAACATTATTGAATTTATTTAACCTCGTGGCGCCCAAAGATTTTTTGGCTCTTTAACTATGACCCGACCGTCCTTCTTATAGGACATAATAGTTATAGTCATATCCCCGCACTTGTCCTCTTCTGGCAGTACCTAGGACAAGCACTGTGTCCCATAACCTCCTAAGACCCCGCGTCCTATATAAAGGACAAAATATGGTCAACGGAAAATAAGTTAAATTTTGAAGTGATAGAGTTGCATTTGTTTTGGTTTGATTGATTTGACATAAAATAAAATTCAAATTTGTAATCGGAACTGTTAGGTTCAAATTCGATTGTATTTTTATTTGTATGGTGGGTCTCAGGAGGATAGGATGTCTCCACTTGTACGCGGTCTCCGGTACATCAACGAGATGCTAGCATCAGCACCGGACTGTGATATTTTTGCAAGTAGTTGGATGAATACATGTGTAGAGTGCATGAAGTTCTGTGAGGTGATGGATAAGAGACCGTCCTCTGTATTTTATTGATTGTATTTTAGTGATTGTAAATTATGAATTTCGCAGTGTCTTAGGATTCAATCCTGTAAAACTGTGTAATGTTTGGCATAAATAAATAAATAAATATCCGCCCAAGATTTTGAGTTGAAATTTGTATGTGTTAGAGTTACCGGTTTGAAGTGAAACTTTCAGGGTATAATTATGATTATATTAGCATGTGTTTTTAAATTCAATTATTTGTCTACCTTTTGTTCTTTACAAAGGCCACTGGGCCACAATTACTAGATTGAAAGGAATTATTAAGTGATATAAGTTATATATTTTTTAGGATAAATATGTTCATTTCACGAGGTTAATGTAACGAAGGTCATTTTATTCATATATCTCTAAAATATAACTCACACTCACAAAAGAAACACTCGTGTGATCCTATTATGAAACTCGCTGACGCTCGTTTCATAAAATCACACTCGTGTTTTAAGACCTAATTATGTACAGTTGTATACACTACTTTATCTACATCCATACATTAAATCCTCTTTCATGTGTTGTGTTGAGGCACCACTGCGTTGAAAATGCAGGAGTACGAGTTCGTGAGCTCGTTGAAGTCTTTTTGAGCACGAGCCTGTATCGTAATGGGCGGAGATGGCCATATCGATACCGTTTTTGATGCTGTTATGGCCATCTCCGCCCCGGACCGGCGCGATATTGTAAAGTTGGTCCTTACCTACACTTTTTGAGCACATAAAAGAGGATTTTTTTTTTCGTCACTTGGTACCCATAGTACAAGCTTTGCTTAGTTTGGGACTAGGTTGATTTGTGTAAGATTGTCCAAATATTTATTTATTATTTTATTTTATTTTTTTTTATTTACTGTATGGGTGTAGATGAAAGTTCATTCGATTCCGGTGTCGGGTGAGTTAGTTAAACTCGCCAGAAATTGACCGATAGATGCCACTAACAAGGCGAGTTATGAAATAAAAGAATGTAATATAAATTCTTAAGCAAGACGCTCAATGGAAGGGCATTGCCCTGTGTTATAATAGAGAAGAATTCCTAATGTATTACATGTATGAACTGTATTAATTAATGTTTTTACTTTTACCTTGTTATTTTCAAATGGATGATGTTTTGAGCAGCTCACACCTTGTTCAAGTTAACTGTACTTTCTCGAATCGCTCTCGGACAATTTATTTCTAATTATTGATTGGTCCATTTGAAAGTTAAGATTCACACACGTTCAAATGTGGACTCTATTGTTAATTACTTTATAACTATTTCAGAAAACACTTAGGTACTTATAAGTTTTGATTTACACGCGTTCAAGTGTGGACTCTATTGTTAATTACTTTGTAACTATTTCAGCAGATAACTTACTTATATTTTGTGTTGTGTGGGAGAAATGAGACGTGATTAAAGGAGTGGGGTAGGTGCAATAGCGATAGTATAACGTGAGGCGGCTTTTTTAATGATGTAATAATAAACACGTTGATGATGTTTTAATACGTTATTTTGTACTGTTCGGCTTTAATGTTTGAATGAAGATGTAGTGGACGAAACTAAAATCACATACATTTCTCTATTGGTTCCCTTCAATTGAACTCTTATGAAATAGACCAATCACGTGTTGCCTTTTACTGTACTCTTATGAAATTGATCAATCATGTGTGTGTGACAAATAAATTTAATTATTCACGATCACAGAGTAATAAATATTTATTTACTTACAACAATAAACAAGGAAAGAACATTCTAATAATATAAACGTGAAAGTTTGTGTGTATGGATGTACGTTCCTCTTAATCTCAAAAACGGCCAGATTTGGCTGTAGAATTGAGGTAGCTTATCCCCTGTATTAACATATAGGCTTTTATAGGGATAACACCGCGGGTCGCTTCTAGTATTAAAATAATTATAAATGTATAATTCACGATTAAACCCAGCATAGTATAAGCAGTGTAGATAAGTGAAAATCGAGAAAGTTTAAATCAATATACGCCATCACAGGGCCCGTCAACAACTTATCTCCGCATATTCTGTGATAGTAACTGTCATACTTAAATAGGTATTCAATCGGTGCCTTGAATTGTAAATGTGGGTGTCTAATGGCGGTGGTCGTTAGTTCATTTTTTTTATTAAAAATGGGATCGCTCTTAACCAGCATCTAGCCAGGGGGCAAAGATGTGGCCGACGATGAAGCGAGCTCACCCAGAAGGTGCCTATTCACTCGTGCCTTAAAAAGGTCTAGATTATATGAGCTCGGAAACACAAACGCCGGCAGAGAATTCCAAACCTTAGAAGTGCGCATTATAAAAGATGATGCAAAGCGCTTGGTTCGAATAAGAGGAATTTCGACCAAGTAAGGATGGTATCCAGCCGTACGTCTGGATGTCCGATGGAAGAAGGGGGAAGGCGGTATGAGCTCATGGAGCTCCTGAGCACACTCTCCGAAGTACAATTTGTAGAAGACGCACAGACACGCTACTTTGCGTCTATGTGCTAGGCTCTGTAGCTTGTTTCCTACTACCTGACCGTCGCCAATAAGCCTCCTGGCTCTGCGGTCCACCGAGTCGAGTGCGGCAAGTTGGTACTTAGCCGAGCCATCCCAAAGGTGACTACAATACTCCATGCAAGATCGGACTTGGGCTTTTATAGTTCTAGACCAATTCTCAGTCAGTTAGATCGCCAGAGCTCCCAAGGATGCGCTGCTTTGAGAGTGGGACCTGCTCTAGCTCAACGCAACGAATCCTCAGATCGGTCAGGGTCGGTGTTTGTAACGCGATTGTTCTGCAGTGGCAAGCGTCATGTTCGTTATCATCTGCCTCTTCATTACTGAAGGTTGGCAGTCAACTTTTTAAATTTCTCCGTGTCACGTGCCAATCTGAAAAAAAGAAAGAAAAAACATTTATTCGTGGCACAGGAGGATACACATACCAAGAATTGAAGTTGAAAAACGAGTAAAAACAGTAAAAAAGGTGTAAGACAAAAATAAAACAATCAATAATGCCACGAAATGGTCCCGACTCAGCATGGTGCCAACCTAACTGGTCGACGCTGGTCTTCCGTCGGAGCCAACTGAACAGTTGTTCGACGGTTTTTATCCCCGTCCACTCCCTGATATTACGAAGCCAAAACATCCTGCGTCCTCCAGGTATGTGATGGTCTGTAGGAGAGAATACCGATCATGCCGCAGAACATGTCCGAGATAGGCTCTGTTTACTGTTACGGATAAGCTCTAGGTTCTTTCCCATACGGTGCAACACTTCTACATTGGTCACTTTACCCGTCCAGCTGATGCGAAGCATGCGTCGATAAGACCACATCTCAAAAGCTTCCACCTTTTTACGGAGCTCTGCTTTCGCTACGCTTCACAACCATACAGAACGACAGGCCAGATGTAGCACGAGCAGCCTGGTTCTCAGATCGATGGAGAGCTGTCGACTACACAGTACTTTCCCCTTTGGTGAATGAAGCTCAGGTTACTTCGATACGAGCACAGATCTCAGTATCATTCTCCCAAGCATCAGTAAGCAATGAGCCTAAATGCTTGTACTTGTCAACGTTATCCAGAATGTCCCCGACCTCGATGTTTATTGTTACCATAACTTTGGTTTTTGCGACGTTTTGGAGGCTACAGTGTTTGTCCGGGCAAGCAAAAATAAAACTTTACAAAGAATGTTCGAAGGCCTACAGTAAAGTTGTACCTTCTGAATCACGAAGCTAAATAACTAAGCATTAAATCAGCCTAAGACACTATCGCTTCAATTGTTTTACGTTGTTTTTGAAGTGGATTGAAGAAACCGCACCCATAGAGCCTGTGCTATATTTAGCTCGGGAGCACTCACCCCTAGCTACCGATTGTGAACTATCAGCACAATTGACTCCATTCTTGAACCTTATTCCTATGAGAAAAGGTCTATTAATGGTCAATTAACTGAACTGATTTTACGTTTGTGTGGTACTAGACACGTCTATTCTTTTTAGATGTGTGTGTGTGAAGTAGCTTAAGAAAGTATGTTTTGGCTGTCGTCTTGGGTCTAAGTACAGATTTTGTGGACGAAAGAGTTTGAGTCTAGCAAGAGGCATTAGCCAAACGAGACCTGAGGGCCTTCTAGGCTAAGCTGCCATGTAACTTTAATTAATAAACGATTTATTTATGTTTATTATTATTATAGATAGAGGGGAGGAGAGGCAGGGGAAGACCGAAACATGCGTTTATAGATCAAGCAAAAGAGAAGGTCAATGTAATGTCGTATCAGGAGCTCAAAGCCTTGGCGGAGAACGGAACAGAATGGCGATTAGAAAGAAAGAAAAGAAAGAAAGAAACATTTATTCACAGACACAGTAGACACTCATATTACAAAAAAAAACAACAGAGGAAAACAAACCACAACGTGTGTCCCCGCGGCAGTGAAACGGACACTGGCTCAGCATTATGCTGAGGTGTCAGACACTTACTCGCTGATTTTCAGCAGTACCGTCGGTGACTCACGGACCTCCATACACTAAATAATAGCCAAAAGAAAAATAATTAAATATGACTGCAAAAGAAAAAATAATACATAAGAGAAAAATAATAATAATATCCACTTACTACTTACATACAGATATTTAGGGTAGAAACAAAAGAGAACTAAAAATTTTGAAATAGATTTTAATCGGTTGGTATATTTGTTGCTGTTATAGTGCTGGATTAGGATTGGGATTTTTGGACGATTACTCACGATTACTTACGATTACTCCACCGACAAGAGCTAGGCTAGGCTCTTAAATATATGATGATGATTATTATTATTAATATTTAGGACAAAATATTTCTGTGTTAGAACTTCACCGAAAAGCTAACGATAAAAATCAAAAGATATTCCGTTCCAAAGACCTCATTGGTGCGAGGGTATAGGATTCGAAAAACCCGGTCAAGAGAAGGCATGAACACGTAGAAGACATCCTGCCGGACGCACACGCGCCGGCGCAGGAAGAGCTCGTCTGTATGATAATCAAGGGAGCGATCTATGTTAATGGTGGTGACTCAAACGCCTTAAGTATAGTTTCCTGCTGTTGATCCTATAAGTTATAGATCACTGAGTTTTTGTTTGCAACTCATTTAACCTAGTGTTGGTTAGGCTTTGAATACGATTCAATACAATACAAATATTCTTTTCGCCTCACTAGCTCGGAAAGCCCTTTTTTATTCTTTAAACACAGATAGCAATACTGCATTTTATCCACAAAAGTGCAATAAATATTTGAAATCCGAATGTGCTATTTGTAACTTTTTTAAACATAATAACATGTAAAGGCCAGTCCAGACAGTGCAGCAACAATAATTTTAAAATGTGCTGTTGTGTTAAAGTAGTGGACCCCGGGCATCCAACTATATTTAGGATGCATCTGTACTGGAACAACGCTAGGACGAGGAGGAGCAAAAAAATATTCCTCGCTCTAGTGAGGTGAAAAGATCTGTGTTATAAACGGCTGCAAAGTTATTTTACGTCTCGTGAAATATACGTAACAGTGGTAGACAACATTCGGTCTTATCTCTGAGAAACGATCTCTTCCAGACAACCTTTGGGTAGTAGAAACGAAACTAGAAAATTTAACCGATCCCTCATTTGATTATGTACATTTCAAATCGATCTTACCGAAATGAGGGCCTTTGCGGATGCATTTCGATCCAATGGGTTTGACGACCGGTTTAGCCTAGTGGATAGTGCACCTACCTGTGAAGCTGACGGTCCTGGGTTCGAATCCCGGTCAGGGCAAATATTTGTGTGTTGAGCATGAATATTTGTTTCTGAGTCTTGGATGTTTTCTATGTATTTAAGTATTTATATCTATTAAATATATCGTCGTCTAGTACCCATAACACAAGCCTTCTTGAGCTTACTGTGGGGCTAGTTCGATTTGTGTAAGATTGTCCTCTAATATTTATTTATTTATTATTTGAAAAAAAATTGGGATCTGGATATCTAACCAAAAATACCTGTATAATGACTGTAGGTATTTAATTTCGGAATTTTATAGAAAATGGAAATCTTATATTAATTTTTAATTTTCCGTCCTCGTCTTTGCTTATAACTACGTATTCCGAATTTCAAATGGACACCAGAAGCCTCTCCTGAGATTTTAGTGACGACGTGATAATAGGCAGTACCTACAGAACCCAACCTTACTAGGCTACATAGTTGTGTTATTACTATAACACAACTATATGGAGTTTCACAAAAAACAGGGTTCACATTCCCCACAAAAAGTTTGGGTGTAAGAACCGTAAAAACTAGTTTTGCTATATTATGGTTTCACCAATTAAAACAACGTTTAATTTAAAATTTCACACGCTTGTTTTGTATTTAGATTTTGTTATTAGCAATGATTTAGAAACCGTTCAATTTAAGTTTTTTTATGAATTTCTGAACAGCGATTAGCCTTGGTATCGCCTGATGGAAAGTAGTTAGTATTTGTTTAATAATTGTATTTAACACATCCATATTCGATTATTTTCAAGTGGTCATCATCATCATCATCATCATCATTTCAGCCGAAAGACGTCCACTGCTGAACATAGGCCTCCCCCAAGGCTCGCCATTTAGACCGGTCCTGTGCCGTTCGTTTCCACCGGATTCCCGCGACCTTCACCAGGTCATCACTCCACCTTGTCGGAGGCCTACCGACAGCTCCGCTTCCGGTGCGTGGACGCCACTCAAGCAGTTTCTGGCCCCATCGACCGTCAGTCCTGCCCACTGCCACTTAAGTCTCGCAATTTTGAAGGCTATGTCGGTGACCCCAGTTCTGCTACGGATAGCTTCATTCCTAATTCTATCACGCAGAGAAACCCCGAGCATAGCTCTTTCCATTGCTCTTTGGGTGACCTTGAGCTTTCTTATGAGGCCATCAAGTGGTCATCATCATCATCAAAACTTAAAAGCTTCGCTCTTGTCGGTGGAGTAACCGCCACTCTTCTCTATTCATTGCCAGTTTCTTGACTTCCCCATACGACTCGGCAACTTCTTCCCTCACTTGGTTAAAGTAAGTCAGTCTAGGTCTTCCTCTTCCTCTCCTGCCTTCAATTTTGCCCTCTAAGATGTTTGAAGAAGCTGTCGTGCCGTATGAGGTGTCCCATCATCCTGCCTTTTCTATTTCTAATTGTATTTGTTGTTTCAAGTGGTATAAACTCAAAATCCATGTCAAATCAAAATCGTATTTTCACAGTAGGCACCTTAGTTATCGAACTATATTTAAAACAATAATGGATAATAATTTATTTTTTTATTGATAATGGAAAACAAACAGCGTAAAATAACTTAAATAACTCATGCAAATACTTACATTTAAAATTATACAAAAGCCAAACCAGTTTCCACTAATGAGCTTATACCATTATGGTTGCTCAGACAAGATTTGTTTATACAATTCAATTAAAAATAGTTAATTTAAGTACAATATAAAGTACCATGCACAAAATTGACCTTACAAAAATTTAGTAATTTCTATGAAGTAGATAGTATCACTATTTTATTAGTATTGTGTTAACATATAAATGAATTAACCAACTATTAACTATTATTACATTTAGTATTCATTATTTACTGCAGAAACAAATTTCTTTGCTGCAGGAATGAAAAACAAGTCAATATGAGAATATTTCTCGTTATAATTTTTACACGATCTCGCAATAAATGGGTCCTTGCGTAAGCGATAATAATATTAAATAATACATTGCCTATTCCGTATGAAAAACACTCAGATATCGAATGAACCACGACCTTGCTAATTCAAGCAAAGATCAAGTCTCGCTGACACATAATTAGATACATTATAATAATAAGCAAACAAACCATGGTTAAGGGCACCAAGAGCCATGTTAAATTATGTAATTGCTTGAAGGCACACGTGGAGTTCTTGTCATTCTGCGACTGTTGCCATGCTTATGTATATACAGTATATATATTTATGCTTGTATATAAATATAATAATAATAAATATTTTTGCACAATCTTACACATATCAACCTAGTCCCAAACTAAGCAAAGCTTGTACTATGGGTACCAAGTGACGATATACATACTTATATAGATAAATAGATACTTAAATACATAGACAACATCCAAGACTCAGGAACAAATATTCGTGTTCATCACACAAATACATGCCCTGACCGGGATTCGAACCCGGGACCTCCAGCTTCGAAGGCAGGGTCACTACCAACTAGGCTAAAGCGGTCGTCATATGTTTGTGTTTGTTTGTATTTATTATTTGTTTAAGTAGTTTGTATGTACATATTGTTATTATCTGAAGACTTTTGCTTGTTAGTCTCTCTCCTGCACCCACCTTTGCAAGTTTCTGTTTGGCCCTACGGTTGACTGGTAGAGAGAGCCTTGAGGCATTAAGTCCGCCATTTGTACTCATTTGTTTTGTGCGATAAAGTTTAAATAAATATATATGTAAGTGCTCTCTTCCTCGTGGTGTGTCCAAGGAATTTCGGAGTCCCAAGTTTATGGCAATTATTTAACAAATACAAATACTCTTTATTGCACACGTCAATCAAAGGATACAGTACAAAAACACAACACAGAACTAACACTAACACACTAACTAACACACTAACTTTAACTTGACAGAAGATTACCTATACCTTTAGTGACAGCCCGAAGTGTCGGTTTTGGTCGGTTTTGGCTAAAATTTCTGGGTTTTGGAAGCAATAAGCCATGATTTCGATTTCAGCTGAAAGTTATGTTTTGGTAAGACTGAAATAGGTACATATATGGGTCATTCTACTTTTTCATGACCAGTTTTATATTACAAAAAAAATCTATGATATGTATCGAATTAGTGTACAAAAATACGATTTAGAAATAGTACCTAAACCTGGTAAAAGGAATTTATAGGTAAAAATATTTAAATATTAACATATTGCTGTAAAAGGTGGGTAACACAGTGGTAAAAACCATTTTTTCATACACATGATGAGACATCCAAGGACCACTGAGTTACTCGATTTATGGATATTAGCTGTGGTTCGTTAATTACCAAACCTATCGGAAGTGATACAGCAATTAAACCTCTTTCTAAATAACAGTATAAAAATATGAAGTGAGGGCCAAGTATTCAAAAATCTGCGTTTAAAAAAAGTGTCTGAAAATTATGTACATGAAAAAGTAGAATGGCCCAAATTTATAATATCTATTAATGTTCATGAACTCTTTATTTATTGAACCTGTATAATATAAAAATAATATCACATTGGCATTTAATTTAGAAACTTCAAGATGATCGATAAAAGTTCTGTTGCTACCGAAACCGATGTTATAACATACAGAACCGAAATTCGATTCGGCCGATATTGAAGCAAACGCCGAAATAAATTCGGTATCCACATCTAAACGAGAAGCAAACAAAATATGGTGGCAAAATACATGTCGACCTACAAATTAGCTTAATGTTACCAGTTGCCACACGACGTCCCAGATACTACAAATCATACAAATTAACACACAATGAGGCTGCATAAGGTAGCTTGCATCACGGAATGTCCTCTGCTGAGAATGTAGAACCTCGAAAAGGGCGCAGTCAATCAAGTTCTCTTATATAAACGTATTTACTTACCTACTTACTGGAATTTTACGTCGACTTTCTATAATTATGAAACGAGCCGGCACATAAGATGACCAAATCGGTGATTAATTAAGATAAATTAAGTTTCCGTGGTTATTTATTTGGTGTAATTTATTTTGTAACTTTAAACACGTTATTTTTTTTTGAACCTGACTGTGGCTTTAGGAGTGCGCGGTTGGAGAGTAGCCTGGGGAAAATCCAGCCAACCTCCGACACGACCACGCGTGTGGTTTGGAACACTGGAATACTCTAAGAGTTTGCGCTCCAGTGAGATTGGTTGAGCGTTTAACCGAATCTGAGGTGTGAGTGGAATCGAGCTACTGGGAGTTTTGTTGCTGGTTGGTAAACCTAGCCTAGCTGAGAAGAGTCCAGCAAGAAACTCAGCTAGGGCCGACCTGCGTCGGACTGACTCTACCCGGTGTGCGGCGGTACCGGGACGAACAGGGAGACACATTAAAATCCCTGGCTTATATAGTAACAGTGAAAAAGAGTAAGGTCAAATGAATTAACATGGGTGCATACAACTTACGTAAAAAATATATGTCGGCTTTTATGTCGGCGAATTCATTTTTCAATTAGTACCTACATAAGAGGCCTTATAAGTTTAAAAATGTTTTGATTTCAAATTATGACAAAATTATTGATAATACCAATAAAGTTATTAAAAGCTACGATGATTTTATTAAAGTTTTAGATAGTAAAATAGCCATTTTTTTATTTTATTGTGTGTAGTAGAATTTAAGCGGAAAAAACAAGTTTTTAGCTTGAGAACGGTCGATTTGGAGTGATGTTTGAAACTATATTTCTTAATAAAAAATCTAAAAAACACATTTAAAGTTTATCACATAAGGTTGGAATAGTGATGTTCTAGATTGAGAAAATGTCAAGATACGTGTCAATTCAAACAGAAAATGGCGTAAATAGATGAGCATTTTTTAACTGACAAGGGCCCTTAAGTATTCAATTTGATGCACATTTTTCGCATAGCTGTATTATACCTACCTTTTTACGTAGTTATCATACCTATTATTCTTTGAAAAATAAATTGCTTTGACACTTTCCTTAATATAATTATTTAAATCGTACTAGAAACGCGCGCGCGCGTACATGACTCCTTTGGAGTTGCGGGCGTCTATAGGCTGCGGTGGCAGCTTACCATCAGGTGCACCGTACGCTTGTTTGCCACCGGCGTTGTATAAATATATATATAAATACGAAAGTTTAGATGTTTACTCAATCACGCAGAAACGGCTAACCAGATTATGATGAAAATTGGTTCTCAACGACATATAGAATACTTTTTATTCCGAAAAACCTGCGAAGGGATGAAGTCAGAAGAGGAAGTTTACGCGGACGAAGTCACGGCCTAAAGCTAGTAGTAGTATAATTCGTTTAGCAAACTCAATTCTTTTCAAAAAACGTAATTATCGGCATACTAATGAGATTTATAAAAGTCACAGATTAAAAAAACTTGCCCACTCGCATATTATCACTGCCATAAAGTCCCCAACATCGTTATGAGTTATGCAAATTAGCGAGATAGCACGACATTTCTTTCATTTTCCACAAAAGGAGAGAAAGGTGCGAACGCGATGCGACTATAATCTTTATACTGTACAATGAATGACCCCGGGTATTAAAAATGTTAGTGATTATGGAGATGAAGTGCCCAGCCTAAGTGAGAAAGCACCTCCTTTAAAATTTAATGAATAATATTAGCAACACGTACGAAATATAGCTCTGTGCCTTTACCATGAGTTTGCATGACCGTACTCGCTAGCGACTGCGTAAACGATTTAGTATGCCGATTCTTAGTTCTATTGCGTAACCGCCAGAGGCGCTGTACTTTTGCCCATAAAAGTTTTTACGCAGTCGCTAGCGCGTACGGTCATGTAAACTCATGGTAAAGGAACTGCAGGTAAAACAAATGAATCGATAAAAAATCTATACAATTATCGAAATTTTCGAGAATCGGTTGAGAAATGCGACCTGGCAGAGAACAGCCGAACATACGAAAGTATTTTTTCCTAAACTGAAACGGAATATACAAATTATATTAAGTCAAATTCAACCATATTCGAATAAGTGAATGAATTCATAATAAAATGCAAAAATTAAAACACAAGAGTCCTTATGAGTTAAAAAACGCTATTTAGGCGATTTTCTGATTGAATTGACACGTATATTGACATTTTCTCAGTGTTAATATCTAGAACAGGACTATTGCGACCTAATGTCCTAAATTTCTTGTATTTTTTATTAAGAAATATCGTTTCAAACGTCATTCCAAATAGACCATTTTCAAGCTAAAAACTGTTTTTCCGTTTAAATTCTAATAGACACAATAAAATCAAAAAATGGCTTTGTTATTATCTAAAACTTTAATAAAGTCATATTATGCTGTAATCACTTTATTGGTATTATCACTTTTGTCATAATTTGAAATCAAAACATTTTAAAACTTATAAGGGCATTTAACGGAATCAAGAGGCGGCAAACGATTTAAGTGCGTATAATAAAACAATAGAGCATCGCAGCCAACTTAGATGTCACTCGTTTCGGTCCAGAGCACTAGGAAATAAGATGATCCCAGATCTAGGCCTCAGTACTTGCAAACCATGTCAAGATTTCTTGGTCTTTAGTGGCTTTAATTTGATTAGGAATCGTTATTTTAAGGCCATGCAACGAAAAATATTCGCGTTCTTTGAAACGCTGGTCTGCCCAGACGAGGAAATTCTTTGCTATATGACTGTGTTTCTGGCGATACCCGAAACATGATTGCTTTAACTTTTTTCGATACAAAAATAATCCAAAGTAGTCTTTATTTTAATTTTTTTTCTTAGCCTACTAAAACAACGCATTATTAAACGACACAATGAAGTTAAAAAAATGGTATTTTACTTCAACTAAACTCTCTCAAGAGGAAATTTAATAAAACTGCACACAGTCAGATATTTATCGAGAGTAGCTAGCGAGTACGGTCATGCAAACTCATGGTAAAGGCACAGGATCATTTTATACGGGTATAGTCGTCGCGATGTTAAATACCTTTATACTCAATTAAACACCTATTGTTGACGATCGACTCTCTATTATGTGCCTTCAGTTTGAAAATGTAATTAATTGGGTTAGTGTCAAGCGCAGGTTACGGGTACGGTACTTGTTTCCTTGCCAGTAGACGAGTTTTGTTGTCTTAACAGTACTGTTAGGATTCTGTTATGAAGAAAGTGAATAATCCGAACAATAAACTGCTGAAAACAGTTAAATAACATGTTAATTTCAGATTCGCACGTCGTCAGCGAAATGAAAGTTGCTTAATGATTTTTTTTATAACTTGTGCCATTGCGTGTAAAATTATTGCCTCGTTTTAGCTTTCAAGAAGTTGGAGAATTTTGCGTACAACTGGTTAGCAAATAAGGTCGCAGAGGCTGGTTTGGTTATTATATTACACTATGGCTGATAGTCTAGTTTTCTTTTTCAAAGATCGTCTTCAAAACTACGCATAATAATTCTTAGAAAATCAAAGCTTTGACTTGTGCTTTTATTCAGTACTAGCGACCCGCCCCGGATTCGCACGGGTGCACTATTTAATGGATGTTATTGTACATATAAACCTTCCTCTTCAATCACTCTATCTATTAAAAAAAATCGCTTCAAAATACTTAATTGTTTAATGTTATATCATAGCTGTTGGATCTCCAAATAAAAATATATAAATAAATATAATTTCTCCCTATGATAACTGATAGATGAGCCATTCTATGTAAATAAATTCTCCTCATAATATATTGTGGAATCCGGATAAAGCGACAGTCAAGGGATCAGTGATATAACGTCGCACTAACAGAACCATCGCACAAAACGGACTGATTTACTTTGAAAATGTTTGGTATGAAATCTAATGTGTGGTGATTTTGAAGTCGTTAAAAGCGGGTTTTACTATAGTATCTTCTTCTCAAAATTTAAAATATTATATTTAAATTTTGTAACACTGGATCTAGGGCTTTAATATTAAAAAATAAAACTTTATATCTAATGGGGAAATATCAAATGCTTTTCAATAAGAACTTGCATAAAAATGCAAATGAAACTAGCCTGACTTCATTCGACAAGAATTCCACATTATTCCAATTAAACAGGTGTTGTTGTTGTGTCGACAATTCTATAAGGCCCACTTTGGTTCCATAAATTAGAAAATTGCCTCATTATATTCCACAAACAAAACTGTTTTGTTGACAATATTATAAGGCCTACTGCGGTTTCTAAAATTAGAAAATTGCCTCATTATATCCCACAAACAAATCACATACTAGCGGTACTGATAATTTGACTTATTTTATAAAACGTGGCTTTAATTCGGGGCAATGAAAATAAATCAGTGATGTTAGAAACGGGATATTTACCATGTGCATTTGTATTTATGAGTTCCCGATATTTCAGCACTGTTGCAAGCGCCATTATCAAGGATTAACTGACGTGCTGCGAGTTTTAGTTGTGGTCTACCCACACACCATAGCGATCTACCCTCTTCCTGGTTCGATTTTTTCGCACAGTGTCACCGTCACTACCACCGTCCGCCTTGTCACTTGAAACTCGATTACGGTCACGACACACCACACTCACAGTATCAATACGCGAGTACTCTAATGGTCAGTTAGAGTAATCATCATCGAGAGCGTAGAATGCGGGCGGACGCTGAGGTTCCCAGTGAATCGCATCTAGGCTGAACACAGTACATTGCTAATACACAGTGGGATAAGACACTTACTATACTATATCTGACGAAGCATTTAAACGCCAACTTAGAATCTTTTTATTGGAAAATTATTTTTATTCTGTAAATGACTTCATGGAAATGAAATTTGTTTGACATTGAATTTTTAAATTATAGTTTTTTTTTATTTTAATTTTAATGTATTGTGACTGATGATTATTTAAGTTTTCGACATTGTATTATTGACGCGGATTTTTATTGTTATAAATGATGTGATTTTAGTAGCATGATCATTTTTTAAATAATTTTGATAATTGTTGTATAATTTAATGTTATTATTATTATTATCATTTTTGACATTTCATAATTTTTTTGACGATCATAATATAAAGTCGTATAAATTGACTTAGAATAATTTATATTGTATTGTTATATTATGAAATAAATAAATCTAAATCTAAATCTAATCTATAAATGTGTATTTAAATATCTTGCTTATCGGTGAAGTCACAACTGATCACAGAATATTGATGTCGATCGGAAATCAAGCGAACTTCGCTGTTAGAAAATGGCTGCGTCCCGTGGCATGTGGAAATGTAGTTCGAAATTCAAAATTAGAACAGAAGTCAACCAGAATATGGAATGTACTGTCGCCTGCGGTATTTCCGGACCGATATGACCTTCAAACCTTCAAGAAAAGAGCGTATTCCCTTCTGAAAGGTCGGCAACGTACTTGCGACTCCTCTGGTGTTGCAGGTGTCTATGGGCGACGGTAATTGCTTACCATCAGGCGATCCGTCTGCTTGTTTGCCCCCTATAACATAAAAAAAGAAGTAGGTCAGAAAACGGCCAGAAAGTTTGTAACGTTCCGATACACGCATCGTTACAAAAACAGTGTGAGGTACGATTTCCCGGTGTAAACCCAACCAGGTCTAGCTTTCCAGCTGGTGTGGAACGTCAGATTGGCAGTCAGTTAGTTGTCAAAGCGGAATGCTCCTGGGCACAGTTGGGAAAAACGTTAAGAGGTTGATGATTTGATGGATCGATCGGATCGTAACGTAAAAGGAAAAGCGGTAGACTACTTTCTTGGCTGGCAGTATGGGAGACTTAGTATTGCAGTGTTGTAATCGCCCGCGTGGTCGTGTCGGAGGCGAACCGCGCACTCCTATCGCTTTATTGGGGCTGACCTATAATGCCACAGTTAGTTAAAAAAAACACGGTCAAGTGCGTGTCGGACGGTGTAGGGTTCCGAACAAACTGCAAAAATAAGATGTTTTTAATAGGAAAAACAAGGAAAATTTAAAATGTGATTAATCAATATGCAAATACGTAAAATAACAAATGAAGTTCATAGGTTAATGGTAAGTTAAAAAATACAACGGAGCAAATTTTTGTAAATCAAGCCGACTGGTGGCTTCTCAATCCTTTATTTGCCAATATTTTAAAAACTATTTATTCACTCAACGAGATCTAAACAACGATACCCCACTCGATAGGGTAAGTCAATTTTCTTTTCGAAATATTAAAAAAATATTTTTGGCAATTGCATTGCTTTGCGTCAACAAGATGCTTATACTGTGAAAATCTGAAGACTGTAGTTCCAACAGCTGTAAATGCTTTGTGACAGACGACGGACGGACGCGTGACTGACAACAGGGTTCCGTTTGGAGCCTTCGGGTACGGAACCCTTAAAACTGTACAAGTGTGCCCAATAAACAGCTTTACTGTGTCCACTCTGGGCACTGTTGCGCCCGCGGCTATATTACGAATGTGCACGTAAAGGCGCGGCTTTCACCGCCGCCGTCACTGGAGATGTGGCTATATCTGACAAATTACTTTCGGCGCTTGCCAATTTACGGACGGAATCGAATACTGAGCCTGAGGGGCTACCACGAACCACAAAGGAAGTTTTCCCTCTCTGTCTCACTTATGTGCAAACTTACAAGTGCGACAGAGAGGGAAAACTTCGTTTGCTGTTCGCGAGCCTGTACTCCAAACTATGAAATCCGAACTTCGTATCGTGCCGTCCCTTTCACTCTCGTGTTATTCTCTATATAAGTGAGAGGGATGGCACGACACGAAGTTCGGAGTAGGCCTCCGCATCGCCCCGCTAACGGGCATCCCGCGCCAGTCAGGAAGCACTTAAAATGTAGGAGCGCAGTAAAAAGCGGCTTGTCCATTTTCTTAACCTGACTGTCATAGACACAGGCCAGGCCCAATAAAGCGAAGACGTCGTCCTCCAAATCTTACACGGTTGTACGAGACGCGTTGGACAGGAACCGGTGGCGTAATATCATCCGTTCCAGATGCAACCCTGATGCTGACCACGATCCTCAGACATGAGGGACCGACCAGAGAGAGAGAATAAAGCGATAGGAGTGCGCGGTTCAGAGTCAGAAGCAGAATATCATTTATTGTGTATCATACAGGTAGTTCAATACAGATCCTATAAATAGGTCAGTTCTCTGTGACATGTCTTACGACGAAAATCAAAATAATAATAATAATAATTAGCGATTTCGTGCAAAACTTAAAAATAATAATAATAATCTATTAGGTACTTATGTCGAGAGAAACATAATAAATAGATTTTGGGGACAATCTTACACAAATCGACCTAGTCCCAAACTAAGCAAAGCTTGTACTATGGGTACTAGGCGACGATATACATACTTATATAGACGATTGAGAGACGACAGAGATTGACACATTTAGTTATTTCAGTTACTTTTTTATAAAAATGTGTTTAATTTGTATTTATTTGTTTTCAGTTACCTGTACCAAACGTGATCAAGTGAGTACCATCAAGTTTATTACATCATTTTTATGTTACGAAATATTTAATTATGAAGCTAACATCACCATGAAATGACATACGAAAGTAAATATAAAATTACCCTGTCAATCGGCCTGGCTGGTGTCATGATGACACAAACAAACAAGCTTTTTGTAATGTCAAAGTTCAGGCAGGGTTAACTGACGGCAAACGTAACAAATATCAATATACAGGGTGTCCTACGGCTATGCCACATGGAGGCAAAGTACCTTGAATATTGTAGATGGAACATTTTACTGAAAGAAGACATTATTTTAATTTTAAAAACAATTTAAACTGCATTCACAGATATTTATTAAACCGTGAACCGGGAATCGAACCCGTTACACAAGAAAAATAATTACCCTGTAGCTTTATCATACCAATCGAAAGGCTTCGTCATGTGGATTATTTTTTGCTTAATAACATAGTATCAGAAATAAAAGGAAGACCATGAATTTTAACATTTTTAATACAAAATTAATCAATTGATCACGTGTAAAGAGTTCGATTTCCGGTTCAACCACAAAATTATTTAAATATCTGTGAATGCAGTTTAAATTGTTTTTAAAATTAAAATAATGTCTTCTTTCAGTAAAATGTTCCATCTACAATATTCAAGGTACTTTCCCTGCATGTGGCATAGCCGTGGGACGCCCTGTATACTTGTTACTAATCAATTGTGAATTGTGAAATATATGTGATTTAACATCCCAGCCTAGAAAAGTGGATATTGGTAACATAGGTAAGCGTCAAACTTAACTTTACACAATATTTGAACCCTATTTAATTTATAATCGAACCGAAATGGTCGCGTACGGTACGGTTTCAGAGGAATTTCCTCACACGGACGCTCCGGTTGTGGAATGAGCTCCCTGCCGAGGTTTTCCCGAGGGACTACAGTATGGGGCTCTTCAAGATAGGAGTGTGTAAATTTTTAAAGGGTCGGCAACGCGCATGTGACACCCCAGGTGTTGCCAACGTCCATAGGCAACGGTGACCGCTTACCATCAGGCGGGCCGTACGCTTGGTTGCCACCGAAGTGGTATTAAAAAAAAATCTATATTATTGGCAACAGAAACTAAACAATATGTAGAACAGAATGCATATGCTATTTTGCGACAGTGCACTCCTGACTTACGGATTGAGGATAAGTGACATGTCATCATCAGCCTGTGTCAGTCCACTGCTGGACATAGGCCTCTCCCATGGCACGCCACTGAGCTCGGTCTTCAGCTCTTCTCCTCCAATCCCTGCCCACTGCCTTACGAATATCATCGCCCCACGTAGTAAGTGACATGTAATATGAGTAATTGTAATTAATAATAGTTAAACACTATTGTAAGCTCAGTACTGTACCTACCTTGACTTGTAATAATTGTTACTAATTAGTACATTACTTACCAAGGGCGGTAAAACAAAGAATGTCTCAGATCGCAGGAAGGCAAGGGCGATAATTATGCGATCTGAGGCTTTCTTAATTACCGCCCGAGGTAAGTACAAAATTTTATGCCACCCTCTGGCCAGGAAGTGGGATTTTCCGCGCGCGGAGCGTGCGGTAATTGCCACTTTACGGCCAGGTGTGACATAAAATATATTTCATATCAATTCTTTCATTTCATCGTTGCGATCATTTCGAACTCTGTCCCGACGCCATAAGAACAATTGTATGTATGTATGTATGTATGTAAGAACTTTATTGTACACAATAACAGGTACACAGGTACACAATTTAGGAAGTTGAAGATCAATTTGGTGATTTTCTATGCAGGAAACGAACCCCAACTTATTCATCAGCGTCTCACAAGGCCGGAAGCTTCCGACACGGCAACAATACAAACATAAAATAAAAACGCTGGAATGTTGCAATACGGCGCTGATGAGAAAAAGTATTTTGGGTATGGCACCGAAAATATTTAATAAAATCCCTGACTCAATTATATCGCTTGACATACATAATTTTAAAAAACAGCTGACTTTATTCCTTGCTGACAAATGTTACTATACCATAAATGATTTTTTTTTAATGATACTACTAACACAGCTTTATATTAATATGTAGTAGTTATTTTTCTTTAATTTGCTTATTGTTGTATTAAATTAATGATAGTTGTATTAGTGAATGACATGTTTATTATAACCGCATGAAATGAAATTTTGTACACCTGCATTGCGGGTAAAACATAGTGCTCAACCGTATCTGTCTATGTACCATTTTTTCTACCTATGTTTAACAAAATAAATATTCTGATTCTGATTCTGATTCAGTATAATCACAGGGAGAATCACCAAAATCAGGTTATTTCTCATATTTGTTCAACGAACTTGAATAGTTATCTTTAATCCCACAATTAAACCGAGTGCAAGTGTATAAAAATTGGGGACGTGAAGTAAAAGTCTTTCTTATGATCGTCAGTGGGTCAACGGTTTGTGAACTTGAGCCCAATGCTCTAACCGCGCAGTTTTGTATTAAAAGTGAAAACACGCATTAAAATAAAAGGCTGGTTTTAATTCGGAAGTGTAACTCTTTATGGGTCTGGTTATTATAGTTTTATTTTTAATTCTACTTCTTAAATATTATGAATGGGAAAGTTTCGATATTTAGATATTTGAAAGAAAGAAAGAAAAACGTGACGATACAAATTAAATTTAGATAAATAAATGTAATTTAAAAAAAACATGGAATCGCCACAAAAAGGTTTCGCCTCAGCGTAATGCCGACTCAGGGAGCTGGCGCTGATCTTCCGGCGAAATCACGGTGTGTGTAGCACGCTTCGCCTAAAAATTGAACGCGACCTATTAAAACTTGACACCGCCGTCTTGTCACGTCGGGCCGTCACATGAATGTCCAACTGTCAAAAGGTGCGTCCAAAAATGGCGGAGCCTGCTACACACATTCACGACTACAATTGAAAATAAGACAGTATAGCAATTATAATCACTACATAGCTTAAAACAAAGTCGCTTTCTCTGTCCCTATGTCCCTACTATTTGCTATACTATTTGCTACTCATTCACGCAAAAAATGCCTAAAGGATTATGATGAAACTTGGTATATAACGAGTTTATAGCCTGGATTAACATATAGAATATTTTTATAACATATACATATAAAGTGGTAATTTTTATTTTCTATCTCCCTCTTCAGGACACTGGCTGGCATTATTACAATGTCTATATATAGGATGTAAGTGACCAAGACCGCTTATGTTTACTCATGTCTCAGCTATCAGAAGGTTATCTCTTATCAACGTGATAAAAATAGTAAATAAAGCTTAGCATGGCGGTTTTAATCATAAATGTGTCGTCATTATCGCGGCTTTGCCCAAACTACCCAGAGAGCCTGCCGCGAATAGAAAATGAGATATCTCATTCTTTATTGCCTCGAGTTAAGCCTTCAGATTTTAGTACTTAAACTCTTTCCCTCTCACTCATCTTCGTGACTAAAACGTGTTTATCCCTTTATAAATGTTCAAGTGACAGATAAATGCAACGAATTTGAACGACTTAGCTAAAGTAGGTTTAATGGACGGTTATGAATAGGGTTTTTATCATATTGGGAGTACCTCAAGGACTTCTGTTGGGACCATGGTATTACATCAACACCTGATATTTGATTACATCTTGTTTTGTCGAATTCGGTCCGGTCCGTTCCTACTTGGAAACTATGATCACGAACCACCTATTATCGGTACCATCTTTATAAAGTCCTTATATGTAATTCGTATTATACAATCATTGCTTTCCGGTGGCATAACATATAATAGCTTAATTCGACAGATGTCAAAATATCGCGGGAACCTTTAAATAAACAGGTATTGTCCGAATGGAAAGCGCTCTTTTACCACTGCCAACTCATTAAGGTCATTTTCGACGCTAAAAGATCTTATGTCCATGTTGAATTCATAGGAATTGATGTGGCGGGGTTCATAGGCTGAAAGTCACTTTCTACCGTCGACAAATGTTTATATTTCGCACGTTTTTGGAGATATGTGAGTACCGTGACGTAATATATGAATGGTAGAAATGTTGACAAGTTCTCAAGCTTTATGTCAATGGATAGTCCATAAAGATATTTCCTTATTCTTCGTATGTCAATATTAGTTTCGGTCAGTAAAGACGCGATAGAAAATGAATTGCAAGATCAATCGAACACGGCATGTGCAGCTGAACAAAAGCTTGTAATTACAAGCAGAATGGTAACTTATAAATCGTGGTAGTGTTATTCAGCTGTGTTACTATTGCAAATTACGACAGAATGGTAGTGACTTGTAAATCGCGGTAGTGTTATTCAGCTGTGTTACTATTGCAAAACGAAATTCTTGGAACATGAGTAGTGATGTGCTATTATCGGTTCAACAACACATTGCAGCGCGGTTTGATAGATCAATTGACCTGATTATGTTACCTTGGTTATCATTAAATATCTCTTGTCGGTAGAGTAATCGCCAGTTCCCGGTTCTCTGCTAGACTTTTGATCTCCTGATACTACGCGGCACTTATTTCTCCTTCACTTGATAACCTGCAATTATTGAAACTCTCATGTACTCGTACGTGTGTAAATCTGTAAATAAGGTTTAATATCAGTGATAATAATGTAAGAAACGCGAATTTCCATATGCAGATCGCGAGTTCTCCGACTCGTACAACTGGGTTTTTCAATAAACTTATGTACGAAATATATTTTGATAACAATGGCTTTTTGTAAAAGGAAAACATGGTAAGAAAACTGGTCTTATACCAACAAGGTCTAGTTTATCTCTGAGTTGTAAATTCAGATGTCAGTCGCTTACGCAAAACTTATAGTGTCCATGCCAAATTTTGGACGGACACAATAAGAATGAACAGTGACGATACCTAATAGACAACTTCAGCGCACAGCACATACATATGGTACTTAGTGTTTTATGATTCATCATCATCATAATATCCTAGTTCAGTTGCATCCTGACGGATGCCCGGGGTCCACTATCTAATCCCAAGATTTGGCGTAGGCGTTTTAAGGAAGCGATTGCCATCTTACCTTCCAACCCGAGGGGAAACCAGACCTTATTGGAATTAGGCTTGTCAAATGAGTGCAAAACTTGACTGTTAGAAGTTCTCAAGCCGCCCGGAGGTCTCTAGCTTGACTTATCCACTGCTATCATAGACAGCAACCGGGGAATGGCTTAACGTGCCTTCCAAAGCACGAGTCTTAATGTTTTATGAATTTTATGATTAAAATATTAAAAAAAAAAAATATTTATATATCATGTTACAAGCTTGGGTTTCGTGTCATACAATCTTGTCTTAAATTTTATTGTTTTCGTGTCATTTCTACATGTCGCTGATACTTAAACTAGGTAAATCCTGTGCTATATATAAGCATCAGTTTACTTCCAGTTTGCCTACGAACTATCAGTACAATATAAGTATTAAGACCGCTAACATGGAGACTTGATTAATTTTAACTTTTGAATAAGATGATATGATTATTAATAACTAATAATAACTAATTTTTTATTTCAAGCTTACATGGTCATTTACATAAGCTTGAAATAAAAATTTAGTTATTATTTTTATATTTAACATTGCAATTTAATTCTTATCGGCAACGTTTCCAGTGACATAATATCACCAAAGCGTACATCACTATCGAAAATCACGCCTCATCTATCATGTAAATCCGCACCTCACAAGCAGCCCACGTTAAGCGTGAGTATTCTATCCACTCCACTAGATTCACTTTTACTATTAGCATTCGCGGTATGTGGTGAAAACAATTGATTTGTATGTATAATGCTTGCCACTTTCTCGCTCTTGACCTTAGGTTAAGTCCTGGTTAGGTATATAATCAAAGCCTTTCTTTTAGTGCTACGTTACCGTTTCACTTATAAATGGGTATTTTGATGGGTTCGTTAGATAACAAATAGATTGACATGCATAATAGTAATTACAAATAAACAAAGAAATTAAAATAAAACTAAAACTAACCTAAAACGAACCTAAATATACTTATCAAAAACCCTAATCTAACAAACCGCTACCAGTAGGTAACGTTCCCAAAATGCTGGCCGCATTGCCGCGTTGGATGGCAATGCTCAATCTTTGTGCCAGATAAAGGCCAGCATTTTGGTCACGTGTTGCGTCGACCAGACGTCCAGACACTTGTTTTGCTTTAAAGTTAGTCATATTTTCAAGTTTTTGTATTTCTTTTTAATTAACACCTTTTTTGCGTATTTTAGCTTTGCTTTGCACATTACGTAGGTATGAGAATCCAACCACGGACTGACGGAATTTCGTATGTCATAATATTTTGTTTAGATATTTTTTCTGAACAACAGATAATGTTTTGTTTTATTTGATTTTACTGTTATTAACTTAGGTTAGATTAAAATATATGTATGTATATATATAATCTTTTGAAATGACACCACGCCGAGTTTCTGACGCCGGTTCTTCTCGAGGCAGAGGTTTATTTTATGAACCGGTGGTAGTTTTTTGACATCCATAAGTGCATGTAATATGCGTAAATTGAAGAATAAATGATTTCATTTTTTCATTTCATACATATATTTGATTTAATGAACAACTTTATTTTTAACATTGGAATAATAAAATAATATCTCTATGAAAATATCGACATTAGGTACAATAATAATAAATAGAACATGATTAAAATAACGCAAAAGAAAAAATAGAAATGTCAGGTAAAAAATATGTAGGTATTGTAATAATTATTTTGTATATGATATTCTAAATAATTTATAATAAAATATTAACAGTAAAACTAACAAGAAAACAAACAAAGCTATAATTAAAACGTCACTCACCATACACTAATCATTGTCATGTTTTAACAAACATAAATCGGCCACTGGACCAAAACTAATCTGATGCCACAAATATCTAGTCACTTATCATCTATACTGTTACCAGGTTAAAGCCAGAATCTTTGCAATTAGGTATCTTCAAAAATATATACACAAAATTCGTCTTATTACAGAGGCATAAGGTACAAAAGTGTAAAGATGACTTTGACTTTGAAATTGACATCGAGACCTTATCAACGGCTATGAAATTGTATAGACTTGATGCTTGAACTTTCTTTGCGGTAGATGGTTATGATTTGGTTTTATTGTGATGACCTTGCTTATTGGAGTTTCTCCAGTATAGCTCTGTTTAATATCGGTCAGCCGTCTTACTTTTTATTCTGATACTGTTGTTTGATTTAATACATTTATAATGATTTAATTTATACTGAAATAGTAATTTAGTTAAGACACTTAATTGGATCCATGTTGATTATTGTTGATATGCTATATCAACATGGGTCCGATTAAGTGTCTTAACTATATTTATTCGTACTGTCGTCAAAAATATGTATGTATGTATGTATGAGCGTTGGAGTTTCATAGACGTAAAGTCGGAGGATCGGAGTAACCCGCGATTTCGCAAAGTTTAATTTCGTTGCTAGAAAGTAACATCTAAGAAACTTGGGCAAGTGATGGAACAAGTTTCTCTGTTACTATCTACTCTATTTAGGTTTTAAAATATAACCTGGATCGTTTCAAAACAAGTTCTTATCAGAAATCTGTAGTAGTTTAGCAAAGCGTGAAGAAATATACTTTACAACTATGTAATGGTATAACAGATAAGCTTTAGTAGTTTCTGTTACCTACTTACTTCGGTTTTGATTGTACTTAGATTAAGTACCTACCTACTAAAGGTATATATAGCCATGTGTGCATTCAGATCATATATTACCTCCCCCTATTATTTTACATACTTAAGATTTTTCCTATATGTTGCACCGCCCACAATCTTTCTGCTTTGCCTTAAGGTTGACAGGTAGAGTATACTTTTGGCATTAAGTTCGCCTTTTGTACTATAAGTTTTTCTTTTGTGCAATAAAGATTAAATAAATAATACCTAAAAAAGTTTTCTGTCAAATAGGTACAGGCAAACAGTTTACGTATGTTCCTTTGGCAATCCGACCCGGCTTTGCACGGGTACTGGGATAGTCAATTTTTTTCAAATTTTCGTTTAAGACGTTACTTTAATTAGTACCTTACATTTATTCGTGGTGATGTTACTTAATTTAATTAATTCTTATTATCATTATTTTAAATTACACTTTGAAACATTGCTTGCTTACTTTACATACATTATTTAATAGTATTTACGATCATGGTAGAAATTCTTGTATTTTTGACATACACTCAAATTTATATTGTAACTAGCGACCCGCCCCGGCTTCGCACGGGTGCACTATTTAATGGATGTTATTATACATATAAACCTTCCTCTTCAATCACCCTATCTATTAAAAAAACCGCATCAAAATCCGTTGCGTAGTTAAAGATTTAAGCATACATAGGGATATAGGGACAGAGAAAGCGACTTTGTTTTATACTATGTAGTGATTTTTATCGTGAAATAAATGAATGTGAATTAGTACCTCACCATTATTTAAGACCTAAATGTGTAGTTAGATTTATATAAATTTTGCGTGAAGTGTAAAAAAAAAGATACATTAGTATTACCTATATTATTTTGCGTATACCGTTCCAATAGCAGGCAATAATGTAGGTATTTAAATGAATGAAGTCCCAGAAATCAGGTTAAGCGAATACGGACTATCTGAGCCATGTTCAAAACAGTCATCATTTTAACAGTAAAACCTGATACGGTTTTTTGTCCACTTGCCGAGTGCCCGTCTAAACTAGTTCTTTTAAAAACAGTACAGTCGCGCGGAACTGTTTTACGCACGGAAATATCCAATTTATTAGCAGCTTTGCCGCCTGTCAAGCTTCTTTCTCATTAGAATATGAACGTTGAATAAACTGCATAAAGTTGTTTTTGGATCTTGTGATAGATACGCATAACCTGTGGTCTCGATTTTTAATATTCTACTTTCGCGTTTATCGTCAGTTGACGTGCGAATACTGCAGTCTTTTGTTTTAACATTTCCTGACATTAATTGGCCGTAAATATGATATTTAATGCATAATTGTTACATGCTCTTCGTTCGTGATTTACCTTTTACTCGGTTATTATAAAATAGATTGTTTTGTTACGTTAGTGTTTTATATTCCATCGTAAAGATGTTTGTTTCATTTCTTTATTGTTGTTAGTATTCGAACATTGAACGTTGTAATTTCAATACGTGACATTGATTCGTTTTGCTTACGGTCGCTATAATTCGAATATAATGAGTGTGAGAAATTAATGATTAGGTGTATAAACATTTGTTTTAAATTGGCTCAAATGCGACAGCAGAGCGACAGCTGTAGTTTTTATTTCGTTTTATAGGTATAAGTAATGTCGCTCAAGCCAATCCTATCCTAGAATATTATAAACGTGAAAGTTAGTGCTGATGGATGTACGTTCCGCTTAATCTCAAAAACTACTGAACGGATCTCTATGAAACTTTCCAGTATTGTAGCTTAGACATCAGAATAGGACATAGGCTACCTTTTATCCGCGGGTAACACCGCAGGGCGCTGCTAGTATAAAATAATGATAAGTCCTATTTGATCTTTTATCTCCATCCACATAGTAAATCCTCCTTTGTAGGCTCAAAAAGTGCAGGTAAGGACCAGCTTTACAATATCGCCCAGGGCGCAGATGGCCATTACAGCATCAAAAACGGTATCATAATGGCAATTACGATACAGGCTCGTGCTCAAAAAGAGCTCACGAACTCGAGCTCCTGCACTTTCAACATTGTATGCAATGTTTTTGTTGTATGAAAATATGATAAAGTATTGTACGCAACGTTGTATAAGTAATTCAAAAAACGCCTGTGGCGTCTTTATTTTTTGACCTCTGTTATACAACTGTTGCATAAAATACTATACTTTTATGAATTATTTTCTCATTGCACCCACATTTGCTAGTTTCCGTTTAGCCCTATGGTCGACTGGTAGAGAATGCCTCATGGCATTAAGTCCGCCCTTTGTAAATAATAAATAAAATAAAAAATATAACATTAAGCGTGTTAAACCTGCCTCATTAATAACATTGTAGTTGAAGGATTGTTTTTATTTCATTACCGCCTGTATACTCGTACCTGCTAGTCCCCTACCGCCTGTCTTTCAAATGTTTTTTAATACTTTCGTGCGTGATAATACGTTTAGCCTCGACAGGTAGGTGTGTCCAGAACGTTAATGGTGGGATTCGATTCCTGATCGCGTGCCTTTCGTTTTTTATCCTCTTCCCTTCCTCTTTGTTGATTTAATCTTCTTACAGTTTTTACTGGAGGTGTCGGATTCCTGTGTTGGAGATTAGGTTTGATGTAAGGAATGTTAATGTTTTTGGGGTAAATTGACTTAGGTATTATATATTATACATCCACTGGTGGTGTGATGTTATGAACAACACGGTGGATTATTCAGTTGCGTATAATGTTACCCTGTATATTTAATTTGTTTCGATATTTCGGCGATTTTGATCGGCGATATGTTGACGCTTCTCCTACACAGTAGACAAAACCAAACTATTATCATCATCATCATTTCAGCCGAAAGACGTCCAATGCTGAACATAGGCCTCCCCCAAGGCTCGCCATTTAGACCGGTCCTGTGCCGTTCGTTTCCACCGGATTCCCGCGACCTTCACCAGGTCATCACTCAACCTTGTCGGAGGCCTACCGACAGCTCGTCTTCCGGTGCGTGGACGCCACTCAAGCAGTTTCTGGCCCCATCGACCGTCAGTCCTGCGAGCAATGTGCCCTGCAAACTATTATAATCCCATGTTACCTAGTTTGCGCGCTGGTGACATTGATTATGTATGCAAACAACAAAGAGGTAAACCACTCTCCAAGCGGATGGTCCCTCCTCGTATTCCTGTTTTAAATGTAAAATATATATATAGCAGTGTTGCGTGAGCAAGTTCATGTCTGAGCTGAGCCCCATTTACTTTACCATTAGATCTTTACGTTAAGACATATGTGTAAAATATCCATAAAAAATTTATATCATGTTACATTCATTGAATTATTCTCGTTATTATTATATAAAACGATCACTATACGATAAGTAATATAATATAAGCCTAATGTAGTATTGTATGAACATGGTATAATGAGATTTAATAAACTAAACTAAACTAAACTATCATTGCTCGTACTTGGCAGGCCAAAACTGTGAACCCAATTATATAAAATAAAGTTTGTTCTATTCTATTCTATTCTATTCACAGTAGACATCATCCCGTGCTTTGGAAGGCACGTTAAGCCGTTGATCCCGGCTGCTGTCTATGATAGCAGTCGTTAAGCCAAGTTAGAGGCCTTCGGGCGGCTTGAGAACTTCTAACAGTCAAGTTGCCCACTCACTTGACAAGCCTAATTCCAATAAGGTCTGTTTTCCCCTCGGGTTGAAAGGTCAGATGGTAGTCGCTTCCGTAAAAACTAGTGCCTACGCCAAGTCTTGGGATTAGGTAGCGGACCCCGGGCATCCTTCAGGATGCAACTGTACCGGGATAACGCTAGGAGGATGATGATGAGTATATAGACATCAACACGATTCATCATATTCGCATCTCAATTGCATTGCGATAAGGTTTCGCAGTCCCGGCACTGGATTGTGTACAAAGTCCCGTAAATCCCCGGTTTTATCCCCACAATGTTTGCACGTGCAAGCTAAGCGTTTGAAATCATTAACAAAACAAAACATGGCTAAATAATCTCGGCGGCAAATTAAACAAACACTACTAGTAGTTACGTTATAGGTACTTATGAATTAAGATTACACACAGATCAGATATTGCTCAATATAAGACATACCAAGATAATTTACGATGTGAACGCACAATATCTAAGATGAAGATGGCTTAGGCAATAAATTATGTCTAAGAACGCAATCACCTAATCAATTTATCGTAGGTATGATGCGTGCAAAGATCAAGCGAAAAAATGCTCGCAAACTCGAATATTAATCATATTTCATCAGCAATTTAATGTAGGCTAGTAAATCTACACAGTTTTTGCGAAATATTTGTACCTACCTAAACTAGTGGCTCTGTGAGCTGTAGACCTCGTGAGTGAGTTTTTTTATCGTTTCCAAAATCTGACATTATAAAAAAGATCAATTATCAATATCGGTTCTGCTAACAAAATTTCACGAGAAGCGGTTGAAAAATGCGACCTGTAGGGGAGAACAAACCGAAATTCGGAGGCAGAAACTTACAAAATCTTAAAAATAAAAATTGTTTTTGAAAATTTGCAACTCGACAAAAAAATTCTATATAATTACCGGACCTGCTCGCAAAATTTCACGAGAATCGGTTGAGAAATGCGACCTGTAGAGGAGAACAAACGGAAATCCGGACATACGAAAGCATTTTTGTCGAAGCTGAAGCAGAGACCTTTCAGATATAGTATTAAGGAGGTACATTTAGAAGACAATATATAACATATATTTTATGATTATATGACACATTGTGTACTGTGTATGTAGTTTGTTTACGAGAACGAAGGAGTACAACGGCGTTCAGAGAAAATATTGCATTCCGCATTAACGTATTGCATAATTTGTTTCGTCAGTAAAGATAGATGATGGTTGTTCCTCGAGCCAGTAGTCGCCTAAGCAATAGAAAGCCTTTCTATCTTCCTCTCTGTCGCACTAATATCGGCAGGCATGCGCCTTTTTATAGAATGATTGCATCATATAGCGTCATCAAGTCCGACGTAGACATTTTCCACTGTTCCTTAGCCTCAGTAAGAACCAAACTTAAAGCGCTTCTCTAATGAATTAATTGTAGCTATTTTATTTCTTATTATTTTTAGGTCTTTCCCGGTTCCATTCATTTTTCATAGTTTTGTTTAGCTGAACTTACTAAATTCAATTATAAATTAGTATAACCATTGTTTTGAAAATTTTGTAAACTATTATTTTGTTTTTAGTAAAACCTGCATGCCATATTCTATGTATGATGTGTCTTCTTTTTTAGGATGTACAAGTGTGTAACTAGCCACTGTAATGTAATAGACCATGAGTGTTCAAAACTTGTAACATCTAGTTTGTAGACCATAATAATAAAAAAAGAGATATTTAAGATTTTCTACATACTTAATTCCTTACATGAGATCATAGCAAATCCGTGCGCGGATTGTAAATCACTAGGCTAAAAGGATAAAGGGACGAAAAACTAACCATAAAATGGCAAAACTCCCAGCGACAAAACTCAGTAGCTCGATTCCACTCACACCTCAGATTCGGTTGAAACCGCTCAACCAATCTCACTGGAGCGCAAACTCTTAGAGTATTCCAGTATTCCAAACCACACGCGCGGTCGTGCCGGAGGTTTTCCCCTGGATTTTCCCCAGGCTACTCTCCAACCGCGCACTCCTATCGCTTTATTGGGCCCAGCCTATAAAGCCACAGTCAGGTTCAAAAAAAAAAAAAAAACATAAAATGGTTGTTTGAACATCCATCATTTTACTTAACAATGAACACAAAAACCTATCGATGTCCAGGAACCGATTCATCGTCCGATTAGCCAAGCACTTGGCCGACTTACGGTATCGAGTCGCCAATTACTACGAATCGATTCTTCCGGAAAATCGGTGTAAGCGATTGTGTAATGTAGTGCAATGCTATCCACGATTTTACCAGTAAATTTAGCATCTGATAATGTTCTTAATGCACTGAGTTAGAGATTGTTTTAGCGTGATTCGTAGATATTTGGATTTGATGATCGCAGATACTCGGGTGCCCATTTTACACAAATTCACAATTGTATCGGGTTTTCGTTTATACATTGTGGTCTTCTGGCAATCTGATATCATGGATCTCTCGTCTCGCGTCCTGGCTCATATACCATATGCCTTCTCTTACATAAGCGCATATCCAAGTGTGTGCGAGCGAGACAAATGATCAATTGATCAACAGATAGGTTTACAAAAATGGGAATGGCATTTAGAAAACGGAATCCTTAAAATTCAAATTAATGGGTATTAGTGTGATGAGCATGAATATTTGTTTCTGAGTCTTGGATGTTTTCTATGTATTTAAGTATTTATATCTATTAAATTTATCGTCGTCTAGTACCCATAACACAAGCCTTCTGGAGCTTACTGTGGGGCTGGTTCGATTTGTGTAAGATTGTCCTCTAATATTTATTTATTTATAGAAAGAAAGAAAAAAGAAAGAAAGAAACATTTATTCACAGACACAGAAGACACACATATTACAAAAAAAAAAACAACAACAACAGAAGAAAACAAACCACAACATGTGTGTCCCCGCGGCAGTGAAACGGACACTGGCTCAGCATTTATTTATTTTATATAATTGAAAAATCTAATGCTCTGAGCAGGATTCGAATCTACAACAATGGGAGAATACACGGGCAATCGCTCTAGCCAACTGAGCTACCAGAACAATCAAGCTCGGTCACCGAATATTTAAACCAACGTCTTACAACGGAATCCTTGACAGAAGTAGCGTCACTGAAGTCTTCAAACATTATGTACAGCCTATTCGTCCCGGTACCGCCGCACACCGGGTAGAGTCAGTCCGACCCAGGTCGGGCCTAGCTGAGTTTCTTGCTGGACTCTTCTCAGCTAGGCTATGTTTAGTGAACCAGCGACAAAACTCCCAGTAGCTCGATTCCACTCACACCTCAGATTCGGTTGAAACCGCTCAACCAATCTCACTGGAGCGCAAACTCTTAGAGTATTCCAGTGTTCCAAACCACACGCGTGGCCGTGCCGGAGGTTTTCCCCTGGATTTTCCCCAGGCTACTCTCCAACCGCGCACTCCTGTCACTTTATTGGGCCCGGCCTATAAAGCCACAGTCAGGTTCAAAAAAAAAAATGTACAGCTTGTATTATTACCATACTCAAGTAAATTGAAACCACTCCCTGCCATTATCCTTTCAATGCCGGTTGCTCTAACAAGTTAACGAGTTGAGCGGAGAAATGGCCGGCTATTTTCTCTGGCTTGACCTCTGACTGTCGAAAGCCTGCAAGGCCGGTGTGCGAATGTATATTATATTCATAATAGCTGCAAGGAACATTTTGCTTTCTCAACTTACATAATTATTATGATATACACTTATAATTCTTAGCTAAATAATGTTTACTGTGTGAAATAAATGCACTTTATTCTGCACTAGCGACCCGCCCCGGGTGCACTATTTAATGGATGTTATTATACATATAAACCTTCCTCTTCAATCACTCTATCTATTAAAAAAAACCGCATCAAAATCCGTTGCGTAGTTTTAAAGATTTAAGCATACATAGGGATATAGGGACAGAGAAAGCGACTTTGTTTTATACTATGTAGTGAAGTAGTCCGCAATGGCCCTTTTACAAGTAAAAAACTACAAGCGTTTCTTAAAAGACCACTGCCGAGAAGAAACGCCAAAAGAAACTCGATTTTCTCCCAAAATATGCTTATTACAATGATATCATATCATATCATATCATTTATTTGCATTGATCACACATCGTCGTACATAATATACATGTCAAAAATAATAACCATGAGCTATATAAATTCAAGCTGAGATTAATAAATTTTAATTTTAACACATTCTTAATTAAGGTGTAGTAAATTGTTCCAATACGGTGAGGCAATGAACACGTATGTCTGTCCCTGTAAAAATTCCGTAACCGAGTAAAAGGCCTTTTGGACCAAGAAACACTTGAGCTTATGTGCGAAACCAAGATCTGAGGTAGCATCTTTTATTTCCGTAGGTATCCTATTGAAAATACGCGGCCCTATAATGTTAAAAGAGTTGCTTGTCTTCGAAAGTCTATACCTAGGTATAATTAAGGCAGGCCTCCGCCTGGACGAGTCCCGCGCGGCGGTGGTGGCGAACTGGTATTTGTTGCGTCGCATTAATTTACTTACCTCAAATATAAAGAGGGAGGGAACCGTTATGATTCGAAGCCTTATAAAAAGTTCTCTCGCTGGTTCATCCGGCGGTACCCGGCACATAGACCGTATAAGCTTTTTTTGAATAATAAAGGGACGATCTCTACTTATCCTACATAAGTAAATCTGAGTGGTAAACAAGAAAAAAAGACAACATAATAAAACGAGGGAAAAACAATAGATATTTGGGAAGTGCAGTTCCATAGGAAAACATGTTAATAATAATACATGTAAGCTTATGTTAAAACAATTTGAGAATACAACAAACTTAATTAGCTAATATTATTAGAATAGTTTATGTTATAATACTTATAATAAACTTACATTTGTAACTTGCACTACTACAGCAGTTGATGTACTTAATTAAATAGCTAACTTAAAACAGTAATATAAAGAAAGGGAGCTTATTTCTGCCAACAAACTGTTATACAGTTTGGCGGAAGTTATAATAAGTTGTAAAAGAGTACTGTTTTCGTGAATAAATGCTTTATTTTATTTTATTTTTTTAATGTCGTAACTGTATATGAATTACCAAATACGAGATAAGGAAACTATAAAATGTAGTTGTAATAAATTTAGATTATTAGATTTAATCATTAACAATAACAAGTCACTTAAGCTTAAAAGGTTAAGGCTATCTACACGCTGCTTCAAATCCCGACACAAAAAATTGCTCAGACCAATCTCCGCTATCAAGACTTTTTTTTAATAGCCTATATAGTGTCCCACTGCTGGGCAAAGGCCTCCCCTCTTTCGCCACTCGTCTCGGTCGTGGGCCAGCTCCCGCCAATCCGTACAAAATGTATCAAGGTCGTCCCGCCATCTCCTTTTAGGTCTACCTCTGCCTCGGGAGCCATCTTGTGGGATCCATTCAGTGGCTACTTTGGCCTATCGCTTCGGATGCATTCGACAGACATGCCCAGCCCAGTCCTTCAGCTTTGCGGTCTTAACACCCACATCTACGATACCAGTGTTGGAACGCAGCTCCGTGTTCTTGATTCGGTCAATGGGGGCTATCCTTTTTCTGTTCACCAGGTGGCGCCACTGTCGACTAAGGTCCAGCTGTCAAAAATTGTTATTGGTTATTATGGACATAAGAACGAAGTTTACATTTAAATCATATTCAATACCGTAAAACCGTACCGTAAAAATATCGAATATACCGCATTGTAGCGTGGTCCCGTTTTGTTCGGAAAAAAGGAGGAAATAATTTTCCGAAAGACAAATCTGTCTAAAAGCCCTGACAGTCATTTACCCTTAATTCATATTTGCCATAATCAAGCTCAGATATTGCAAAATAGTGACCATATTGTTCCAATTAGATATTAACCCGCGTAGCGCAACGAAAAAGAGTGACATTTGACGTTTCGGAGGACCCACGCTACACTAGCGCCTCTAGCGGCGAATTCATACGCGATAGCCCATTCTACGGACTCCAACGAAAGTCTTGCAATGGAACGCAGCATTAAAAAAAATCGAACTCAAATCGGTTCATCCGTTAGGGAGTTATGATACCAATAACCACAGACACTCTTTTGCTTTTGGTTAAAAATGAGGACCTGCATTACACTGGTAGATAATGCATTAAGTCTGCCTTTCTACAATAAGAGGTAAAGATAACTGTAAGAATTACCATGGTTTCGTGTAGATAAACCACATTTAAGATAATCTTTATCAGCGATAACCCGTATTATCCGCCTCGCTGGCCTGTGTCAATAGTGTTAATTGTGTGAGATTACTCCCAACCTTGCCGTTAATGGCTGCGCCGGCGCAGTTGTATCCTATACATGCCGTCGGTGAATGCTTGATTCAAGTTTTTTTAATACAGTCAGCAATGAGGGCTATCGTTTTTGTGCTCAACAGTTGGCGCCACTGTCGAGTAAGGTCCAGCTGTCAAAAATTGTTATTGGTTATTATGGGCATGAGAACGGATTTCGAAGTTCGGAGTGTAGGCCCTCAGTTCTTGGCCTCTCGGCCGACATTGTTTGGGTGGATCAACTATTCTTTGTTGCTCGTTACCATTGTTACGTCCCCTGAGTCACTCTTTAAAACTGTAATTTTATAGGGTTTAAAATTACCAAACACGAGTTTTAGCGATGAGCATAAATCCATTTGGACGTGGGCCATCTCTTGAGCATGTTTGAAGTCCTTATTATACATATTTTTCTAAGAAACTCGGTTACTGTTGTCTCCTCGCTGACGGGACACAATAACAACAAGAAAAAGTTGATTGACCCGTTTAACGCGGTACGCTAGACCACGAATCCACTTTGACACTAACAGGTGATGTTAAATGTCAAATTGTTATTCTGACTAACCAACTTATTCTAACAACACCAGTATAATAAAGTCAATCATGCTAATAATTTCCTATACGGCCGTAGCCACACATTTAGTTTTTCAATCCTCGTGCATGGCTGCATTGTTAGCCAGCCAAGGTGAGTCGGTTGGCCGGTCGCATTCCGCTCGTTTCGTGGTCGTGTTTCTAGATCAACTGATAATGTAATTTGGCAGCCGGTGCATAAATATGTATGCGTTTTATCGCCTCATGTCATTGAGATAGAGTTCAAAAATGTGTATGTATTTGTGACGTCAATTGTAAGCCAATTTATTTACATTCCGTGGGCAGTTGTTGTATTGAGGCTTTGGATTTTATCAATTAATTTTAATGTGATGATGTTGTATTTCATTCATAGTTCTTTTTTGAACCTGGAACAATAAAGCGATAGGAGTGCGCGGTTGGAGAGTAGCCTGGGGAAAATCCAGGGAAAACCTCCGGCACGACCACGCGTGTGGTTTGGGACACTGGAATACTCTGAGTTTGCGCTCCAGTAAGATTGGTTGAGCGGTTTTAATCGAATCTGAGGTGTGAGTGGAATCGAGTTACTGGTCTGAGGTGTGAGTGGAATCGAGCTACTGGATCAACTACCTTATTAGAGCACAATAAAAGACAGTTGACATACACTCAAGAACAAAAATTATGGCTACACTTTCTATTGAAATTCAATACAAAGTGTAGGTACCAATTTTTTTGCTTTTGAGTTTATATGTATAGGATTACTATCCATATAGCGACACAATATTATACACTTAAGAAGATACATAAATATATTTTTAAATACAATGAAAATGGTCTCACGCATAATATAAAGTCAATTAAAGTAATTTATTTCTTATAATAAGGTCTATTATTAAACACTTTTATAGTACCTTAATCGAATATCGATCAACATACTCGTAGTATAGGTTTAATAAATATTTATTGATATACAGGCGGTGTTAATAGTTAAATAACAATAACTTAAATAATATTACAACTAACTTAAATCTAAAACAGGCCCTTGGGGCATTGTACCGAGGATGCTGGTATAGGTTAGGTTAGGTTAGGACCTAGTCTAGATATTGCATTTAGGCTCGGTTTTATAAACATCCGTTAGACCTTATGTCGGTTTGTTATGTCAAAAAATGTACTGAGTTACTGAAATTTGATCTGACGTTTGGTCTAACGGATCCTTATAAATAGACCTTATGTCGGTTTCGTATGTCAAAAAATGTACTGAGTTACTGAAATTTGATCTGACATAAGGTCTAACGGATCTTTATAAAACCGTGCCTTAGTGTACTAGGTAGGTATTTCTATTTAGTGTTCGTATTTGTTAAATATAAATCAACAATTCGTAAACAAACACCCAATTATGCTCCGGCCATCGAGACTAATCGATTCACACCTCATTTACTAAACAACTGTACAAGTAGGTAACGTTTGGGAAATGTCCATGTTTATTTTTCAAGAATGACTCGACCTGACTGTGGCTTTGCTTTACAGGGCGGGTCCAATAAAGCGATAGGAGTGCGCGGTTGGAGGGTAGCCTGGGGAAAATCCAGGAAAAACCTCCGACACGACCACGCGTGTGGTTTGGAACACTAGAATACTCTAAAAGTTTGCGCTCCAGTGAGATTGATTGAGCGGTTTCAACCGAATCTGAAGTGTGAGTGGAATCGAGCTGTTGGGAGTTTTGTCGCTGGTTCACTTAACCTTAATTAACACAGGCTTACCTAGGTGCCCTTTCCTACAGATTTTGATGAGAAATAAGTCTCATAAGTTCTGCGCTGTCTCATATTGTGTTTGGACACCACGCCACTATTTTACTAAGTGACGATTAACTCTATCTAGAAACGAAATGACTAAAAAATCGGCCGGCCAATTAGTTCAAAGGACGCTTTGCCACTGCCACTGGTAAATTGTTGTTATCCTCCTGCACATAATAATATGTTTATTTATATATGCATTGCGCAATCACATAAACCATAGTTTACGATCAGAGCCTTGTCAAGGTGTGTGTAGGAATTCTAGCATAGCCACGCTAAGTGATGCTTTGAGCACACATTTTCACGGTTCCACGCTAAATCGTCTAAACGTTATTGTGTTCCAAAATAACGTATTGTCCTGAGGCGATAGCACATTATAATACAACGTATTTATTGTATGATTCAGAATTGTTTAACAATTAAATAAGTTACACTTACAAATTTAGAAATAAAGGAAAAATTGAAAAATTTAGGCACCGAGCAGGATTTGAATCTGTGACCTCCCGGCACTCGCGGCCAGTCGCTCTAGCCAACTGAGCTATAGGTGCAACCGCCACTCGGGCCGAAACGCTCGGGCTGTACGCCTCCCTTAAGGCGTTTGTATAAATGAAGGAATGGTTGAGGAATTTCGGCCCGAGTGGCGGTTGCACCTATAGCCCAGTTGGCTAGAGCGATTGGCCGCGAGTTCCGGGAGGTCGCAGGTTCGAATCCTGTTCGGTGCCTAAATTTTTCAATTCTTCCTTTATTCTAAATTTGATAAAAAGTCAATAACATAAAAAATACTAGTCTTAAGCCGTCGCTCCCGGCGAAAAAAATAAACAATTGTTTTGTTATGATCCCTGGGATTAATTAAGACTAGTATTTAAAGGCAGATCAAAAAAATAACCTAACAACCTAAAAAAGCTGATTTGCGCAGATACTAATTGCACATCAGACTCATTACTCGGTTTTGGTGTGCATGTGCAATTAGTAAATGCAGTGCAAATCAGTATAGTTTGATGCGCGGTCAGTATTTCATGCTAAGCGATTTACATTTTCTCATAAATTAATATTCCATGTAGCAGAGATAAACAGGAAAAGAAAACATATAAGATAATAATGATACACGTCCTTACATCCGTTAGACGCACATTTCTCCTCATTTTGAGGTTACAGTAGAAACTGCAACCACTTGGCAAATAGCATGACGTGGAGTGATAGGTATTCAAGTGGCAAGGCCACATTTGCATACTCCCATACATTTTCGACGACCGGTTTAGCCTAGTGGGTAGTGCACCTGCCTGTGAAGCTGACGGTCCTGGATTCGAATCCCGGTCAGGGCAAATATTTGTGTGATGAGTATGAATATGTGTTTCTGAGTCTTGGATGTTTTCTATGTATTTAAGTCATCATCATCATCATTTCAGCCGAAAGACGTCCACTGCTGAGCATAGGCCTCCCCCAAGGCTCGCCATTCAGACCGGTATGTATTTAAGTATTTATATCTATTAAATATATCGTCGTCTAGTACCCATAACACAAGCCTTCTTGAGCTTACTGTGGGGCTAGTTCGATTTGTGTAAGATTGTCCTCTAATATTTATTTATTTATTTATTTTGTGTTCAGGTTCGTTCCACGGTATTTAAATCTTTGTTAGAATGTTTATTCAATCTAACATTCACATTTAGTTTTGCGTCGTTAGTTATCGGGAAATTCGGGTACAATACAATACAATACAAATATTCATTATTGTTCACCAGAAAATACATTGAAAACAAGATTAAGAATTAAACATGTTGATGGTAGAGAACAGGCGGTCTAATCGCTAAAAAGCGATCTCTTTCAGACAACCTTTGGGTGGTGGAGACATAAAAGAAAAACGATTTGAAACGGGATATTTATCATGTATAATGTATTTGTGAGTTCCCGATATTTCGGCACTGTTGCAAGCACCATTATCAAGTATTAACTCAAATCGTAATCGTGTTTCAAATCGTAATTCTAATGTAAATGACCATGTGAGCTTGAAATCTTATATAAGAGAAAAATTTGACCTGAGTAGGTGAAACATATTAAGTAGTATAAACAACCGAATCATAAAAAAGATCATACACTTACATAGATATATAAACCTACACAAACATACAAATACAATACGTATCGAGACGATGTAACACGTCATAACAGACTTACAAACGACAAAAAATACATCAGCAAACCTTTATGAAAGAGATAAGTAGTTCTAAACATAGAAAGAGTTTTAGGACGTCTAATTTCGTATTCGAGATGTGGGCATTATAGCGACCATGTTACTGATTCAGTGTAAAATCTGGGCCTCTTTTAACAAAGCTATAGCTATAACTTTATAAACTGCCAAAATTGGTCAAAAAGCCAAAGGTCATCATCAGTGCTGCCAGAAACGGGCTCTGTTTTTATTTTACTTTATCGATAAATAATCGTTATTGTTCTCCAAAATTTTCTCTTTCTAATTTCATAATCTAAATAACGCATTAATTGTAATTTTGCTGATATTGGAAACTTAAATTGTACTCTTGATTATTGCTATACTGACCTGGTATCTTAACTTAATGATGTTGCACACCTGTTATTGATAAATTCACAAAAAGATCGTCAATATGTAAAATAAAAAACATAAAAAAATTTGATATGCCCACCGAAAAGATTTCTTATGTTCACTCTCATTATTACTATTTTTTTTTAAACTGAAGTATCATTAACTATCGAGTCTAAGGTTCAATGGCTGTGCATACCAATTACCAGTCCAGGTTATTCAAGCCTCGTAATAAAATGCAGCCTTTCCACTTCCACTTCCGTCTGTAACGGTTCTTTTAACACGACTAACTGACACACCTAGTACTTATTAATACACTGTATTCAACACAATACAAATCATATATAACAAGGATATGTCAAGCTTAAAACTTATACAAAAAATCCAAATCGTACTGACCAGAGGTCATTGTCGCAATAAAAATCTTAATAGCGCGAGTCAGGAATTGTGACAGATGGTACAGCGCCATCTAGTAGCAGATTCTACTAATATTTTGAAACGGACGCTATTTAATAAGAATGCTACGGGGCGGTACAGATAGCATAATTGGTTGTAGACGCCAAATAAAAAAAAACGATTTTTTTTCTCGAATAAGTGCCTATGAAAATTAGAATCAAATGGTGAAAAAATGATCCTAACAGAATAAATAATCACAAAGTTATAGGTGCTCACAATTTTAGGACCATCTCCTGTTTCTTTCGCGCAAAACGACCCTTAATATGAAAAGATCGTCATTTACTATGACGTTAGAGGATTGTGACGTCACATCTGCAGCACTTTCTGTCTAACTAGCAACACTAGAACAGTTAGTTATAAATTTATTATATTTTTTGGTCTTTCTTCACTAAAATTGTATTATTATTTCAAAGAAACATCTTTAGATATACTATTTGAGCAAATAAACTTATTATAGACAGCGATTTCAGTTTAGTGCCTACTATTCCGTTTCCAATCAGCAACGTATTTATTTAGCCTACACATCAAACCTATTTTCACATATTTCATAGATAGTATCATACAGTATAATCTTATAAATATATCCACAAACATGAACATATACATACATACCTATATTATTTTCTACACAAACTATAATGTCTTAGGCATACAGTTTCCGACAAGCAGCATGCAAATTCGTATTGTACGAAGGGTCGGCCTGAAAACCAGCGTTGTAGTAGGTAAGCCTGCTGCAAAACACATGCTGAGGTTCGCTCCTTTTTAGCATCATAATTTTAAGTCTTTATTTCTACATGTAAACATATCAATTTGTGCCTATTTAAGTTTTATTGTAAGGCTTGTAATGTTTTATTGCATTGTAAACACATCAATTTGGTGTAAAATAAAAAATTCTCTATGTCTATGTCTATAATACATTACGTAAAATGTAACTCGAAGGCTGATGTTAACGCGCGCTGGATCTACGGTGGCCATTTCCCTACAAATTTCTTCCTAGTGGTCAATCTCACATGTACGTTTTGTATTCCAATTTTATTACTGTTTGTGTCCCATTTCTACGCATGATGGTTTAAGAGTAGCAACGTTAGATGGTATTTTTTGAAACGTTAAGCCTCTTCAATAACCAAGCGTCTAATTTTATAAAAACCAATATTCAATAAAAAAAATGCTGCTCAAAAATTTTACGATCTTTTTTCCTGCTACCCTATCCTAAGGTTATCTGGAAGAGAACGCTTTAAAGCGATAAGACCGCCCGTTGTTGCCATTAACTGTTTTAAATGTTATTCTTTTTTTGTAAGAATTCCCTAGATTAGTGGTGCAATAAAGAATATTTATTATTATTATTATTATTAAATGGCTTAATAAAAACCTGAGTGAGTTTTTTTGTAACAAGTACCAAGGCATGATATATCCACGGTTTTTTCAACTATAGGAGAAGATAGATAGATAAATTGTTTATCTGTTCGCCACATTCTTCACACACAAGTTACAGCAAATAAAAACAAAAAACTAAATAAAAAAAATACTAAACTTAAAACAACACAAACCAAAAAAAGACACAATTGTAAAACAGAATTATTAAAGAAAAGAAAATTACAAACGCAGTATAAAACATTTCAATATACAGGGTGTAACAAAACTAGTAAGGATTCGTTTAAGGGCATATTCGGTATCGTGTTCTGATTAGGACAAAGTAGAAAAAAAAATTTTTTGATGCGAAAAAAAAAAGTTTATTTTCTATGTGGCAGGTCGTCCAAGTCAGCCAACTGTCCAAAGGCTAAAAATGTATTGCATCAAAAAAAAAATACTTATACTTTTTCCTAATCAGAACACGATACCGAATATGCCCCTAAACGGATCCTCACTAGTTTCGTTACACCTTGTAGGTTGGTGGTGTGCATTGCAGCAAAACAAAAAGGTCCAACTTAGGGTAGCTTTACTCGCAATTGAGCAAGTAATTCATATTTGAACACAGTTTTGACAACATGATTTTTTATTTAAATTTCGAAACGTCCATGCGTGAATGAAGAGCAAGAACAATCCAGCGAACAAGTTAACAATTTAGGAGCTACAGTAGCTTTCAATCAGAAATGCGAAACGTATGTCCCGATTGGCCCTTTACCGGCATCACACCAGCTATTTATTAGCAAGGGCTATGCATTCAAACTGCTGGAACAGGTTCCTAATTCACCGCTGAATGCTAACGGTTACTAGTACGTATCTGATTGGTTAATATAACGGTACGTTAAATATTTTCAACACGTGCGTTCCATTTATCATGCCGATGTGGATTAACTTATAATTAGACGTGATTAATCTTTATAAATCGATCAATCTACGAATTAACCTTCCCATGAATCCATGGAATTCGATTCCTACTGGATTATGAGTGCCATGTTTTGAAGCTATTGGAGAAAAGCTTTAATGATCTATATTTGGAAAATTAAAAGACTAAAACACTGACACATATAGTCCCTATTCGTCCCGGTACCGCCGCACACCGAGTAGAGTCAGTCCAACCCAAGTCGGGTCGGAGTCGGTTTAGTGAACCAACAACAAAACTCCCAGTAGCTCGATTCCACTCACACCTTAGATTCGGTTGAAACCGCTCAACCAATCTCACTGGAGCGCAAACTCTTCGAGTATTCCAGTGTTCCAAACCGCCCGCGTGTCGGAGGTTTTCCCCTGGATTTTCCCCAGGCTACTCTCCAACCGCGCACTCCTATCGCTTTATTGGGCCCGGCCTATAAAGCCACAGTCAGGTTCAAAAAAAAATTGGTATTTAATTTTAAAAAAGAAGTATAATCAATGGACATTGTAGCTTTAATATTTCCTTTAGTATAAAACAAAGTCGCTTTCTCTGTCCCTATATCCCTATGTATGCTTAAATCTTTAAAACTACGCAACGGATTTTGATGCGGTTTTTTTTAATAGATAGAGTGATTGAAGAGGAAGGTTTATTTGTATAATAACATCCATTAAATAGTGCACCCGTGCGAAGCCGGGGCGGGTCGCTAGTTTTGTATAATCAACAAATAATAATAATCACACTAAATTATCTGCATATTGATAAAGCTGTCAGTATGAGTATAACCGATTTTTTAATTTATAAACAGAAATAAGGTGCAAATGTCAAACTTATTAGCTTTGTGTCGACTATAAAAGTACACAAATCGCTTCATCATCATTGTAAATAAGCAGATCATTAAAACCTGGACGAACAAGAGCTCATGGGTCATTCTACTTTTTCACGACCAGTTTTCTATTAAAAAAAAAATCTATTGTATGTATTGAATTAGTGTACAAAAATAGGATTTCGAAATAGTACCTGAACTTAATAAAAGGAATCTATAGGTAAAAATACTCAAATATTAACATATTGCTGTAAAAGGTGGGTAACACAGTGGTAAAAACCATTTTTTCATACAAATGGTGAGACATCCAAGGACCACCGAGTTACTCGATTTATGGATATTAGCTGTGGTTCGTTAATTACCAAAACAATCGAAAGTGATACTGCAATTAAACCGCTTTCTAAATAACAACACAAAAATATGAGTGAGGGCCAAGTATTCCAAAATCTGCATTTAAAAATGAGTGTCTGAAAATTATGTAGGTACATGAAAAAGTAGAATGGCCCTCATATCTACTCTTAACTACCGGTCTATGAACTTCGAGTGTAAAAAACCTCGTTAGGCACATTTTGGTGAGCAATATATTCCCTGTCAAATACTCGTATCAATTTGGGTACGCCTAAAACTCTCTCTGATTCTGCAAACACTAGCTTTGTTCTATGTGGGTTTTTTCTACATCACATTACGTATTCATGATTTTTGATGGTCACGACACAGGCTTGTTTCAACCGAGCTTACGTAGCGTGATTGAAATTTGATTGATCACTCGCCCACAGAGAATGTGTGTATGCGTTGAAGGTTGCATCTAACGAGCGGAGCTATTATTAAGCATTCTATTAATTTGGTTTGTAATTCGCATAGTTGAGAGGCATCTGTTGATGGTAAAATTAATACGTAACATTCTCAGCCTGTAATCGCCTACTACCGTTAGCAAATACGCCACTCATACGTCTCAATCTTCTATTCAAAAAAAGGTCGGCAAAGTGACGAGTCGTGGGCGTCCATGGGCTTGATGTCTGTTTACCATCGTCCATGTCAATAATATATATAATAATAATCATTTTGTTTTCAGACAAGACATCCATAGCATTGTTAGTAACATTTGTTCACTTAATAAATAAATAAATATAAATATTTTTTGAACAATCTTACACAAATCAACCTAGTCCCAAACTAAGCAAAGCTTGTACTATGGGTACCAAGTGACGATATACATACTTATATAGATACTTAAATACATAGAAAACATCCAAGACTCAGGAACAAATATTCGTGTTCATCACACAAATACATGCCCTGACCGGGATTCGAACCCGGGACCTCCAGCTTCGAAGGCAGGGTCACTACCAACTAGGCTAAAGCGGTCGTCTTATATATTACTTATATATCTAGATTAGTTATAATTATTTGACTATTATTAATTACGAGGAATATTATTTGACATTATAAATGGGAGTCCCTCCCCCAGTCCCCCATATGTATAATGTTCCAGTGTTTTACAACTGGGCAGTTAACTTTCTCCAATATGCTATTCAGGAGGCTGTTGGCACTATCCCTCACTCTGCGCATCAGTGATGCTACTCGCTTCCGTAGTATTGCGCTAAAACCGTCGACATTTGCATCCATAAACATACCTGATGCGCTACAGTATCGTGGTAGTCCCAACAGCACCCTGAACGCATTGTTGTATTGTACACGAAGGGCGTTTAGCGATTTTTGGGATTTTTGTCCAGAGACAGAGAGAGAGAATATATAATGAAATATTTTGTATTTGGTTGCGTGTATAATGGTATATGTCATAAAATTAACATAGAAACACGATGAGGATCGGAACACCACATTCCATGGCGTGAATTAAGTATTACTTAACTACGTATAGGTGGATATGGTGAGGCACGCGATGAATTACCAAATGTGGCTAGGAAAGAGGGCGTAATGGCATGTTTAGTCCTTCTAAGCAAATGGGTATCCTTTTTGCGGCGCTAATAATGCTCGATTTGCTTACCAATTCAATTAGAATTTTACCTTATTCCTATCGACAAAGTGACCTTTTGGCATATGGGCCATGCTCTTTGTGACGTAGCGGTGTGGTCTATAGAATTCTGATTGCATCTATCGACCTGACAAAATTCACCTCTTATTGTTTACCCCATTTTTTTCGAATGGCTAGGTTATTTCAGATGCACTCAGAACATGGCTATCTTCATAAACTAATCATCATCCTCATCATCATATCATCCGGCTGCGGCTAAACTAATACATAAAACAAAAACAAATCAAGATCTTACTAACTACCTAAACCTAACCTAAACTAAAGGCCTAAACTGTATGGGCATGGGTCGCCCAAGTCGCTGCCACTGGGCAGAGTTCCCATAAGGCTGGCCGCGTTGCCTCGCTGAATGGCAATGCCTATTCGCTGAGCGAGGAACGAGCCAGCCCTACTGTCACTGAGGATCGGATAAGCAAATAACTTAATCTTTTGAAAAGTAATTGCATCCGGTCCCCAAGGACCCAGGGTCTCCACAGCAAACGCCGCAAATAAAAAAATAAATATTTGTGGACAATCTTACACAAATCGACCTAGTCCCAAACTAAGCAAAGCTTGTACTATGGGTACTAGGCGACGATATACATACTTATATAGATAAATATATACTTAAATACATAGAAAACATCCAAGACTCAGGAACAAATATTCGTGGTCATCACACAAATAAATGCCCTGACCGGGATTCGAACCCGGGACCTCCAGCTTCGTAGGCAGGGTCACTACCAACTAGGCTAAAGCGGTCGTCAAATATGTAACTATCGCCGAGAGTAACATTTATAACCAATTGATATTTATGACCCGCTAGACATTGGGGTCATGGGGTCCATATAAAATGAACGAAGCATGAAATTAAAGAAGTCAATTCATTATGTTATTTTTCCCAGTCGTGTGTTACGAAATACCAAATCGAGTTACGATAAGTACTCATTCTGTAACTTGAAGTCGCTATCGAATTGTAAAGTACGCACGAAGCGAAACATTTTTCCCTCAGTCTTTATGGCATTGACGTAAGGTTGACTTTCATCTGGCTCGTAGAAAAGTTTTTTCACACTAAGTATGCCAATCGTCCGCCGCTGTCACGAGAGTTTCGAATTGACAATGATAAGATTACGGAAGTGACATTTTTGGAATTCCTGCTATCCTAGTCATTGGTATTTGAAGTTGTTGAGTTAGCAAGATTATCTGATGCACCGTCATGTGAGATGAAATTATCGCTGGTAATTTCACAAACTCAAACTCCAACTCATAATATTCTTTATTCAAATAGGCCTAGCAACAAGCACTTTTGAATCGTCAGTTATATATTACATAAATTGAATCTAATTATTCGTAGCAATTTATTGATGCATATGAAATTTTTAAAAAGACATGAATTACTGTAATGTATGTCAAAAGAGAGTATAATAAATTCACAAAAAGATCGTCAATATGTAAAATAAAAACATAACAAATAGAATAATCTAGACAGTTTCTAGAATAAAATCTGAATGTCAAGAGGAAAATTTAACGTCAACGTCTAATGTCATAGTTATGAAAAGAGTCATTAAGATGTAATGTCATAATTATTAAAATATAATTAGTATTTCAACCACAAATAGATAGATAGATAGATAAACACTTTATTCATTCCCACAATTTACATGGCATACATTAAGAAAAGATACATGCACCTTAAGGACTAACATGATTATTAATAAAAAAAAAAAATAGAAAGCAAATAAACTAAAAGTGATACAATATGAGCCATGTGTTGTGGCACAGAATGGGCGCTAATCAATAACGAATGAACAAATGTTGCGTGATTTGAGACGTTAGTGCCGTTAATGAAGCCTGAGTTTTCTGGTAGATGTCGCTGTACGCCTCCCTTAAGGCGTTTGTATAAATGAAGGAATGATTGAGGAATTTCGGGCCGGGTGGCGGTTGCACCTATAGCTCAGTTGGCTAGAGCGAATGGCAAGAGTGCCGGGAGGTCGCAGGTTCAGATCCTGCTCGGTGCCTGAATTTTTCAGTTTTTCCTTTATTTCTAAATTTGAAGTGTTGACAAGAATAAAAGAAGAGACAAATATTTACAACCATAGAGAATAGGAGAGGTATAATGATGGGTCTTTTGCTAAGACCTTTTCCTTAAGACCATTATAGAAGGGAAGATTGAGGGAAAGAGGAAGACAAAGGCTAAGAAGAAACTACTTCGAGCAAATAAAAGAGAAGGTTAGGGTCATGTCATATCAGAGAGTAAAGGAGGTGGCAGAGGACAGAAACGGCTGGCGATTGCTCCACCGACGAGAGTAGTAAATTCTTAAATAGAAAAATAAGAAGAAATTTCACCATCATACCAGAAATATTAGACCAGTTAATGATTCGTGACTCATACTCAGATTTGACATTATTTAAATTATTTACCTTTTATTTTATTGTTAAAAGAACTTACTAAAAGGTTAGTGGACACCACTGGTGACCAAAGGGCTGGCAGCTTCCTCGCTCAACGCATAAGCATTGCTATACAGCGAGGAAATGCTGCCAGCATCTTTGGCACTATGCCGCGGGGGGACCCCTTATTTTAGATTATTTATTTTTAAGTTTTTATTTTAAGTTTAGTTTGTAGGCCTTTTATTATATTGTATATTACATTATGTTATGATTTGAAAATTCTCATTTAAGTCTTGGATTATAGACGTGTTTTTGTGAAATTAAATAAATTGATATGTTGGCTTCATATATTGTATATTGTTATTATAATAAAATGTTATTCAAAATATTAATATTCTAGAATGTCTGTCAAAGCGGCATTTCTGAGAACAGTTGGTTTTTCAGAGGACTCTTCATCTGAACTCAGTCTGAGTCACATGTCGTGTTATTTAATTAAGGTACTGCTGTAACTAATTGTAATCAAGTATAAGGGTCATACTTAGTTGAAAAAACAAAAGTCGTCCCTCCTGTGGACAATAGTTAACGGCTTATGTGCGTGTTAGATATGTTTTTATTATAGGGATTTATAGAAACGGAGACACTGTTCATGCGGGTTACTGGTCCAATCCAAAATTCAGCTTTGTAGCCCTTAACTTTTGATATGTGCACAGAAAAGACGCGATCCTAAATCCGCGTATGACCCATAAATACAACAAATAAATAAAAACAGAACTTAACCTAGGTACTCTAATCCGCAGGACACGGGCTATGACCCCCGCTCCGGGGCATTCTTGATGCAAAGGTCCATCGCAGTCCAACGCTGCAAGCGTTTTGGGCACCTTTGGACCAGGAATGACGCGGGGGTTATTAGATTAAAGTAGGTTAAGTTTTGCATTTATTTATTTGTTGTATTTATACTCAAATTAATTAAATATAAAATAGAATTGGAAAAGCGAAGCAAACTTTAATCTAAAATACAAAACAAACATTATTTATTGTTTACTAAAAATAAATACAATGACAGAGATAATTGGTTGTCTTATCGCTAATGAGTGATCTCTCATACAACCTTTGGGTAGTGGAAATTATATAAAATATCAAAACTTGAGATCTATTTCACATAACAGAATAAGCTTTTTAATTATTCCTGTTTGATCAACCACCAGTTTGGTTAATCAGAGAATCAGAGATTAATATTTGAAATAACTCGGTAACCGACAGAATTATGCCATTTATGCCATCTTCTGTCTAGCTAGCATGATCATATTTAACGTTGGACATATAGATAAGCCATGCCAAGGAGGTCAATGTAACGTTGTATCAGGAGTTCAAATCAGTGGCAGAGAAAATAATGGAATGGCGATTATTCCACCGACAAGAGCTCTTAAATCTATGATGACATAGATAGCATTCGTCCCACTCACCGGCGCTTAACCTACTGGTATCTTTAGGGTTCCGTAGTAAACAAGGAATCCTTATAGTTTCGCCATGTCTGCCGTCCGTCCTCCGCTTTTCTCAGTTACCGTTAGTACTAGAAAGCTGTAATTTGGCATGAGTATACATATCAATGACGCAGACAAAACGGTGGAATAAAATTATAAAAAAAATTTTTTTAGGGTACCTCTACAAGTAAAGTGGTGGTGCAATTTTGTTTTCTTCCAAACCCCAATGGGGTTTCGTTGGATAGATCTTTCAAAAATATTATAAGGTTTCTAAAAGCATGTTTGATTCAAGAATCGATGGCGTGATATTAAGCTTTGAAGTGTCAATTTTTGCTATGGTCAAGTCCCCCCCCCCCCTGCCAGCTAAATGGTGGCTACTAGGCATGTGAAAAAAATCATGCTAATAGTATATACGATGAGTTTAAAAGGAAATCTATCACAGCTAAGTAGACATTACCGTAAAGGGCAAAAATATGTATACAACACAAGTACACAACATCTCAAAAAGTACATTATCAGTACTAAGATCAGTAAAAACCCTTCTACGGGTCCGTAATTCCGCATATGACCGGTGACGTGATGGACGGGCAACTACGGAACCCTACACTGTGCGTGGCCCGACACGCATTTCGCCGGTTTTTTACATGTTCAGTTCGCTCTTACAACGCCTTGGGGAGGCGTACAGCGACATCTACCTGGAAGACTCAAGTCTTCTTAACGCATTATTCTGCATTTATTAACGCATTGTTCTGCTTTTATTCTGGTTCAATATTATTCTCATATTAAACATGTAAAATACGCACAAATGGCCATTGGCCGCACGGACCGAATGTCGGTCTACATCAAATGTGCCATTATCATAAACCTGATTCGATCCGCAATAAACATTAGAGGCTAACTTACTCTAGAATCAAAACATAACAACTACATACGATAGTTATATATACTTTACTATTTTTTGAAACGATAATGCGAACGTGTGGACGCAATATATTGATCTGATTTTTAAATCAAATAAACAAATTAGTTGCCTTGAACTTTGGGAAATATTGAATTTTTTAATAAAATATGACGTTTCAATTCAACGCGATCGTGATGTTGTTTTATAATTGTGTATGTTTTGATTAATTGATTAATAACTAATTTACAGGCGGTAATAATAAGTTAACACCTCAAGAGACTCTCGCTAGATGGCTGGGTCAAGGGTCAGATACAGAAGGCGGTACTCCTGGACACGGCGCGGATAGTTAGGAGGTTCCTCTCTCTGTCGAGTGTCGCCCGACACCACCGGTAGCTTAGGCCCCGCCTCGCTGCCGGCGGCACACTAGGTTAGGATTTTATAATATTTTTATGTTTTGTAAGTGTATTTTTATACTTTACCTTTTATAAAGATATTGTAAAAACCTAGCCTAAGGCGAAAAATAAATAAAGTGATAATAAAAGTTAAATAATATTACAACTAACTTAAATCTAAAACAGGCCCTTCGGACATTCATTATACCGAGGATGCTGGCGGCATTTTCTCGCTGTATCGCAATATTTTAATTATATATTGAATAAATATATCACGCTGACGTCACATTATCCATTTTATATAACTATTTATTAACGGTTGTAATCGCGTATATATGTAGCGCATATAAGTATATTATGTTGTATTAAATACTCACCTACGCCCTTTATAGGTAGCATTCCTGGTAGTATAGGGAACCGATTTTTGAGTGTCGAACGCTAACTATTCACTCGAAATTTGTTAAAAAAACTATGGTGATTTGACAGATGTCGAGTGAAAAGTCGAGCTTTCGACACTCATAAATCGCCCCTAGCACTGAAAATCATTCATATACCTATTTATAAAACCGTTTATTCTTTAATTATCAGTATATACCCACTCATATTCTCGTATGATCAAAGAAAACACTTTTTCTGTCCACATTACTTCATTGTGCGATAATAGTACTAATAACATACCACACATACTCGCTAATATCTACTTAAACGTTCACAAGAAAATAGAAATTCAATTACAAGCATTTTTTGTACACTAAGTAAAGAAATTATACCTCGATCTATTTAAACACATACACATCCACACACATATGCGTTACAATTACATTTTGTCCCACCACTAATCGCGACTACAATAATGACGTAATCAACAATTGATTACTTGAAGATTCGGCTGAAATATTCCTACGAGATATCATTTAATTTAGCAGTAGCTTGTCGGTGAAGGGAAAAATCGTGAGGACACCTCTCTGACAACCCCGGTAATATTGCTGTAAATGAGAATATACAACAGCATTTTAGTGAACAAAAAAAATATGTGCTCTGCCAAGCCCTTATAGGAATGTGTACATGAACATTAATTGATTTACAGGCGGTAATAATAATAATTAAATAATAATAATATATAATATTACAACTAAGTTACATCTAAAATAAGCCCTTGGGGCATTGTACCGAGGATGCTGGCGGCATTTCTTTGCTGTATCGCAATTCTGATACGTTGTGCGAGGAAGTCGCCAGCTCTTCGGTCACCAGTTACCTCAACCAAACGCTTCGCGAGTTCAGGAAATAACTTGTGCGCGCTGGGACCCCATGGACCAAGAGTTTCGACGCCAAAAGGTACAAAATTGTATTCTCTGCCGAGAAAATATACATCATATGCCATCGCGACGCAATTTAAAATCAATTAAGATTCTTTTTGTGCAGAATCGTCTAGCATCTGCTCGCCCCCACTGAAACCTAGGCCTTACTTTCAAGTGTCAAAAAAACCAGTCTAATTTATAATTGGACTCTTAGAAACTAGCTACACAAAAGAGATCCCTCTCGTAACGAATGCGCTTGTTCGTGTGTTAAGTTTGTGATAAATAAGTATTGGATTCCTTTTCGCGTTCTGCACGCGTGGATGTCGCGGTCGTGTGCACCGAGCCTTACGAAAACGCTTGTAAAAGTTAAGCGATAGATACACTATAAGTTTAGTAGCATTAGGGATTGCAGAACCGGCACTGTTTTCAAGAACCGGGATTTTCGGTACCAGCTAGAAATGGAACCGGGATTTCCCGGTATTTTCGGTACTTTAGAGACCGCCTAATGTTACATATAATTGGTAAACAAACCGAGAAAGGCAATAGTTATAATTCTAAACTTACTGTTGAAAGAAAACAACTGTAGGAATGTCAATGCCTTTGCCTACCTACAGTTACTTAATTACTAAATATATAAACCGCCTTATGCATAAACAAATACAAATACAAATACAAACATTTATTCTGCAAATAGGCCACAAGGGCACTTTTACATTCACTAAACGTTCATTAAACCTATTTTAGTTAAATAGCCGCTGAAATTCGGTTATCCTTATCTGACACTGACTCAGAACTGGTTTCAATGGTGAGGAATACATAGTTTTCTTTGAATTGCACTTTTCTCCTCTATGCTTAACGGCTGTTTCGTGTAATTTAACTAGATTTGAGAAAATATAGACCAAAAATGGATTTCCCGAAATCCCGAAAGTACCGGGATTTCAATTTTGCAGTCCCGGTTCTTTGCTGGTCTAAAAATTCCGGGAAATCCCGGTATTTTCGGTTCCGGTATTTCCCGGGAGCAAACCCTAAGTAGCATCAGTGTTATACTTTAAGCTGAGCTAAGTACATCCTCCATAATTTTTATAAACGATGTTAAGTCACCTGATGGTGGTCTATAAATGCAAAGTATCAGATACTGATCAGTCTCTGCACAAGCAATCTCACAAACACGATCAACAGAACAACCTGAGAGGTCTTTACGTTCTTTATAAGTTAATAAAGTTAGTTAGGTAAAGCTGACGGTCCTGGGTTCGAATCCCGGTCAGGGCAAATATTTGTGTGATGAGCATGAATATTTGTTTCTGAGTCTTGGATGTTTTCTATGTATTTAAGTATTTATATCTATTAAATATATCGTCGTCTAGTACCCATAACACAAGCCTTCTTGAGCTTACTGTGGGGCTAGTTCGATTTGTGTAAGATTGTCCTCTAATAATTATTTATTTATTATTATTATTAATCTATTTTTAGATAAGGGGCCGTCCAAAAGTAGGTCACACGTTACCGGGGAGGAGGGGGTCGACGAAGTGTGACATTGTGTGACAAGGGGTGGGAGGAGTCCTAAGTTTCGTGACGTCACATTTCAAAATCCAATACATCTAAGTGTTAAAATACCAAATATTAACGAAAAACTTAAGAATATATCTAACTCTATCTGTATAGGCATAAGGTTAAAATTGTTTTGTGGCGATAATTTAACGTTTTGTTATTTTTTTTTCAAATATAAATTTATTAATTTACACACTAATACATTTATTTAGCCGACCTTTTGATTTGATATTCGGAACTGCTGTAAAATTGCAAAATATGACTTCACACTAGGGGTCTCACCAACCAACTGACAAGGACGGGGGAGGGGTCAAAAATTACCAGATTAGTGTGACGTACTTTATGGATGACCCCTAATACACATTAATTATAATCATTAAAACTAATAACAACGTATGCATAAAAGCCCAGAAAGACTTGTTAGGGCAAAACAGGCTCTAACGCGGATAGGTTAGAAGATCGAGGTTATTTTTTTTATAAAAGCCCAGAAAGACTTGTTAAGGCAAAATAGACTCTAACGCGGATAGGTTAAATGTATATTATGACTTAAATATTATACAGAATGATCATTATAGCGTTTGGTAGTTATCAAATTGACAATTATGAACATTAAATAAAAAAATAAATAAATATTAGAGGACAATCTTACACAAATCGAACTAGTCCCACAGTAAGCTCAAGAAGGGTTGTGTTATGGGTACTAGACGACGATATTAATAGATATAAATACTTAAATATATAAAAAACATCCAAGACTCAGAAACAAATATTCATGCTTGTCACACAAATATTTGCCCGGACCGGGATTCGAACCCAGGACCGTCAGCTTCACAGGCAGGTGCACTACCCACTAGGCTAAACTGGACGTCATTGATCATTATAATCGATGATATTATGTTTTATTTTTATAAAAATTAATCACTTATACAAATCTAAATTATGCAGTTCGTTTGTATGCAACATGAAAATATGCAATTTGTTTTTATATTAAACATTACACATCGTGTCAACATCACTATTAGTTTGGCAGCCTTCTTAGGCGTTCTTCGGTTGAAGGCCGGTTATTTTAAATCATGGTAATAACTTTCCTTAACGTCTGTTTGTACTATGTAAAGTTTAAACACTTTTGCATGTTTAACGTTTATTGCACCTCTAATATAAGTTATTTTTCAAAACAAACCTCAAACTAACGCATTTACGTGTAGTCTCAATTTGTATTGCAAAAAATCATGGTAATAACTTTCCTTAACATCTGTTTGTACTATGTGAAGTTTAAAAATATCCCTTTGGCATGTTTAACGTTTACTGCACCTGTAATATAAGTTTTTTTGAAACAAAACTAAAACGAACAATTTAAATGTCTTCTTGCTCGAATTTGGAGCAGCCTAACAGAAGACCACAGCCATAATAACATTATCTACTATACAAGTATACTTGTTGTGTCTGGAGGTGAGCACGGTTGCCAGAGCTCCCGAGTATGCACTGTGTTGAGAGCGAGGGACCTAAATGTGTTCCTTCTGCTGTCAATACAGTGCATCCTCAAATTTTATAAAGGGTCTGCAACGCGTACGTTATTCCATTGGAGTTGCGGGCGCCTATAGGCTGCGGTGGCCGCTTACCATCAGGTGGGCCGTAAGCTTGTTTGCCACCGTCGTTGTATAAAAAAAACGAACGCGTTTACGGGTAGGTAGTCTCAATTTGTATTGCGAAACATGTTACGACTTTGATGGATAGAGGTGCTGTACGCGTTGCCATAAACATCAGACTAAACGAAAAGGTGTTCGTTTCTGTTTATGTTTCAAGCTAGATGCCCTCTGAGCCTGTACCTACTTCGAATTTCGAAATCCGAACTTCTTATCATGGCATCTCTTTTTCTCTCTCTCTCTCTCTCTCTCTCTCATGTTATAAACTATATGAGTGATAGACGTGATACGAAGATAGCTTTCAAAGTTTGGAGTAGCACCTTTTGTCAGTAATGAATGGAAAACCATCAACAAGTATCGCTTAAATGCAACTTAGATGCATATACATTAAATCAATCTTCCATATTTGAGTGATAAAAACAGATTTCTATTGAATTCTTATTACATCGTAAATAATATTACTCAAGTTTTGTCTCAAATGTTACAGTTTTTCTACCGCCATTCTCTCCGTAATTGGAAATAGAAATGCCAACAGCCTATCGAATTCAAGGTCCGTGTGGCAAGTTCTGCGGAGGCTAGACTAGGGCTTGTCTGCCAGTAAAGATTGAAGGGTAACAAGAATGGCGAATAATAAAGTGATTATAAACATAACGCAGGGTTTACTTTAATTACTCACTGATATCTGATGTTTTTTGTCTTTTACAAGGATAAAATTAGATAAATTGGCGCAAATATGATCTTTCTTTAATTGGTATATATTATATTCATAGTACGTTCTGTTTTTTTTGAACCTGACTGTGGCTTTATAGGCCGGGCCCAATAAAGCGATAGGAGTGTGCGGTTGGAGAGTAGCCTGGGGAAAATCCAGGGGAAAACTTCCGCCACGACCACGCGTGTGGTTTGGAACACTGGAATACTCAGTACGTTCAATGGTCGAATTAAGTAACTTACATTGCCTGTTGTTTGCCTCTTCTTATTGTGTTTTTGTACTGTACTGTATCCATTGATTGAGGTGTGCAATAAAGAGTATTTGTATTGTATTGTATTGTATTTTGATGACGAAAGTCTAGGAAATGCTTTTGTTGAAATTACTTTAACCAATAATGTTTTTAATTTCGGTCATAGGGTCGCTAGGCCAGTTACGCGGCCTGCGTCAGTTTGTGGCCTTCTGAAGAACGAAGTTTTTTCAATTAAAGATAACCGACCCTTACTCGCTTAGAAAACTTTTAAGGGGAGTTAAAAATTGCTACATTTTTTCTAGTTTTGCGGTATACCATAATTCCGGTTCAAATTTCGGAATGGTGACAATCAAATCCGTATTCTGTACGGTTAAAACCATCAGTTAAGAGAGGTAGGGCACAGCAAAATGTCATCTTGCTCGAATTTGGAGCAGCCCAACTGGGGAAGTACCTCCGCCTTGCAGAAGACCACTTGTGTTCCTGGAGGTGAGCAAGGTTGCCAGAGCTCCCAAGGATGCACTGTGTTGAGAGCGAGGGACCTAAATGTGTTCCTTCTGCTGTCAATAGTGCATCCTCAAATCTTACAAAGGGTCGGGAATGTGCATGTGACTCCTTTGGAGTTGCGGGCGTCTAAGTATAGGCTGCGGTGGCCGCTTACCATCGGGTGGACCGTACGCTTGTTTGCCACCGGCGTTGTATAAAAATCTGATAACGTTGGCGGACTGTTACATGATTTGCCGCTTTCATTATTATAAACGCGTTTCCCAGTTTTGGGCCCAGTCTAATAGTAAATGCAATTGTATTGATGATATCATTATAGCAATCATGTTTATATAATTATTTTTATAATTTATATCTAATGACTCCGCTTGTAATATAATTGCTCGGATGATAATGATAATTATGCACACCTAATCAATACACTTGCGCAACTAAAGTAATTGGACAAGTCGGAAAGATAAAAAGGCTATTGATCTAAGAATAGACGGTATTTTGAAGCTCTTGAACACGTTTTAAATTAATATAAATATAAGCTCTATATCGACTTGCATAAGACTCTCATTAGAAGGACTTAGTAGGTACTAACAATGTTTTTTATAAGTACGTTGTTAAATAAAAGTTTATCTAAATTCCCGCGCCGCCTATTTCCAAAGCAACATACAAACTCATCTATGAGTTCGTGTCTGTTATATCTTGACCTCCAAATTCTTGCCAGTTATGTGTGCTCGGAGGTCAGAAGTATAGCGGTGTTGTGTGAAGAGGTTGGTAAGCTTGGTGACTCGAGTCGCTGTCATCGACCGCGCCCGTTACTCGCCAAGGTGTTGCCACAGAATACACAACACAGACCTGCCTAGAATATAAATTAAAAAAAAAACTCTAGTGATATATTGAAATCATCCTAGACTCGCTGGTGGCGAGATTGGTCCGAGAATAGAAATGTTTCATTTGCTAGATTACTCAAAAATGTGTGGTACATGATATTGATACAGTAGTACATTTAGGCCGGGTTTTATAAAGATCCGTTAAACCGAATGTCAGATCAAATTTCAGTAACTTAATACATTTTTTGACATAACAAACCGACTTAAGATCTAACGGATCTTTATAAAACCGAGCTTAATCGTGACATTTCGTTTAGGTCGGACATATAGCATTGGTTTCTTACTAGCAAGTACGTAGGTGCGTGAGAAACGCATACTATATCCGATATAAACGCGAGTATATTCGCATTATTTAATCATCATTTTTTTTTTTTTTTTTTATTCATGCAAAACAAAAAGAACAAGAAAATAAATGAAAACAGAAGAACAAGGAACATTTCGATTTATGGTCAGTAGATGTTTACACCAATATTTACGTATCTAATATTCGCAATAGATAAAGTACAACCACTTTTTTAATAGTCATTGCCTAGCTGCAGCTGTTATACTCCAGCTATTCAATCTGACAATAGGTATTTTTCGCAAAAAAAGAAAATTGTCCTGAGACATTCAGAAGCCATCAATCAAATCTCCAATTGCGCATACTTAGGCTCGGTTTTATAAAGATCCGTTAGACCTTATGTCAGTTTGTTATGTCAAAAAATCTACTGAGTTACTGAAAATTGATCTGACATTTGGTCTAACGGATCTTTATAAAACAGGGCCTTAGTGACGCTAAACAAATTACACTAGAGCTAACTTTTAAAAAACTGCCACTTCACTTACCCTAAATTTACATTACCATACCAATTTCCCTGACGACCGCTTTAGCCTACTCGTAGTTACTAGTTATTTGTGTAATAAACACGAATATGTGTTCCTTATTTCTTGCTGTTGGATGTTTCCTAACATTTTTTTAATTGCAGAAGTATTTATATCGTAAATACCCTTATTACAAGCACGTCTTAGTATGGAACTAGGTTGTGTAAGATAATCCATATTTTTGATTTTTATTTACTATTTTTAGGCATGAACAACATAGCACACGTATAGCGCAACTTTAAATAATAGAACAACTGGGTCATTGTCAGTTGAAAAACAAAAGTTTTCCCTTCGGTGGTCAATAGTAAACGATTTATGTGCATGTAAGCTATGTTTCTAGTATATGGATTTATAGCAACGAAGACACTGAGTTTATTGTTGAACTGTGTACAAAGATCTTAAAAGACATTACATTTAGACTCAACAGTTTATCCGTTACGGACGTACAATATAAAAAACAAAATAAATTGTATGACATTCAGTAGTTTAATGTACATTTGTGTAATATTCATTCATGCAATAAAAAGCCTTATTGATAAGCCAGCGTTTGAGGATACCTTTGAATTCTTTATCTTCTAATGACTATATCTGCAGGCAAGTTTTTAAAAACTCGCATGGCGGCTATGAAAGAACTTTATACATAATTTTATTGTGAACCTTAGGAATATGGTAGTTATATTTATACTGAGTGCTCAGATTGTGATGAAGTAAAGAATTTTTCGTAAAATACCTACTCTCCATTGCGTTTTACAAAGAGACACAGCTCAAGTATGTAAATTCCAGTAAGTGTTAAGAAATCCTTTTCCTTGAAGACATGCTGAGTGAATGTCGACTAGTAAGCATATTAACTGGGGTTGCATTGCAACCAATCCCAACGGCAATCGGCTTCATCACCTTTTGATCGATAGCCTCCCTTTCGATCTACTCGCTCCATTAGAACCGACTCATTTCCCCCATAACGTAGAGCACCGACCTGACATACTCGACATAGCACTCCTAAAGAACGTAGCGTTAACTCTGCGTTCTATAGAAGTGATACACGAACTTGACTCGGACCATAGGCCAGTTCTTTTGAGACTAGGACCTCACCCTAATAATGCACCTCGTACCAGAACACTCGTGGACTGGAATAAGGTACAATCAGATCTCTTACAGACAGATCCTCCCCTGCTTAGAGACATCCCTGACTGCATAACCACTACTGAACAGACCGACCAAGCGATCGATTCTTTCACCAACTATCTCAACACTGTTCGAAGTGAGGCCTCAAGGGAGGTGTCGGCGGAGGATATCCAAAACCGACCTCTGCCTAGGGAATTGAGGGACTTAGTGACTAGAAAAAATCGTGCAATCAGGACTTACTCCAACCACCCTTCTGCTGAAAACCGTCAAATCCTGAGGGACTTGTGTAACGAGTCCAAACAGAGAATTGCCGAATTTCGGGAGAACTCGTTCAGGGATCTGATGGGTGAGATCGCTCCTAGTCATCTGGCTTACTGGAAACTAGCGAGATCTCTCAAATCAGATGCCTGTTGGACCATACCCCCCTTGGATCGTCCGGATCACCCTACCCCTGCTCTCGAGGATAGTGAGAAAGCCGAATGCCTTGCGAGTAGCTTAGAGTCCCAATGTTCGCCTAGTCTCCTTCACACCGACGAAGCCCATATTAGATGGGTCGATTCCGAGGTGGACAGGAGATCGCGTCTCCCCGTAACTTCACCCATTTTACCGGTGTCGGTTAAGGAAGTCAGTGACTTAGTCAGGCGTCTTCGTGTTAGGAAGGCTCCGGGTGCGGATGGTGTATCCAATCGTATCCTGAGACTTCTCCCTGAAACCCTCCTCCTCATTTTGGTCGGCATCTTCAATGCCGCGCTGACCAATGCTCACTTTCCAGCCGCGTGGAAAGGTGCAACGGTCATAGGGATAGCGAAGCCCGGTAAGCCCCGGACTTCGCCTGCCTCTTATAGGCCGATCAGCTTGCTTAGCTCTCTAGGAAAGCTATATGAGCGGATCCTTCTCACTAGGATTCTCAGATTTACGGCTGAGAATAACGTCATCATCGACGAGCAGTTCGGCTTTAGATCCGCGCACTCGTGCGTCCAACAGGTGCACCGCGTCACGGAGCACGTGCTGGACGGTTTCTCTCGATTCCAGGGGCTCAGGACCGGTGCAATCTTTCTCGACGTGGCGAAAGCATTCGACAAGGTCTGGCATAACGGGCTGATATACAAGTTATATCATCTCGGTATGCCTGACAGACTCGTACTCACCATACGAGATTTTCTCAGGGATCGAAGCTTTCGATACAGACTGGAGGGAACGTACTCGGACCCACACCCCATCCGGGCCGGAGTCCCGCAAGGCTCCGTGCTCTCTCCCACTCTTTATTCGTTATTCACGAACGACATTCCCAGGCACCCTAAAGTGCAACTGGGGTTGTTCGCGGATGATACCGCGCTCTTTACGACTCATTGTAAGTATACTTTTATCCGGCGATACCTCCAGGAGGCAATCACTGACCTAGGTCGTTGGTTTAATCTTTGGCGTATCGAAGTCAATCCGGAGAAAAGCACTGCGATAGTCTTCCACCCGTCTGACCGCGTTAGCACGGAAAGGCGTGTGGCTCCGATCCAGATGTTTGACCGGCCCATCCCCTGGGCCAACGAAGTCAAATATCTTGGAGTGACCCTCGACAGAAAACTGACTTTCCGTAGCCACATCAGTAGGGTACGCAACCGTGCGTTGTTCGTGCTAGGAAGGCTTGGGCCGATGATTAACAAGTTTAGTAAAATGTCACTTAGAAATAAGCTGACACTCTACAAAACTTGTGTTCGTCCAATCATGTCTTATGCAAGCGTAGCTTTTGCTCACGTGCCTATGACATCGCTCAAGCCGCTTCAGGTCATTCAGAATCGTTTTCTCCGTAGGGCGACTGGTGCTCCGTGGTACCAGTCGAACCTCAGTCTGCACCACGACATGGGGATTAGCACTATGTATGGTTTCTTTAAGCAGACTGCCAGACGTTATTTTGACAACGCTCCCCATCATAGGAATCCGTTAGTTAGGAAGGCTGTCGACTACGTTCCCATCCCTCCCCCCTCTGTCGTTACTCGGCGATCACTGATCAGGGGCCGCACGGTCCGGCGTCCTAGGCACACACTTACGGACCCGGACGACGTAATCACAGCGTCTATCGAAAGATGGAACGCTGCGCTTGCGGCGTCCAACTCTGACACGACGCGTACACTTAGGCATTCCCGCCGGCGGGGACGTCCACCGCGCGATCGCGACAACAGTGACACATATAGTCCCTATTCGTCCCGGTACCGCCGCACACCGGGTAGAGTCAGTCCGACCCAGGTCGGGCCTAGCTGAGTTTCTTGCTGGACTCTTCTCAGCTAGGCTAGGTTTAGTGAACCAGCGACAAAACTCCCAGTAGCTCGATTCCACTCACACCTCAGATTTGGTTGAAACCGCTCAACCAATCTCACTGGAGCGCAAACTCTTAGAGTATTCCAGTGTTCCAAACCACACGCGTGGTCGTGCCGGAGGTTTTCCCCTGGATTTTCCCCAGGCTACTCTCCAACCGCGCACTCCTATCGCTTTATTGGGCCCGGCCTATAAAGCCACAGTCAGGTTCAAAAAAAAAAAAAAAAAATGAATGTCGACAATGCAAGTGGAATATTATGCGGGTTACTAGACCAGTCCATAAGCTTTGTAGCCCTTAACTTTTGATATGTCCGCGAAAAGACACGAACCGGGTAGAGTCAGTCCGACCCAGGTCGGGCCTAGCTGAGTTTCTTGCTGGACTCATCTCAGCTAGGCTAGGTTTAGTGAACCAGTAGCTCGATTCACACCTCAGATTCGGTTGAAACCGCTCAACCAATCTCACTGGAGCGCAAACTCTTAGAGTATTCCAGTGTTCCAAACCAAACGCGTGGTCGTGCCGAAGGTTTTACCCTGGATTTTCCCCAGGCTACTCTCCAACCGCGCACTCCTATCGCTTTATTGGGCCCGGCCTATAAAGCCACAGTCAGGTTCAAAAAAATAAAATAAAAGACGAACCTAAATCTGACAATGACCCATCTGCAATAATTATTGTTTGCCACATCTGAATGGTGAGGCGGTCATGAAGGAACGTGATTTGGTTTAAAACAGTTTTCTCATCACCAATGCGAACGCAACCGCTGCGTCCAATCTTATCATAGACATTGCGCTTACGAAGAAATATTCTAAGAATTTAAATTAAATGAGAATATTGAATTGCAACACGTACGGCTTTTGTTTCTATTAACACGTATTTAAAATGTTATCTATGCAATGAAAATATTATTGTTGTATGTACCTCAAAGTCAAAGTCAAAATCATTTATTGCAAGTCACATTACAGTTAAAAGATGGAATTGAGAGTAGGTATGCATGTGACGCCCTGCTAGGGCACAGCAACATACTTAAAAGGACTAATTTACATAATTCTACTTATACCATTACTACTACTGACAATACAATATAACTAGTTTTGTAATTTAAATTTACTTGTGTCCCCTTTTGAGTTCCATAGAATGGCACGGATGTAGAAATGAAGAGCTATCGAAGTGCTGTTAATTATTTGTCATTAAAGAATTCGGTTAAACTATAGAAACATCTGTACCTATTGGTATGTTGTAGATTAAGGTCACCAGAGCTTCTGAGGACGCTGTTGAAAAGGACCTGCATTTATTAAGTACATTCAGTCAAGTGGTAGATGACTATTGAACCTTAGTAAAATAACAATAGAATCGATAAGTGGTAGACCAATTCCTTTGCTTACTCGTACTATAAGTGGCCGACTACTTTTGATTCTTAGTAAACTAATAATAGAGTCGAGAAGTGGTAGACCAATTTCTTTGCTTACTCGCACGATACCTAAAATGGGTCTGTCGATGTCAATAAGAACTTATGGGTGAAACTCAATTTTTGTACTTAATTTTAAAATTTTAGTGTTAATCGTGTTTTCAATTACTATTATTTCGTGTTTTTCTATATACAGTTATCCGTTTTTAATTTGACGAACTTATGTGATGTAATTATTGTAAAATAAATCTTAGATTATTTAAAAATCATTAGTTTGACATGTTATTGAATTGAATAATATTTTATTTTATTATTGACGATCGTACTATAAATTCGTATAGCTTAAGCTAGCTTTAATTTGTATTGTAATTGTATATAAATCTAAGTAGTCAAGGACTTTTTAGGTCTACATTTTAATTTCATTGATACTATATCGTAGCTGAAATTAATCAACAATTTATATGGGTAACTTTTATTACCAAATAGTATCAATTATAATGCAGACCTAATTGATTCCTTAATTATTAACAAAATAATATATTTTATAATTGCGCGAGCTAGATATCCTCGCCTTATAGACGGGCGATTTTCCGAGCGTTTGAAACGCTCGTTTCTAAAGTCATTGTCGACTCAAGATTAACTAGCCAAAGTTGGGATAAACCGGCGAAATAATTGAACAAATAAGACTCGGACCCGATATTGGTTTACGCTTTTAACAAAAGTTTACTCTGATCATCGTCTCCTTTAACAATATTTTCACTTCTTATGCTCGAAAAGTGTGTCATATTAGACTTGTCAAGCGGGGCTAAAGTAGCACATTTAACCCCTAGGGAAAATATGAATACATATTTATGATTTACAAAACATTCAATTTAGACCAATCATAATACTTCACCTATTAAATCCACCAATCACAAAACACTAATTTAACTCTTTAAAAAATATTGGTATTAACAAACCAGAATACAGCTTTACTAAAATCGACCAATCAGAAAACAGAATTCATTTCTCTAAAGAGTCTAAAGATTAAGTTTGTAGTAGTCCCTATTTCACAATAATTAAAAAGTGATTAGTTCGTTCGAGCAACGCTTTGAAGCGCTCAATGGAAGGTGAGTTAGGTTTTTTGCGCGTGAATGTTGCGCGCGAACCGCGGTGTCTATTTTGTGTGTCAAAGCATGAAAGCAGTTTAGAAAAAAAAACATGTTGCCAAATTACATATAAGTTCGCCGTGGAATTAATTGTTAATTTTGGATGGCTAACCTTTGTTTATTTATGTTCTCGCAATCGAAGTGAAAAGTAGAGTGTATAACTCTGGTCTAAAAGCCATATTTCATTTTAGACCCTAATCTACTATTAATGAAACGACAATGACGAAAAATAACCGTCGTAAAACGCTGAATATTCGCCCAGACCCCTCGATAAGACTCACATTTATACGAGAAAGACACACGTTTTTGAATGACTGCCCAAAAAAGGAGTTTAATGTTTCATCCGGATGATTCGCGACAATATAACCGGAATTTAACTTTCGCCGCCCGTACAACAGGTAAAATGGAGACTATCAAAATGAACTCAACTATTGCGTGTCGTCCATGCAGCCTCCTTCAAGTGACCAATGACCAGCACGCATTGGAGTTGCACTGGTATAATGTCATCGTTATGCCGGTATTATGCTACTGACGACGCCTTTCACGTCTCATTGACAGTCATTCTGCGTAAGCACCGATTTTATATAGTGAAGAGTAATGAAGAAAGCTAATGGTTTGACGACCGGTTTAGCCTAGTGGGTAGTGCACCTGCCTGTGAAGCTGACGGTCCTGGGTTCGAATCCCGGTCAGGGCAAATATTTGTGTTATGAGCATGAATATTTGTGTCTGAGTCTTGGATGTTGTCTATGTATTTAAGTATTTATATCTACTAAATATATCGTCGTCTAGTACCCATAACACAAGCCTTCTTGAGCTTACTGTGGGGCTAGTTCGATTTGTGTAAGATTGTCCTCTAATATTTATTTATTTATTCTATGCAAATAAACTCTATTCTATTCTAGCAAAAGAAAAGTTGCTTTACTACCGCCATACGTCTTTAGCTAGCCCATTTTGATCACTTACGTTTATAGGATCATTTACTACCTACGTGTATCGGAGTTGTGAAATTCTCACAAAACTGATCGAAATACAATAAAATGTTTAAAAAATAAAATATAATAAAACTACTTACAATAATCGGTCAATTAAAATATTAAACACTATACTTGGTCGTTCTCAGACCGGTGCAGCTTGCGCCAGTGTTTGTTAAACGCGTCGTTATAATCCCTGGCTACTAGCGAGATAATCTCATTTTTAGAGTCTATAAGTCTCTCCCTGAAGGCAGCAGACCTGGCTCTCAGGATAAGCTGGCTCTCAAGATAAAAAGTAGAAGAAAATTTTTTTTCACGAAAAAAATTTTTTTTTCCTATGGGGCAGGTCGTCCAAGTCAACCAACTGTCTATACAAAGGCCAAAAATTTATTGCGTAAAAAAATTCTACTTTTTCCTAATCAGAACACGATACCGAATATGCCCTTAAACGGAACTAGTTTTGTTACACCCTGTATAAATAAGGAGGTTCGATTCCCTTATTCATAAAACTTAACAAACCTCTGCTAGGTAACTAAAATGTGTTTTGTCCCTTTCTCACATATATGTCAAAGTGACAGATAAGGACAATCGAATTTTAGTGTCAATTTTACTAAAATCGGTATGTAAACGATCATAAATAAGGGTGTTAATAAATATCCAAACATCCTCACTGACTTTCGCATTAATTCCAGTGGAACTAATGGTATATTACTGCAGAGGCCGCGAAATAGGGGATTGGCGACCGTCTAGTTATAGATGGCCGAGTGTTAACGAGGCCATCTAGATATACGAGGCCGACAATCCTTGTTAACGCCGAGACTTGTATAGTGCTTTTCTTAAAAAATGCAATGAAATTTGAAATTTATCAGTAAACTCGAAATTCAATTCTAAGGATTCAGTAATAACACGCGCTGCAGCAGCCGGGCCAGGGGCCAACCGCCGTGCCCCTGAAACAAGATGATCACTTGTACGGCCTAGGCCGGCAATGTTGTATGAAATTCCATTATTGGCCGCTTACTGAGCCGCACCCGAAACGTGATACTTCACAGCCTGTTAAAACGAAGGTAACGTCAATATTTCATTGCGTGTTTTAAAAAAATGCTTACAATCTTGAACTTAACTAAAACTAACAAGCAATACTATACACCTGTTTTATCAAGCATTAAAACGTAGTGAAAACTACATTTAATTGCACTCCATCAACCGGGACGTTTGTATGGTAATGCCTTATCTGCGGTCAACGACCCCGAGATAACGAAAACCTGCCCTGAAATTATTCACAACGCGTCGCTAGAGGACCAGCCTATGTTTAGATTTCTGACGCGTAGGTTTTACATGTCTTAGGGTTAAGTTAAACTGGAAAGAATCGCACAGTCGAGCATGAAATGGCTTGAGAATTTGGGCTGTTTAAAGGTTAATGAACCCCGAAAATATTGCGTTCCTGAAATATCTTGTTAGTAGGTGGGTCAATCAACTTTTTCTTGTTGTTATTCTGTCCCGTCAGCAAGGAGACAATAGTAACCATGTTTCTTAGAAAAATGATTATAATATGGAATTCAGGCATGCTCAGGAAATGACCCATGTCCAAATGGATTTATAGTTATCGCTAAAACTCATGTTTGGTGTATTTAAACCTTACAAAATGACAGTTTTTAAGAGTGACTCAGGAGACTTGACCATGGTAACAAGCAACAAAGAATAGTTGATCCACCCAGGTACGCGGAAAGAACCTTCTAGACTACAGTTATATTTTAATTTTTTATTCGAACGATTTCTTCCAAATTAAAAATGAATTGAAGAACAGGTGTAGGAATTTAAATAGAATATAACCTAAGCTTAAAATAAACTAAACTAAAACTAAATTTACAAGTAAAAAAGAGGCTCCAGCTCGGAGCTCGGCGGTAGGGTGCCCAGAAGGCTGGCCGCATTGCCGCGCTGAACAGCAATGCTGATCCGCTGAGCGAGGTACGCACCAGCCTGCTGGTCACCCGTCGCTTCCACAAAGTGCTTCGCTAGCTTCTTGTATGTGCAGTGAGTTTATTGTCTGTATTATTGTTTCAGGTCCTTTCAACAGTCGACAGCGAAGATAGAAATCACAATTCTGGTAAGATTTTCTTCTTGAACCACAGAGACGTGACCAATCACTACATAGCCTCCTAAGACCCCGCGTCCTATATAAAGGACAAAATATGGTCAACGGAAAATAAGTTAAATTTTGAAGTGAACTCTATAGTTGCATTTGTTTTGGTTTGATTGATTTGACATAAAATAAAATTCAAATTTGTAATCGGAACTGTTAGGTTCAAATTCGATTGTATTTTTATTTGTATGGTGGGTCTCAGGAGGATAGTATAAAACAAAGTCGCATTCTCTGTCCCTATATCCCTATGTATGCTTAAATCTTTAAAACTACCCAACGGATTTTGATGCGGTTTTTTTAATAGATAGAGTGATTGAAGAGGAAGGTTTATATGTATAATAACATCCATTAAATAGTGCACCCGTGCGAAGCCGGGGCGGGTCGCTAGTAAACAATATAATTAATTAAAAAGTTAAAGAAAATCCGATACCAAAGCTACTTAAAAACCATCTCGGCCATCAAGACTGTCGGTTAATTTGCACTCAAATCGGTCAATCCCTTAGAGAGCTACGATGCTACAGGCAGACACACATATACACATTTTAAACCTAAGTATAACATCCCTTTTTTGCGTTGCGCGTCGGAGGTTAGTAAATAGGGTTGAGAAATGTTGCTTTATTGTACATTAAAAAAGGTACAAATGTTTTTTTTTTTCTTTTTTTTTTACCTGACTGTGGCTTTATGGGCCGGGCCCAAAAAAGCGATAGGAGTGCGCGGTTGGAGAGTAGCCTGGGGAAAATCCACCGGCACGACCACGCGTGTGGTTTGGAACACTGGAATACTCTAAGAGTTTGCGCTCCAGTGAGATTGGTTGAGCGGTTTCAACCGAATCTGAGGTGAGTGGAATCGAGCTACTGGGAGTTTTGTCGCTGGTTCACTAAACCTAGCCTAGCTGAGACTAGGTTTAGTGAACCAGGTACAAATGCCTTAAGACATTCTCTCGTACCAATCAACCACTGTGATAAAAAGAAACATTTGTTGGGTGCAGGACAAGAACGTAGAGACAAATAGTAATTCCCCCGGCTTCGCCCGCGTAGTAAGCGTAATTTCTAACCGTCTACAAAAATGGAGATTCTCAGTTGCACCTACGTATGTAGGTATGTACGGATGTCATTTTCGTAATCGGCACCCCGAGAAACTACAAAAATAACACCTATATCAAATTTAAGAAAAACAAAAGACCACCATCTTGGATTTGAAAATGTGTGTCATTTTCGTAATCGGCGCCTCAAGGAACCTCGAAAACGCCACCCATATCGATTTTTAAGAAAAATAAAGTTTCTAGTTCCAGTAGTTTCGGCTGTGCGTTGATGGTAGATCAGGACTTCTTCTTTTATATGTTTATAGATAAGGTGTTAATTAATTAGTTGCAGATATTTTAAGAGATGATACTTTACTTTAAAACAATTAACTTTAAATAGAAATTAAGAAATCTTGATAACACACCATGTTAAAATAATCATCGTTTGTGTAGCGGTAAGGCATTTCAAAATTTTTATTTGCCAACGACAATCAGATGGAAAATATCATGACATTGACAGTCAAGTATTTGATTTATCGACGTGAAGTGGCCAGTTACAGTTAAGTGGTACGTTAGAGAGGTACTAGAATCTGTTCAATGAGTTCTCATTTAATAATCACGTTAGCAGGGTGTTTTTATGTAGCTATCTGTTTTTCATTTTTCTCCAAAAAAACAGGGACCGAGTACTATCAACTGTAAAAATATCTGCAACCTTATATATATGTATACAGGGTGTCCCACGGCTATGCCACTTGGAGGGAAAGTACCTTGAATATTGTAGATGGAACATTTTACTGAAAGAAGACATTATTTTAATTTTGTAAGAATTTAAACTGCATTCACAGATATTTAAATAATAATTAAACCGTGAACCGGGAATCGAACCCGTTTCACAAGAAAAATAATTACCCTGTAGCTTTATCATACCAATCGAAAGGCTTAATCATATGGATTATTTTTTGCTAAATAACATAGTATCAGAAATAAAAGGAAGACCATGAATTATAACATTTTTAATACAAAATTAATCAATTGATCACGTGTAAAGGGTTCGATTCCCGGTTCAACCACAAAATTATTTAAATATCTGTGAATTCAGTTTAAATTGTTTTTAAATTCAAATAATGTCTTCTTTGATGATGATAAAAACAATACAAACTGACGCCCTAGACGTTAAAGAACCTTTTAAGACGGAGCGATATCGAACATCGAAAGCTCGGGAGGAAGTGACGTCACAGCAACGGAAGTTATATAACTTTATAGCCTGTACTACACGATACGACAAGATAACGACGACTCACCGTAATACAATGTAATTTATATCGCGCATTATATAAATACATCTATCGATAGCCGATGTAAATTGGAACGCGGATTTCATGAACTGTGAAATAGCGCAGAGCTTTCATTATACTGGTCCGGTGGTGGCTCTGATTACAGTTAACCAACGTTATTTGGCACGTGAGTTATATGAAGCATAAAATAGAGAAGGGGTCTGGTAATTTTAGTTAGTTATTGAGGAGATTGAGTAGAAAGCCGTAATATTTAGTTTATTATATTACCTGTATTTTTATAGTACAGTTTTCAATTTATTCTCAATGAGCGCTATCGCGTATGAATTCTAGAGGCGCTAGTGTAGCGTGAGGTATCCGAAATGTCAAATGTCACTCTTTGTGGTTGCGCTACGCCGGTTAACATCTAATTGGAACAATATGGTGAGTATTTTGCAATACCTGAGCTTGATTATGGCAAATATGAATTACGAGTCAATGACTTAAATCAATAGATTCGTCTCTCTATGAGCTCAAAATTAAAACGGCCGTTTTAACTTTGGACGCATAGATTGACGAATCCAGAAACGTAATAACAAGTTTGATGGATTCAAAAAGTACTTAAATACAAACTACAGGTCGGCTAGCACAACTTGCTGCCAAGTCGTATCTCGCGCGACTCAGCGATTCCTGTCTCACTCGAACTGTGCAAATTGGAAAGAGGAGGGTAGATTTATCTCTACTCGCGTCGCGTCGCAGTGGCAGTTATGCTAGCCCCGCAGTACGTAGCGGCCCCCTTTTTTAGTTATATATCGTTAAATTTAAATAATTACAATTATTTACGAGTGGCGCTAGTGGACCTGTTACATTTTATTAAAACATTGCGAAGCGAACGTCTGTTGTAGATACGGTAGATAGTGCGCACACATCTTTTTTGCAATCTGGTTCATTAATTCGAATAAGAGGAATTTCGACCAGGTAAGGATGGTAGCCAGCCGTAGGTACCTCTGGATGTCCAATGGAAGAATGGGAAGGGGAATAAATAAATAATAAAATAATAAATAATAATAAATATTAGAGGACAATCTTACACAAATCGAACTAGCCCCACAGTAAGCTCAAGAAGGCTTGTGTTATGGGTACTAGACGACGATATATTTAATAGATATAAATATTTAAATACATAGAAAACATCCAAGACTCAGAAACAAATATTCATGCTCATCACACAAATATTTGCCCTGACCGGGATTCGAACCCAGGACCGTCAGCTTCACAGGCAGGTGCACTACCCACTAGGCTAAACCGGTCGTCAAAATGCAATCAATATGCTAATTAAATGAAAGTAATTTCTTACCTCCCTTAATAAACAATGTTATATATTTCCTTACTGAGTTTGCATCAATGCATATGCAAATTTACCAAAGAAAGTGACACCTCGCTTAATCAAATATAAACTCTAATTTCCGTGTAAGTAATCGGAATTTGCATCGCACATTAAACTCTGCAAAAACGTAAGAATCGATATGTTCAGCCATGATATAAAGGTAATTGGCTGTTTCGCTTGTTTCCGACTTTCGTTCGCGGTAAGACGAGTAAAAAAACTAAAAAATGGCAGGTTGTACGTAGATGATTTATAGGATGGATAGTAGGTACCTATTGCTAGTTGTATGTTATGCGGGAGTCATATGATAAGAAGGGCATTAGGTAAGGTATGAATGTAGAACCAGCGACCAAACTCTCAGTAGTATTCCACTCACACCTCAGATTTGGTTGAAGCCGCACAACCAATGTCACTGGAGCGAAAACTCTTAACCCCTTATTCATAAACGTCTATCAAACCTATATTAGTTAACTAGCCGCTAAAGTTCGTTTGTCCTTATCTGTCACTTTGACACATGTGCTTGTGAGACAGTGACAGCAGACATTTTAGTTAGCAGAGGTTTGTTAAGTTTTATGAATAAGGGGGTTAGAGTATTCCAGTGTCTAAACCGCCCGAAAATGTCGCCTATAAAAAAATACTGACGTGTACATCGAAACCGAGGTTTGATGAACGATCACTATTTAGCTGTGCGAATCAGTTTTTTAGGTTGTTAGCATAGCTGGGCACCGTTAACCAAATAGTTAACTTCGATAATCGATAATCCGTAAAAAAAAGTTAACTTCGTTAAACGTTAAAGCGTTACATTTCGGGCCATTTCACGGAAGTTAACGTTAATCGTTAACTCCTTACGCGCCTCACTTGCATCGTCTGTCTCACTCAGCGCCTATAGCTCGCGCCTACGCCGCCCCGACCGAACGGACTTGTCAGGCGCGATGTTCCTTTGATAAAATAGGTACTTAGTTAACGCATTCTCTGGAATATTATATTAATCAATCTCTGGGATATTATATTAATTTCATTATACTCCTTGTTTAATCTTGAGACCTTATACATCTCTAACTTTACTAATGTTGTAATATTTGTAATAGATAACTTTGCAAGTCTATCTTCACTGTATGACATTAATTTTGTTATAATTGTAAACTCGAAATTATTATTCTTTCTTGAACTGTAAATTAATATTTTGACATGAAAAATGTATTACTTATTATAGTCAGACTTTCTTAAACTGTAAATTAATATTTTGACATGAAAAATGTATTACTTATTATAGTCAGACTTTCTTAAATTGTAAATTAATATTTTGACATGTAAAAGTGCCCTTGTGGCCAATTTGCAGAATAAATGTTTGAATTTGAATTAACGAAACTTTGACAGGAAGCGGAAGACGAGTCCGTTAACAATTTTGCAAGTTAACTTAAGAGTTAATCCGATACACGGATGGTTAACTTCGTTATTTAACGATTAACGGATTAACGAGTTAATGCCTAGCTCTGGTTGTTAGATGTGTGTAGAGGTACTTTTAAATAGTACCCTTAAATTGTTATTTATTTCGACTGATTTAACATGTCAAATCTACTAGTATCATGCTGTGTGGACTTGCTTTCGATGTCATGCTGGTCTATAATAAGCTACTGATTTTGACCTAACTTAACTATATAAGATTTCAAGCTTACATGGTCATTTACATTAGAATTACGCTTTAAAACAGGATATTTACCATGTATTTGTATTTTTGAGTTCCCGATATTTCGGCACTGTTGCAAGCGCCATTATCGAGGATTAACTGACGTGCTGCGAGTTTTAGTTGTGGTCTACCCACACACCATAGCGATCTACCCTCTTCCTGGTTCGCTTTTTTTCCCACAGTGTCACCGTCACTACCACCGTCCGGGAACTCAAAAATACAAATATGCATGGTAAATATCCCGTTTCAAACCGTAATTCTAACTTAACTATATCATTTATCGTGTGATGTCTGAAAAGTATACCATTTAAATAAATAAATAAAAGTATAAACACCGCGGGCACCGCGCCGTCGCCCGACGCACGCGCATGACTACATGATTTCAGTCAGCTTTTCACCGTGTTTTTGTCGCGTTGCGTTTGCGGCTAAATTTCTTCTTCAGTACATATCTATGATAATTTTATCGTCGCTAATTACGATTAATTCCGGATTTTAATTTGTAATATCCACATGAAATGAGATTGCTATCTGATTGCTAGTACGATACGAATAATTATAGGAATTACAAGCGGAAAAGTGTGCTTAATTCCTGTATAATTAAGACTATAGTATTTTACATTGCGGTTTTTTTAATACGTAATTTCTATGTTACTTGGTAAAACTTTTTGAAAAACAGACCTATACTTTTCAAGTATTCTTAAATCTACTACTATAATTACTTATTTTTATTTCTACTAATAATAACTATTATTGCTGCTAGTACGACTGGAAATAATTTTCCATCTTCTTACTATAAAACAATGTAATAGTAGTTTATGCAACTGATACATAATGAGAGGTTTTAAAACACGAGTGTGGTTTTATGAAACGAGCGTCAGCGAGTTTCATAATAGGATCACACGAGTGTTTTAAGGCCTAATTATGTACAGTTGTATACACTACTTTATCTACATCCATACATTAAATCCTCTTTCATGTGTTGAGGCACCATTGTGTTGAAAGTGCAGGAGTTCGAGTTCGTGAACTCGTTGAAGTCTTTTTGAGCACGAGCCTGATCGTAATGGGCGGAGATGGCTATAACGATACCGTTTTTGATGCTGTTATGGCCATCTCCGCCCCGGGCCGGCGCGATATTGTAAAGTTGGTCCTTACCTACACTTTTTGAGCACATAAAAGAGATTTACTGTATGGGTGTAGATAAATATTGTTATCATTCAAACTTTCATAAATAACATAATTACATGTTTGTATGTACTTCAATTACCAAAAAGTTGTTATTTGAATAATATCTCTAAGAACAAGATAGCATAGGTAAATACCTACAATTAAATCACACCTCATATGTATTACAATAATACGAGAGGTAGGGCACAGCAAATGTCATCTTGCTCGAATTTGGAGCAGCCCAACTGGAGAAGTACCTCCGCCTTGCAGAAGACCACAGCCATAATAACATTATCTACTATACAAGTATGTAGTGTTGTGTTCCTGGAGGTGAGCAAGGTTGCCAGAGCTCCCGAGGATGCACTGTGTTGAGAGCGAGGGACCTAAATTTGTCCCTTCTGTTGTCAACACAGTGCATCCTCAAATTTTATAAAGGGTCGGCAACGCGTACGTGATTCCTTTGGAGTTGCGGGCGTCTATAGGCTGCGGTGGCCGCTTACCATCAGGTGGACCGTAAGCTTGCTTGCCACCGGCGTTGTATAAAAAAATCACCTCACTCGTTGTTTCACAAACCGTTATTACAAGTAATATACGATAAAACATGTAATTATTTTATTTCAAAACATTTATTTACAAGTTCAACAATGAATACAGGTTTTTTAAATGAATGGGCATCTACGGTAATTATACTTGACCTTAATAAAGCATGCTTCTACTTGACTGCAAATTACTCATTACTATGTGATAACGTGATTAATCGTAGTCCGGTTTAGGTCGTGCTTTTTAGGGTTCCGTAGCCAGAATGGCGAAAACGGAACCCTTACAGTTTCGTCATTTCCGTCCGTCCCTATGTCACATCCGATTTACTCGGAGACTATAAGCATTAACATTATGAAATTTGGTTGGAAATGTATTCTATGAACCGCTAGTAGATGTCGCATTTACTGGGAAGTAATTACGACTTTAAAAACGGCACCAACTGTGTGCTACCCCATACTGTGTTTAAATTTTGTCAAGCGGATGCGTCCGCTAACGAAATTATAATTTGAGATTCCAGAGGTCGTGAGATCAAATTTTCTTTTGATTGAAAAATATGTCCCCAATACTCAGCAGTAAAATTTTACAACCACCTTCCAAACCATACGTATCAAAGCAGATAAAAAACTTCAGTATATGCAAGAAAGTTGAAGTCAGTCCTTACAACAAAAACACTTGCAGATTTTCATAAGCTAAAATAGATAGTAAATTTGTATTTTTATGTTATATTATACTTATATTTTTTATATTTGGACAATCTTACACAAATCAACCTAGTCCCAAACTAAGCAAAGCTTGTACACATGGTTACCACTGAGCTAAATCGTCTGACGACGGAAAGCTTCCATTCCTAGCAGTTCAGATTTCTGGTTCCCACCGTACACAATATGTTATAAAACAGGCTCAATAGGTATACCTATTTCGTGTCTAAATTACATGCATCTCACTCTCACTAACACAGCAAAGGCGTGGCACAATGGCGTATAATGAAGTCGGCTTACGTTAGAATGCGGACGGAAGGTAGTTTCTTCTAAAGCCTATTAGAAATTATGTTAATGTGGCCGATATTCCAGTCATGTTAAAGCGGTGGTTCCTTTATCCAGCTTAAATAGACTTGGTTTTTAGACCACACATGAATGAAAAATAACTGGTTTTATATGTTTGTCATGTCTCATATTTAAATATTTAGTATTCGTCCGATAAGCCACTGTAGTCGGCAAGGGAACTTTCAATTCGGAATTCATGGGCTACAATCCGAGTTCAACCACTGGGTTTCTAAAAAAAACGGTCACGTGCGAGTCACTCAGGATCCAGGAAAATTTCAACAACATGGTGTAGAAATTGAAGGTCATGGGTACAGCGCCATCTATCGGCGAATTTTGTTACAAATTTGAGCGACTGTTATTGACTAAGGAATCAAATTATATGTCAGATATAGGTGTATTTGCTTTAGTCAAACTCAGTTATACAATATTAACTATGTAATAAGAAATTGAAGGACATCTTTACAAGCTGAGTCCGTAAATCCAATTCAATGACAGTTAATTTGACTCTAGACAGAACATTATTTTTATATACTTAAGATTATAATAGACTCATGGATACTACAGTCAAACTGTGCAAACAGTTTTGTGGGATGTTATTTTAAGTCATGTCTTTACTGAATAAATAAATAAATTCCAATCAAATATCGATCCTCACCCAACAGTAAACATCCGCAGACGACACGGCCCCGTTACGTGACCGTTACGGTAACGGTTGCGTAACACGGTACAACCTTCGTAATTATGCACGCGTTTGCACTATGACTGGGGATGCTCCCGTTATGCTCAAAGGTAATAAATTCTAGTTGCAGTGGGCAGGTAGGGGAATAACTAGCTGACTGTGGACTGAGCTTTTTAGTTTAACTATATGATATTTATTTTTTACAAACGGTAATAATAGTTATATGGAAAGAGCTATGCTCGGGGTTTCTCTGCGTGATAGAATTAGGAATGAAGCTATCCGTAGCAGAACTGGGGTCACCGACATAGCCTTCAAAATTGCGAGACTTAAGTGGCAATGGGCAGGGCACATCGCAGGACTGACGGTCGATGGGGCCAGAAACTGCTTGAGTGGCGTCCACGCACCGGAAGACGAGCTGTCGGTAGGCCTCCGACAAGGTGGAGTGATGACGACCGCTTTAGCCTAGTTGGTAGTGTCCCTGCCTTCGAAGCTAGAGGTCCCGGGTTCGAATCCCGGTCAGGGCATTTATTTGTGTGACGAACACGAATATTTGTTCCTGAGTCTTGGATGTTTTCTATGTATATAAGTATATATTTATCTATATAAGTATGTATATCGTCACTTAGTACCCATAGTACAAGCTTTGCTTAGTTTGGGACTAAGTTGATTCGTGTAAGATTGTCCAAAAATATTTATTTATTATTTTTTTTTATGACCTGGTGAAGGTCGCGGGAATCCGGTGGAAACGAACGGCACAGGACCGGTCTAAATGGCGAGCCTTGGGGGAGGCCTATGTTCAGCAGTGGACGTCTTTCGGCTGAAATGATGATGATGATGATGATGAGACTGGCTGCTGACAGAGAACTGTGGTGCCAAATGGAGGAGGCCGATGTCCAAAAATGGACAAACCCAATAAACGCTTAAGTGTTAAAAATTTATTTAATTAAATTTAATCTTGTTATCTTTTATCATTTTTATATATCTTGTAAACTGGTTTTGGGATATAAAAGGCTATATTATTATTATTATTATATAATGTTTTTTTTTACAAACGGTAATAATAGTTAAAAAAAATAACAATAACATAAATAATATAAAAATTAACTTAAATCTAAAAAAGGTCCTTGGGGCATTGTACCGAGGATGCTGGCGGCATTTCCTCGCTGTATCGCAATGCTGATACGTTGTGCGAGGAAGTCGCCAGCTCTTCCCTCACCAGTTGTCAACTAAACGTTTCGCGATTTCAGTAAATAACTTGTGCGCGCTGGGACCCCATGGACCAAGTTTATACACCAAATGGTACGAAATTGTAAGGTTAATAAAAGAAAAACGGTTGAAACTCACTTGGAATGTCACTATTTGCGATATTTGTTCTCTTATTAAGTGTAAATATGTCTCACGTTAGTGTATATTTATGTACTGTGCAGGTTGTTAACTTTTTATGTGATGTGCCATGAAATACTAGTCATTATAAAACGATTTTTATACTCTGTTTTGTGAGAGAATGTGGGAAAGCAGACTAAGACGATTTATGGTGAGGAGATAGATGGAACATTCGGAAAGTGGCGACCAAGGCGAGGTTATCTTTTTTTTAAATTTATTTAGAACACAAACAGTCACATAGAGGTATCCAAATTGACAGTACACACAAAAGAAAACAATAGACCTGGAGGTTCAAATATCTTGATCAAACTGCGATACTGAAAAGGCCAGGCCATAAGTTCCCTCAACCGACGAGCATGTATGGAATGTATGGATGTGATTGAAGCAAAAGAAGTATGTAAGGACCGTAGTATTTGGCGTTATTTGGTCTCTGCCTACCCCAATGGTATACGAATATATGTATATATGTATACTGGAACACTTAGAGTATTCCAGTGTTCCAAACCACACGCGTGGTCGTGCCGGAGGTTTTCCCCTGGACTTTCCCCAGGCTACTCTCCAACCGCGCAATCCTATCGCTTTATTGGGCCCGGCCTATATAGCCACAGTCAGGCTCAAAAAAAAAAGTATACTCTGTTGGGTAGACTGTTAGGGTTGAAGCGTTGATTCGCTTTGTGTGTTGTGGGAGAGACGCAGCAGCAGTAAAAGAGGATAATTCGTAGGAAACAATGTATTGCGACTATAGGCTTGCACATGAAGAAGTTAGGTATGGCGACAAGTGCCACAGATAATAATCTAGACAGGAAACACTGAATCTTAATACTACGTTTAATCTAGAATATCAGTAGTACCAACGTAATGATTTAGGTATCTATTGTTGGACTCTCCAACATACTCTACTATCGAAGTTTGAAACTTCTCGCGGCTATCCCAACTGGATTGAACTCATAACCTATTCATACCTTTAATTTGGCACATTGTTGCTGGTAATCAGAAGTCGCATACAACACAATAAACTAATGGCTTACTTTATTAGACTATACAAATATTATAACAATGCCAACAAAGAGCCATAACGAAATAAAAGCAGAATTGCGGCCAACGTTAGTGTTCAGTTCCCAGGCTTTGTGTGTTTGTGTGTGGTCAGCTTGTGAACCGACTGGCCTTGTATTTTAAGGCATATTTCTTAAGTTATTGTAAGAAATTGAAAAGTTCCTCTTCAAGGAACAATGAAGGCGGTTTTTTTAGCTAAGCCTCCGAAACACAATTTTTTCAATTGAAATATTCCAGCATTTGTTGATTGATGTTTAGTTTAGTTTATTACGATTGCTTCTGGGGTGCAGCCTCAGGGGTAAGAGTGGTCCGTCTAGTAGCTGATCTCGCAACCAAGTGAGCTGGTCGGGAGTTCACCCTCCACAATGCGTTTTTACCTCTTCCACGTTACTACAGGTTTTATAATAGTGTTGCCATATAATATATATTTACCCTACCATTGACTAACGTTTGCCATGTAAAACTTAATTTTCCTCAATCATAATAATAAAATCATGACAAGTTTATTTTAGTTTATTTATCTCCATATACAATTACATTATAAAACATGTTCGCTTATCTTGCTAATCGTATATCGATCGTTATAACAATGAAATAATTAATAATTATAATATGAGGGTAGGTAATAGGTATATACTTAAATATATACCTACATTAAACAATAATCAGGAAATAATACAATTAAAAATGTCATATAAAGTATAAATAGGAAAACAATACAATTGAAAATGTCATATAAAGATTAAATTGGAACACTAAGCTGAAATAAAAAATATTTAACAGATGTAAATGATTGATGTAAATGACTTTAGACTTACCATGTTATATTTCATATAGCCCTTATAAGTCAATAGAAATTCTAACGTCAGGGTCAGAGTAGGTAATGGGAGAAGATCAGCGCCTTTACCATGAGTTTGCATGTCCGTACTCGCTAGCGACTGCGTAAACGATTTAGTATGCCGATTCTTAGTTCTATTGCGTAACCGCCAGAGGCGCTATACTTTTGCCCATACAAATTTTTACGCAGTCACTAACGAGTACGGTCATGTAAACTCATGGAATAAATGAAATAAATGAACTTTATTCTGCAAGTAGGCCGCAAAGGCACTTTTACAAGTCAAAAACTACTAGCGTTTCTCATGAGACCACTGCCGAGAAGAAACGCCGAAAGAAACTAGACAGTAATTTTCTCCAAAAATATGCAATTATATTATATTAATTACAATGATACTACTTAAACTACTTAATTAAATCTAAGTGGTATTTACAATGTGTAGTTCCACAAGAAAACATGTCGAATCGTATGATATGCTTTCCTGCAAGAACTGTGTCGTGGTAAAGGCACAGGGCATTTATGCTCGATCGTCCACAGACTGGAGAACACAACGTTATGTCAATTTGGCAATTCTACGTGTAAATACGGTTCATGTGACCCTTATCGTGTCACCTCACAACAGGGACTGATACCGGTATTTTTAAAAAACCCTGAATTAGCCCAATATTTTGGATTATTTTTTGCTCTTTACTTAGGGCTGAATCATGTATTTAGGTAACAACTTCGTATTATTAGATTGTCCCATTAAAAACGAAATAATGAACCGGTGACCGTAATAATACCGGTATTTTTCTATAGAGAAAATACCGGTATCCGATCCCTGCCTCACAAACAGTTCCGTGCTAATGAATAGTGACAAACACTAGTAACGCACGCGACGTCGCATAGCTGTGACCGTCCAGTACCGTTACTACACTAGTTACGCAATTCACTTGTCTCGACTCACCTCTTTCCTAATATAATTTGACCTTAGAATCCCACGCTACTATACGTAATGAGAGGTCAGACGGATACTGGTTCGTCTGCGATTTGAAGCGCTATGAATACCAGTGTAGAACAATGAAATTACCTGCAAGCACGATTAAACACTAAATTGGAGCAGCCAGCAACTTTATTGCTCTTTAAATTGCTTAACGACAATGTCTATGGTATGAATGTTTTGGTAATCATGAGAATTTTCTGAGTGACACAATTTTGTGAATTCAATGTTTAGCCAGCAAATATGCTATTGTTTATTTTTACCTTAAGCAAAGCAGCTAGTCTACGCGAATGAAATTTGAGTATGTTATTTTTGTTATCATGTTTTCTCACAATATTTTACTATGATTAGTGTACGTACCTTAGTACCTTTTATCATGACGCTTAGAAACCTTATACATCTCTAACAAATCTCGATTGTTTATTTCAATTACAAATCTCGATTATATATTATTTATCTGATTAGTTACTTAGTCTTATTTTGGACATATAAAGCTACATTTAATTAATGATACTAATCTTTATTGCACACCTCACGTAATAACAGCACATAAAAAAAAAAACAAAGATACAGGGAGACAGAGGCAGAACAGGCGGTCTTATCGCTAAAGAGCTCTCTTCCAGACAACTTTTGGGTAGTGGAGAAATGAAATAAAAAGCTATGATACTTTGCTTATTGTATTATTTTTATTTGATATAGATAGATTTTGACTTGTAAAAATGCCCTTGGGGCCTCTTTGCAGAATAAATGTTTTTATTTTGATTAGGTATATATTCTAACAAACTGGGATAGGAAAAAATGATCACTGAATTTTTTTGAATGAATGAATGAATGAATGAATGTTTTATTCACTTTAAACATATGGTAGAATTATAGATGTTACAAAAAATAATCTTAGGTTCCTTAATATGTTTAGCCTCGACAGGCATGTGAAAGTTGGCATCACATTTGATGTATTGTCAAATGCATGCAATTTTTTCCGATAGATTTTCATTCGAAACTAGTGTCCATTTTACACATGACATATTCCAATTTATAAAGCTTTTTCACTCGCTATCTCAATTCATGACAATAAGCATTACGAAAACACTATCAGTAATCAATTTCATGACAATTAATCATATAATAATACAATTACTCCATGACATTCGATCAGAAGTCACAAATGACCTCCGTAACTCGATTCAATTCTATTTAATTATGTAGTAGGTAGATACTGTACAGTATTGTTGGCTTGGCTGTTACCTAATTCGTCGCAGTGAAAGTTTTTAGCTGCCAATTAATAACAATATAGGGCCAACTGTTCCGAAAGGGAATGTGTTTTTCGATTACTTTAATGTTCTGATTAGATGTGCCATTGTTTCTTAACTTTCGACGTTACGGTCGATTCGTTTGTTTAGTTCTTTCTTTTTAGATGTGTCCGTGTGTCGAATTATAGCGTTTACGAGTAACATCATGATAAAATTAAGTCGTATTCCCTAATCTAAACTTTTAATGGGTAAATTCATAAATTACTTCTTACTGCGCCCACCCCTCATAACCTGGCCGCTTCACAAGACTATACAGATTTTTTAACTTGTGATTTATTTTAAATAATTAATATCTCTCAAATTATGGCTCTTTGGACTATATGTTATATAAATCTATATACTCTAATTAGGCTCTAAAATCGTTGGTTCAAATGTTTCGGGTTATTGACGCCCACGGTGTAAATTACATAGCTTATTATATACTCATGTGTATAGCAGGCCGACGAATTACCGCACCAGGGTGTCCTCCCTTGCCGAACACAGCAGCGTAACTGATCCTCGAAGTGCGCAGGAGACGGGGGGCTTACCGAGTCAAACTTCGCAAATAAATCGTTGACAAGCTTGGTCCGCGGTGGTCCGCGGTAATGAAAAAGTTTCTCGGGACAAACATTTTCGCACATTATAAAATGGTTAGGTACACATGAGATTTAAAAGAAGCTATATTTATTGTTGCCTATTTAGCTGGTCTTAAAATGAAGCTAAAATATTTTTATTATCATACATAGTTTTCGAGTTAGGCGGCATTATGCAAACAAAACCAGGTTAGGGACAACCCACCTTGATGAGAAATTGGTGCTTTATATATTTTTTAAATTATTAAATACATTAATATTTAAGTTTTAGCTATTGCCCGAGGTAGTTAACTGGGATGTGTTTCCGAAAAAAAATGGTTAATTATTATTTAAACTTTCTGTCACTGCGTTCTCAGTCTTGCCAACAATATTTACTACTTGGGAAATTGACCCTATACCTATATCGAGCTTTTGGTTTTTGCAGTATTTTTTCGCTTCCATTTGCGCTATGGTACATTTTTTGTGCGTCTCGCTCATTAGTGTAACCTCTCTTAAAACAATGCGAGGATGCAGCTATTAGCATTTCCTTAAACATACACACTTCCGACAAACTGTCTTGGGTTTATTTACAATTGTACTTCAGGGCCGTTATCATTTAAAAAGGTTCAACTAGGGCCGAAACAAAGTAGCTTAAATTTTAGGCCATTTTTCGGCTGAAATTCTACTATATACAATGTGTACGGTCCACATACCGCACATTGCCATCTCAGCGAAATTACCTTCGATCGCGTAAACTATTAAAGTACGCGTCAGTACACGTTTACAACTAGCACTCAACACGCGTGTCCTCATTCGCACTATCATTCACAATATCGCGCTTGTATAGTAGTTTTACATTGTATCAATAAAGTGTTTACTTTGACTATATTAGGAGGCCTTATAAGTTTTAAAATGTTTTGATTTCAAATTATGACCAAAGTATTGTTAATATCAATAAAATGATTAAAGGCTACGATAATTTTATTAAAGTTTTAGATAGTAACGTAGCCGTTTTTTAATTTTATTATGTGGACGTAGAATTTAAGCGGAAATAACAAGTTTTTAGCATGAAAATGGTCGATTTGGAGTGAAGTTTGAAACGATATTTCCTAATGAGAAATCCAAAAAATACATTTAAACGTTATGATATAAAGTTTCAATAGTCCTGTTCTAGATAGTAACATTGAGAAAATGTCAAGATGCTTGTCAATTCAAAAAGAAAATGGGGTAAATAGATGAGCGTTTTTTAACTTATAAGGACCCTTAAATCAAGCAAAGAACATTATACTTGGTGTGTGTGGCACCAGCAGCCCATACACAATGAAAGCAAAATTCGGCCAAGTGCGAATCCGACTCGCGCTCGAAGAGTTCCGTACCTTTATCTATAAAACCGGCAAAAAAATTACGTGTGTTCTATGAGAGCTTCTTAAATAATAATAATAATAATAGGTGTTGGTAGGTAGGTAGGTGTTAAGGAACGAGTGTTTTTAATTTATTCGCCAACAAACTGCTTCGCAGTTTGGCGAAGCCTTGTATTAGATTAAGTTTTAAAAAAAAATGAGCAGTAAATTAAAAAATATATATATTTTATTCTGTTTTTTTACTATTTATTGTTATAGCGGAAACAGAAAATCATCTGGGAATTTTTAAATATCTATCACGGTTCATGAGATACAGACGGACAGCGAAGTCAGCAATAGAGTCTCGTTATTACCCTTTGGGTACGGAACCCTCAAAACGCACCGTAAACTGTTAAGGCAATTTTACACAGAGTCAGTAACTGAAGTCAGTCGACTGCCGAGTCAGTGCTGACCTGGCACTGCCATCGTATAAATTGATTTCAATCATCATCCTCGACTACTGACGAAATACTGACTGCGACTAAATAGCACGAGTCAGTTTTCGGCACCAGCACTGACGTCAGTTACTGACTCAATGTAAAATAGCCTTTACTGTCAAACATATCCATAAATACATCGTGTCCTTTGATCCGCTTATTAATATTATCAATACTTTTACCGAGTGTTTCAATTAACCGAGCCTTAAGAGTCCTTATGAGTTAAAAACACTCATTTATTCTGAATTGACACGTATCTTGACATTTTCTCAGTGTTACTATCTAGAACAGCGGGGTAATCATGTAACTTATTTACTACCGTTAGGCAGATTTTAATGTCATTTATACTTCAAAATTGACATTAAAATCTATCTAACGGTAGTACATAAAGTTACGTGATTACCCCGCTGGACTATTGCGACCTAATGTCATAAATTTTATATGTATTTTTTGCATTCTTAATTAAGAAATATCGTTTCACCATCACTCCAAATCGACCATTTTCAAGCTAAAAACTGTGTTTTCCGCTTAAATTCTAATACACACAATAAAATCAAAAAATGCCTATGTTACTATCTAAAACTTTAATAAAATCATCGTATCCTTTAATCACCTTATTGGTAATATCAACACTTTTGTCATAATTTGAAATCAAAAAAATTAAAACTTATAAGGCCTCTAAACTTAAACTCAACACACACAGTGCATCCTCAAATCTTATAAATAGTCGGCAACGCGCACGTGACTCCTTTGGAGTTGCGGGCATCTATAGGCTGCGGAGGCCGCTTACCATCAGGTGGACCGTACGCTTGTTTGCCACCGGCGTAGTATTAAAAAAACATAAATGTGCATGTCTGTAATTTGTTAAAGATGGTAATCGCATGTAAATGGATGTATGTATGTAATATGCGTTTTTACCGCCTTCAATACTTCCTAAACAATTAAGCAAAAACTGACACCGCTAATCGCGAATTGTCTTCGCATATTAAAGCTTACAATTATGACGCAAGAACAAGTACAATGACATATTGTCGTGCGTATGCGCCGCTTATGTATTTGCATATAATAGAAGTACATCCTTCATATTTGTTATCCGAATTTTTGCCTACGTGTACGGTAGGTGAAAGATATTCATCCTAAGTTATTTATAATGCTTTCGTTAGCTCTTACTGTCATGGGAATAAGAGCGTTAGATAGCTACCTTTGACCACGTGTTATTGTGTGGCATATTGGTGTGAACTGTACGGCGGCCTACGTATTGGACCTACATTTAAACCTGTAGTTAGTTTTGTGAAACTGGCCTTCAATATATTGATGGTCTTGAAGAAAGTATGTTGTGGTTGGTGGGTGTTCACCTCCGAATGTTTTTTATTTATTTATTAATTTTTTTTTAGGCTTTTTTTTGAACCTGACTGTGGCTTTATAGGCCGGGCCCAATAAAGCGATAGGAGTGCGCGGTTGGAGAGTAGCCTGGGGAAAATCCAGGGGAAAATCTCCGGCACGACCACGCGTGTGGTTTGGAACACTGGAATCCTCTAAGAGTTTGCGCTCCAGTGAGATTGGTTGAGCGGTTTCAACCGAATCTGAGGTGTTTTTATTATCTAGGATCACCAACAGTGGCAACAACAGTCATTAGCACTATACACAGAAAAGTACATGGTTTACATTTAATTGCGCCACCAATTACAGGTGAACACAGCATGCATTACAGGAAGCGTCGACTTTAGAAAAACAAGAAAACATCTACATAATGATAATTAGTTAATAGTACGTAATATGCTTAAAAATAAACTAGGAACAAGAGGGTCCAAACTCCAATGACGAATGGCTATGGTTATTGAGGCACTTCAACCGATAAATCGACAGCAGCTTCACTTTAAATCGATTTAAACTGTCATGATGTATGTCCAGCTGATGGTCTGAATTGTTGCTCAGTTTATAACAAATGTTTTTGTAATAATCATCTTACGATCGGCTTCACAAGCCCTTAACAGATTTGTTGTATGAGTGACAGTGACAGGGGAGACTGGGTCATACGTGGATTTAAGTTCACGTCTTTTCTGTGGACATGCCAAAAGTTAAGGGCTGCAAAGCTTAATTTTGGATTGCACCAGTAACCCGCATAAACTGTGTCTCCGTTTCTAGAAATTCCTGTAATAAAAACATATATAACATGCACTTAACTACTGACCACAGGAGGGACGAATTTTGTTTATTCAACTAAGTATGACCCGACTGTTCCTGCAGCGAGCCATCTCTTATTAACAAGGGACTGTTATTTAAGCAAGATCCCAGATATATTGTCTTTTTAGCCTCTCTTTCATTAATTGGTAAGTCAAAATCTATCTAAGTACATCAAATTTCATTTAATATCATTTCAATACATTACAAACATAAAAAACACAATTAAAATATAAAGTTAAATAATATATCACTAACCTAATTAAACTAACTAAACCTATAACTAAACTATAAAAAGAAGATGCCCCCCAAGTCCCCATCACTGGCTATAGTGCCCAGAAGGCTGGCAGCGTTTCCTCTTTGGATTGCTAGGCTAATCCTCTGGCCAAAATAGCTGCCAGCCCTCTGGTCACCCGACATTTCAACAAGGCGCTCCGCTATTTCCTTAAAGAGCGCCTTCGCACCTGGACCCCATGGCCCCAAGGTTTCGACTCCAAATGGCGCAAACATATAGCCCTCACTGAATTATATTAATTGGTCCACATAATACTGGTGCTAGTGTTAGTGTGAGCCTTTATACGGTTTTTGTAGGTCTTAGCTCTGTGTTCGGCTTCCTCATTACCAGTTTTCATTTCTGAGTACTCATGCAATCCCTCGGTTTTGATAAATAGTGGTGCATCTTTTATTATTTTGAGTGTTTCGTTCTGGAACCGTTTCATAATCTCAACATTAGAGTTTTTTGAATGAATGAATAACATTTATTTCATATTAAAATTCTAATTTTGATAGTATCTACTATCTATGGGTAACTACCCAGCATAATTTAGTTAGTAGTTTTTTTTGCTTATAACTGTATTTTTGGGCTAAAACATCCGGAATGCAGACCAATAGACTATTCTTTTTTACGAAGGAACGGTTGATGAATTTAGAACTGGGTAGTGATTGCACATATAGCTCAGTTGGCTAGAGCGACTGGCCGCGAGTGCCGGGGGGTCGCAGGTTGGAATCCTGTTCGGTGTCTAAATTTTTCAATTATTCCTTCATTCTAAATTCAGACCAATAGAATTGTCCCATATCTCAGCAATGAGTTTCAGGAAGCTGTTGGTGGTGTTCCACACTCTGCATCAGGGAGGCGACTTGTATACTTATTATTGAGGAAAAACAATCTGTTCGAGATTCCGCAGACATTCCTGACGCACTGCAGCGCATCCTCAGCCCCAACAGCACCCTGAAAGCATTGTTGACATAAATTAAGGGTCGGCTGCACCAACATACGATCACAGGTCGGTCATCGTCAAATATGGCGCCGGCAGCTGTCATCCCATAGAAACTTGTCAAACTTTCCATACATCAGATTTTAATGAACACCGCTTACGATTACAGACGGTTTGGTGCAACCCACCCTAAGTGTCAAGTTATGGTGCAGTGTGCTATTTGTTATTTATTTTTGTGCACGTTATAAATTTAGTTTTGTTGGATCTTATCAAAATCAAAAATTTATTCTGCAAATAGGCCACAAGGGCACTTCTACATGTCAAAATATTAATTTATAATTTAAGAAAGTTTGGCTATAAGGATACATTTTTCATGTCAAAATATTAATTTACAATTTAAAAAAGTCTGACTATAATAATACATTTTTCATGACAAAATATTAATTTACAGTTCAAGAAAGAATTATAATTTCGAGTTTACAATTATAACAAAATTAATATCATACAGTGAAGTAAACTTGCAAAGTTATCTATTACAAATATTACAACATCAGTAAATTTAGAGATGTATATGTTCTCATGTCTGATTAAACAAAGAGTATAAGGAAATTAATATAATCTCCCAGAGATGTACATGGTCTCTGAGCGTCAAAATTAAGACTAATTTAATATTGTTAGAGATTCATATGGTCTCTAAATCACTAATAATAAAACCGAATCCACAACAGGATGATGTCTCTCGTCAATCCCCTATAAAAAGACACTAATATTAACGTCGTCACTATGTCCTTGCAAGCATGAACAGACCGGATTACGATTTTCATATCTATCTATCACTGTCATTATATCTTGAAGTAGTAAAATGGTTACATAAATAAATATTAGAGGACAATCTTACACAAATCGAACTAGTCCCACAGTAAGCTCAAGAAGGCTTGTGTTATGGGTACTAGACGACGATATATTTAAAAGATATAAATACTTAAATACATAGAAAACATCCAAGACTCATAAACAAATATTCATGCTCATCACACAAATATTTGCCCTGACCGGGATTCGAACCCAGGACCGTCAGCTTCACAGGCAGGTGCACTACCTACTAGGCTAAACCGGTCGTCAAACATACTACATAATTTCAAAAAACTCCAACAGTTTCTTAAGTAAATAACGTTTAAAACGTTCCTTACCTGACCCGGCTCGCCTATTTGCTCGATGGATACCGTTCGAGTCGCATTTTTCGGATTTTATGCGAACAGCATCAACTTCAACCTTATAGGGTGGTGGCGGGTGCTGCGCCACCGGTGGTATGTAGGTGATAGGGCTGTGGTTCGCCTTCGTACTGATTATATTGCAGCGGTACAATATAAAATAAACGATTACATATTATAAGTAATATATTGACGACCGCTTTAGCCTAGTTGGTAGTGACCCTGCCTACGAAGCTGGAGGTCCCGGGTTCGAATCCCGGTCAGGGCATGTATTTGTGTGATGAACACGAATATTTGTTCTTGAGTCTTGGATGTTGTTTATGTATTTAAGTGTCTATTTATCTATATAAGTATGTATATCGTCACTTGGTACCCATAGTACAAGCTTTGCTTAGTTTGGGACTAGGTTGATTTGTGTAAGATTGTCCAAAAATATTTATTTATTTATTTAAGATAAACGATTTTTTTTTTAGGCAACAAACAGTCACATTTTAGTACTTATCTGCAAAGTAAAAACATTTTAGTAATAGACCTCGAGTGCCATAACTTAAAATTAATATTAACTATATGACAATTTAGGGGCGATATTAAGTGAGCAACGGGTAAAGAAACTTATTTCCTTACTTATACGTGGCCAATGCATAGTAACTATCATATAGAAACAAAATCGAAATTATATAGGATATAGCTTTGGAATCCCATAGGACTTTTTATTTTTAATTTTTAATTATTATTTGTATCTCTCCTTTGGGATATCACGGCACAATGTCCGGTCCATTTGGAAGGCGTTCATGGGGATACAGATAATTATTATTATTATTGTTATTTTTATTTAAGGCTCTTAATAAAGGCATAGCGTTAATATATCAAAATTATATCATGGATAGGGTTGTTTGGCAGTGATAGCGTCCCGCACAAGTAATCTAACACAGAAATATTTTGTCCTAAATAGATACATACTAGTGGGTAATTCGATGAAAATAATATTAATCGTTATAATAAGTCAAATGTAGCCGCGAAAAACACACGTTTTTAAACTAGGTAATGATCTGTAGCCGCGAAAAACACACGTTTTTAAACTAATGATCTGTAGCCGCGAAAAACACACGTTTTAAACTAGGTAATGATCTGTAGTCGCGAAAAACACACGTTTTTAAACTAGGTGGTTTTTAAAGTGCCTTTGCGGCCTACTTGCAGAATAAAGTTCATTTATTTATTTATTTATTTTTTTATTTAGGTAATGATCTGTAGCCGCGAAAAACACACGTTTTTAAACTAATGATCTGTTTTGAAGAAAAGGTGATAAACTTATTCTCATGCCAATTTTCGCGCTGGCGATGACCACAATATACTTAACGTACCTAAACGTCACAAGCTCGACACTTTATTTCCCAATAGTTGACACATATTGATCAACTCTGTCATTATGACATACATGACATTTTATGTTATATTAGATATTTTGACAATTTGATAATTTTAAATTCCCATTGTATATGTTTTTCTTTTTTGACATTCGACGCACACCTCGAAATTATTTCTTTTACCTACTGACTATTCTAACATCATTTTTAATGTTATTTATTAAAAATATTGACTTTGCATGCCACCAGTTGACTGAATGTATATGGCTCGTTTTGTATAACTGTCACCATTTTGTACTTACATTTTAGCAAATAAATAAATAAATATAAATAAATATTTGTGGACAATCTACACAAATCAACCTAGTCCCAAACTAAGCAAAGCTTGTACTATGGGTACCAAGTGACGATATAAATACTTATATAGATAAATAGATACTTAAATACATAGAAAACATCCAAGACTCAGGAACAAATTTCGTGTTCATCACACAAATAAATGCCCTGACCGGGATTCGAACCCGGGACCTCCAGCTTCGAAGGCAGGGTCACTACCAACTAGGCTAAAGCGGTCGTCAAATAAATGAATTTATATTTCTATGACATTGCCATGTATTGGGTCAGTCCGGTGCACTAGGACATTTACCTTACTGAGAATCACGAGAATAATACATACATCCACGTATCACAGCACATCCCTAGCTCACATACAGTTGCTTGCAACTATGTCCGTCTGTTTGACCGGTTTTTTCTCGTTTCATACAAGTTAGGGTAGTGCGGTATTGCGTTTTTGCTATCACACAGTTTTGCGAACAAACCGAGGTTTGAGTTGTTCGAAGGCTGGTCCTAGAATTTCGCTTTTTACAGAAGCGACTGCCATCTGACCTTCCAACCCGAGGGGAAACCAGACCTTATTGGAATTAAGCTTGTCAAGTGAGTGGGCAACTTGACTGTTAGAAGTTTTCAAGCCGCCCGAAGGCCTCTAACGTGGCTTAACGACTGCTATCGTAGACAGCAGTTGGGATCAACGGCTTAACGTGCCTTCCAAAGCACGAAAGCGCTCAGCCTGTTGTCTCGACGAAAAAAATAAACAATACCATACTTTAATTTTGTGCCCGTACATGTGCGGGATGGGTAGACAACAACTCAAAGCGGTCACCCATCCCGTAACTGACCTGGGCCGACGTTGCTTAACATCGCATACCGCGCGCCGTACGCGGGCGCCGCTGGGCCATATTACATACAAATATATATATATATATATATATATATATACACCAGTGGATCGTCCATACAACTCGATTCCCACCGGCTTGCCTAATTTTCAGCCAGTCCAGTTATTTTACTACGGCTCATGAAGAATATGAAAGACAAACTATTCCTAAGGCTTCCCTAAAAATATTTTTGATGCGCCGCCACTGATATACACACATATATATACTACTGCATAAGTAGTGGGGATACTAACTGATTAGTTTTCGCTAGACTTGTTCTAGCAGGCGCTTGTAGAGCATACGTTTGAATGAACGCTCCACTCGGTGTAACTTGTATTATAAATATATCGATATCGAATGCTGCGTTTCATGATCAAGATCGCTACGATATCGATATTTGCCGATTTCGTCGTTATAGCCGCCAATAAACAGGGCAATAACACCTTTAAAGTGGAGGTCATTGCTTTTTACAAACTTTCCGTTACTTCGTGTGCATTATGCATGTGAAGAGAATTTTAATAGGTAATTTCGGGTAGGTTCGAACTTCGCGTCCAATATAATAACGCGTTCCGGGTGTTGATGGGGCTGCCGCGATGGTGTAGCGCGTCCGGTATGTTTGCCGAAGCACGACGGATGGCTTCGCGGCCATAATGAGGAAGAGATGCGCCTCCCTTATGTCTCGTTTAGCAGTAGCCCCAACAGCATCTTGAGCGTGTTTGCAAATCGCTGGGACAGTCCTATGTATGCCCGCTGGACGTCCATGCATGTTTAAAAAAAAATTGTAATAGTTAATAGTTTGTACACGCCTTGCCTAGTTTAGGTATTTACTAACATCCTTTAGGATAAGATTATTATTATTGTATTTACTAACAAAATGTATGGACCTATGTCTGAAATAAATAATTGAATTGAATTGAATTAAGCCAGTCCTAGGTGACACCATGGATTATGTTGTCAAAAAAGTGCAGGCCGTTTTTCAAGACATGCGTCGCTAAATGACATAATCCGCAGGTCTCTTGCCACCGTCAACGCCTACTCTTCTTTAGCCGACTGGCATGGTCAGGGATGAAGGTAATCGACCTGATGGGGTGTCTTTAGTTCCTTGGAGTTTGGGACGGATGTTGGTGTGGGATGATACCTGTGTAGACACACTGGCACCATCCCGCCTCCAACGAACTACAGTAAAAGCGGGTGCAGTGGCGGAAAATACCGAAATATTAAAGAGTAATAAATATAGGGGCCTCGGAATAGAGTACAATTTTGTACCTTTTGATGTCGAAACTCTTGGTCCATGGGGTCCCAGCGCGCACAAGTTATTTTGAAATCGCGAAGCGTTTGGTTGACGTAACTGGTGACCGAAGAGCTGGCGACTTCCTCGCACAACCTATCAGTATTGCAACACAGCGAGGAAATGCCGCCAGCATCCTCGCTACAATGCCCCAAGGATCTGTTTTAGATTTAAGTTAGTTGTTATATTATTTAGGTTATTGTTATTTAACTATTACGTATTACCGTCTGTAAATTTAGTTATTAATATGTATCCTAGGTTAGATAATAACAATTTCAATTGTTAATCGATTTGTTTGTATTACAACGGTGGTATGGAAAACGAGTAATTTGTTGTTTTGGTCCTGAAATATTGCGTTTAGAGGTACATACACAGTGATGGTGGTTTTTAAATTACTTTTAGTCAATAAAAAAAACTTTCAAGTGTCATATCTTTTTTAAATTTTGAGCATATTTATTAATTTACTTTTTTAATGGTTTACTATATAGTGACATATTATTACTATTCATTCCTCATATTCTTTGATATCGGTCACGATTTACACCATCACATTCCTAGTGAATAAATTACTACGAGATACAAGCCAATTGGAGATACGAGTATCGCCCACATGCCCGCGCGTGGCCATTTAGAAAACAATTTCAAACCCAAGGTCTTAGTGGAGCAATGGACGCGTGTGAACATTACTAATCGCCATAGTAACACAAGTGTGTCCACTGTCAGCTAACTGACAGAGCTCCCGACTATGCACTTTGTTTTTTTTTGAACCTGACTGTGGCTTTAGGCCTGGCCCAATAAAGCAATATGAGGGCGCGGTTGGAGAGTAGCCTGGGGAAAATGCAGGGGAAACCTCCGAAACGACGCGGGTGGTTTTGAACACTGGAATACACTAACCCACTTATTCATAAAATTTAACAAACCTCTTTCTAAAATGTTCTTTCTTCCATTCTCACAAACGTCAATGTCAAAGTGACAAATAAGGACAAACGAACCTTAGCGGCTAGTTAACTAATATAGGTTTGATAGACGTTTATGAATAAGGGGGTAAGAGTTTTCGCTCCAGTGAGATTGGTTGAGCGATTTCAAGCGAATTTGGGAGGTTTATCACTAAACCTAATAGCCTAGCTGAGAAGAGTCCAGCAAGAAACTCAGTTAGGCCCGACCTGTGTCGGACTGACTCTACCCGGTATGCGGCGGTACAGAGACTGGGTTATACATAGTGGCAAATACAAAAGTCGTCCTGTGGTCAATAGTTAACGGCTTATGTGCATGTTAGCTATGTTTTTATTACAGGGATTTATAGACACGTAGACACAGTTTATGCGGGTTACTGGTCCAATCCAAAATTAAGCTAAGTATGTCCACAGAAAAGACGCGAACCTAAATCCGTGTATGACCCGACTATGTGTTTGCCGCGATCGCGCTATTACGCGACTGTGAAGGGACCTGTAAAACCCTCTAGCTGTCAACACAACCAATTCTCAAGTTCATAATAGGTCGGGAACGCGTTTGTGATTATTGTTGAGTAAGGAACTAGACATTAGATATCATCGCACAACCTTGCGCCAGCTTGAGTCGTGTCGTGCAGCATCTGTTACATAGATATTTCTATTTCATCTGTCGCAATAGACGCGTGTGAATCGCCATAACAAATGTGTGTCCACTGCCCTTATTTTATTTGTTGCGTAAAATAAACATTTGTCAACCATGTTGCGAGGTAGAATATTAATTTATATAAAGTTGCGATGAATTCAGTGCGTTGTGTGCGTTCCGCCATATTGAATAAACGTTTAAGGGTTTATCTATTAACTGTTCTTTTTTTATACAACGCCGGTGGCAAACAAGCTTACGGTCCACCTGACGGTAAGCGGCCACCGCAGCCTATAGACGCCCTCATCTCCAAAGGAGTCACGTACGCGTTGCCGACCCTTTATAAAATTTCTTATTGTATCAGACACCATTTTATCCAGCTTTGCAAGTCAATAACGCCAAACATGAAATACTTGCTCTAAAAGGTAACGGAATTGAAATAAAAATTAAACGAATATTTATGTTTCGGTACGCACAAAATAAATATAGGTAATATTTATATTTTGTTTTGGTGCTTCTAACAGTCAAGTTGCCCACTCACTTGACAAGCCCAATTCCAATAAGGTCTGGTTTCCCCTCGGGTTGGAAGGTCAGATGGCAGTCGCTTCCGTAAAAACTAGTGCCTACGCCAAATCTTGGGATTAGGTAGCGGACCCCGGGCATTCTTCAGGATGCAACTGCAATGTTTTGGTGAGTTGCATTTAAAGGATCCTACGTTTCACATTTCAATTTTATTTCAATGTGATTTGCGGAGTAGTTCTGGCCCTGTACTCTGTACTTTGAAATCCGAACTTCATATCGAGCTGTCTCTTTCACTCTGGCGTTATAACACTATATGAGTGAAAGCGACGCCTCTATAATAATTCTCTTCCGCACTGGAGCAATGCGATAGTTGTATATATTTTGATGCCAATATGTTTGTAAAATCCACACTGTCGAATTAGGATTATAGCCTGTAAGGACTGTTGTGTGTATGAAATTAAATAAATAAATAAATATGTATGCCTCAGATGGACCCACAGTTAAAAGTCAGTAAGGTAAGATCGCTCTTTAGCGATAAGACCGCCTGTTGTTCTGCCTCTGGCTCCCTGTATCCATATTTTTTGTTTTTTATGTGGTATTTTATTATGTGAGGTGTGCAATAAAGAGTATTTGTATTGTATTGTATTGTAAATGTCCCTGTGCTCAACACTGACCCAATATATACTTGGCACATTTGTTATTCAGAGGTGAACTATGTGCCAACTATTGGGCATTAAGGTGTCGAGCATTGGGAAGGTTAGGTTAGGTTGGTTAAGTTATTATCTTTTGGGATATGTTCAATTCAATTCAATTTATTTCCCATGTAGGTATACATTGATACACTTATGTCCGTCAATTATTGCACATTTTCAACTTAAAACTATTGATAATAGCTAATTAGTCAACTTAAAAATTACAATTATTCCATACATCTTTTTCTGTTAGATATGTTCAAAGTTCTTTTCCATTGTTGCAGGACGCCAACAATGACATAGGCCCCAAAATGGCCCTCCGACTTAAGAAGGACATAAAGAAGGCCTCATACTACGTGTGGTTCCTGGGTGCGCAGGAGTCCCGCGGGCTGAGGGGGGAGGAGTTCGCACTACCAGCGGTACAGCTGCTGGAGGAGCGCGCTAGGGAGTTGGAGCCGTTCAAGGTCACGCTGCAGGTCAGTGACGTCATCAGTTCATCAGTCGCCGGTATTTATCCACTGTGATAGGTACCTTGTGGACAACGAGGAAAGGAGTTCGCGCTTCTAGTGGTTCGACTGCTGGAAGAACGCCTTAGAGAGCTGGAACCGTTGAAAACCACGTTACCCACATGTCAGTTAAAAGCTGATAGGTTGGGTTGGGGGAAACGGGACAGACCGCCAACCAAAAAGATCAAATCACCGTCGGTCGTAGGACTCCTCACAAGCGATCTACTGCTTGGATCCATTGGTGCTCGACTAGCCATCTGCATTGGATGAATTTAGCAATTTGTACGTCAGTTAATCCTTGATAATGGCGCTTGCAACAGTGCCGAAATATCGGGAACTCAAAAATACAAATATACATGGTAAATATCCCGTTTCAAATCGTAATTCTAATGTAAATGACCATGTAAGCTTGAAATCTTATATTAAATTTTTATCCATTCAGTTTTAAGATTTTTTTCAAAACGGTGGAGGCATGGAGGTGAAAACGGCGAGTACTATGTACAGAAGGCCCACCGTTAACAAATCCCCCGTTTAGGTATGCCAAACGTGCCTAAACGTGGCTATCTCTTTCTATCGCACGCACTTCTACTCGCTACAGTCACTACAACGGAGGAATTGTTCGGAATGATCCCTGCCGCATCTTTTCGTCATCGTCCTACGCGTCAGCATTTCCATCCTCACCATTTAGATGGTCCAAAACTGTGCGTTTCTCAAGAAATTTCCTGTCTCGCACAACCAAATTATGGAATGAACTGTCGCCTGCGGTATTTCCAGACCGATATGACCTTTAAGAAAAGAGCGTATTCCCTTCTGAAAGGCCGGCAACGCACTTATGACTCCTCTGGTGTTGCAGGTGTCAGTTACGATCAGGCGAGGCGATCCGTCTGCTCGTTTGCCCCCTATAACATAAAAAAAAAAACATTTTCTATCCCATTAAACGGGCACCCGTGCTGGCCACATGTACTTGTAGCGACGCAATCACGAAGTGGACGGCCCTGGTATACTACCTTAGAGTGGGTTGCACCAAACCGTCTGTAATCGTAAGCGGTGTTTGTTAAAATCTGATTGTATGGAACGTTTGACAAGTTTCTATGAGATGAGATCTGCCGGCGCCATATTTGACGATGACCGGCCATCTGACCCTAAGGGTCGGTTGCACCAACGTACGATCACAGGCCGGTCATCGTCAAATATGGCGCCGGCAGCTGTCATCCCATAGAAACTTGACAAACTTTCCATACAATTGGATTTTAACGAACACCGCTTACGATTACAGACGGTTTGGTGCAAGCCAGGGTTAGTCTCCTACCTTGAATCAATTGGTAACATTTCGTTTATTTTTGTGACGTTTCATTTGTTTTTTGTCCCCCGCACCCATTGTCACGCTGAATGAAAGTGGTTTTCCATTAAATATGCAGCACCACGCGTCCGGCGGCTCAGCAAAAAGCTCAGTGAAAGTGGCGATGCTCTAATTGTTTATTATGATACTCTTATGTAATAGTAGGGCATCATTACACTGACTTGTTATGATTGGAGCTTTATTTTACGATGATCAATTATCGATCGTAAGTGGAAACGGTTGTTCGGTTTGTTATGAGAAAATTGCTTAGCGATTTTTTTTTTGATTGAGTAAGTTCATGTAATGGTCACAGCAGGGGTTCTGATGTAATCGATCAGTTATTTATTCCTTTTATGAAGCTTTAGAAGGTTCTCAATTCTAGTGTATTGTGATTACATTGGTCTTTCCTCCGAACGTCTATCTTCATTTATAACTCTTATTTTATCGCATGGTAATTTTGTTGCCAGCTTACGTTCCACCCAGTGGTCATGGTAGGGTAACGGTGGGTACTCCCTACAACGTGTTGCAACTTCGACCCCCCAAATCAAGTGAGTGGGCAACTTGACTGTGAGAAGTTCTCAAGCCGCCCGGAGGCCTCTAACTTGGTTTAACGACTGCTATTATAGACAGCAGCTGCGATCGTCGGCTTAACCTGATTTCCAAAGCACGGGAGCGTTAGTAACCAATCAAATCGGTCATCGAAGAACTGACCCCGGCCCATATTGCTTAACCTCGCATATCGCATGCGGTACGTATTAAAACATAAGAATCCTAATGGTGGTATTCAATCTTTACAACTTAGGCATTACAGACGGCCCCATGTGTAGTCCATGCATGGAGGCAGAGGAGACTTCTAGACACATTCTACTAGACTGCAAACAGGTAGAAGTATACAGGAAGAAACACAGGAAATCCGAACACTGCAGGAAGCCGTAAACAATATAAAAGCACTAATAAAGTTCATACAGGAACTAGGGTGGTTAGAGTAGCGCTACCCCTTTTTCACGCAAAAATAAGCACGGATGTTAACTTGTGGAAAATGCCCAGCAAAATGAACTAACTAACTAAACGGTTTATTCGTTACTTAAAAAGTGTCCTTTAAAAATTCTTCGTTACTTATAATGTGTTCTTTCCAGGTGTCCCACAAAGGGCTGAAGATAATCCAGAATGTGACGGCCAAAGGCAAGCAGCAGACAATCAAGCACTTCATCCCCCACGGCAGCATCACCAGCGCCGTGGTGCAGGGAGACGTGGTGGCGTGCGTGCTGCTTCTGTACAACCCGCTCACCGGCTGTCCCGTCCATGTGCACGCTTACAGGTGAGACCAGTGTTGCCATATTCTACTTTTTCATGAACATAATTTTCAGACACATTTTTTAATGCAGATTTTGGAATACTTGGCCTCACTTCATATTTTTGTATCGTTATTTAGAAAGAGGTTTAATTGCAGTATCACTTACTATAGTTTTGATAATTAACGAACCACAGCTAATATCCATAATTCGGATAACTCAGTGGTCCTTGGATGTCTCACCGTTTGTATGAAAAAAAGTTTTTTACCACTGTGTTACCCCCCCCCCCCCCCCCCCCCCACCTTTTACAAATTAATATTTAAGTATTTTCACCTATACATTCCTTTTATTAGGTTCAGGTACAATTTCGAAATCCTATTTTTCTACACTAATTCAATACATTATACTCGTATCATAGATTTTTTTTTTGTAATAGAAAACTGGTTATGAAAAAGTAGAATGACCCAAATAAATAGTTGCCAGGTGAAATATTTCATTAAAGTTTTTGTAGTTGGCAATTAAAAAAAAATTGAAGATGTTTTTGCTTTTTTATTCTGTCGCAAACAACAATGTTGCGAACTACTTTTTTCACGAATCAAATTATTTTGATAAGTTGTTCGATTCCCGTCTTAGAACGTGCGAGATCACAGTTCATTTCTCCTTTGTTCCCTGCATCAAATAATTCAATGCACTAACAATGAAACTAAAGTCTCAACCACTTTGAATCGCCTTGAATTGAAAGTCACCTCAAACCAATCCCAAATCCGGTTAATAAGCATGACCTAACGCTTGAAATCCCAAAAGATATACCAACAAAGGTGCGGCTTGGTTTGTTCACATCTAAGTGCTAGAAAAATATTCACAGACATTTTGACATTTTGTCTGAAGAGGATGCGTGAACTTTGCAAATGTCAGGTAATAACTAGACAGGAGCGCTTTGCTAGTTTAGCCTGTTTAGAGACTTTATAAGTTTTAAAATGTTTCGATTTCAAATTATGACAAAAGTATTGATAATACCCATAAAGAAATTAAAGGCTACGATAACTTTATCAAAGTTTTAGATAGTAACATAGCCATTTGTTGGTTTTATTGTATGTAGTAGAATTTAAGCGAAAAAACAAGTTTTTAGCTTGAAAATGGTCCATTTGAAGTGATGTTTGAAACGATATTTCTTAATGAAAAATCCAAAAAAATCATTTAAAGTTTATGATATAAGGTCGCAATAGTCCTGTTCTAGATACATAATAACATTGACAAAATGTCAGTTCAAACAGAAAATGGCGTATATAGCTGAACGTTTTTTAACTCATAAGTGCTCTTAAAGGAAATGGTATTTGAAGGCAGAGAAACTGCAGTTGATATTATGTAGATACGATAAATTATTCATTTACTCGTATGAGCATTATAATTAGGTAATCTTTTGGCTGTAGTAGATAAATCCGCAAGATACATCTATTTAAATAATTATTAAAAATAAATATTCCTGGTTCCAGGTACAAGATTAAGATAAATTAAAAAATAATAGTACATTACGTTTTTACCAAAGGCGGTAAAACCCAGAATGTCTCAGATCACAGGTATTTGACGCACGAGCCGAACGCAAGGGCGATAAATGTGTGATCTGAGGCTTTCTTTATTACCGCTCGTGGTAATTACAACATTTTATGTTTTCCCCTGGCCAGTAAGTGGAATTTTCCACTCGGAACGGAACCTTTCATGAAACGCCTACTTAAGAAACAAGTAATATAATATAGTCTTGCCACAAGAATAACCTAATGCATTATCATCAATTAAAAACATTCAATTATTCATACTCATAAAATACCAATAAAGGCCGTAGTTAATCGTAAAGACACTTTACTAATTAGGAAACCAGACATTTAGAAACCACTGTTTAACGATGTGTCTAGCCAAGAAATGAATTTGCTCAAACACGTACCTACATGTACGTAGTCTAGGAAATGGAATGTTTCGCTCTTATCACAATAACTATAAGGGTTGAGAAGGTACATACATCCCGGTACCGCCGCACACCGGGTAGAGGCAGTCCGGCCCAGGTCGGGCATAGCTGAGTTTCTTGCTGGACTCTTCTCAGCTAGGCTAGCTTTAGTGAGCCAGCGATAAAACTCCCAGTAGCTCGATTCCACTCACACCTCAGGTTTGGTTGAAACCGCTCAACCAATCTCACTGAAGCGCAAACTCTTACCCCCTTATTCATAAACGTCAATCAAACCTCTATTAGTTAAATATCCGCTAACATTCGTTTGTCCTTATCTGTGACTTTGACTTTTATGTTTGTGAGAAAGGGACAAAACACATTTTAGTTAGCAGAGGTTTGTTAAGTTTTATGAATAAGGGGGTTAGAATATTCCAGTGTTCCAAACCAAACGCGTGGTCGTGTCGGAGGTTTTCCCCTGGATTTTCTCCAACCGCGCACTCCTATCGCTTTATTGGACCCGGCCATTAAGCCACACTCAGGTTCAAAAAAAGGTACATACATATTTACGTAACCTTTATTGTCTTAATTGATATGAATGCTTAATTCAACCTTAACACGATAAAAGTACGTTCTGAAATATGTTGAGAATTGTGTAGGAATCTTCCAAAGGGCTAAGCATGGCATTTAGATGCAGTTGCAACAGCGTTCGAACAAGGCTAAAGGAGCATCTTTTATGGCGCAATGAATGTAAATGGTAGAATATTGTGTTCATTAGCAAGTTTGAAATGGTGTTAAATATTGAATAGTTTTAGAATAAGTAACACACATTGTAAATATTGCAGCATCTTTATTGCAGTGCAGCTGATAGGCGTGTTAGAACATTTTAAATTCTAATAATCAAAGAGAGCTATCGTTTTTGTGCTCACCAGTTGGCGCCACTGTCGAGTAAGGTCCAGCTATCAGAAATTGTTATTGGTTACTATGGGCATGAGAACGAAGTTTACGTTTAAATCATATTGAATACCTTAAAACCGTACCGTAAAAATATCGAACATCTCGCATTGTAGCGCAGTCCCGTTCTGTTCGGTAAAAAATGGAGGACATAAGTTTCCTAAAGACAAAACTGTCTCAAAGCATTGACAGTTATTGACCCGTAACTCATATTTGCCATAATCAAGCTCAGGTATTGCAAAATAGTCACCATATTGTTCCAATTTGATATTAACCCGCGTAGCGCAACCACAAAGAGTGACATTTGACATTTCGTATACCTCACGCTACACTAGCGCCTCTAGCGGCGAATTCATACGCGATAGCCCTCATTGAATGCTGTTATGCAATAATGTGTTAACCTAATAGGAAAAACTATAGTAGGTTGACACACTGCATAACAGCGTCCAATTGTGTTAGAATTAACCTTAACCATCCATTTGGATAAACATTATCTAAATGTTTTATTTGCTTGGAAAATAGTAAACAATATATATATATATGTGATAATCCACATCGAAAGGGACCTTATGGCGGCAGGCGCTTACGTTGCAGCTATTCACTATTGTATTGGAACAGCGGCAATAAAGGCGTAAGTGCCGCCAGCCATAAGGTCCTTTCAATATGGATTATCACATATATGTAGTCGAAAATGGTACACAAATTAAAACTTGAGTGAAAATACGCTCTGGCTTTTAAGGTCAGATGTCGGTGGCATAAATGCTTTTAGGTAGGTAATTTAGGAATAAGAAGCAAAATCTAATTGGAGAAACGAAACATGGTAATTAAATGACTAAACTGACTACATAATGAGATCCTACACATTTCTAACACATTCTAAACTATGTAAACTCGCTTTTTTAACATCGAATCAAACGCAGTCGTAAAAACTTGAAGCGCAGCTAACTTTTGAAGTGACACCTCACTAACTACCTATTTGTATTGATATTGTGTGTATTTAACCTAATTCCAATAAAGTCTGGGTTTCCCTCGGGTTGGAAGGTCAGATGGTCGTTTCCGTAAAAACTAGTGCCTACGCAAACTCTTGGGATTAGGTAGCAGACCCCGGGCATCCTTTAGGATGCAACTGTAGCGGGATAAAGCTAGGATGATGATGCTTGTATTTGTACTTTAATTTGTATTTTGCGAGTGCAAGCAATATGTATTAAAGCAACAAACCAAGCGAACCAAGCGCTTTGCATCATCTTTTATAATGCGCACTTCTAAGGTTTGGAATTCTCTGCCGGCGTTTGTGTTTCCGAGCTCATATAACCTAGACCTTTTTAAGCTGTAAGCTCGCTTCATCGTCGGCCTCATCTTTGCCCCCTGGCTAGATGCTGGCCAAGAGCGATCCCATTTTTAATAAAAAAAAAAACAAATAATTTTCGCTATTTGATACCTTTAAGTTAAGGTAAACCAGTTTCAATGCTCGACTTTTTATGCTCACAATTATCATGTATCCGATAAGAAATCTGCTCAACTTTTTAATGATTTTCCTTTTAACCCGGATAAAGAATTTGCTCCCACGGCCAACCTCAGCAACGGAAGCAACAATGTAGTTAGTTCCTACGATTAAACTAACAATATCAAGTCTGAATAGCATCTGAATATTCTGAATATCGATGTGGAAATGGGTTGGCATCTGGCATATCACGTCGCATCCGCGAGGTCGCGACACAATTAGACGCGAAATGCCACGATTTAGAACTGTTTTCATGACTTGTTATTGATACATTAAAGAAAATAAGTATTTTATTCATCTTAAACTTTTGTGATGTCTTTATTTGAGCGACTCATTTAGATTTATCGTGTAATAAAACTGAGACAACGTCCCACTGTTGGTCACAGTATAAACGCGGGACGCGGCATGACTTTGCGAATAAATATAAATCATTTTGATTTGTCATAATATTTGAAACCATAAATAAATAGTTGCATTGAGAATTTAACAATTCTAATTTTCTGAGAAAAGACTTTTGGGTAAATGATGATCATGGTGTTAACCATCATAAAATCTAAAAATAAAATCATAATATCTTAATATCATGGCGAACACAATTATGCAGGATGGATATATGGACCCGAGGCATCCTTCAGGGATAACGCTTAGGCTTATAATGATGAGATTATAAATATAAACAGCATTTTTTTTCAGTCACAACAACAGATGATAATATAAATAAATAAATAAATAAATATTAGAGGACAATCTTACACAAATCGAACTAGTCCCACAGTAAGCTCAAGAAGGCTTGTGTTATGGGTACTAGACGACGATATATTTAATAGATATAAATACTTAAATACATAGAAAACATCCAAGACTCAGAAACAAATATTCATGCTCATCACACAAATATTTGCCCTGACCGGGATTCGAACCCAGGACCGTCAGCTTCACAGGCAGGTGCACTACCCACTAGGCTAAACCGGTCATCAATATGGCTGCATTTATCAACAAATAGATGCTAGGAAAAGATAAGTATTATATTAATTAATTATTCAAGCTCTTACGTACCGTCTCTTAATTTTAATGGCGACTATAATGAATCAAGTCTGCGGTTAAGCACGATCACTTCTCAAGAATTTGTAATAAACTAGTTTTGAATTGATCCAACACTTTGGTGTAATAGAACTAATAGATATATTAAAATTTTTATGAAATGGCCAAATGGTTTTAATATGGATACGCTTGACTCAATTTAACAGAACGATATATAGAAATGTGTTACGTAAGGTTTTGTAATAGTTCAATTGACCACTTCTATTTTTCATATCGACAGATGTTTTAATGATACGGCATCCACGAACTCATCCTCAGGCTGCTCTCGTGTTACACTTACAAATGGGTCATACTTAGTTGAAAAAACAAAAGTCGTCCCTCCTGTGGTCAATAGTTAACGGTATATGTGCATGTTAGCTATGTTTTTATTACAGGGATTTATAGAAACGGAGACACTGTTCATGCGGGGTACTGGTCCAATCCAAAATTAAGCTTTGTAGCCCTTAACTTTTGGTATGTGCACAGAAAAGCCGCGAACCTAAATCCGTGTATGACCCAAATACCTAAATAAACTAAGCGGATATTACACGGACTACGTTCTAGATGCTCACCCGGAAAATATCGCCAATCTGAAATACGAAGGCGTATAATTTGTGTTTAATTGCGGGTCTTCGCTCCCATAAACGGCCGCGTTATCATAAAGTAAAGGGATAGCAGGTTCTGGCTTCAGTCTAGGTTATTGCCTGTAAGTACCGGTTCCTGCATTTTTTGTATCTATTAACAAGCTGGTATGCTGGCTGACTTGGTTAGGGTTCCACTTAGTTAAGGATGTACTAATGTCACTCATTTTTTGAACTCGAGACGTTTATTGCGTCAAGTTGTAAATCATGTTTTAAGAGAGGTAGGGCACAGCAAAATGTCATCTTGCTCGAATTTGTAGCAGCCCAACTGGGGAAGTACCTCCGCCTTGCAGATGACCACAGCCATAATAACATTATTTACTATACAAGTATGTAGTGTTGTGTCTCTGGAGGTGAGCAAGGTTGCCAGAGCTCCCGAAGATGCACTGTGTTGAGAGCGAGGGACCTAAATGTGTTCCTTCTGCTGTCGACACAGTGCATCCTCAAATCTTATAAAGAGTCGGCAACGCGCACGTGACTCCTTTGGAGTTGCGGGCATTTATAGGCTGCGGTGGCCGCTTACCATCAGGTGGACCGTACGCTTGTTTGCCACCGGCGTTGTGTAAAAAAAAACATATTTTTTCCTGCTTATTGTACCTGTAGCGTCCCTACTCTCAACTGTCAAATCTGACATGTTCTGCATCGCGCTATCGAAGTTTCTAAAATCAGTTGCATAAATATAACTTCCCAGCAACTCTCATTGGACTTCGATCCATGAGAGATCTCGCTATTGTCGTTTCTTCCTGTGTCTCCTATCTATTGTATAAATGAATATAATATGTAGATACCCTTTCCTGTATATTATCCTTTATAAGAACACATTATTTAACCACATACCTAATGCCAAGATTTGGCGTAGGCACTTCATCTTCCTATTCAATAAAGATCATTCAATCCATTTCGATCAGTTCCATGTAGGTAGGCAAAAGATGTATATTGCTAATTGTACAATTATAAAGACCACATAGCTGTTCCTTAATAGTACATTACTTACCAAGGGCGGTAAAACAAAGAATGTCTCAGATCGCAGGTATTTGACGCCCGAGCCGAAGGCAAGGGCGATAATTATGCGATCTGAGGCTTTCTTAATTACCGCCAGAGGTAAGTACATAATTTTATGTCACCCCCTGGCCAGGAAGTGGGATTTTCCGCGCGCGGAGCGTGCGGTAATTGCCACTTTATGGCGAGGTGTGACATAAAATATTAAGCTACCACGTAATTTTCCTGTGACGAACGAATAAAATGTTAAGCGTAAACTGTAAACTAGTAATGATATTCCATTTGAAGTGGATCTTCAGCCTCACGGAACCCCGTTACAGAGAGGGTTAAATTAACCGGTTACATGTATGTGATTACACGAACCCGCTAGCCACGAGTTCATCTCTACCATTAGTCCTGCTTTCCTGGTACATGCTAATTTCTAACATGACACCGACAATAAAAAATAATTGCAAGCGTGAGAAATTGCCTGGCTAGATTGGATTACATTCTTCAAGATGATAATACCAAGTTTTAAGAGTTAATTATTGAGTTCGTTAGTATTGAATGCTATTGATACTTGTTGTTCTCTTTATGAGGTACACAGTGCCGTCAGGACTACACTTCACGCTTTTAGATCCCTAGCAGCACTCCTAGACTAGCTGGAAAATGATACAAACTTGCACCAAATTAAACATGCGATCTAAGACGTCCCTGAGGAACGTCACGCTATTTCTAAATTTCAATGACATCAAACTATTTAAAGCATAATTATGTACGATCGTACCGGCCTATATGAATTAATAACGTAAATTTACGTTCCTTTTTCAACTTCATTCAATTGAACATTACAAAAACTTACGTAACACATTTGTATATATCGTTCTAGCGGTGCGCGCATTTTTATTTTAGTTAAGAGACTGAGAATATGTTGGATATTCTTGTTGCATTAACTTGTTTGCCTACTCGCAAATGTTAAAGTTTAAGACGAAAGTCCTGCTCCCTGTGAAAGTTGCCGTATTAAAACATGATTTATCACATTTTTGCCAAAACACGGTAGCCGCCATAGGGTTAATGACTCAACGCGAATTAGGCAGGTATTATCATAATAAACTTTCTAATGAATCAAAGCCTTCATTTTCTAGCGCAAAGGTCACTGTTGTAACCTCAAGGAAACAATCCACATATCACCACTTGTCTATGATTTAAACTGATCATTTCATCGTTTATAGACATTTTTTAAAGCGCTTTCACTATGAATTTAGACAGTACTTTTTGACAGTTATTTATTTTGAGCATCGAAGACGAAAAATAGTAACTTTCACCGGTATTGTCACCTGTCAACTGGGAGAAATATTCTTGACAATGGATACGTTTGGGTGGTAAAAAATGGAGTGAATAACTGTTAACAAGATGTGAAGTGAAAATTAAAAAACTATTCACCGTTTGGGACCGGTTCTTTGTTGCTTTTAACATCGACTACGTCATAGTTGTTTAAGTTATTTTAAAACTAGTGCTTATTTTGGTAACTTAGGCACTGCTCTGGTGGTCAGTGTTGCCAGATGGTTACATTTCTTACATTTTTCGTAACTTTTGACCAGCTCGAGTAACATGTAAGTAACTTCTGTTGTAAGGGAAATTTTCGTAACTTTTAAGAACAATGAAACTATTTAAAAGAAAGGTCTTTTGTATCTAACCGGGACCAAGCGGGACAATTTATAAGCTTCCATACAGGAAAGGTAACAAAAGAAACCGCATGATACGTCTCTGTCTGTTCGTCTGTTGTACGAGTAGGTTGGTGACATTTGAGATATCCCCCATCAGCCCGGCGTAATTCTGTCGCCGAGCACGCCGAATTCGAGCTGCAGGTGGCTACTAATTTCTTAAAATCGGCAGTTTTGATCAGTAATTCTGAGAAATAGAAAAAATGTAACTTTTGCATCAAAAATGTAACTTTTCAAGATACGAAACTTAATTTACGTCCCAAGGGCCCTGGCAACACTGCTGGTGGTGTAATTATGTCCAAATGCCAAAGGTTTAGGTAACAGGTACTGATACAACGCTTGTCCCCTTTTGAAGGTAGTTGACGTCACCAAATATATGGCGCAGCCTCAAGCACTGGGATACCTACTTGAATGTGGCAAGAGTATTATGTTTTCAACCCCCATTCATGAAACATGGGGTTGAAAATATACTCTTCTCTTTCCTTGGGGTAGCGGCAAAAACATTAGAAATAAATAGGATTTGTCTGCACTACGATATACAATTATTGGTCTAAGCATCCGACATTTTCTAAATATTATGTATACAGATAATTAGACATTTTCAGTATCATTATTCTATGTTCAAATAATTCCTTATTTAGCTTAATCTAAACCTAGATGGGTACCTTTTCCGTGCTATATTGTTTTAGATGCATGTTTAATAAAATTTGAAACTATAGGTCTATATTAAGAGAAAAAACTGTATAAATATTTTTTCTATAGCCGTTTGTTTCATATTTCAATAAATAAATAAATAAAATTATACCTACGTGGAGAATCCTTTCATAATCTTCATAAATATTCTATTAACATAAATTGGATATTTCGACGACAATTCATCGAACGGTGGAATAATTTTGCTCTGCACAAAACACCGCCGACCTAGCCTTGACTTTAAAATGCCAGCATTCCAGCCACTATCGTATTTATTTTTAAATGATGATGATTTCCAACTATGATATCACATAGCTAACATGAGAAATAAATAGCAAACTAGCCTTTGTTATAAACTTCATCCTTCGCCACATTTAGGGTATAATTTTCTGGAAAAAAATATTCGACGCGACAAAATGTAATTTTTTTATAATTTCAGCGGTTTAAATGGGAATGTAAATTAGAGTAGGCATAAATATGTATATTTTTTTAGACCATAGACAGGTACAGGGTACTTCTTTTTATACGACACTTATAACCACCCTCGTTCGGCTCTGGTTGGCAGTCGCTTACTTGAAAACTAGTGTTTAGTAACGGACCCCGGGCATCCTTCCGGATGCAACTAGGATACTACTAGGTACTAGGATAACGCTAGGAGGATGATGATGATAATGAAAACGCTTTATTTATAGGTAGAATTTTTAGGGAAGTTGCAACAAGTGACTTCACGTCACGAGTATTCTATAGTAACGACAACACATTTAATAAATACTGCGCAAACGCCATCATCCTAGAAAAAATCGCGATAGCGCGATTCAGGAATTGACGTGAACGGTACAGTGCCATCTACCGGGCAATTCGACCGACATATGTACGCGGAAAATAATAGCGGCGCGGCTGAACAATGGACAAGTAGTGAAGTAAAACTAGACAGGTTATTTGTAAATGCTCTTTATCAAACTTGAACATCAAGCATTGTTCCATATAAGCTAATACGGCTAACCTTGTCTTACATCGTGTTAACTACTATTAACATGTTTCCAATGTAATAATTGCATAGGTCAAGAATTACTGACATTTTACGCATCTGCCGATCATTATCCGTTGAAGACGAGATAATTAACATATTTGTTATTTTTAATGTTCACATTATTTCTATCATAGCTGAACAACAAATTCAAAAGGTGGTGTATTTATAGTGTCTAGAAGGTTTCTTATAAGTAGATTACCAGTAGGTTGCACCAACATACGATCACAGGCCGGTCATCGTCAAATATGGCGCCGGCAGCTGTCATCCCATAGAAACTTGTCAAATTTTCCATAAAGTCAGATTTTAACGAACACCGCTTACGATTACAGACGGTTTGGTGCAACCCACCCTAAGTATGCCTCACTTGCAGTCCGATAGGCTTGGAACTACGAGTATCAACTATCACCCTCTCACAAAACCCTTCACATGCAATCATAAAAACCACTTTCATTTAAAACGTTTCGTATTACTTCCAAATACAATTACTATAAACATCACAGGTAATCGACCAATCATATACCTTATAGCAACGAGATAATGTCTACCAATGGTCAGTAAAATATGATGCATAGTACAACACAGTTTCGACTCCGCAATTACATACACGCCGCGCGGCGTGATATCGAATATCAATCACAATTACACAGCGAATAACTATGTAGTAACGAGTAGAATAAATAATAAATAATAAATAAATAATTTTTATTGCCAAATAGAGATCGTGAACGACGTAATATGGTGGTTTAAGGCTCAATGAAGCAGGCGGGAACTGTCATGTCTTTGAATATTAATTTATTTGTAACGACTAATGTTAAATCAAAAATCAAAATCAAACATTTATTCTGCAAATAGGCCACAAGGGCACTTTTACATGTCAAAATATTAATTTACAATTTAAGAAAGACTGACTATAATAAGTAATACATTTTTCATGTCAAAATATTAATTTACAGTTCAAGAAGGAATAATAATTTCTAGTTTACAATTATAACAAAATTAATGTCATACAGTGAAGATAAACTTGCAAAGTTATCTATTACAAATATTACAACATCAGTAAAGTTAGAGATGTATAAGGTCTCAAGATTAAACAAGGAGTATAATGAAATTAATATAATATCCCAGAGATGTACATGGTCTCTGAGCGTCAAAATTAAAATTAATTTAATATTGTTAGAGATGTATGTGGTGTCTAAGTCACTGATAATAAAACGAATCCACAACAGGATGATGTCTCTCGTCAATCCCCTATAAAAAGACACTAGTATTAACGTAGTCACTATGTCCTAGCAAGCATGACTAATAACATGGTACCGGTCCCTGGGATCCCAGGGTTCATAACAAAAGAATGCTTTTATTTTTTTCGCCGGGAGACGATGGCTTAACCAACATAAACTGGGCCGATGTCCAAGATATTCGATAGAATGGGACAATACTTTAGTTTTCACGGGATTTTTTAAATCTGACTGTGGCTTTATAGGCCGGACCCAATAAGGCGATAAGAGTGCGTGGTTGGAGAGTAGCCTAGGGAAAATCCAGGGGAAAACCTTCGTCGTGTCGGACGTGTGTGATTTGGAACACTGGAATACTCTAAGAGTTTGCGCTCCAGTGAGATTGGTTGAGCGGCTTCAACCGAATCTAAGGTTGTGGAATGGAGCTGCTGGGAGTTTATCGTTGGTTAGTCGCACACTTCCCTGGTGTCCGAATACCATATCGCGATAGGAACGAAAGGGCACGTGCGACCAGGATCCCATGATTAGCTCTTAAACATTGGTTTTGTTAAACAGAAAACCTGTACGTATAAGTAAATACTATTCATTATTCTGTGCCAATGTACACTGAGACGGAAGGCCGAATAGATTTTTTGCATGGCATTCAGCGAATGTCAAAGTTGAACGGTTGACAGGCTGCGTCACGCGGGTTGCGCAATGGAATGCTATGTGTGAGACCGAAAACTATATGTTGAACAGGAAATACATAATCTGTAGATCTAATCCGTACCAATTAGGCCAAATTACAGGTCTTCGGGCGGCTTGGAAACTTCTAACAGTCAAGTTGCCTTACATGACAAGCCTAATCCTACTAAGGTCTAGTTTCCCCTTGGATTCGAAGGTCAGATGGCAGTCACTTCTGCAACTGGGACATTGTCAGTTGTAAAAACAAAAGTTGTCCACCCGGTGGTCAGTAGTTAACTGCTTATGTACATATAAGTTATGTTTTTATTACATGGATTTATAGTCACGGGAACACTGTTTATGCGGGTTACTAGACCAATACTAAATTAAGCTTTGTGGCCCTTAATTTTGATATGTCCACCGAAAAGACGCGAACCTAAATCTGACAATGACCCAACTAATGCTAAAACTAATGATTAGGTAGCGGACCCCGGGCATCCTTCAGGATGCAACTGGGATAACGCTAGGAGGAGGATGATGATGTAAAGTATTTTCATTAAGTGTATCCAAATTGAACGAGATCAAAAAGTTTGGTATATATACATATCTAATGTCCTTTCGTAAGACGCAAGGACAGACACCCTGGGCGGAGCTGCGCTCGATCCGCGTCAGAAATGTCATCAGGGTTACAACACGCGCCGGCGCACCACAGAGCTCGTGTTGTGATTGTCATGGTAATGACAAATGAGTAGGCGAATGTACCTAGCCTTCAAAATGAACTCTCTCGTGCGGCTATGTAAGCTCAATATGGTGTGCTCGTCGACATGGGCGGAAATTTGGGTAAATTGGCATGAAATAGGCGAATTTTCCGTTTTGTGATATCCCTATGTATGCTTAAATCTTTAAAACTACGCAACGGATTTTGATGCGGTTTTTTTTAATAGATAGAGTGATTGAAGAGGAAGGTTTACATGTATAATAACATCCATTAAATAGCGAAGCCGGGGCGGGTCGCTAGTAAACAATAAAAAATTAACTTACCTATTCGAGTGAGGACCAAATTTTTGGCACATAGTTAAGGCATTTAATTCGACTATATTTTAATTGAATCCGTTACGACACGAAAATTTGACATACAATTTATATGGATAACTTTAGTAACGCAACGGAATCAATTAAAATATAGGCGAATTAAATGTCTTAACAATGTGCTAAAAATTTAGTCTCACCCATTTATGAAACTAAATTTTTCACATCCCCTTCGGCCGTCTACGAAAACCGAGTTTAGAAACTGGCTTCGATCGAGGCTTTTGTAGTACTTGTACGTAACTGGCTTCGATCAAGTATTTTTTTTTACTTGTACGTAATTAGTTTCGATCAAGTAATTGTCACATTTTCTTTGGCCGCCTACGAAACCGTAGTTGGAAAGTATTTACAAACTTAACACTTAGCTTAGCACAGTTTATTTTGAGGTTCTATGGTGTTTCCTTATCACTGGCTCTTTTGTATTCTTTAAAAACAGATAGCAGAATTACATTTTATCCACAAGAGTGCAAAGAAAATTTGAAACCCGAACGTGTTATTACTTACTTTTCTAAACATAATAACATGTACAAAGGCCAATCGCTTTACATCAGGTGAGACTAAGACAAAATAACAAAGTCTTCAGTTACTTATGAGATCGACTGTACTTCACTGGCGGCGCGTCAAAAATATTCTTAGGGAAACCAAAAATAATTTGCCTGTCTTATCAGGAGCCGTAGTAAAAGCACTGGACTGGCTGAAAATTTGACAAACCGGAGGGAATGCAGTTGTATGGGCGTCACCACTGCTGCACTTACAGTTTACAGTCGGCAATAAAAAACACCTTTGACAGATATTTTTAATTAGAATTACGATTTGAAACGGGATATTTACCATGTATATTTGTATTTTTGAGTTCCCGATATTTCGGCACTGTCCATCGGGTCTGTCGGGGTTGTACATCGTAATTCTAATGTAAATGACCATGTAAGCTTGAAATCTGATATTTTTAATGTTTACCCATCGTCTACCGGTCCGGATTCCAGGGATCATAACAAATGAATGCTATTGTTTTTTTTTCGCCGGCAGACGACGGCTTAAAATACTAGTGTGCGGTAACACACGAGTACAGGAGAACTTCTTACGTCTTTATCTTTTTCGGCGAAACGTTTTACGCTGACACACGAACATTAAAATGCAAAGCTGTAAAATGCACCAGTAGTTAAACGGTAATAAACATCCGTTTATATTACCGTAGCATTAATTATTTAATTGAACCATCGGAACCTGTTGGAAAGTTTGATCAGAAAATGAACAACGAGATTGCGATGCAAAGCTATTCAAAAAGCCCACAGACAGCTTGTCCGTGGTTAGATTAAATATATCATCTAGCTAAAGCATCCTGCTAAAGACCTACGTATATTCAGGAAATACAAAATCCTGACTTTACCTAGCCTGTACATCCTGGAGGTGGCTAAATATGTGAGGAGTCACATCCACCTTTTCCGCACTAACGCTGACGCGCATGGCTCAAACACCAGGCGGCGGCACGACCTGTGCATACCCCGCACTCGGCTAGCTAAGTCCAAGAAGTGCCTAAATATAATAGGTCCAAATGTATACAATATAATCCCTTCAGCCATTAAGCAGGCTTCTAGTTACGCACTATTCGTACAAAAAATTTAGGCGAAGCTGTGCGAAAACGCGTTGTACTCGATTGACGAGTTTTTTCAGGGTTCCTTTTATGAATAAATTATTGAATTGAATTGAATATCAGTGCTCGACGCCTCACACACAGCGTTACCAGTGGCTTTATAGGCCGGGCCTATTAAAGCGATAAGAGTGCGCGGTTGGAGAGTATCCTGGGGAAAATGCAAGAGAAACCTCCGCGGTTTTGAAGTGTTCAAAATTTGAGGAATACTTAGTCCGCTTATTTTTACCTGACTGTGCGTTTATATACCAGGCCCAATGAAGCGATAGGAGTGCGCAGCAGGGTGGTCTGGGAAAATCTAAGGGAACCTACGACACGACCACGCGGGAGCTATAATCTGGAACACTCTAAGAGTTCGCGCCCCAGTGAGATTAGTTGAGCGGTTTCAACCGAATCTGAGGTGTGAGTGGAATCGAGCTACTGGGAATTTTGTAGCTAGTTCACTAAAGATTAGATGTTGTGTTGTGTTCCGTTTTATTAGATATTTTGATATACTTTTTCATACTCTTTTTCTTTTTTTTTTCTTTTCTTTGCACCTTTTATAAAATATCTGTTTAGCCCAATGGTTGGCTGGTAGAGAATGCCATTTCGCATTAAGCCCGCCATTTGTACAATTTGTGTATTTTGTGCAATAAAGTTTAAATAAATGAATAAATAAATAAAGCTAACGAGCGACCTGCGTATGTTTCTGACAGTCAACAATCCTAAAGTCAATGGTCAAAAAATGCTCAGCAACGTGCTTGTAATTTCTGTGAAGTCTCAGCGTCCATGTTTGCTATCCATCAGGCAGCCGTGAGCGTGAGAGAAAAGTCTAGGTATTGGTGAGGCAAGTAGAAACAGATCGTGAATGGCAAGGCAGCAGCCTTTTATGAATTTATGTTCATTCTACGATACAGTGTGATATCGTTTTCACTTTGATATAAACAGCTTTGCGGAAGCTGAAATTTATAGGTGCAGTGAATAATTAGCACAGCCAAGCGAAAATAAACCTAATGTCATGAATTGTACTTTAAGCCTAATGTTGTGTTCTTTTTGTTGAGGTATGCAATAAAGTAGATTAACCAAAGGTTGAAAGCGATACATTTCACCCAAGATATTTTGGCGCTCAAAAGAAGTGAGAGCGCCAATAGTCAAGGGTGAAATGGGTGCTTTCACCCTAGTTAGACACTCTACTTTTTATTTCGACTATGAGGAAAATAAATGAGAAATAGAAGTGGATTTAGTAATATAAACACGCACTGCAGCAACCAGCAGCCGGCGCCGCCGCGCCCCGCGGCCCGCGCGTGCGGCCGCGGCCTAAAGAACTTTACAAAAAAATACTTTTCACTTCTCATGCTCGAAAAGTGTGTCATATTAGACTTGTCAAGCGGGGCTAAAGTAGTACATTTAACCCCTAGGGAAAATATGAATACATATTTATGATTTACAAAACATTTGAATTTGACCAATCAAAATACTTCACCTATTAAATCCACCAATCACAGAACACTAATTTAACTCTTAAAAAAATATTTGGTATTGGGTATTAACAAACCAGAATACAGTTTTACTAAAATCGACCAATCAGAAAACAGAATTCATTTCTCTAAAGAGTCTAAAGATTAAGTTTGTAGTAGTAGGTACCTATTTCACAATAATTAAAAAAGTGATTAGTTCGTTCGAGCAACGCCTGAAGCGCTCAATGGAAGGTGAGTTAGGATTTTTGCGCGTGAATGTTGCGCGCGAACCGCGGTGTCTATTTTGTGTGTCAAAGCATGAAAGCAGTTTAGAAAAAATAACATGCTGCCAAGTTACATATAAGTTCGCCGTGGAATTAATTGTTAATTTTGGATGGCTAACTTTTGTTTATTTATTTTCTCGCAATCGAAGTGAAAAGTAGAGTGTATAAATCTGGTCTAAAAGCCAGTTTTAGGTTCTCGTGTTAGGTGCTCATTCCTTCAATATTTAGAACTAAGGGTCAAATCCCACCTGTGGCGATATTTTTTTTTATTTTTTCTCTTTGATTAAAAATTGTAGTTTTGATAGCGGAGGCATCCGTCTTGATTGTTTTCTATGTATTTAAGTATTTATATCTATTAAATATATCGTCATCTAGTACCCATGACACAAGCCTTCTTGAGCTTACTGTGGGGCTAGTTCGATTTGTGTAAGATTGTCCTCTAATATTTATTTATTTATTATTCTATCTCTTTTTTTCCAGATGCGACTCGGACCATACAGCAGAGATGCTCTACACCCACCTCCAAGCCCTGATAGAGCGTCCAGAGAACCAGAAGAAATTCGCAGACATAGAGCGGAAATTACAAATGAGGGGCGCTCTCCCAGTCACCAAGAAACCTCCGGACTCTTCGTTAGGCAGTGAGGTGTCGAGAGAGTCAGATTCTGGGAGCAATGAAGAGAGATGCGTGGCAAATTTGTATGACAGTCTGGCTGCGGAATTGAAACAGAAGTTGTCTACAGGTAAAAAGGGCGTAGGTCAGTTTCAGTTTGTATTTTTTTTGTAGGTAGTTGCTTGCGCCTGCACAGTAACGTATGTATTCAGCAAGTATTTTATGTTTATTTAATTATTTATTGATATAAAATCCAGGCTGCAGGTGTTTAACACCTCGGCATAATGCTGAGACAGCGACCGATCCACTGCCGCGAAGACGCACTTTTTAACTGTATGTTCATGTACTGAGTATATTATATTTGTAACGGTGTGTCTTTTGGTGCAGTGAATAAATGCTTTTTTTCTTTCTTTCTATAGCACGATTTACAGCGTTTTTAGAAAAGGTTATACCTTGCTTGAGTACATAACAAGTATTTATTGGGAAGTACATATGCAACATTAGATTTATATAATTCAATTCAATCTTAAAATAGAAACAAAAAAGAAAACGAAGTCTATAATAAATTATCAATTAAGAAAGTTCATATAATAATAATAATACAAAACTGAACAAGGTATGTCAGAAAGGAATGCAATAAATATTATTATAAATGTCAATAATTATATAACAATTATTATAAAGCACGCTATTTTAATGATTTCTCACACTGAAGCTTCAGAATACGAAAAGTAAGGTAAATGTGCACAGGTAGACATAGACATAGAAATATTTTATTTAACATCGCCAGCCATCACTTAACAGTAACAGTTAAATGTACTTAAAATACTCCAGGTGATTCTCATCGTTAAAGTTAATTGATGTCCTTACCGGTCCGAACGTTAAGTGAAAGTTAAGGACATCAGAGTTTTTTTTATACAACGCCGGTGGCAAACAAGCGTACGGCTCACCTGATGGTAAGCGGCCACCGCAGCCTATAGACGCCCGCAACTCCAAAGGAGTCAAGTACGCGTTGCCGACCCTTTACGAAATATGAGAATTCACTCTGTTGACAGGAGAAGGAACATATTTAGGTCCCTCGCTCTCAACACAGTGCATCCTCGGGAGCTCTGGCAACCTTGCTCACCTCCAGAAACACAACACTACATACTTGTATAGTAGTGCAATTTAAACTTATTGTTGACTCTGGTTTACTCTATACCTGGATCCCTAAATGTTAAAATGTTAAAGTCAGAAATAATCACTCACGAGTCGACAATCCTGGCCCAATAAGGACAAATTAAGAAAATGTTAAATTTTGGAATGAGAATCACCTCCACACCGACCCATTACTTGACTTTTTCAATCATAATTCAAAGTAAGGTGCTAAGGTGTCAAAATTGGGACATTTACCTTATTTCGATCGCAGACAAGTCAACCGAACAACTACAGGCTTTTATAAACACTGCCTAAGCGCTTGCAAAACCAAAATTAAAAAAAATCTAACTATATTAAAATTTCAGGAAATGTTACAGGCAAGAGCCCCATTCTCCTACCGCCCCGCGACTACGATACGGTGCACAGACAGAAGGGCAACCTGAGCAACATCGACACCCGTCGCTGCTTAAACCAGAACATTGTCGGGATAAATGCGAGACGCAAGCTGGAGTCGTCCGGGGGAAGTTCGGGGATCGGGAGCGATCTTGCCCCGTCGCCGGAGAGGAACGACTACACCAGGCAGCACGATAACCATAGCACTAGCGGTGAGTTATTAGCGGTACAAAATCTGTAGAGATATATAATCTGTATTATAGGTGGGTCATTGTCAGTTGTAAAAACAAAAGTTGTCCACCCGGTGGTCAATTGTTAACGGCTTATGTACATATAAGTTATGTTTTTATTACATGGATTTATAGTTACGGAAACACCGTTTATGCGGGTTAGTAGACCAATCCAAAATTAAGCTTTGTGGCCCTTAACTTTTGACATGTCCACAGAAAAGACGCGAACCTAAATCTGACAATGATCCAGGTGTATTCGAAAGCTGGCGCGGATATAACGAACAAAACGAACGACGATATAAAAAGCTACGATAATCTTTATCGCTCACACGAACAACGAATTCGTGCGCCACACATGCCATGCGAGAGCTGTCATGTCTGGGCCTGTACTCCGAATTTCGTATCATGCCGTCCCTTTCACTGTCGTGTCATACACTATATGAGTAAAAGGAACGACACGATACGAAGTTCGAATTTCGAAGTTCGGAGTAGGCCCTCTGTGCTTAAATAAAACAACGATATATACTAATTCGCGCCAGTTTTCATGAATATACCTATATTTAACTGTACTACCAACCAGTCTTTGTTTCGGAAGGAGATCTGTAAAGGTATTTTCACTTCTTATGCTCGAAAAGTGTGTCATATTAGACTTGTCAAGCGGGGCTAAAGTAGTACATTTAACCCCTAGGGAAAATATGAATACATATTTATGATTTACAAAACATTCAATTTAGACCAGTCATAATACTTCACCTATTAAATCCACCAATCACAAAACACTAATTTAACTCTTTAAAAAATATTTGGTATTGGGTATTAACAAACCAGAATACAGCTTTACTAAAATCGACCAATCAGAAAACAGAATTCATTTCTCTAAAGAGTCTAAAGATTAAGTTTGTAGTAGTCCCTATTTCACAATAATTAAAAAAGTGATTAATTCGTTCGAGCAACGCTTTGAAGCGCTCAATGGAAGGTGAGTTAGCTTTTTTGCACGTGAATGTTGCGCGCGAACCGCGGTGTCTATTTTGTGTGTCAAAGCATGAAAGCAGTTTAGAAAAAAAACATGCTGCCAAATTACATATAAGTTCGCCGTGGAATTAATTGTCAATTTTGGATGGCTAACCTTTGTTTATGTATTTTCTCGCAATCGAAGTGAAAAGTAGAGTGTATAACTCTGGTCTAAAAGCCATATTACCCCTCGAACTATTTTCCCTCACTTTGTTCGGGAAAATAACTATCTCGTGGTAATATGGCTCATTTTAGACCCTTGTCATACAATCTACTATTATACAACCTTTACCTAGTCTTAACTGAGCATACGCCAAAGTGTTGACGTTTGCGACGAATCTGAAATTGAGGTTTTACCCACAGACAGATTACTTATTGTTCTCATACACAATGGGAAATAAAACGGTAGCGGTTAGCTTCTTCAGGTACACTGCGTGTAAATAACGTTCTTCGGTAGTACTTATTTTACATTAATATCCATACAAAAACAGAAAAAAACATCTAGTAAATTAGCATGTCAAACCTACAAACTGCTATTAGCCGAGCGAGTGTCAAGCGTTGACACTCTCGGCTAAGAACAGCGGATGTTCCCCTCTACAGTTCGCATTTATCAACCGGTACTCGTGAATTTTTATGAGCAGTTTCGAAAATCGTATGTTTATATTTTGTCGATTCAGTTTTTATAAACGTAAATAATGTCTGTTTACCGTACCGTATTATCTATCCGTCTATTATCCCGATTTACACGAAGCCACTAGTTTTTACTTTTTTAGTACGAAGAAACTAGAACAACCTTACGCGTGCTCGCAAATAAGACGTAAATACCCCCCAGGTCAATACATTTTCTTACACACTTTTTGAAGATTAACTGCTGTCAAGCGACAAATTAAAGTCCCTCATTCTCAACACAGCCCGCCCTCGACAACTTTAGTGGCCCTACTTCATCAGCTTCATCGCTAAGTGCCACACAGTGGTGTTATCATGGCTGCGATCTTCTGTATGATCACTTAAATAATTCTTGTCATAAGGGTCCTTATCAGTTGAAAAACGCTCATCTATTTACGCCATTTTCTGTTTAAACTGACACGTATCGTATATTTTCTCAATGTTACTATCTAGAACAGGACTATTGCGACCTTCTGTCATAAATTTAAAATGCATTTTTTGGATTTTTCATTAAGAAATGTTTCAAACATCACTCCAAATCGACTATTTTCAAGCTAAAATCTTGTTTTTCCCGCTTAAATTTTACTACACACAATAAAATCAAAAATTGGCTATGTTACTATCTAAAACTTTAATAAAATCAAAGTAGCCTTTAATAACTTTATTGGTATTATCAATACTTTTGTCGTAATTTGAAATCAAAACATTTTAAAACTTATAAGGCCTTTAGTTTCAGATTTATTTCATGATTTTAATTGCAGTACAAATTTGCCAAATCTAATAAAAAAAACACTTTTTGAAGCGAACACGCAGCTATTAAGACTATTACAAATAATTTATTCTAAATAAAAAAATCAACCGACACGTTTCCGACTAATGATTCCATCGTTGTTTATGATCGTCTTTTTTCTTTAAACGCTTACGCGATGATTTTTAGGTAAAAAATATCGCTTCCGTATCCAAATACCAATTTGTGTAACTATTATGAATACCGGTAATCATTCCAATGAAACGTGTAGTTACAACTCGATAAATGTTAAATATAATTTAGTGGAAAATATTGATACTCTAAACGAAAATCTGTGACCCTTTTTACCCTTTACACAGGTTATGTAATAAATACAGTTACTATGTTAAATAAAAAGTACATAACTATTGATTTCTGAAACTTAATAGTATTTTTTTTTAATAATTGGCACATATTTATTAAGATAAATTGACACTACTGGCAGCAGCTAAACATATAATAAGTATGCAATTTTCGCCCTTATTTTGAAACAATAAAGCACTAGACTGTAAATATTTTTGTGGTGATGAATATACCTAGTTCCTTGCTTAAATTAGCTGGTAGTCAAATTAAAAAAAATAGTATAATGCATTAACAGGGGATGCTAGTTTAAACATCGATTTACGAATAATACAATCTTACCGCAGAAATTTGCACTATTACGTCATTAGGCATTATCTAATCTAATTTATTGTTCGCTAATTAAATCAAATAACTCACAACCAGATCTATTAAATTAGACTGTATTTATTTGTCCAGTGTAAAAAAACCTATTGCTCTAGTGCAAAAAAAGTAAAAAACAAGCTTACAATGTGGAAAAGCATATTTTTAGCCCGATGGCGTCATCTATCGTGACCCGCCGCTCACTAGTTTGCATCAGAACTGAGGTATTGTGGTCGTTTTCATTCAGTTAGCAGTTTTATTGGCCAGTTGCAACACTAGGATGACCTAAGTATTATACAGGAAGCGGAGACAATATTAAGACACTCCGATACTCGTACTCTCTAATTGAAAATGCTTCTTCATCCATTCCCGCCGGCGGGGACGTCCACCGCGCGATCGCGACAACACTGACACATTTACCCCCTTATTCATAAACGTCTGTCAAACCTATATTAGTTAACTAGCAGCTAAAGTTCGTTTGTCCTTATCTGTCACTTTGACATTGACGTTTGTGAGAATGGGACAAAGAACTTTTTAGTTAGCAGAGGTTTGTTAAGTTTTTTGAATACGGGGGATAGTCCCTATTCGTCCGGTACCTCACACCGGGCAGTCAGTCCGACCCAGGTCGGGCCTAGCTGAGTTTCTTGCTGGACTCTTCTCAGCTAGGCTAGGTTTTGTGAACCAGCAACAAAACTCCCGGTAGCTCGATTCCACTCACACCTCAGATTCGGTTGAAACCGCTCAACCAATCTCACTGGAACGCATACTCTTAGAGTATTCCTGTGTTCCAAACCGCCCGCGTGGTCGTGTCGGAGGTTTTCCCCTGGATTTTCCCCAGGCTACTCTCCAACCGCGCACTCCTATCGCTTCATTGGGCCCGGTCTATAAAGTCACAGTCAGGTTCAAAAAAAAGGCTTCATCATCCTCCTAGAGTTACCCCAGTACAGTTGCATCCTGATTCCTGAAGGATACCCGGGGTCCGCTACCTAATCCCAAGATTCTCTAGTTTTTTAGGGAAGCGACTACCATCTGACCTTCCAACCCGAGGGGAAAGACCTTATTAGAATTAGGCTAGTCAAGTGAGTGGGCAACTTGACTGTTAGAAGTTCTCAAGCCGCCCGAAGACCTCTAACTTGGGATCAACGGCTTACCGTGCATTCCAAAGCAGGAGAGCGCTCAGTTAATAACCACTCAAAGCGGTCACGCATCAAATAACTGACCTCGACCGACGTTGCTTAACCTCGCATCATACCCAAACTATGAAGTTTAAAATTAAAAAAATGGGGTAGTGGTATTTTTGGTTAGAGAAAAATATGTCTTACAATTTTTGAGATAGGTTAACTGTAGTTAATCTTGAAGTAGGGGTGGCATTTAATACATATATGTACGGAAGCCTTCGTGCGACAGTCCGATTCGCACTTGGCCGATTTTTGTATGGTTTATTGCCGCAGGCACCGAATGAAAGAAGAAGAAAGAAAATACGTTTATTTAACATCACAATTCAGCCATACACATTAATTTAAAAATAGATGTTAAAAAAGGATCCCCACTCAGCATAATATATAGCGAATGCGTTCAATAATAACCAGAGGAAAGACGATTTTTTTTTGTATCAGGCAACAAGGTTCAGATCAGGTTTTTTGGTCAAGATGGCACTTGAAGAAGATATTGTGTACCTATTTCGTAATGCATATAGCCAATTTCAATGCTGTATTATAAATATTTATAAACCACTCGACAAGCGTTTATGATACCAATGTCACTCCAAATTGTGGTTGGTCAACATTCAAATAATTAATTTTGCAATGTTTAGTGATTGTGTATTATTGTATTATTGAAGAAGGTCAGATTATATATGGTTGACGTAAGGCACTGGTCCCACCGGCGAGTAGCGAGTAATCTCATAGTAATTCTACTCGCTTGAGCGAGAAAACGAGTAGAATTACTATGTGAGTACTCGCTGCTCGCCGGCGGTGGGACCAGAAGTGCTACCGCAAACAGCAAACGAAGTTTTCGCTCTCTGTCGCACTTGCACGTTCGGACGTAAGTACGACAGAGAGGGAAAACTGCGTTTGCTGTTTGCGGTAGCGCCCCAGTGCCTATGGAGTACGTAGGAGTTTGGAGCGCTCGTGGCCCAGAGGCACCCGCGTAATCGCGGCATCAATTAGTATTCAAACAAAAAAAACATGAAAGCCGAGACGAACATTGATGCAACTGGGATAACGTGTTATTTATTTTATATATGCAAACCAAGAAAATGTCATATTGTAAAAATACTGTCTACTCAAACTTTTGAATGTCGATTTCCTGTCGTAAGACCAATTAAACAATACTGAATAGGTATACTGTACCTATTAATCGAGTATTTATTTCACTTATACACAGTGTAACAAATGTAGTGATTTTGACGCAAAAACATATTTTTTTCTATGGGGCAGGTCGTCTAAATCAGCCAACTACGTACTCATACATAAAAAGGCCAAAAATTTATTGCAACAAAAAAAAAAATCTACTTTTTCCTAATCAGAACACGATACCGAATATGCCCTTAAACGGATCCTCACCACTTTTGTTACAGCCTGTATGAATTGTAGGTTTGAATTTCCAAAAAATTATTAAAATTGAATAAACTTTTGCAGTAAGAGCACTAAAAGAAGAAGAAAGAAGAAGAAAAACATTTATTCGTGGCACAGACACAGTACAAATTAACATAACGCCAAAATACAGAAAATAGCCACGAAATGGCCCCAAATCAGCATAGTGCTAGCCATTGGCTAGCGCTGGTCTTCCTTCGGGACCACGAGAAGCCACGAAAGACAAAAAACACTAAAGTCACACACAACATAACAATTAAATAAATGTCATAATTTACGATTTAAACAGACAAGAACAGATAAACATGAACGCGAACTAAAATTGTATATCATAAAGTGGATTCGTATAACCACACATTACCAAACCAAATTCCTAACAAACTGAACGCAACAACCCAGTCATCAAGTATACATTCCGGCAGTTTTTATACACTTTTTTCGAACATAACATCGCCCTTACAGCAAATTGATTCGTCACGAACCAATTTGGTTCGCTGTTCACTATTAGTTTCACCTCGCCTCACCGCTCACCCCTAGTATAATTTGAACCTGGGATTCGTCATAACAACGGGAAATCGGACTATATTTGATCAGTGCCTTTACCATTAGTTTACATGACCGTACTCGCTAGCGACTGCGTAAAAATTTGTATGGGCAAAAGTATAGCGCCTCTAGCGGTTACGCAATAGAACTAAGAATCGGCATACTTAATCGTTTACGCAGTCGCTAGCGAGTACGGTCATGCAAACTCATGGTAAAGGCACTGTTGTATTTTCAACTACAAGTAGTAGTTGTAATCTCTACCTATTAATTCTGTAGTATTATGTTACTATATAACATTTTAAACTCTCGCGCTTTGTAAACATACTTAAAGATTTGTTTAAACGGGTAAATATCGCGTTAGACCCGTTTAAACAAATATTATGTTACAGTTGTTTTGAAAAAATGACACCTCGCCGAGTTTCTTACGCCGGTTCTTCTCGAGGCAGAGGTTTATTTTCTGAACCGGCGGTGGTAGTTTTTTGACAGTCACAAGTGCATGTAATATGCCTAAATTGGAGAATAAATGATTTCAATTCATTTCATTTCATCTACACGATGTGTTGCCTTTGTGTGTTTCATAAAGTTAAACCAATTTACAAATGAATAAATCTTCATTAGAAATTGTTTCAATTCACAGTTTCTATGTATTACGCATATACTCTTACGTCAGATTAGTGAGACATGAGTGTTCGGTTAAAGATTTTGAAATGTCGTAATGGAAGGTAATCTAAATAAATATATTTTTTCATACTGACACGTTAAGTAATCACCCTGGGCCTGTACTCCGAAATTCGAAATCCGAACTTAGTATCGTCCCGTCCCTTTTACTCTCGCGTTATACACTACATGAGTGAAAGGGACGGCACGATACGGTTCGGAGTAGACCCTCTGCATGGGGCGAAGGGGGCGCTTTGCGGACCAGAACCGTTCTGCGGCATCCCCAAAAGCCTGACCAAGCTCACCCTGAAGACCTACTGTTTTTATAAAACCATTCAGGCTTGGAGAGCAATCCCAGGTCTAAACCATTCCAATGCACTAATCAAGGCCTTTAGCAAAAAGGCGTCATCGGATGCCTTATTGCTAAGCAGGAATCAACTGCGCATACTGGTAAGGGTGCTTACAGGGCATTGTTGCCTAAACAAGCACATGCATACGATAGGCTTGAGTGACACAAGGCGGTGCAGACTCTGTTTTGAAGCGGAGGAGACGCCTGCACACATCCTAACCGAATGCCCTAGCCTAATGCGCAGTCGTAGCTCATTGCTGGGCAAGCACATCATGCGCCCGGATGAGATTAAGTGTCTCGAGTACAGGAAAATCCTGCGATTCTTTGAGTTTGTAGGACTTGACCGAGAATTGTAGTATGTGGCGATCACAATAGATCAGAAATGGTTGCAGTGATACGAGGGCTGGAAAGCCCGGGAATAGCCACGACACCTAAATAAAAAAATAAAAGACCCTCTGCATGTTTTGTGTCTTGAGTTGTAACTATATAATAGGTCTGATTTATACTGGTTCATCCGAGGTTGAGGCGGCGGTGCAGGTGTGAGCTGAAGTGAGGTTTTGTGAATAACAGACTTTCGGTACAAACAAGTTTAGTGATTGTACCTAATGACTAGAGCCTTGACTCCGCGTGTTAACTCTGTAAATCTGTTTTTAATTTTAGCTTCCTTTTGTCCACCACAAAGTCAGGTTGCCAGTGTCTAACTACTCGCAGTTCATTTGTTTTCAATTTGAGTGTTATTCTGCTTTGTAGTTAAGCGGCGATTACACTAGACTACATGTAGTTCACTACATCATGTAGTTTCCTAAGTTGGAGAAGTGTAATCACAGGTAGTCAGGTAGGACACTACATATCGGAGATTGGCGGGTCCCGACCGTCCAACCGTCCTAGGTAGGACGCCGATTTGTAGTGAACTATATGTAGTCTAGTGTTTTCGCCGCTTTAAGCCTTTTGTTTCCTACATAACGACTTCATTAGGCGTAGGTATGTTTATTGACCTGTCATCTCCGGTCCCGGGAACTTCGTTCACTTTAAAAACTTGTACACTAGATGATGACTGACTGACTATTCATCATCATCCTAGCGTTATCCCGGTACAGTTACATCCTGAAGGTTGCCCGGGGTCCGCTACCTAATCCCAAGATTTTGGCGTAGGCACTAGTTTTTACGGAAGCGACTGCCATCTGACCTTCCAAACCGAAGACAAACCAGACCTTATTGGAATTGGGCTTGTCATATGAGTGGGCAACTTGACTGTTAGAAGTTATCAAGCCGCCCGAAGGCCTCCAATTTGGCTTAACGACTCATAGACAGCAGCCGGGATCAACGGCTTAAAGTACCTTCCAAAGCACGGGCGCTCAGTTAATAACCACTCAAAGCGGTCACCCATCCAATAACTGACCTAGGCCGACGTTGCTTAACCTCGCATACCGCACGCGGTACGCTGGCGCCGCTGGGCCACGAGCGCTCATCACTACATAGTGTAAAACAAAGTCGCTTTCTCTGTCCCTATATCCCTATATCCCTATGTATGCTTAAATCTTTAAAACTACGCAACGGATTTTGATGCGGTTTTTTTAATAGATAGAGTGATTGAAGAGGAAGGTTTATATGTATAATAACATCCATTAAATAGTGCACCCGTGCGAAGCCGGGGCGGGTCGCTAGTAATCAATAATCTTACAAGTCAATTTAATGATAGCCTTATAAGAAATCACTTGAAACTTTCCTCGAACACAATATAATCGAAACTCCTTCACGCATTCAACCAGTTTTTACAGCACGCAGCGTTGCACAACAGCAATTTGTAAAATAATGACAGGCTGATAATATCTTCCTCGGTTTTTGCGTTCGAGTCAGCCACCGGGTCGTTTACAAATTGACAGTGTCGGTTCAAGATGGCTCAATTGTTCTTCTTATCATCAGAGTACTTAGGAAGGTGATGTGGTTCCGTTTTGACTTTTTGTCACGTAGACTTACAAAGAGAGGTAGTTTTAAAATATGAGCTTTAATAGTCGTCATCGTGAGCGCTCGTGGCCCAGCGGCGCCCGCGTACCGCGCGCGGTATGCGAGGTTAAGCAACGTCGGCCTAGGTCTGTTATTGGATGGGTGACCGCTTTGAGTGGTTATTAACTGAGCGCCCATGCTTTGGAAGGTACTTTAAACCGATCCCGGCTGCTGTCTATGATAACAGTCGTTAAGCCAAGTTAGAGGCCTTCGGGCGGCTTGAGAACTTTTAACAGTCAAGTTGCCCACTCACTTGACAAGCCTAAATCCAATAAGGTCTGGTTTCACCTCAGGTCGGAAGGTCAGATGGCAGTCGCTTCCGTAAAAAAGTAGTCCCTACGCCAAATCTTGGGATTAGGTAGCGGATCCGGGGCATCCTTCAGGATGCAACTGTACCGGGATAACGCTAGGATGATTCTGATACTGTAAGATTATTGATTAATTATATCAAGATGTAATTAAATTACATTGCTAGTATGTCGTTAATACTCGCTCTTGCCCTTTTATTGACTTGAAGATTCGTTGCATAGACAACGCTTCCTCTGTAGCTCTAGCGACTTAGGGTCGGTTGCACCAACATACGATCACAGGCCGGTCATCGTCAAATATGGCTGAGATACGCGTCATACTCGTGATCGGGTGCTGTTTGTGGAGTCTGGTCTGTTCATGCTTGCTAGTACATAGTGACTACGTTAATACTAGTGTCTTTTTATAGTTGATTGACGAGAGACATCATCCTGTTGTGGATTCGTTTTTATTATCAGTGACTTAGAGATCATATACATCTCTAACAATATTAAATTAATTTTAATTTTGACGCTCAGAGACCATGTACATCTCTGGGATATTATATTAATTTCATTATACTCCTTGTTTAATCTTGAGACCTTATACATCACTAACTTTACTGATGTTGTAATATTTGTAATAGATAACTTTGCAAGTTTATCTTCACTGTATGACATTAATTTTGTTATAATTGTAAACTCGAAATTATTATTCCTTCTTGAACTGTAAATTAATATTTTGACATGAAAAATGTATTACTTATTATAGTCAGACTTTCTTAAATTGTAAATTAATATTTTGACATGTAAAAGTGCCCCTTATGTGGCCTATTAGCAGAATAAATGTTTGATTTTGATTTTGATTTAATGGCGCCGGCAGCTGTCATCCCATAGAAACATGTCAAACTTTTCATACAATCAGATTTTAACGAACACCGCTTGCGATTACAGTCGGTTTGGTGCAACCCACCCTAAAACAGACAGGTGTTATTAACACATCAAATCTAATTTGATTTGATTTGATTTATTTATTTCACAATATACAATGTCACTTAAAATTACACATAGTCAATTTTGAGGAATTTATATTGTGAGCGTCAATTTTGAAACATGTGCAAATTAGGTAGATACATTAAAATTACAATAAAAAATAAATATTTATCAATACATGTCAACGAAATACAAAATTAAGATTTATCAATAATTTTAAATATCACCTTACGGGTTGTCTATAATCTAAAAAATGCATCTCAATAAAAAATAGAATACTTTAAATCTAACTAGTTATGTCATAATACTCATTTATAGAATAAAGCGGATTTTCCAATAAAAGGTTTCAGGCGACTTTTAAATTTTTCGTCACTAGTTTCATCTTTCAGTTCTAGAGGTAGTCGCTCATAGTAAGTCGGCCTTATGACTCGTGGGTTTTTTTCTGCGTGGAAAACGCTCCACAAGACCTTCGCACGTCAAACACCATAAATTGTGGGTTTATTAAAATATAATCCAACACAAAGCGACACTTGCTTGAAAACCAAGGCAATTCAAACCAACAAAGACGTCAATGATATTTTAATTCTTCATACAACAATACACATTCACAAATAGTTCAAGATCGCAGCCTCACCTTCATGGTGTGAACTCGAATACGAACCATTGAAACTAAATGGTAGCTTACGAAACTCACAACTCGTCTGTTCGATTGCCGTAGTGTTAAAGTTTATTTTACTGCCTTAGAGGGCGTCCATATATTACGTGAGATGTTTAAGGGGGGGAGGGGGTCGAGTCAAATCTCATCTAATCTTACGTTGGAGAGAGGGGGGTTCTCGGCAAATATCACGCAATTTTTTTTTTGATTGAAACAAAAAAATATTATACTATTTAATCCAGATTGTACACGCTTATAAGATTTAATCTTAAGCGTAATCGTAATACGATTAAGATTATTCACTAATTCGTTCGAAAGAGAATAATTTCATTCATACTTCGACGTTAACTCTCAGCAATATTGATTACTAGTCTTAACTAGTCGTAAATAAAAGCACGAAGCATTTTTTTTTCTTTTTACAATAAATAAATATATGATAGTTATTTGTAATAACTATCATATATTGTAGTAAATCACTAGGTGCTACTGCTAATTATTTATCAATGAAGTGTAAATTGGTTTTACAAATAAATTATCTTATCTTATCTTAACAATCCAACGCGTTTACGTAAGAAACCCACATTTAAAAAAATCTCACGTGAGATTGGGGGATGGGGGAGGGGGTTGAATAAAATCTCACGACATCTCACCAGGGGGGGAGGGAGGGACAGAAAATTAAAAAAAAACACCTAACGTAATTTATGGACGCCCCCTTAGCCTATTGCTGATAATGATGATAATTAAGTATCTCGTAGAATCTTTGTTTATCTGTGCGTTTGTATGAAAGCTTCCATATTATTATTGGTTGCGCAGCTCTTTACCCACCTATTTAAATTTTAAATGAAAGATGCTCATTTGTTTTGTAACTGCTATTTCTGGGCGATTTGACAGAGCAGATTCAATGCTGAGCTTATTTACTATCTATTGCCTAACTTTTAATTGTCCAATCATTTTAATTTTAGAAGATAATTATATGCAACAGCAAATACTCTTCATACAAGTAGTCAGATTATAAAAACCTTTTTTTCATACAAATGGTGAGACACCCAAGAACCACTGAGTTACTCGATTTATGGATATTAGCTGTGGTACGTTAATTACAAAAACTGTGATACTGCAACTAAACCTCTTTCTAAAGAACAGTACAAAAATGTGAAGTGAGGGCCAAGTATTCCAACATCAATGTGCCTATTTATTTTAGTGTAGTGTAATTCTACATTACTTCTTCACACTGGAAGATCAAACTTCAGTTTTCGTCAGATCTCTGTATGGCCTGGCTTTAAGCCTCAGTGGTACGATTATTGAACCTGCTGGTTGTAAATACTTAGTCAAAAACTTAAATCGCACATCGTGTTTTTGCAACATCCTATTAAACTGGCAATTTAGGATCTTCCCACGCCTCCTGTGGTTCAAAAACAATACTGTGCGAAAAGGACAGACGTTTCAGTGCCATGGGAATGAGGGAGATGAAACCTATTCCCATGGAGGAAAAAATGGCGATTGTTAGAAGTTTGTATTGTAGCTTCGCGGCCTCTGAGGAACAATAAGTGGCTGTTTTGTTTAGGTTTAGGAAGGGTTTAGTGATGACGCTATTGTCTTTGTTTAGTTTACTAGTCACTACTAAAGATATTAGTGATGTTTGAAGTACTTGTATCACCAGTGAGAGGTACTGCAAAAATGTATAATTTTTACGTTAAATCAAAGAAACAAATTACGAAAATATCTAGGAAAACATCAAACTGCCTAAGCATAGAAAGTTATGACGTCATTAATCAATTTCCCTACAAACTTCCTACTAATTAATCGAGCCCGGACTTTTCTGAAATCGTCACCTAGTGCCTGCTTACTATTATAGTACAAGTATAAAAAAAGTTATTTATTATAGTATTTGTGTTGTTCTCGTGTCCAATTCATTGTCCTATTGTGCGATTTGCTACCGTTATCGTTTATCGTTCGTCATAAAAGATAAGTATACTTCGTAAATAAATGCATGTGCATTAACTCATTACCGGATTATCAAGTCTAGGGCCTTTGCCAAAGGTTTATAATAGAAATGTGACGTTACCCGCATGGCCCAATAAATACGGCGGCGTTTTCCTGAATACCTGAGAATGGTAGGAATAGAAGGCACCTGGACCTCCATTTTTCTATTGCACTCGTAATCATTTGCTTATGGAGATAGAGTCAATAGTCAATTGAATATTCAAGGCGGTTGTTACGTCTTTTTGTGGTTACCCCAACAATAGCATTGTTTTCTTTAAGTGGATCGGCGAAAATTGAAAAATACGGACTATAACTATCGACATTCCTTGTTGCGGGTTTACTATCCGCACTATGGGTCTCGGCCCGCTCCGTGAAAAACAATGCGAAAAAGATAACGCGATCCTAATGGTTTTATGGCCCCAGTCCTCAGTTTGGTTTGAGGATAGTATACATCAGGCAACAACATATCAAACACATTAACAGTCGTTATTCTGTGATTAGTTGCACCGCCTACAACCTTTCTGCCTTGCCTGGCTGGAGGGTGACTGGTAGAGTGTGCCTCATGGCATTTAGTTCGCCTTTTGTCATCATCATCATCATCATCATATCAGCCGAAAGACGTCCACTGCTGAACATAGGCCTCCCCCAATTTGGGGGGGATTTGCCATAGTCGCCACGCTTGACAAGCGGGTTGGCGACCGCAGTTTGATGGTGGTAATGATCGAAGGATGCTGCTGCCCACCCTCCGATTTTCCCTTATTCGCCTCCTACGAAACCCACGGGAAGAGATGGGGTGGCGCAATTCTTACCCGGCAACCACACGGGGAACCGCCTTTTGTACGTTAAGGTTTCTTTTTATGCAATCAAAATAGGCCCCTTAGGTTTTTTGGGTTTAGGCCCCTTGCTTTACTATCGCTCCTAAATCTCATATATGTAATTAAATTCTAAGTTGTGTCACTCTAGGTATATCACTCAAATCTTTTTACCTTGAAGATTCTATTGTGACTGTTTGATGCCTAAATAAATAAATAATAATGATAATTAACTTAATCCTACTAATATTATAAACGCGAACATTTAGATGTTTGGATGTTTGTTACTCAATGACGCAAAAACGGCTGAACGGATTATGATGAAACTTGGTATACAACGAGTTTATAGCCTGGATTAAGATATAGGATACTTTTTATCCTGAAAGTCATCCCTGGAAGGGATGAAATAGGGCGGGGAAATTTACGCGTATAAAGTCGCGGGTAAAGCTAGCTAGCTACTTCATAATTTGTAAGAAATATGTTCTAGTTTTTATCTATTATAATGATTACACAAAATACTTAAAACTGCAAAAGCGTGAGCGCAATTCGTGACAAACAATAAAAATTCTCATTGCAACCAAATCATAATTAATTTCATAACCTTGTTGCTGCAATTAATTCCACGCTTGTCCAGATAATGGCTTTTATATGTTATTACAATAAAAACTAAGGAATCAGAACAATAATAACGAAATACGGAGCAGTCACATTGAGTCCCATGCGAATTACGACTAAGCCCATGAATTTGATCAGTTAAAAACGATTTTAGGTTATGTTCTGCGTGAATTGATACGTCTATCTATCTATTCAGCCCGTTTTTTTAAACCTGACTGCGGCTTTACAGGCCGGGCCCAATAAAGCGATAGGAGTGCGCGGTTGGAGAGTGGCCTGGGGAAAACTATGACACGACCACGCGGGTGGTTTACACTGGAATAATCTAAGAGTTTGCGCTTTAGTGAGATTGGTTGAGTATCTTGAACCAAATTTGAGGTGTGAGGGGAATTATGCACTGGGAGTTTTGTCACTGGTTCACTAATTAGCCAGTATCTACCCACTGCTGAGTATAGAGTATATATAGAGTATATATTACACCATTCTCCTAGGTCCTGTGCCAATCTTAAATTTTTACCACTTATTCGGCAGATGACGTCTGACCAGCTAGCTGGTGGTCTGCCCGATGATCATTTTGATGTCCTTGGATATCATTCAGTAACCCGTTGAGTTCACCTCCCGTCATTTCTCCGTCTTTGGTTGGGTAGCAATGTAACAGCCAACGTGGCAGGAAGAACTAACCAAGACGCACTGGCCAATCTGATGTTTTATTTCTTTTCGAAACCTCCTTCTTAATATACGTAGTTCATATATGAATTGATACGTATCTTAACATAATGCTCTCTCTTTATTTTGACATAATTAAAATGTAGACTTAGTTTTATTAGAACAAACCCCTTATTTGAACTAATATTTTTTTAATAGAGTTACTAATGTTACCCTGAGCACGGCAGTATAGCGGTCTAATATTATAGATATTTGCACGTAAGTTTTGTTTTCATTAAGAAATATCGTTTCGAACATAACTCCAAATCGACAAACATCAATCTGTTTTTTTTTTGTGTAAAATTCCGTGTAAATGAACTTTATTCTGCAGTAGGCCGCAATGGCACTTTTACAAGTCAAAAACTACTAGCGTTTCTCATGAGACCACTGCCGAGAAGAAACGCCGAAAGAAACTCTACAGTCAGTTATTTTCTCCAAAAATGTGTAGTAATTTAAGCGAAAAAAAACTGGTTTGTCGATTTGAAGTGATTTTTATTTTCTGAATATCCCGTGTAAAAAACATGTGAGCAGTAGCGATTTAAAAGGTTGAAAAATGCCTTATTTGATATATTTTTTTTGTTAGGACAATCTAGGCGTGTTGCAATTTCCGTTGCTCAGATTGAAGAGGACATATCAATTCTTCAAGTATATTTTTCGAGACCTATATTTCTGGCTAGTTTTGAGTTTTAGGCCTTTGAACGCGACCAAAATGTGGTATTTCACTCTATTACGCGCCTTACTGATAAGTTCAGTTTTAAGTTGAGTTAGCTCAAAAAAAACAATATGAAACTGACCTACGAGTAACGTTGGTTTTAACTTTTATGCTCCCTGGCTGGCAGGTATTCTCTACGAAAATCAGTGTTTAAGTAAATATGAGCGATTTTCTACTCGAATTACAACCCACGTCTCGCACCTGACTAACACTGCCTAAGATGAACACATACACGGCACGTGGGAGCGACAGGTTCTTTTCTATGTCAATTTAGAAACCAGTTTAACATTGGTTTCAGATATTTACCGTTATTGTTAAAAGCGAGTGTAATAGACAATGGGTCAAGCATGTGTGAAGTGGCTCGCTTGGCTAGTCTGACATTAGTCTATTTATCTCTACAGACAAAACTTGAGGCTCGTTAGTCTCCAAAATTTGGTCTTACTCCGGCAGGCGAATCACGTAACTTTATGTACTAACTTTATTTTACTGTCAATTTTGAAGTATAAATGTATGAGGTGACAATTAGAATTTGACATTAAAATCTACCTAACGGTAGTAAAAAAGTTACGTGATTACCCCGCGGGTGTTAGCTCGATCTTAATTCCCTAGAATTTATTTTTAAAATGTACTGAAACTTAATTGAATTATATTAAATTAACATTTTGCTAACTTAACTGTAAGCCACATACCTGTTAACAAAATTTGGATCATTGTTATCTGTAAATAAACGCAATTTGAATTCTGATATGCCGTTTTCGTCGATTGCGAGCGGAACATAGATACACTCGAAAATCAGCATGCATAATACAAGTTTCTTTATGTGTTAGTTTATATTTGGCTGTATATAAGTTAATCATATGTAATTATGTGTTTTTGAAAGTTTGACAAGTTTCTATGGGATGACAGCTACCGGCGCCATATTTGACGATGACTGGCCTGTAATCGTATGTTAGTGCAACCGACCCTGACTGATAGAATACTTTTATCTCCAAAATCATCCCACGAAAGGATGCAATAGGGAGTGGAAGTTTACGCGGTAAAAGTAACCAGCAATTAATCTCCCAGTAGCTCGATTCCACTCACACCTCAGATTCGGTTTAAACCGCTCAACTAATCTCAATGGAGCACAAACTCTTAGAATATTCCAGTTTTTTTTATTTATTTATCAAAAAAGTACATATAACAGTAACATTTTAATTACTCGCCAAACTGCGATAACAGTTTGTTGGCGAGATTGTGCTCATTTAACTAATGTTAGGTAAACTTAAACACACAACAGTCAATCAGTTTTTATGAAAATGCCTGAAAACTCAACTGTAATATTTTTTAAGTTTTTATAACAATAAACATTAGAAACCTATAACAATTTAAACAGTTTTCGGTAAGCGTTAGTGTACTTTGGCCAAAAATGTTTTTTTTTTGGTGTACTTTTTAATCCAATTACGCTGCAATTTTTGTTTTAACAAATCAATTTCGTTACATATTTTGGTACCATAAATATACTCATATTAGTTCTAGCGCCCACGTGGTCGTGTCGTAGGTTTCCCCTAGATTTTCCCCAGACCACTCTCCAACTGCGCACTCTTATCGCTTCATTTCATTGAGCCTGGCATATAAAGACACAGTCAGGTAAAAAAGCAGACTAAGTATTCATCAAATAAACAATGCACCTGTGAAACCAGTTTACCCTATGGTTTCAAAGATTACCGTTACTGTTAAAAGTGAGTTGTGTTAGTGACAATGGGTCGAATAGGTATAGGTATGTAAATTCGCCCGCATACATTATACGAACTGTTAGGCGTTTAGATTATGCACGTCTTACATTTTCCGGGTTTTGAGGAAACTGCTGACCTATTGGGGCCTTTAGAAGTATTTGCATACGATATCTCTAGGACACGTTTTTTGTTTTATTTCGCGCATTTTTAAGCCAAAACCAACGATTTTACCAGAACTAGAACACTGTTCTAAAAACTTACATGCTATAGTTATTCACTGCCTATTACTTAAGCCGTGGTCTTCCGGGGAAAATTAAACAATAGCATTCTTTTGTAATGAGCCCGGGGATTACAAAAGAATTACGGTTTATCCGTCGTCTACCGGAGTAGACGACGGATAAACCGCTACCCTAAAGGCCACTCTTGAGTTTTGACCCAATATCATTTTCTTTTGTGAGTTTATCAGACTCACGGTTAGCCACAACGCCGTATTATTTAGCCACATGATTGGACTTGAATAAAAATCCTCTTTTCGATTTTTCAGAGGAAGACTGGGCAGAGAGCACAGCATACATGATGCACGAGGCGTTTGACGCGTCTCCGCGCCGCGCCGCGTCACCCCGTCGTGCGTCACCGCGCCGCGCCGCGTCACCCCGTCGCGCGTCGCCCCATCGCGCGTCACCGCCCCGTCGCGCGTCACCGCCCCGTCGTGCACTGTCTCCACGCCGTTACGACCGCGGCTACACCGACGACTTCACCGAACATTTCCGAGACCAGCTCGCGCCTTTCCGAGACCAGACCGGCTTCGACCGCCACCGCCATGAGTCCCTCGAGCGGAAGGAGAAGGAAAAGTTCGACGACGCACCCTACAGGCGACGGTACGCAGCCGAAACCAAACCTTCCAACCGAAGCATAGACCGAGTTGAAGATCGCCGCTTCGGAAAACTAACCAGAGGCGCTAGCGAGGGAAGCCTCAAACTCGCTGAAGCCTCACCCAAAGACCGCTTCCAAGTCGCTAAGGAAAAATTCAAGAACTTGGAAAGGGAGAGGTTTAACAGGGAATTAGAACAGCACATGGCTATCAGGAGGAGCATGTTGGAGAGGAACAGTCGCTCGACTTCTTCCCCAGAGGAAGAACGGAGAGACGAGCGGCACGAGCGCCACAGAGAATTGAGCTCTCGGCGAGAACCTGAACGTTCTCACCGGGATTTGGAGCGTTCTCACAGAGAGCCAGAGCGGTTCAAAGAGCCAGAGCGGTTCAAAAATCCCGAGCGCGTTCATGATATAGAGAGAGACATGCCGCACAGAGAAGTGGAGAGGCTTCCGCGCGTCAGCCGCAAACGCGAAGACAAACGGTTCGAATACGGAGCAGAAGAGTATCTGGACAGAATCGAGCCGAAGCATGCAGAGTTTGACAGATACAGAGAGAGGAGAGAGCTGGATCGGCGTATAGATGAGGACGAGATTATTGAGCCTGTCATTGAGGATAGGAGGAGGGATTGGAGTGACAGGCAGAGGGCATTCAGCCGCTCGCGGCTCCTGGATGACCAGAGGCAGTCGTACGCTGAGGGAGACAGGGACAGATACTACGAGAGGGACTATAGAGATTATCGCGACCTTTCTGACAGACAGCCGGCCAAGTTCCGCCATAGTTACGCGGAGCCCATCCCTCGTGGACGCCTTGGGACCGTCAGACCATACTGAAATGAAATGCCATAATAGAATAGCGTGCTTGACCTGAGAAATGAATGAGATTTTGTTGTGTTTTGTTAATTTACTGAGGGGCTGATGGGGGTTTATCAAAGTTGAAACTATTGATAAATTTTTCTGTCAGACTATCAGCACAAATCAATGTACCTATTTAGAATTTGTTGTAGTCATTTTAAAATTTATTTTCATAGATTCGAGATGTTATTTATGAATACTCAAATAAAAGCATGCACCGAAATAATGCACCAGGACATGTTTATGTGTTAGTTAACACATTACGAGATTGACTTGTTGGTGATACAACAAAACGAAGAAAATATAGTATATATTTTGTATGTAAATATGAATTAACAGTTAGTTATAAAAGACTTCTTCTGAATATAATGAGAAATCAACCAATCACTAAACATATCGACATTATCAAATTTTCCATTATTAATATTATGAGATTTAGCATGTTTTTGTAATCTAGTTCATATTTTGTTTTAATATAAATAGTTTATTTACAAAATTTGACTAAATGTGATAAAAGATAAACACAAATAAAGTCGTATACTGTCGTACCTTTTTCGTAAAATTTATAAATGATATATAAAATAACTGTATTTAGTTATTATATAAATATTGTGAGGACAATAATATACAAGTCGACGTAGCCTCATATGCAGTGAAGTATTAGAAATTTATATTAAAAGAGAAATATAGAAATACATAAAAAGTTTAATGTGTATTCAAAAGAAAAACGACACCAAAACCTTATAAGTTAAGGAGGTAACTTTACTAACTATGACATATGGGAAATATCCGTGTTTCTTTGACATCCAGTATATCTATTATGCTGGTAATCCTGTCAATTTATGCCAATTTAAAAGGTTTCAAGTAATTTTTGACAAAGGTTTCTTGTAATAGTTGGATGGTAGAAAACTTCAACCATATATTTTCTTGAAATTATGTTCGTTTTAATTTTTATCATTAGATAAACCAGCTAAAAAATTAACAATAGCATTGTTTTGTAATCCCAGGGACTGGTAGAGGACGGGTAACGGGGGTCACGATTACAGACGATCAATGTGAACCATGGTGCCGACATCCCATCCCATAGAAACTTGTGAACTCTCCATTACAAATAAATATTTGGGCCAACCTTACAAAAATCGACCTAGTCCCAAACTAAACAAAGCTTGGACTATGGGTACTAAGCGACGATATACATACTTATAGAGAAATAGATCCTTTTATATACAGAAAGCATTCGAAACTAAGGAACAAATAGACATAGGCCTACCCCAGAGAAAGCCACAACGATCGGTTATGGGCTGCCCGCACGCATCGAGGGTACCAGGTTACCTAATCACTGCTAACCAGCTCGCAGCGTTAAAAGGCACGAGGTAAGTCTCGTGGGGGTCTTCCAACGCTACGTCGTACGAGACGTGGTCGCCACTCTAGAACTAGCTGGCCCCACCGGCCATCGGTTCTCCGGGCCCACTGCCACTTAAGTTTGGCAATTATTCAGGCTATGTCGGTTACTTTGGTCCTTCTGCGGATCTTAGCATTTCTAATTCGATCTCGCAGATTAATTCCGAGCTTAGCGCTCTCCATTGCTCACCTAGATGTTGGCAAAAGACTCACAAAATATTTGTTACTTATTGTATTATAATATACGCGTGTATTACGTAGAATAAGATAGATAGAAAACTATATAATATTGTTCCAGTGACGTCACATCACTTGTTTATCGGATCCGTCCATTTTAATGATTGTAAAATATTAATAAATAAAGTTAATTCCATGATGTTTGTTTTACTTTAATGTTAGTTTAGTTTATTTGATCAGTGGGCATTGCTATGTCGTAAACTAGATGTTACTGGTAACTTTGGCGGCCATTGGCAATATTGGCATATAATAGATAATTTTGATAAGTTAAAAAATTACCATTGCCATTCAGCAAATCAACGCGGCCAGCCTTATGGGAACTCTGCCCAGTAGCAGCGAATTGGGCGACCCATGCCCACAGTTCAGGCCTTTAGTTTAGGTTTAGGTTGTTAGTAAGATCTTGTTTTGTTTTTGTTCTATATTATGGTAGCAGTTAAAAAATCATTAACGTTTTTGGTAATAGACCAAAGTTACCATTTCATGTGTCCATGTAACCCGCGCTTACGATGATTACTTACTGTGGTGGCAGCAATTTTCCTAATACATTGCGTGTCATCCCAATTAACCGCAGTGCTTTGCCCGTTTCGACGGTGCAATGAACACATAAAAGGCTCAAAATCGTGGCCAGGCCGTTAGGGCCTTAGAACGGTGTTTTTAGGATTCCTTACCCACAGGGTAAACTGTGACCCTGTTACTAAGACTTCGCTGTCCGTCCGTCTGTCTGTGCGTCGGTCACCAGGCTGTATCTAAACCGTGATAGTTAAACAGTTGAAATTTTCACAAATTATGTATTTCTGTTGCCGCTATAACAACAAATACAAAAACACGGAATAAAATAAGTATTAGTTGTACGGGAGCAACAACTAAATATTTTTTTTGCGGTTTTTTATAGATAATGATACGGAACCCTTCGTGCGCGAGTCCGATTCGCACTTGGCCGGTTTTTTTTAAACTGATTGTGGCTTTATAGGCTGTGTCCAATAAAGCGATAGGAGTGCGCGGTTGGAAAGTAATCTGGGGAAAATCCAAAGGAAATCTCAGTGGTGTGGCGCTTAATGAGAGAAAAATTAAGAGAGACAATTTTGCTGGAGGTGCCAGTGTAAATTAATAATCGGGCCGATGTTGCTTTTTATCACGAGTTGTAAGTGCCTACGCAATACAACGCGTACATTTATTATTTATCTATTTATTTTAAACTTTATTGCACAAAAAGAATATAAGTACAAAGGGCGGACTTAATGCCATGAGGCATTCTCTACCAACAGAAACTAGCAAATGTACATTTCGTACTGTACTAAACTGAATACAAACAGAACTTTGTGAACGTACGTAAATATCATCACGACTGTACTTACCTACTACCTGCAATCATTAGATTTTTGCAACATAGTTTAACATAATTTAACAAATTAATCTGCTCAGACAAATTCTACCATTAGAAGCACATATCCGCTGGGCACACCTCGCCCCAAATAACACGCCAACATAGTCCATGTAAGTACATATCTTAGTATTCTGCAACTTCCCTCGGTTAAGAGGCGTTACAAGTTTTAAAATGTTTCGATTTCAAATTATGGCAAAAGTATTCATAATACTAATAATTTGATCAAAGGATATGATGACTTTATTAAAGTTTTAGATAGTAACATTGCCATGTTTTGAATGTATTGCTTGTAATAGAATTTAAGCGGATTTTGCGGAGTGGATGTTTCCGCGGGTGGTTCAGGGTTTCGACCATGTACTCCGCGTTGGGCTGGAGACCATTTTGAATGTTAGTTTTGGCGAGCCTCAGTGGCGTCAGGCGTCTCTCCCAGTGCGGCACGGTGGGCTAGGAGTTCGTCGCATGCAGGACATTGGGCTGGTAGCTTTCCTCGCTTCGTCGCATGCTTCTGTGGAGTTAGTGGCGCGAATTTTGTCTCGCAATACAGATGAGGTTTGTGTGCCTTATTTGGAAGACGCTGTCGCTGAATGGTCAGTTCGTTGTACCAGTGATGAAATGCCGGAGAACCTAAAGGTGCAGAGATCCTGGGATGACATTATGTGCCGGCAAAATTATAGTATTTTGGTGGAAAGTGCGGCGGGGGCCAATTTGGCTAGACTAAGGGCTGTGGCAGAACCCGAATCGGGGGCTTGGTTACATGCCTTGCCGTCGTCGCATTTGGGGACCTTGTTGGACGACGATACCCTTAGAATTGCAGTTGCTTTGAGACTTGGATGTAGGGTCTGTGAGCCTCACGTCTGCATCTGTGGGGTGATGGTGGAGGCTGATGGGCATCATGGTCTAAGCTGTGTTCGGTGTGCTGGTAGGTTTCCTCGCCATCATGCTTTGAATGATATTGTGCGACGAGCCATGACATTGGCGAACCTTCCTTGCGTATTGGAACCCCAGGGTCTTAGCCGGACAGATGGGAAGAGGCCGGACGGTCTTACACTGGTTCCTTGGGCGAAAGGGCGAAGTCTATTGTGGGATGCTACTTGTGTGAGCACTTTTGCCGCGTCACATCTTGCACGGACAACGCGGTCGGCTGGCGGGGCAGCAGAGACTGCTGCTAGACTTAAACATAGCAAGTATTCAAACTTGGAACCGGTGTATGACTTCGTACCTCTTGCTGTTGAAACGGCGGGACCTTGGTGTTCAGAGGCAAAGCAATTTATACGGGCCTTGGGAAGACGTTTGCAAGATAGGGGTTGCGATCCTAGATCCGGTGCGTACCTGGTTCAACGTATCTCTTTGGCAATCCAGCGCGGGAACGCGGCGAGTATATTTGGGACGTTTGAGCCGGGTACTTATCGGACAAGTCATTGTTAATGGAGTATGTAGCATAGGTGACGAAACGTGTTGTGGATGATTCTTTGTAGCATAAATTGACGAAACCTGTGGTGGATACTTTTTGTTTGATATAATTAATTTACATATGTTTCATTAATAAAATTGATTTAATAAAACTTTAGCGGAAAAATCAGTTTTTAGCTTGAAAATGATCGATTTGAAGCAATGTTAGAAACGCTATAAATTAATGTCAAAATTTAAACAATGATAATGTTTATGACTTTACGTTGCAATAGTCCTGTTCTAGATAGTAGCATTAATAAAATGTCAAGATATGTATCAATTCAAACAGAAAATGGCCTCGATAGATGAGTATTTTATCTGATAATGAGTCTTAAGCCCTAATGTAAAAGTTGTTAGACTAAATTGAGCATTAAAAGCCAATAATTTATTGGAAACTAAATACCTATAAAAACTGGCCTTAATAGGCATTCGTTTAGATGTTGTTCAACGAATTCCGACCTTAAAGGAATTCATTACGCTGAATAAATAAAGGCAAGTACTTACAGTTGAGATATTTTGTGATAGCTTATATTTTATAAACCTGTTACCTACCGAAATGAAAGAACACGTATGTGATATACTACTGAGGGGCCTGTTATAAATATTACAGCAGGAAAACAACATGAAGTAAATGTCTTCCTTGAAAGCGATCAACAGCTATCACCACCTATACAAGCTGTAACTCCAGGGGAACTACAAAAAGCCATAAGAATGCTAAGTAATAAGAAGGCTTCCAGTTACGACCTAATAACTGCTGAGGTTTTGAAACGTCTTCCTAGAAAACCTGTTGTGTACCTGACCATGCTATGCAATGCCATAATGAGAATACATTACTTTCCAAGGTTATGGACTGTATCTCAGATCTGTATGATACCGAAACCTGGAAAGGCACCTACAGAGCCAAGCTCCTGCAGACCAATTAGTCTTCTTCCAATAATGTCTAAACTCTTTGAAAAGCTTTTCCTGCGGAGACTCAAGCCAATCTTAAAAGAAGATGATATTATACCCAACCATCAATTCGGATTTCGGGAGCAGCACTCGACTGTAGAGCAGGTACATCGTGTGGTGAACAAAATAAAACAATCCTTGGAACACAAGGAATACTGTGCTGCTGTCTTCTTAGATATACAAGAGGCATTCGACCGGGTCTGGCACAACGGACTATTGCATAAGTTGAAATCTCTTCTCCCAAACTCTTTCTACATGGTACTAAGATCTTATTTGCAGGACAGAAAGTTCCAGGTCAAATTTGGTGATGAGGTATCTGACTTGTATAACATCAGAGCCTCCGTACCACAGGGCTCTGTGCTCGGTCCAGTGCTGTACTCCATATATACAGCAGACTTACCCTGCAGTGAATATATAGTAACGGCTACATATGCTGACGATACAGCCTGTCTGGCAAGTCATGTGAACCCAACTGAAGCAGCTAAAAAACTACAAGCGCATCTGTACAAAATAGACGAATGGCTTGAAAAGTGGAGAATAAAGCCCAATGTGGGAAAATCAGTACAAATAACATTCACACTTAGAAGAGGGGAATGCCCAGTTGTAAACCTGAGAGGTGAACAACTAACACAAGAAACATGTGTAAGATATCTTGGGCTTCATCTAGATAGAAGATTAACATGGGCCAACCACATTAAAACAAAACGAAAACAAGCAGACATACAATATAAGCGCTTGTACTGGCTGATCGGGCGACAATCACCACTCAGGCTAACCAATAAACTGTTAGTTTACAAATGCATCATAAAACCGATTTGGACATATGGGATAGAACTATGGGGAACTGCCAGTAACTCGAACCTCGAGATTCTGCAAAGGTTCCAAAATAATGTCCTAAGGGCAATATCAAGCGCACCATGGTTTGCAAAAAATACATGAATATTTAGAAATGCCAACTATTAAAGAAGAAGTCAACAGATATTGTATTAAATACAAAGAACGGCTTCACAAGCACACAAATGAACTCGTCAGGGACCTGGTCAACAACAACGACAACACGACAAGGCTGAAGAGATGGCAGATACTGCAGCTAGACCAGAGACACTAGTTATGAAACTCTTTAGTCAGGAGGGAGAGTATTTAATGGAATACCTCTCAATATAACTGCAACAGGACATACAAGCTGATTATGGCTGGCAGCCGATTGCAGATAAAAAAGCAAGCAAAAAAAAAAGGAAAACAAGAACTAACCTGATTTAAGATTCTCATTAATAGAAACGACAGAATCAGTGGCTTTACCATGAGTTTGCATGACCGTACTCGCTAGCGACTGCTTAAACGATTTAGTATGCCGATTCTTAGTTCTATTGCATAACCGCCAGAGGCGCTGTTCTTTGCCCATACATTTTTTTACGCAGTCGCTAGCGAGTACGGTCATGTAAACTCATGTTGAAGAGGAACGTTTAAGGAGGTAACAAAATTTCAACAGAAGAACCAGTGCCTTTATCATGAGTTTACATGACCGTACTCGCTAGCGACTGCGTAAAAAATTGTATGGGTAAAAGTACAGCGCCTCTGGTGGTTACGCAATAGAATTAAGAATCGGCATACTAAATCGTTTACGCAGTCGCTAGCGAGTACGTCACGCAAACTCATGGTAAAGTCGCTGGTATTATGATAAATTAGTCCCCATCCTCTTTTCACAAAAAATAGGCACGTTGGTATTTAATTATTAATTAATAAGAATGCAAGTACTACGTTTAATGAATAAGGACGTATAGTATGTATGTGTGTATATGTTGGCCCGCATTATTCAAAGCGTATTGCCAATCGTTTTACTCTAGCGGCCTGTGGTTTCGATATACGAAACAAGCTTATAGCGCCCTTCGCGTGCAATACAATAACGCTTTCAGAATGCTGTTGAGACTACCAAGATGGTGTAGCGCCTCTGGAATGTTCGCGGACGCTCACACGGACGGATTTCACGCGATCATGAGAAAAATAATTGCATCGTTGATGGACCGTGTCAGAAATAGTCAAAACAGTATTTTGAAAGTGTTAGCTGATAGGTACAACTGTCCCATTCTTTGTCACTGGGTGGCACAGATTAGGACACTTGTGAAATATATTAAATAGCCCTGATTGTGAAATATATTAAGTAGCCTTTATTATGTTATTCCTTTTAATTTTATTGAATTTATCTATTATGTAACCCCACTAACATAGATATAAGTACAATAATGTTACTAACCATATATGGATTTTATCCTAAATAAAATTATTTGAATTGAATTGAATAATGATTATTAACGGCATTAGTCGTGAAAAAAACAAGGGCTGTGGATGTGAAAAAAACACATATATTTAAAGAAAGATTTATTTATAAAAAAAAAATGTTAACAAATTATTTACATAAAATATTGCAAGTGGCGAGTGAGCCAGCACTTACGTAACGTGTAGTAAATATTGCACCAAAATTGCACAGTTACATGGTAAAAAATGCATCGCTTATTCAGCTTGACCAATGTTTGGTCAAAGTTGCCAACATTGCCCCCAAGGTTGGCTAGACAGCCTTAGGATCAATATAGTGGCTGGTAACGCTAAAACTACACTTATTTGCTAATATATTTTACAAATATATTTAGGGTCGATTTTGCAATAACCAGATAAAATTATCTGTCAGTTAAAATTATCGCTGTCACTTTCTAATGTCATATGAAAAAACAGGACAGAGCTAACGTTTATCTGACAGATACTTTTTTCAGGGGATTTAAAAATCGGCCTGATAATGTTAGATCCAGTTAACAAAGTGAACCAAGAGCCCCCAAGTATTACTTGTAACATAAAAGTAACAACAGTAAATGTAACTTTTGTTATAGGTACCGTAAAAGTCAGTGCCTTTACCATGAGTTTACATGACCGTACTCGCTAGCGACTGCGTAAAAATTTGTATGGGCAAAAGTACAGTGCCTCTGGTGGTTAAGCAATAGTACTAAGAATATATACTAAATCGTTTACGCAGTCGCTAGCGAGTACGGTCATGCAAATGCATAGTAAAGGCACAGATTCTTACGTATGTATATACTTCTTGGAGGGCCCTAAAGCTAATGTTTACGTACTTAGGTTTCTATGTAGGTATTCCAATTTGAAGAAATAGTCACGATAGAACTGATAATGATTTTGGCCTTTTTGACCAGTTTGATCACACAGTAAAAGGTAAATATTTATTTCAGTTTGACTTCACTGCTTTTGAATTTCACTTTCACTGCCTGGCCCCTATTTCACCAAAGCTGACAGGCGCGACGATTGTCAAAAAACATAACAATTGTAGCTGTGAAACAGCCATTGTAAAAAAAGTGACAATTTTCACATGAACATTGTCGATTTGCCAGCCGACATATGTCACTGACAATTGTCAACTTGGTGAAATAGGGCCCTGAATTATCTAAGCAACAGCTCGCCTAGCGAGTGCTACGGGGTTGTCCGGCAGCAGACTAAAATTACGCAGCACCCGCTAGGCGGGTTCTTGGTGAAAGTGTTAAAACGGGCCTCATCCTATAACGCTGGAACCGAAAATTAAGAGTCCTTATAAGTTAGAAAACTCATCTTTTTAAGCCATTTTCTGATTGAATCGACACGTATCTTGACATTTTCTCAATGTTACTATCTAGAACAGGACTATTGCGACCTTATGTCATAAACTTTAAATGTATTTTTTGGATTTTTCATTAAGAACTAGCGTTTCAAACATTATTCCAAATAGACCATTTTCAAGCTAAAAACATTTTTTCTGTTAAATTCTACTTCACACAATAAAATCAAAAAATGGCTATTTTACTATCCAAAACTTTAATAAAATCATCGTATCCTTTAATGACTTTATTGATATTATCAATACTTTTGTCATAATTTGAAATCAAAACATTTTAAAACTTATAAGGCCTCTGAATTAGATTGGAAGCTTTCGTTACTCTTTTACACATTGGTTATGTGTGAACGAGCGGGAACAGCGCTTGGTAATCAAATTCATATCCAACTTTACTGTTATAGGCATTCCTATAAAAAAGGGGGTACTCTGTCCCCTTTTTTATGGATCAGTACTTATAGGAAAAGTCTCGATGTAAGTGAAAAATACTTTAACAGTTGCCTATTCAAAAACATTCATAGTAGAGTTACATAAAAATGTAATTCCCAAAAAATATTACACATCACCCATGGTAAAATAGATTTGACTCAAAAATATTGCACCTATGTATGTATAATAAGGTTATTTCCGACAATAAATAACTGAATACATAGTTCTATTTACTTATACAATCGATATACTTAAAATCCTTATCTTATATAATAAGGTGGTATACGTTTAGGAGATAGATTTTAGCACGATCTAAAATAATATCTTCACTTTTTACGAAGACGTTTTTGCATTTTGACTGTTAAGTTTAAACTTAATGAGCGTTTGTCAACTACGCATCTATTAATTTCATAGTAAATTGAGAACATTTGGTACAATTCAAGTGATACAATAAACCAAAAAGATTTTCATTTATACCTATCCCCCTAAACAATTAATAGAATGAGATTATACTCCAAATAGGAACACTCAAGAGCAGAAAAACGGGTACTCTTTGTATGGACACTGAATACAAATTGTACCCGTATATTTATTTTTAGTGTACTTCTAATTGATTACTATAACCTCGAGCGCCTAGCAAAATTGTAAAAAGATAGATATTTATGCGCTTTTGCTATTACAGGAATTGTACCAAACGTCTAAAAAGAATGTTTCGTCGGTTGAAGCGAAAATTCTGTGTTTCGAATGGCGAATGGAATTATATTTTCGTGCCACTTAACGGTTACAATCGTACCAGTTTATGGACTTAGTACATCATCATCCTCCTAGCATTTATCCAGTTGTGTATGCCCTATATCTAAGTCAATTCGTCTCTTTTACATCCTGGCCCCTATTTCACCAAAGCTGACAGGCGCGACAATTGTCAAAAAACATTACAATTGTAGTTGGTGAAACAGTTTTCACATGAAAACTGACGATTTGTTAGCCTACATATGTCAAATGTCATATGTAGGCTAACAAATCGTCATGTCAACTTGGTGAAATAGGGGCCTGATCGTATAGTAATGTTTCGCAAGCTGGACATTACCACAACGAGATGCGCTCGGGGTGCGAAGCGATGAACAAAAATGTACCATCAAGAAAACAGAGGGGCTATCGCGAACCGAAAACGAACGAAGTTCGAATATCTCCCTCTTTGTCGCACTTGCTAATTCGTGCGGCAGAGAGGGAGATATTTGAACTTCGTTCGTTTTCAGTTCGCGGTAGCGCCCCAGGGGCCGATTTTTGAGCGTCAAACGCTCAACTTTTCACTCGACATCTGTCAAATCATCATAGTTTTTTGACAGTACTCGAGTGAAAAGTCGAGCGTTAGACACTTTAAAATCGGCCCCGCCCTACTCCATTATAACCGCCAACCGACAAAACATCGTCACCTTTCTTCATGGTAAATACCCGAGCGTGTCCTCGAGGCTCGCGTTCCTGCTCAGCGGGCGGTGGTCGAACATGCGCGCGAGCGGCGCCCGGGCCGGCGCGGGCGCGGCGGGGGCGGGGGCGGGGGTGGGCGCGGGCGCGGGCGGGAGGGGGGGCGCGCGCGCGCGCCGCGAGCCCGAGCCGAGCAGCGAGCGCACGTCGGTGCGCTGCGAGAGGCGCACGTCGGCGAACAGTGCTGCCATCTCAGCAGATTTCTTCACGCTGAGGGCGTCCTGGGAGCCGGCGCCGGTGCTTCGCACTGGAGATGAGAAACGCGCTGTCAGATTAACAAATGACTTGGTTGGATTAAAATCCATTAGACCAAATATCAGATCAAATTTTGGTATCTCAAACATTTTTTAACATTACTTATCATGGCCTCACCACCACTCACTCACTCATTTGTCGCCACTTCGCTCGATCTTGCACCACCTCCCTCCGTCATTTCAAAGTCAAGTCAATCTTATAAAAAACAGATTTATTGTAGGTATGTTACCGGTGGTCTAAAATACAGTTGCTCTATTCAGTTTATTATGTGTATTTGGCCCGAATACACATAATAAGGTAAATAAAAGCTTCTTATAAAATACTGGCTCAACTGGCCAAGGCATGGAAGAGTTGGGAGAAGCACCGGAAGATCAACAATCACGTGGCAAACGGCAAACTCTTCTACGGGCCCTATGTCTCTATTAAGGGATAATAGGAACTCATCTTTAGCAAACATCACTACTGCAGAGCTTGAATTTTATAGGGAGAAATATTAATTTACCCAGAAAACCTGGAAAAAGTCGCGCAAAATCGTGATAAATAGAGAACACTTTGCAAGCACTGTGTCTCTGAACTACACCTCAGATCCGATTGAAACGCTCAACCAAGCTCACAAGCTGGAGCGCAAACTCTTTAGAATATTCCAGTGTTCTAAACCACACGCGCGGCCATGCCGGTTTTCCCCTGGATTTTCCCCAGACTACCCTCCAACCGCGCACTCTTATCGCTTTATTCAGTCCGGCCTATAAAGCCACAGTCAGGTTCAAAAAAAAGTACCGGATAGCCATACCACCATATTGCATATAGGAAGAGGAGAACAAGTTCACGAACTGGAATAGGATCGCCAAAGACCGTGACAAGTGGAGAAAAATTGTGGATAAGACCCTGGCCTTCTTCTCTTCTCTCTTTCCAGTGCCGCTGCAATCCTTTATGGGACCTACCTACAAAGGGTTGCAGCGGCACTGGAAGTCAGAAAGAGACTGACGGGAGTTTTCTACTTTAAGATAATACAAGAACTTACATCATTACCAAAGTGACTTAGGTGCCAGTAAGGCGACTTTGAAATGACGGAGGGAGGTGGCGCAAGATCGAGCGTTGTGGCGACAAATGAGTGAGTGAGTGGTGGTGAGGCCATGACTCACTTTGGGTCGGTGAGCAATAGCAGTTCTTTTTTAAGTAAGCGATTACCGTCGCCCATGCAACACCGGAGGAGTCAAAAGTCCGTTGCCGGCTTTTCAGAAGGACGATCTTTCCTTGAAGGTTTGCAGGTCATATTGGTCCGAAAATACCGCAGTGATTCTCGTTCTAAAATTTAACATTTTCTTAATTTGTCCTTACCGGGCCCGGATTGTTAACGGCTCGTGAGTGATTATTTCTGACTTAACACTATTAACTATTTTAACAGTTAGGGATCCAGGTATAGAAACTGGAGTCAACAATAAGTTTAAGTTGCACTCTGATTTCCTTAACTTTCACTTAACTTTCGGACCGGTAAGGACATTAGGGTCATATGCGGATTTAGGTTCGCATCTTTCTGTGGACATACCAAAAGTTAAGGGCTACAACAAAGCTCAATTTTAGATTGGACTAATAACCCGCATAAACAGTGTCTCCGTTTCTATAAATCCCTGTAATAAAAAATATAGCAACATAGCATATTTTTTATTACAGGGATTAAAAACATAGCTAACATGCACATAAGCCGTTAACTATTGACCACAGGAGGGACGACTTTTATTTTTTCAACTAATTATGACCCATCAATTAACTTTAACGCCGGTTCATTCGATAGTTAGTTAGGTAGTTACCGGTAAGGCGCTGCATGTTGCGCGAGGCGGGGCGCGCGTGCGCCTTGTTCTGCAGCAGCAGCTCGTAGTCGAGCGCGAGGCTGTCGGAGCTGCGCGCGCGCCGGCTGCCGGCCGAGCGCCGCGACTTCGACGTGGCGCTCGATCTGTCGATTACACAATACACAGTCAGCATCTTCACAGTCATCCAGGCGCGGATACAGGGGGGGCAACAGGGGCAATTGCCCCCCCCTGAAGCCTGTGACAGGGGAGGGCAATTGCCTATGTCCTGACGTAGGAAATATGTTCTGACAATAAAAACAGTTACCAAAAGTCAGTTTTATTTTCGGAAAGTTCGAAAGTGCCCCCCCCCCTGAACAAAATCCTGAATCCGCGCCTGCAGTCATCATAATTACTAATTAGGGATACGCCGAATATTCGGTTATTATTCGGTATCCGGCATGTTTTTGAATACGTATTCGGCCAAATTATTTGGTTCAGCTGCCGAATATATTAATGTGTATTATAGGAAAAATTTAAACCAATATAGCTCGGTTTTGGCCTCAAAGGTGGTTGTGAGGGAGCAGTCCATGCCACCCGAACTTTCCTCAACAGCGAAGATTTTGAAATCCTAGTTAAAATTGACGTTAAAAACGCATTCAACTCTGTAGATAGGGGTGCCTTGCTAAACTTTTATAGTTACTGTTTCGTGAAGTTAATACTTGACTCATTATTAACAGTTATTTAACTTATTTTTTGTCAATATTTCGCTTTGATAATGAACAAAAATTTGGCCGAATATTCGGTTCGGCAACAACTGGACCTAATATTCGGCCGAATGTTTGTATTCGGTCAAACCCATATTCGGCGCATCTCTAATCATAATCATCATCAAGTACTATACACTTCGTGTTTTAAGGTACCCGAAGGGTCCATCGACCCTCCCAATATGTAGCAATATTGGCGATAATATTTATTGTTACGTAATTATACCAATCAATATTCTTTGAAATTTCTTTTTTTTTTCCTATGAGTACAAACTTTATTTTGCGATTGGTTCGGAACCCTAAATGCGATTTCAAAGAAAACAATCTGGAAACGGGAAAATATGCAACGTGTTATGTTTAAAAATGTATAAATTAAATGAGTACAATCTTGTACATTATTATATCATTATTATCGCCGATAAACTTAACGTTTGGCGAAACGGAAACAAATGTAAACTGTACCATACTTTTTTGGGAAAATACATTTAAAATTAAAAGAAATATATATATCCCAAGAATACCCTGAATAATTTACCTGGACTTGGTGTGGTAGGACGTGTAGTGGCGGTCGCGGTACTCGACAGCACAATAGCACTTATTGCTATCGGGACAAGACTCGGAATCGCACGAGCAGTAACTGAAGTCGCCATCGTACACGTCCCTGGAATGGACATGCAGTGTGAAATAAGTTTGTGATAAAAAAAACAATGTTGGTACAGTAAGATTACTTGGAATGATGCTCTCATGCCATTGAATATATATTCTACATTAATGCTAATAGAGTTTATATTACAAACATACGATATTAAGACAGTGAGTATATGCAATAGAAACTGTATTACATTAGCGTTAAAGGGCCGAGTGTTAACGAGGTTATCTAGAGATACGAGGCCAACAATCCCTGTTCGCGCCGAGGCTAGTATGCAATAAAATTCGGAAATTATAAGAAAACTCGAATTGAAATTCTATTCAAAACACGTGCTTCAACAAAAGACGATCAATTTGCCGGCCGATGTTGTATGAAATTCCATTACGGGCCACTCGTTGCGGCGCACCCGAAACGTGATACTTCGGTTGTTATAACGAACATAAAGAACATAAGATCCCACCGCCGGCAAGTAGCGAGTAATCTCATAGTAATTTCACTCGCTTGAGTGAAAAAACGAGTAGAATTACTATGAAAGTACTCGCTGCTCGCTGGCGGTGGGACAAGTGCCTAAAGTCAATATTTCATTGAATGTTCGAGAAAAGTAATTTACTTGTATAAGCTTACATATTTCTTACACAGTCACCAACTACTAATTAAGAGGGATTGTAATTGAACTCCAAAATTTTCTTAATACAGTCGAGCTCGAAAACCCACGGACGCAGTGATCAAAAATATTTGCACACGACTTAATTGTTGAGGGCATACGGCTGCTTAGATATTTTTGGCCATTTGGAATCGCATATATCATGTTTTAGACAGTATTTCTTGTGATGCCGTTTGTCACGCAACGAAAACGAGATGAGTCATCAGTCATTCTCTGACACGATCTGACAAAAAGTGTTGGGTGCTTTATCGCGTGATAAATGCAACCATATATTAATCCCACTGCGTTATTTGACAGTTTAGTAATTTTTTCAATTCCTAGACTTTGGAAATCAATCGCCTGTAGTCACGCTATGAAACTCTACGTGCCTTAGTCATGATACCTAAAGTCCACAAATAGGCGAAGTAATCTGACAGAGCGGCAATTACACTTCGTCGTTCGCCGCATGCGGTCGCCGAATTCATTTTAAACTACTTAGGCCAACAAACGTCGTCTTTACATTAGTCTGTCCGCCTACCTATAAGCGTTGGCAGCTGTCGATCGCCGAATGCGGCCGACTAACGTATTCTTTACAGTTTTGCGGTCGCCGCATGCTGCATGCGGCGAATGACGAAGAGTAATTGCCGCTGATGTCGCCACAAGTATAAAAAAATTGTGACTATATATCGATAAGCATAACATTGTACTACCAAACTTATTCCTGATGTAATCTATGAGATATGCATAAAAATATTCATAAAGGGTAAGGCATTAAGAGGGACAAAAATTGTATTTAAATATGAAGTTTAGCCCTTCAAATAAGAATAAATCATAAGATTTACAAATCGTTCGAATTTGACAAATTCAGAGCATATTAGATTGAGAGAAACACTACTAATTTAGATTTTCGATGTTCTCGGCAAGCACCTAGGAGTACCCGATAAATCACCGAAAAGTCGGTAAGTCTAGTAAGGCCTTAAATAATGTCGATACGAACAGCATTGGGGCGCTACCGCGAACAGCAAACGAAGTTTTCGCTCTCTGCCGCACTTGCACGTTCGGACGTAAGTGCGACAGAGAGGGAAAACTTCGTTTGCTGTTCGCGGTAGCGCCCCTGGCCATACTGTGGCAACGTTTGTGCATTTTCACTTGTCAAACAACTTCGCCAGGCCCCCATTTCACCAAAGCTGACAGGCGCGACAATTGTCAAAAAACATTACAATTGTTGTTGGTGAAACAGTTTTCACACGAAAATTGTCGATTTGTCATCCTACATATGTCAAATACATACATATGTCAACTTGGTGAAATAGGGGCCAGGTTGACTTTGCAACTTGGCGGTGGACTTTACGCGAAAGCGGAAATAAGGATACCTATTATTTTAAAGTCAAAATTCACAATTCGTTACGTACGAAATTAGTTAGAAAACACGATATTATGTATGAAATAGGTAAAAGCTTTTGATCTAAATTAAGTTCTCTTAAATGCTGTTATGTTTTAATATGTTATGTAGGAATATTGATTTAAAAAAATCTTAGCGTGGTAAGACACGGGTTTGAGAATTTTACTAAATTGGACAACTTGATTAGGAATTTAAGGAATGATTTAGGGACTTCGGGCGCGTAATTTTGAAATTTGAAATATGCGCACCCTATAAAACTATACAGGGTGTCCCACGGCTATGCCACATGGAGGGAAAGTACCTTGAATATTGTAGATGGAACATTTTACTGAAAGAAGACATTATTTTAATTTTAAAAACAATTAACATTCATAGATATTTAAATAATAATTAAACCGTGAACCGGGAATCGAACACAAGAAAAATAATTACCCTGTAGCTTTATCATATAAATCAAAAGGCTTCATCATATGGATTATTTTTTGCTTAATAACATAGTATCAGAAATAAAAGGAAGACCATGAATTTTAACATTTTTAATACAAAATTAATCAATTTATCACGTGTAACGTGTTCGATTCCCGGTTCAACCATAAAAATATTTAAATGTCTGTGAATGCAATTTACAATGTTTTTTAAATTCAAATAATGTCTTCATTCAGTAAAATTCTCCATCTACAATATTTAAGGTACTTTCCCTCCATGTGGCATAGCCGTGGGACGCTCTGTATAAGCATTTAGAAATCAAGGCGGCTTAATGATAAGTAATATTTTATCCCAAAGCATGGGATCCCGGTGATTAGGATAATTATGAATTCACACAACTGTTAATAATTGTAATTTAGTCCACTATGAGGCGTCGCAAGCGCGGACGGGCCACGCTCTAATAACCGCCACACACATTTCATTTCTACAACACCAACTGTGATAAATAATGAATCATAATCAATCATAAACAAGGTACATAATCCAGTGGAGTCTACAAGACGGGAAATGTAATTAAGCCCACACAATCACTACACAGAGATGCTACTATTAGAGTTAAATGAAATGTTAAACGAACACTGACGAAAGTGGAGAAATTTTGACGCTAGCTGCTTATGCTAAGTTTACAAACTCATTCGTCAAATAATGACTAGCTAGATTCGTATGAAAAGATAAGTAGTACTCACTTAGAACAGTCTTTGCAGGCTTTGCTTTTACTTAGAAGTCTCGTTTTGGATTGGTCTCTCTTGACGTCTACTTCGTAGCAGTAGCATTTCGATTTGTATTCTTCTTTTAAGGAGCAGTAGCAGCGGTCAACGCAACTTTCTGATTCGCATTCCGAGCACGACACGTACCCACTCGAGCTGTTCCGATTCTGGCAACCGAGACGGTTGCTCAGTGTCAGAAAGTCAGAGTCCTCTGACGTAGATGTCCTTTCTCCCGGTCTTGAGACCTTCCCATTCCGTTTGGATACGTGCACGACCTTTTCAGTACGTTTCCGCTGTTTCATGGTTTGCCTCTTCGGTGGTGGAATTGGCGGTTCTTTCGGACGGAACTGTCTTAAATCGTAACTCGATGTAGACACCGAACTTTCCGAAATAGGCTCCTTCTTGGCAACCGTTTGCAAATCAAACGAGCCGATTTGGTGCTTCGTCTTTTCAATTTTTGGCAGCTCTTTCCCGAAAGGTTTTCTGAACACCATCCTCAATCCAGTAGCTCCTTTGAATATCTTCCGCCTTTTATTTTGGAATATGCTGTTCCTCCTTAAAATCTTCTTTTTCTGTTTCTTCATAATCGCTTTACTGTGCTGGAATATTTCGTCCTTCGTCAGGGTTACGGCTAATTTCAAAAGGAATTCCTTATAAATCGGTTTTAAGTCGTTGAAGGACATGCCTTCGGCGTCTATTATGGCATTCAAAATTTCATCCATCGAATGTAGATTCTCCTGAACTTTGAATTCATTGAAGAGTTCGTTGAACCCTAATGGAGAACCGCCCCCTTTTTTCCCGTTGTTTCTGGAAAATGCAAATAAGAAACAGTTACAACGATTACCGTACGCGTTACAATCTTGTCCTAAGTATAAAAGAACTTGCTAGGTCGTAATAGTTGAGATTGATAAAAAATAGCTTGGGTGTTATACTCGACCAGAGGAATGTAGTTGATGCGGTTGCATTAACACAATTACTTGCATGCAAGATGCCGAAACACTTCAGTGAGTGCGATGGTGCTAACGCCTCGTTGCTTTAACAATCAAGTGAAACGAAGATACGAGAGAAAAGGTGAATTGACTTAGAATCATGGTCTAAGAGAACAAGGTCTGATAATCCGTATTGTGACACCGCATTTATTTATTTATTTATTCATATTAAAAGAGAAAAAATTACCAAACATATTTAGTAGTCGGGCACAGAAACCTGTTTAAGGTTTATGCGTGGATTACGTCGCTGTCGACGACACAATCACACTTACATCCGCATACCGTCGATATACTGATGCCAGGCTGATGACGTAGGTCGTGTCACCCACGCCACTAACCGATGTCCCGAATTTCCATACCTGGCGCAGTATATTATTGTATCATGTGGAATTAATAGTTTGTACATACCTGTGTCCGATGGATTTGTATCTGGTGAGCCCACCGGCGTTCAGAAAACTTCCAGAGCGAGGAATCGCTACCTTCGTCAGAATATCACCAGATTCATTGAGAGACTTCCTTCCACTGTGACTTCTCCTGAGAGTTTCTTTTGATTGGTCGGGTGATTCGATTGGTTTCGTTGGAATAGGAGGTGGCAAAGTCGGTGGTCTCTGAATGTTTTTTCGTTTCTCTAACTGTCGAAATAACTCTATCTTTTCAGAAACTTTACTCCGAACTGAAGATTCGCTGCTACTTTGGATAGGCATAGGATTCGAGATCTTAGCGTTAATGTTAGGACTTAGTGAATCCTTTGCCATCGATTTCTTTGACTCTTGCGTGTCGCTCCCACTTGTATCGTGCTTTATGGAGTCTAACTTGGCTTTGACTTCCTCAACAGTTATCCTTTTGTGTTCGGCGGGGGATATGGAGGGCGATGGTGATGGCAGACGGTATGATTCTGCTGCTAAGATTCTTCTTGTCCGTTCCAGTTTAGGTCTTTCATGGAAAGATTCGCTGGCCGAGAACCCATCAGGCCGATCACTGTCACCACTTAATGAAGACGTGCTGCGTTTCTTCCGCGGCGGTCTTACGGGGATATCGTTCTGCGTTATACTGCTGGTGATGCTCATACAGCTGACTCCGTTTCGGTTCCTCAGCTTCTTCATATCACCGCTGTGACCCTGCCGGCTCATGTGTGACATCAGAGATTTGTATAGCGTGGCCGCTATCACGATAGCGTCCTCCGACGTCTGACATACAAACCCATGACACTCCAATTGCTTAGCGACTCCGATCTTCCTCATCACAACAGCGAAAAGGGGTGAATGCGAGTTTTCGTTGTGGGAGAGGATGTATTTTTTGTCAGGCGATTCTAAAGTTTTGAACAGCGCGTGGCGATCGATATTGTCCGGATCGGTGATTAGAGGGAGAAAAGCATAGCTTAAGTCGTGGTTCTCTTTCTCTGAAGGTTGCACGACGAACTTCACGGCAGACCAGACTGCAATAGTTGGAAACGGGTTTAGTTGTTCCAAGTCGCCTTTCTCGCCTTTATATCTGACTTTGAGACCACTTTTTGAGATTTCTAGTCTTCCTGTGAGGTTACTTTTATGGCGATAGTTTCTTCTGTAAGCGAAGTAAAGGTCTTTTAGGGGTGTTTGAAGTCCAGACAAGCTGGTGACCTTGCTCTGAAGAGGGGTGGAGCCGAGGTAGTGCACGCTGAAGACATGCACGCCGATACTCTCGACTGACTGCCTGGACTCCCCCGCCATGTCGGCAAACATCCTCTCTATGCGATCCTGGACCGTGTTGTTGATCTTGTTGATTTTATTTTGGCAATAGCTTTCATCTTTGCCGTCTCGTGTCTGAAACAGATACATATATTCATGAATTGCTAAACAGTAGACCACGCTAACAAGCCCAATTATATGTGATAATCCACATCGAAAGGGACCTTATGGCGGCAGGCGCTTACGTTACACCTATTCACTATTGTATTGGAACAGCGGCAATAAAGGCGTAAGTGCCGGCCGCCATAAGGTCCCTTTCAATATGGATTATCACATATTTAAGTTAATTGAGAGACTGCAAGCATGTATGTGGATTTATCGTCGCATCTGCTAAACGGATTTTGACAGTTAAAGTGTCTTTAGATTCGTCTCGAAATCATATTAAATACGAAAAAGTAATATATATACAAATAACATATCGAAAGGCAGTCGGGTTTTCTAAAGTCTATCTCCTTATTCATAATCGTTCATCAAACCTAGTTAAGTAAACTGCCGCTAAAATTCGTTTGTCCTTACCTGTCACTTTGACATTTATGTCTGTGAAAAAGGGACAAATTTTAGTTAGCAGATGTTTGTTAAGCTTGATTAATAAGCGCCTGTGTACACGTACGAAACTCGCAATGTAGTTAAACTCACATTTAACTATATTGCGCGGTGTGATATATCGATTGAATTAGTTATACCTTGGTAACCCGCAATGTAATGAAACTCACATGCGAGTATCGTTCGTGTGCAGTGTTGCCAGGGCCGTTAGGGCGAAAATTACGTTTCTAGTCTTGAAAAGTTACATTTTTGATGCAAAAGTTACAATTTTTACATTTTTCATTATTAATTACGTAACGTTCGATTTTAAGAAATGAGCAGCCACATACAACTGTAATTCGGCAAGTTCGGCGACAGAATTACGCCAGTCTGATGGGCGGTATCTCGAATGTCATACTTAGTTACAACAGACGGACAGACTGATACGTACCACGTAGGTTCTTTTGTCACCTTTTCTGTATGGAAGCCTATAAATTATCTCGCTTGGTCCCGGTTACATACAATTGACCTTTCTTTTTAAATAGAGTTTCATTATTCTCAAAAGTTACAAAAATTTCCTTTACAACAGAAGTTACTTACATGTTACGCGAGCCGGTCAAAAGTTACGAAAAATGTAAGAAATGTAACCATCTGGCAACACTGTTCGTGTGTAAATAACGTTTAAGGTTATCTCTTACGTTGACGTCGGTGAGAGTGCTCGGCGAGTACTGCGGCAGGCTGCCGACGGAGCGGCTGTCGTCGAAGAGCGCGTCTATCTTCTGCTTGTAGAGAGAGAGGGAGGAGACGGAGGGCGTGCGCGGGCGCCGCTCGTCCTCGCGCGCGCCCAGGCGGAAGCCGCCGAGGCGCGCACTCTCTGCGTCCATCGTCACCATCTGGAATTAACAGAACCGAATGAGGGCTATCGTTTTTGTGCTCACCAGTTGGCGCCACTGTCGACTAAGGTCCAGCTGTCAACAATTGTTATTGGTTATTATGGACATGAGAACGAAGTTTACATTTAAATCATATTCAATACCTTAAAACCGTACCGTAAAAATATCGAATATACCGCATTGTAGCGTGGTCCCGTTTTGTTCGGAAAAAAGGAGGAAATAATTTTCCGAAAGACAAATCTGTCTCAAAGCCCTGACAGTCATTGACCCTTAATTCATATTTGCCATAATCAAGCTCAGGTATTGCAAAATAGTGACCATATTGTTCCAATTAGATATTAACCCGCGTAGCGCAACCAAAAAGAGTGACATTTGACGTTTCGGAGGACCCCACGCTACACTAGCGCCTCTAGCGGCGAATTCATACGCGATAGCCCCCATTGAGAACCTCGTTTTTTGAAAACGACTGAAAATTGATAAAACCCTCATCACTACATAGTATAAAACAAAGTCGCTTTCTCTGTCCCTATGTCCCTATATCCCTATGTATGCTTAAATCTTTAAAACTACTCAACGGATTTTGATGCGGTTTTTTTTAATTGATAGAGTGACTCAAGGGGAAGGTTTATATGTATAATACATGCATCAGCATTGCACCCGTGCGAAGCCGGGCGGGTCGCTTCGCTAGTAAGTAGATAAAGTGTACAGTCGGAAAATTTGGTCGGTATATCCTCCTGCACAGTTTGTATTTGATAGTAATCATACATGTATACACTGTTGGGATCGTACAGTAATCACGCAATCTTTAATAGCAAATGTGCCATTGATTTATTTATTTACTAGCGACCCGCCCCGGCTTCGCACGGGTGCACTATTTAATGGATGTTATTATACATATAGACCTTCCTCTTCAATCACTCTATCTATTAAAAAAAACCGCACAAAATCCGTTGCGTAGTTTTAAAGATTTAAGCACACATAGGGATATAGGGACAGAGAAAGCGACTTTGTTTTATACTATGTAGTGATATTACTAACCATGGTACCTACCATGATGGTTTGACTTTAACGTCAAAATATGCGTCGGTAAATAATGTGAAAATTGTACTGCAATACTGGAATATTCCACGTTATTTGTCATTTGATAACGAAGTGGACATAATCACATATTAAATGTCACAAAAAAAATCGTAGAATATCTGTTTTTACTCGATTGAGTTCCAAGCAGAAGCTGTAGAGTGAAGTCGTTATTTTACGATGCATAAGCCTTTTCTATCGTAGTAAATTAAACAAAAGAATGATACTTGTAGTACCTACATAACGATATACCTCTATGTGCTACAATAGCAACCATAGTGATTGTATTCAGTATCAATACAACGCCAAAGAAAGTCAGACCAGGGAGGCTAGCACAACTACCGCTGCGACGCGACGCGAGTAGAGAAAAATCTACCCTCCTCTTTCAAACCCGCACAGTTCGAGCGAGACAGGAATCGCTGAGTCGCGCGAGATACGATTTGTCAGCAAGTTGTGCTAGCATAGCATATACCACAAAACTTTACAAGCGTACAATTTAACTTTGTCAACTTTTATACAATTTTGTCGATTTGTAGACTTGTAAAATTTTGTGGTATAGGGGCCAGCTGGAGGATCTTTACAAATTATTGTTTTTTGAACCTGATAGTGGCTATATAGGCCGGGCCCGATAAAGCGATAATGCGCCAGGGGAAAACCTCCGACACGACCACCTAAAGTATGTATTATGCCAAACTGAATTGGGACTGGGCCGGACATGTCTGCCGTATGCATCCGGAAAGATCAGGCGCGGATACAGGGGGGGGGCAACAGGGGCAATTCCCCCCCCTGAAGCCTGTGTCAGGGGAGGGCAATTGCCTATGTCCTGACGTAGGAAATATGTTCTGACAATAAAAACAGTTATCAAAAGTCGGTTTTATTTTCGGAAAGTTCGAAAGTGCCCCCCCCTGAATAAAATCCTGGATCCGCGCCTGGGAAAGATGGGCGGAAATAAGTACGCAATGGACCCCACAAGGTGGCTACCGGAACAGAGGCAGACCAAAAAGGAGATGGCGGGACGACCTGGACGCATTTTCCTTACTTGGCGGGAACAAACTAACAATATGGCCGATTGGAGGAAAAGAGGGGAGGCCTTTGCCCAGCAGTGGGACGCTGAAATAGGCTAGTAAAAAAAATGTGTATTTATTTATTTATTTAATTTAAGGAGTACCAACAGCTACTAGATTATGATAAGAGACTTAGATAATAATACAAAGCCAATTAAAGGAACTCACAGGTAGAAACAAAACAAGGAATTTAACCAACTTTGCGTTCACATTCACACTTTGCTATTCAGAATTAACTAAATAATACCAGATTTTCTTTCAAAATTAGGAAATACCATAGTGTATACCAGATTTTCTTTCAAAATTAGGAAATTATAATAAAACAAAGTTTTACCTCATTCCACCGCATAGCGGCCTTGTCCTGTGCCATCATGGCATGTTGTGTGGACCGGGCATTATAAGAAAGACCAGTATCTTAAGAAGTGTGATCTAGAAATAGTAACTAGTTTACATTACATGCGAGCTCGGGCATCCATTTTCTTGGCCGGTCCAGTGCGCGCGGCCGCAAAAAATGCGCCCGCGCCGTACGGATCCCTGAGTCTCAGTCTACAGAGTATGTGCAGTACGCATAGACCATGATTTCTTAAACATTTTCTGATCATTAACCCCTTTTGAAATGTTAAGATCCCGCCGAATACTAATTTTCAGATATTCAAAATTCAAAATATTTATTTTGTAAATATAGGCTTAACCTAGCTCTTTTACACGTCATTTTAATAATAAGTATACATATATTTTACATAAATGCGGCTTTATCTTCTATAAACTCATTTATAGTGTAATAAGATTTTTGTAAGAGATGGCGTTTAACGCTTGATTTAAATCGACTCATTGACAATTTCAGCATATTAGAAGGTAACTTATTGTAAAACCGTACACAGTTCCCCATAAAGGACATATTTACTCTACGGAGACGATATCCGGGAATGGTTAATTTATTTTTATTTCTGGTGTTATAATTGTAAATGTCACTATTTAATTTATACATGTCAAGATTCTTACGAATATATATTATATTTTCATAGATATATTGTGAGGCTACAGTGAGAATATTTTTTTTTAAACTTATCTTTCAGAGAAATGCGTGACCCCAAATTGTAAATGTTCCGTATAGCACGTTTTTGTAGGACGAAAATTAAATTGATGTCAGCGGCTTTGCCCCACAATAAAATTCCACATATAATATTAAGACCATTCCCCACATATAATATTAAGACGTGGCCCACCGGCGCCTGCGTACACCGTTCGATATACGGGGTTAAGCAACGTTGTCCAGAGAGGTTACTACGAACTTCGAAATCCGAACTTTGTGTCGTGCCGTCCCTTTCACTCATATAGTGTACAACACGAGAGTGAAAAGGGCGACACGATACGAAGTTCAGATTTCGAAGTTCGGAGTACAGGGATGAGTTACCGCTTTGAGTGGTTATTAACTTCTCGTGATTTGGAAGGCACGTGAAGCTGTTGATCCCGGCTGCTGTCTATGATAGCATTGGTTATAAGTTAGAGGCCTTCGGGCGGTTTGAGAACTTCTAAAGAATACCTATTAAAACTAAAACTAAAAATAATTATAAAGTTTAATATAGAAAGTTATGAATAGACCCTGTTATCTTGTCGCACAGAAATTGTTTTTCAGTAGAGCGTGAATGTTTTTTTATCGACCTTCTTGGTATCGATGTTTAAATAATGCAATTGAATTTTCGTCTTTTCAGCCTATTCTCAACTTTAATGAAAACTTTTTGTATTACCATTACCATCAGCTTTTAAAAAGCAATTGTTATTTAAAATTGTGTGGGGCTGGTCAGTGCGTCTTTCGTATGTATATGCAGCAGGATTTACAGTTGCCGCCCAATGTGGAACTTGTCATCACGAAAATCCATATATAACCCATAGTTACACTGACGATGTACAGTTGTGTAAAGTTTATTGTAATTATTGCGGAAAATCCTAACTAACGAACACCCTAAACTTTTATTACTTCGTCTACTGTTATATGTAATTTTATACAAAAGTAATAAGTAGTACCTAGTGACACATCTTTGAAATTATCAGTGACATACAGTATCGACATTTAGATAGTCGAGAAAAATAACATTCACGCTCTAATAAAAAACAATTTCTGTGCAACAAGATAACGGGGTTTAGTTATGAATGTCATAATAATAGGAGCGAACAAGAGATGTCAACTATTGGGTATTAAGGTGTTAAACATCGGTATATTTAAATCGATGATTTTTCGTTACTGTTTTAGCTCTGCGCACTGTGCCAACGGTTTTGCACATTCGATCTGCGGCCTCTACGCGCAGTCACGCTCGTCCGCCAATTAGGCACTTTCCTATACGGTTGCAATTACTTTTTTCAAAGCGCTCACAGCCTAGCAGGAACAAAGACTTCGGTCGGTCCCCGAGTGACTGACCGTTCGGAGTGGAGTGGTTTTGAAAGGCACGGTAAAGTCTGAGTGTCACAGACAGAATGATATCTGTGTAATGTATGACACATATAGTACACTCCACAATCTGATGCACTCTGACGTGACGGCTCAAACTAAAATCAAAATCAAACATTTATTCTGCAAATAAGCCACAAGGGCACTTTTACATGTCAAAATATTAATTTACAATTTAAGAAAATCTGACTATAATAAGTAATACATTTTTCATGTCAAAATATTAATTTACAGTTCAAGAAGGAACAATAATTTCGAGTTTACAATTAGAACAAAAATTAATGTCATACAGTGAAGATAAACTTGCAAAGTTATCTATTACAAATATTACAACATCAGTAAAGTTAGAGATGTATAAGGTCTCAAGATCAAACAAGGAGTATAAGGAAATTAATATAATATCCCAGAGATGTACATGGTCTCTGAGCGTCAAAATTAAAATTAATTTAATATTGTTAGAGATGTATATGGTCTCTAAGTCACTGATAATAAAAACGAATCCACAACAGGATGGTGTCTCTCGTCAATCCCCTATAAAAAGACACTAGTATTAACGTAGTCACTATGTCCTAGCAAGCATGAAGAGACCGGACTCCACAAACAGCACCCGATCACGAGTATGACGCGTATCTCAGCCATCAGAAGTCAGCGTACTGCGTGGATATGGAAGTGTGTAATTTAATAAAAGTAAAAACCATAAACTAAACGGCAGGATTGTGTGGTTATACTATCCTCAAACCAAACTGAGGACTGGGGTAATAAAAGCCGGCGATGGTAGTGATGGCGGCATGTCGATACAGGTTTTACTCAAACGTTGATAAATTACTTATACTAGTTTAATAGTTAATGTTACTTTCATGGGTAGTTCAAGTTACTTGCCTTATTTATCTAATTACATAATTACAAAAAAAACTACCACCTATCCACTGCCAATATAACCCAATAGCATTAGTATAGGCTCAGGTTAAGGGAGAAGTACGAGTAGCTACCAAAAACAACACTTAAAATGGTAGATGTGGAAAAAATTTAAACGAAGCCATTTAACATGTGACTACCGAAGATTGGAGTATATGTGTTGGTCATGCTGAAAATCTATAAATATATATATATATATTGGCTTTAATTTATTATTGTAGCTTAAACTTGACTTTTCTAATTTCATTTGACGTGTTTGACATAGATTTTAATTTTTGCTAACAATACTATATTTATAATTTATACTTGACATTTGTAACTTGACTGTATGTTTGACATAGATTTAATTTTTTTTTATATTAATTTTAAATTCAATTGGTTGGTGTTATCTGATGAATAAGTTATGATCGTTTCTTGATATTATTGACTGTTGCCTAACATGTAAGTGCTTTGGTGTCATGCACTGTAAACTTATAATGTATTGACTGAATAAATAAATAAATAAACATAAATATAGTTCGCCATGGACTCGAACCACAGCACATCGACCATCTCGTAATCGGTTCCGTTAATTTATACGGCTTGCTTACATTATTACAGCCCGCCGTAAATTCTTAACACCCGGCTGATTACCGACGGCAGGGCACAGTATTTTGTAATGTTTTGTATCAACTGCTTAGCTAACCCACTTAATTGAATGAAATAATTTGAACGTGGTAAAGTAGTAAGGGCTTATCCAGAAATCACACGAGGGTTCTTGGCCCACTTTTAGACCCCCCTCCCCCTTGATGATCTTTGGTGAGGTTCTAGGACTATCTTCCTAGGCTCTATCTTCCTACGCTATTCAAGCTATCGTCTGTGGAGTGCGCTCCCCCTGGCAATAACACAAGCCCCAAGCAAGTTGGCTTTCAAACGTTTGGTCTACAAGCACCTGCTAGAACAAGTCTAGCGAAAAGTAATCAGTTAGTATCCCCTACTGTCCTCCTGTACTTATGCAGTAGTATACATATGTGTTTATATATATATATATTTGTATGTAATATCTATATATTTACGCATCGGGAGCGTAACGGGAGCGCTCGTGGCCCAGCGTGGCCCAGCATGCGAGGTTAAGCAACGTAGGCCCAGGTCAGTTATTGGATGGGTGACCGCTTTGAGTGGTTATTAACTGAGCGCTCCCGTGCTTTGGATGGGAACCGTTGATCACCGCTGCTGTCTATGATAGCAGTCGTTAAGCCAACTTAGAGGCCTTCGGGCGGCTTCAGAACTTCTAACAGTCAAGTTGCCCACTCACTTGACAAGCCCAATTCCAATAAGGTCTGGTTTCTCCTCGGGTTGGAAGGTCAGATGGCAGTATGCAGCAGATGCCTACGCCAATTCTTGCGATTAGGAAGCGGACCCTGGGCATCCTTCAGGGTGCAACTGTACCGAGATAATGCTAGGATGATGATGACGTATATATTTACGTATGTATTTGTATATTATTCCGTGGTAAATGACGTGGTAGTTACGAATATATGTATGTTTATTCTTTTGAAATCATTTAACTTCTATGTATTGTTTTCTCATTGCACTCACATTTACAAGTTTCTGTTTGGCCCTATGGTCGACTGGTAGAGCATTCCATTAAGGCATTAAGTCCGTCCTTTGTACTGGTACAATGCCCAAGGGCCTGTTTTGAAATCAGTTACTTTTAATATTATTTAAGTTATTTTGTTATTTAACTATTGTTACCGCTTATACTCGTAAATCAATAAATTTTCCGAAAACCAAACTTTTGTGCAATACAGATAATGTTATCAGTTGTATGAAACACATAGTAAACATGCGAACATTTTATGAGCTTTTTAGGGCATACTGTCAGAACTTCTACACTGGACAGCTCTGGACCAATTTCACTAGGAAAGCAATTAACACCTTAAGAGTCCTTATCAGTTAAAAACGCTCATCTATTTAGAACATTTTGTGTTTGAATTGACACATATCTTGACATCTTCTCGATGTTACTATCTAGAACAGGACTATTGCGAACTTGTGACATAAATTTTTAATGTATTATTTGGATTTTTCATTACGAAAAATCGTTTCAAACATGCCTCCAAACCATTTTCAAGCTAAAAACTTGTTTTTTCCGCTTAAATTCTACTACACACGATAAAATTAAAAAATGGCTGTGTTGCTATCTAAAACTTTAATAAAATCATCGTATCCTTTAATCACTTTATTGGTATTATCAATAATTTTTTGTCATAATTTGAAATCAAAACATTTTTAAACTAATAAGGCCACTACAATGCATCGAGTGTAGTGCATCGAGTATGTTTGCTGAAGCTCGGATCCCTGATTTCTTTGCCGTTATACGCTCACGGGTTGCGTCATTTTGGAGTAGGTTGCTCTCTGGGAACTCGATCCTTGCCGCGATAAGTGAGGACTTAAATAGCCCTATATATAGATTCTGGCTATCCCTGCACCGGGATGCGAACCGAAAGTTTTTTTATGGTAAGCACTTACCTCGTTGTGGTCGGGAGGGCCACAGGCCCAACACTCTTTAGCATTTTGCCACCAAGTCCGTTATCCCCAATACCTGGAAAAATAAAAAATTAATTACACTTATGCATATAAAACTCATAAAATAATTTACTGTTAGAAGAGAGATGAGACTGATCGATCCCACAGTCAAACTGTGCAAACGGTTTTGTGGGTCTATGTACTTGTTTGTGTTGTATTATTATTTCTTAATAAAATAAATAAATAAATAATAAATAATATCATTAATACGCAGTCCTATATGCACCTCCATACCAAACATCTAAACCAGTTCATCGGTTAAACCGCCGCGTGAAGAGTTAACAGACAGACAGACACACTCGCATTTATGATATTATCAGAGACAAGTAAATTGTATACTGTCCATATCTATACGTTGTGGCGTACCTTTAAAATAATGAGCCTGCTGTAGCTAGTGTCACTATAAAGAGGTCGCTGTGTCAATCATTTCGTATGACACAGACCCCTGTTTAACGCATTGGCGCCCTTTATTAAGAGTTTTCTTGTTATATTCATAGATGGCGCTGTTGTATTAAGCAGAGGTCTAAGTGTCAAACTAAATTAATGGTACAGGGACCTCTGTATAGTGAAACTAGCTACGGCAGGCTCATTTTTTTTAAGGCACTCTACGACGTATAGATATTGGCAGTCTATATAATTTACTTTGTTTGTTTAAATCTAAGTTAAATGGCTGGTTATTAGATAAATGTTTTTATAGTGTTAGATGTTTTCTAGAGCGATATAAGATTGTTTAGTTATATACCTAGAACTTAGATATTGAATTAATTGTGATTATACTGTTATTATTATTTTCATTTGACATGTACACATAAATTTTAATTAATAATAACCCATTACTAATTACTAACTATAGGTACCATTCTCTCCAATATTTCTACGCCGATGTTGGCAGAATATGCTGAACTAACCCATTTACTAACTTATAATATTGCACCATATTCTTAGAAATAAATGATTGATTGATTGATACTTGTCTCTGTTATTAGTATGGATTTCCACGAGGATGAAGCCGGCAAAAGTTAGTGGCAACATAATAGTCACTGGCGACGGTAACTGGAGACTATACAAATACAAATACAAAAATACAAATAGGTTTATTTCTCAGAATTTTCCATTGTCCAATCTATAGTAAGTATGGGTATTAAAAATAAGATGTTGAAAAATCGGTGTGAGCACAGCGCTAAGCTACTATTAGTGTGGATCACCTCATCCTGTGTGCTGCCATCAACTGACCGCAAAATTACGATAGGGTTAGTGCATCGTCCCTAAACGCAGTCACTTTTTTCCACATTCCTTGCCACTATCACTAGTATCTATAAAATAAATAAAATTACTAGAGATGTACCGACTATGTTTTGCCGACTAGCCGACTTTTTTTTTTGAACCTGACTAGGCGGCGGCTAGGTAGCCGACCAGTCGCCGACTAATCGTAATAAATGTGCGGATGATCGGCTTTCTCGACTAGTCAGTACGGTACATCTCTAGTCAAAATTATCTAATTAGTCTAAAAAAAAAACCCTTATTCTAAGATGATTTTGTGTTGTATTTACTAAGAAAGATACTTAAAAACATGATTTTGAATTAGATATTGGTAGTTTTTTTTATTATTTTACAGTCAATCATTAAATGCCGAATAGTCGGTATCTTTTGCCGATTAAGTCGCCGTGTATAAATGTAGCCGGATAGTCGGCTTTCCCGAGTAGTCGGCGAGTAATCGGTACATCTCTAAAAATTACCCAAGTCTGCAAGCTTCGTAGGTCACCGCAAAATCTAGATAAAGTGTTCTACAAAATGACTAACTACATTTAGTACTATACAAGTACTACCTACTGCTACACGGATGACATAATCCTGTCTATCATAATCGAGGCATCGCCGGTTTTTTTAAGCCTCACTGTGGCTTTATAGGCCGGACCCAATAAAGCGATAGGAGTGCGCGGTTGGAGAGTGACCTGAGGAAAATCCAGGGGAAACCTCCGACACGACGCGGGTGGTTTTGAACACTGGAATACTCTAAGAGTTTGTGTTCCAGTGAGATTGGTTGAGCGGTTTCAACCGAATCTTAAGTGTGAGTTGAATTAAGGTACTGGAAGTTTTGTCGCGCCTTCACTAAACCATCCCCGGTATCTTCGAGACACAAAATAGAAAGAAAGAAGAAAGAAAGAAAAAACGTTTATTTGGTGTACATACAGATAAAAAGAAGAATACAAATTTGAAGTGGGTATACACCAAAAAGGTTGTCGCTCAGCATGTGCTACAACTGATGTGTCGTGACGCTGATTCTCAGGACAACCAAAAAATATATATACTAGTCTTAGCCTAATTAATATATAATGTAGGTATATTAATATGTAATGTAATAGGTTGTCAGGCACGGAATGTGTATATACAATCCCAAATACTGTTAATCTAGCTAGCATGATCTAGTTTAATATTATATGGGACGCATAGCATTCGTCCTTCTAGCACTACATACATGCTAATAAGGGACGAGTGATATATGTTTGTACAAACCTATTCTATGGTATATGTCTGACATAAACGCGTTCATGCTAGTTAAAAAAAATGATTTATTCGTACGCTTAAAAACTTTACAATATTCGAGCTGGTGACTTTTTTAAGCAATCAAGATGCCTGTGTCAAGAGTCACCGCTCTTCCTTAGAGTTTAACCAATGTACAATATCAACATAGGTGGGATATTGAGATACTTAAGTTAATAGAGCAGGAGGAGAGAAAGTATATAGTTTAGTATAATTCAAGATGTTGGGACTACTAGTCCTACAATGTTTCAGCTCTCACCTTCTCCTGCTGACAAATAATTAAGTTAGTTAGTTATTAGCATTCGTAAAATAATTGATACCTTTATTCATTACATCAATAAATAATCATCATTATTATGCAAATATCTCACGCAACGATTATTAATTTGCATACTAATCAACCGATTAATCGTGTCTAATGTTCGGCGCTAGTTTAATCGATTGAACCACAAAATTTAATAATCGCTAACGCCAATCGCCACGAGTTTGATTATATACATCAATCGTTCCGCGGGGCGTGAATGAAATGGTGCGGTCATAATTTATTACGAGTGGGTATTGAATAAAACACGACTGCGGTTACTTATAATAAATAATAAATAAATAAATATTGGAGGACAAACTTACACAAATCGAACTAGCCCCACAGTAAGCTCAAGAAGGCTTGTGTTATGGGTACTAGACGACGATATATTTAATAGATATAAATACTTAAATACATAGAAAACATCCAAGACTCAGAAACAAACATTCACGCTCATCACACAAATATTTGCCCTGACCGGGATTCGAACCCAGGACCGTCAGCTTCACAGGCAGGTGCACTTACCCACTAGGCTAAACCGGTCGTCAACCACCAGGGGGTGGTGGGTGTACCAGGGATGTAACAGATGTAGTTTTATCGGAACCGGAAGCGGAAACAGACGTTTTAAATTCGGCATATCGGAACCAGAACCGGAATCGGAGCCGGATATGTAAACGGATGCGGAACCGGATGCGGAGCCCGAGTGATAGATGGATATGATGTTAAGGGCAGAGCAGGTCTAAGCTAAGTCTATTCTAAATAAAAATTCCAAATATTAATCAGCCTTTAGTATTGCAGTGCCTACTTTAACAAACTTAGACCCTCTAGGTGTTCAACAAAAAAAAATCTTACCTAATTAGTAGATATTTTACAATCATTTACTAGTTATACCTAATTAGCATCACCTTTTAGATGTTAAATTACAACAGGTATGAACCTGGCCGGTCATTTCCCCCCGCTGCGCTGCTGTAACATCCGACATAACATCCGTATTAAAAATAACAGCGGAACCAAAGCTGATGTTTAAAACCAATCGGAAGTTCCGACTTAACGGAACCGGAACCGGAGCTGTTACATCCCTGCTATGTACATCTTTTGGGGTCAATCGGGGTTCCGAGTGGTCTTATTCAGTACGTTGTGGGTTGTTTTATTTTACTAAACGGTTAAGTCACCCCGGGCGACATGTTTTGTTCTCCGGTATTTCTTCCTCAGTATGAGTGCATTCGCTACGAGGAAGTGGTGTACACTTACCGTTTAGTAAAATGTTAGTTTTATACAGAAATAAATAAATAAATATTAGAGGACAATCTTACACAAATCGAACTAGCCCCACAGTAAGCTCAAGAAGGCTTGTGTTATGGGTACTAGACGACGATATATTTAATAGATATAAATACTTAAATACATAGAAAACATCCAAGACTCAGAAACAAATATTCATGCTCATCACACAAATATTTGCCCTGACCGGGATTCGAACCCAGGACCGGCAGCTTCACAGGCAGGTGCACTACCCACTAGGCTAAACCGGTCGTCAACATACATGACTCAAGAAAGTTAAATTCAAAGATTGTTACTGATTCATAGCTAGGGTTACCATATTTAGTTAAAGGCGGTCTTCACTGCACACATTTGGCGGTTGGTAATTGAATGACATTTTCTTAAGTGGCCAGTTATTGGCGATATACCCTATTTCTGAAATTAAATAAATAAAATTAAGATAATTGGGTTCAGAGCTAACTTTACGAATTTTTTTAAGAGGCCTTATAAGTCTTAAAATGTTTTGATTTCAAATTATGTCAAAAGTATCGATAATACCCGTAAAGTTATTAAAGGCTACGATGATTTTATTAAAGTTTTAGATAGTAACATAGCAATTTTTTGTTTTTTTTGTGTGTAGTAGAATTTAAGCGGAAAATACAAGTTTTTAGCTTGAAAATGGTCGATTTGGAGTGATGTTTGAAACGATGTTTCTTAATGTAAAATCTAAAAAATATATTTAAAGCTGACATATGGTCGCAATAGTCCTGTTCTAGATAGTAACATTGAGAAAATGTCAAGATACCTGTCAACTCAAACAGGAAATAGCGTAATAGATGAGCGTTTTTTACTGATAAGGACCCTTAAAGGCGGTCTTGATTGCACAAATTTGGTACCTATTAATATTCCAGTGTTTAAACCGCCCGCGTGGTTGATTGAATCGGAGGTTTCGCCTGGATTTTCCCCAATTAACTCTCCAACCGCGCACTCCTATCGCTTTATTGGGGCCGGCCTATAAATCCACAGGCCAGTTAAGAAACGGTTTTGTTAAACAATTTTTTTTTGCGATTGGAGAGTAGCTAGGGAAAAATCCAGGGCAAAACCTCCAACACGACCACGCGTGTCGTTTGGAAGACTTGGAACACTGGAATACTCTAAGGCTCGGTTTTATAAAGATCCGTTAGACCTTATGTCGGTTTGTTATGTCAAAAAATGTACTGAGTTACTGAATAGAATAGAATAGAAAAACATTTATTGATAAACCAAACATACAGCACCACATATTAAAACAAATAGAACAAAGAAAAAAGTAACACATTTTGAATTATAACAGACAAAAAGAACTTATACCTATTTGGTGCTGTTATGGTGGCTACAAAAGGATACCACTCAGCATATATTATGCATACTGAAATTTTATCTGACATTTGGTCTAACGGATCTTTATAAAACCCGGCCTAAGAGAGCTCTAACTAATAAATCGTTTACTCAAGTGGGCAGCGCGTTAATCACAGATAAACGCTCAGTTTAATTTTGTATGCAAATGGCATAACAAGCGAAAGTGAAAGCGCCTTATCTGGATCGGCTTACATTGATGTAAATAAGAAGGAAATACTTAGCTTAGCGATTAGATTCGTTTGCATGTTTTGAGATTTCTTACTTCGATTATTGTTACAATCTATTATAGCAAGGCCCATTCAGAGATCTCACAATTACACTGAAGTTTGAGCTTCCAGTGTGAAGAAATAATGTAGAACTTACTTACTGTGGACTGAAAAAAGAAACAGCAAAAAAATAACCAAACAAATTATTGAAAAATGCCTTGGTAACTCTGTCAAAAAATCCTAAATATCACCGCAAAAATATACTTTAATGCTGGAGATGTTTTTTTACATAAGCTTATTAGCTACACTACCTACAACTATTGCAAAACCAAGACCAATTTCATGAATGAATCCGGAATTTATCGTACATAGTATGTACATTCGGATTTCGAAGTTCGGGGTAGTCCCTTAGTACTAGATTACAGAAGAGAATGTCAAGGTAGGCGTAGCGTTATTAGCTGATTAATTTAAAATGCTAATAAGAAGTACATGCAAATAATCTATATGCAGAAACGTCTCAGTTAATAAATTAGGTAGTTAACTAATAAATTAATAACTAATTGCTAATTAGTAAGCAATTAGTGCGGCTGGATTTAACCGGATGGAATATTGAGCATGTTTTTGCTTATTTATTTTTAAATATATTTCACCATCACCTGAGTTATGTATATAAGTTGGGTCCATATTGGCTCATATAAAATTTTATCATCGATTTTTTCTAATAATACCGCTTTGTGATCATAATCATCACTCTCCATAAATTTGTTTTTCCTAATAATAAAAAAATTAGCAATAAAACTAGTATGTATAAAAATTATATAAAAATAAACTATATTGCTAATAATCGTTATGATAAAAAAGTATATGAATATAGATAATAGCAATAGAAATACTTATATTTAATGACATTATAAATATTAACAATTCTGAGATACGATTGTTATTAACCAAAAATAATTATGAATAGTGATCATTATGACATAAAATTGTATAAGATACATTTTCGGATGTACAATAATCGGAATTGCAATTTTATATGAACTTTGGCGCACCCATATAAGTTACCTACCTACAAGGTCGCATCTTCTAGTGCCTTTACCATGAGTTTGCATGACTGTACTCGCCAGCGACTGCGTAAACGATTTAGTATGCCGATTCTTAGTTCTATTGCGTAACCGCCAGAGGCGCTGTACTTTTACCCATACAATTTTTTACGCAGTCGCTAGCGAGTACGGTCATGTAAACTCATGGTAAAGGCACTGACTATTTCAGACGCAACAAAAAATAATTATTAGCCAACCATTGAATAGAATAGAATAGAATAGAATACATTTATTTTGCAACAACAACATAATAAAATACATTGCAAAAGGCTTAAATCTAAGAGATATACAGTGTTGTCACAAAAAAGGAGTCCACTCAGCATGTGTCGAGGCACAGAGTGCAACAACGCTGATTTTCAGTGGATCCCATGAACTAAAACTAAAGAGATCAGTCGTGACAAGATTGAAAACATAAAAAGAAAAATTTATACAATTGCATTGTGCCACATTAATGTTTTTACTAGCGGAAACCAATACAACAATAACAACTCAATGTAAACTTAAGCAGACACATATACAAGACGCCGACACAGATCAGCTAGGCTGGAAATTGTACTTTGAGTAGGTGGAGTTTCAAACTGTTAACAAACATTGCATTCGTTATGAAGTTTTGCGCACACATACGTATACTTTTTTAGAAATGATTTTTATTTATATACATTTGTAAATTATCGTAGTCAAACATCGCAATTACTGCTGCTAAGTGCTTACTTCAATCATTAGTGGATTATTTGAGGAATTAGGTGAGCCAACTCGACCTTAACCGACTGCGCAAAATAAACTAAATACTCATTATTGTACGTGACTGCGCATATCGATCGAAATGCATTGACGATTGAACATTACTAGCATTTAGTTATTGAAAAGTATTAACATTCAGTGACAACATTGACCATGTTGCCAATTTAGCATATTTTCTGACATTTAATCCAGTCATCATTCATCACGACCAGACGACATTTGACATTTGACGACCGGTTTAGCCTAGTGGGTAGTGCACCTTCCTGTGAAGCTGACGGTCCTGGGTTCGAATCCCAGTCAGGGCAAATATTTGTGTGATGAGCATGAATATTTGTTTCTGAGTCTTGGATGTTTTCTATGTATTTAAGTATTTATATCTATTAAATATATCGTCGTCTAGTACCCATAACACAAGCCTTCTTGAGCTTACTGTGGGGCTAGTTCGATTTGTGTAAGATTGTCCTCTAATATATATATATTTTTTTTTTTAATCCTGTAGATTTGATTTTTAATGTGCATTATGTAATGGAAATTGATATCTTAATATATTATTATCACATGTAAGCGCGGGGAAAGAAGGACGAAGTACCAGCGCCTTTAACATGAATTGCCTTTAACATGAAGCGCCTTTAATGAGCGTAGTAAAAAACGGGTGTTTTACCGGGTTTCTTATAAAATGGCTACAGACCCCCTTATACAAAGGGAGCATTACTGTGTTTAGGATAATTATAGGTTTACAGTTACATAAATGGAAATAAAATAATTATTGGTTAGAAGTTCAGAGTGTGCCATAAATGGAATGCCGCGCGTGCGCATAGCAGATGTGTGTAAAGATGTAACAATAATCATTTAAATTATTATTATCTACGCACATATCATTAGTGCTCTAAAACGCGTTCAGAAACCGTAGGAAATGACCAGCATTACGACAACCAATTTTACTATGAGAACTTTCTTATCTGTGGTAGTAGGTAAAATTTGTACTGTAATGTTATTACAGTACCCAGATATGACTAACCTACTTTTAAAATAAATATTTAGTTTGTAATAGCATAACAGTTTATACGCAACATTTAATGTAACACAGGACATTTTTTTAGGGTTCCGTACTTCAAAACGAAAAAATCGGAACCCGTAAATCACTTTGGTGTCTGTCTGTCTGTCAAAACCTATCTCGGGAACGCGTGACGGTATCGAGTCGAAATTAAAACGGTCTACAGTCATTCGAAGCTGTATAAAAACAAATTTCTAAGTTAACGTTAAAAACATACCCACGGTTGTTTATGGCACAAAAAACATATATTTCGATAATCTTAAAGGGAATCAAATGAAAATGAAAATGAAAATGAAAAATTTATTAATAACAATTGTTACAGGTCATTTGTAAATTTTGTAATACAAGTATGCTCTAATTATAAGTAATTAGGTTTAAATAATTTAATTCATTGAAAATCATAAAATGTTGTAAATATTTCTCTCATTGCTGTAGGTACGTCGCACATCGGTGAAATTTCACATGGCCAATGGCAAGTTAAAAAAATCTACGTAGTCATAAAACATATTTGTTAAGTAGCCACGTTCAAAATTTATAGAGTACTTTCTGTTGACCTAGAACTAAAAAGGTTAGCTGGAAGATATCCCTCATAGGGATAAGTTCGCCTTTGTACTGTAATCTTATGTGACATGTACATTGTTTTAACCTGTTATTGTGTACAATAAAGTGCTTACATACATACATACTATGAAATATGACAAGTAATATCGTCTTATACTACAGCGCCTTAAACTACAAGGAAAAATCCGAAAACTATATATATATATACACAAATTTATACGGAACCTTCGCGTCGGTGGCCGAGTCCTCGCACTTGTTCGGTTTTTTATTTATTTAAGACTTTCGTGTCTCCACGTAACATTCTTCGGCTGCCGCTTCCATTTTTGTATGACTTCACTGTAATATTGAGGTACAAGTAACCCCGTTATTCACAATCCTTCATCAAACCTATTTTACTTAAATTGCCGCTAAAATTCGTTTGTCCTTATCTGGCACTTTGAAACTCATATTTGTGAGAAAAAGACAAAACACATAAGTTAGCTGAGGTTGTTAAGTTTTATGAATGAAGTTCAACTCCCAGTAGCTCGATTCCACTCACACCTCAGATTCGGTTGAAACCGCTTAGGCTCGGTTTTATAAAGTCCGTTAGACCTTATGTCGGTTTGTTATTTCAAAAAATGTACTGAGTTACTGCAATTTGATCTGACATTTGGTCTAACGGATCTTTATAAAACCCGGCCTTAACCAATTTCACTGGAGCACAAACTCATAGAGTATTCCAGTGTTCAAAACCACATGCGTGGTCGTGTCGTAGGTTTAATCTAAGCAGAAATCCATAGAGCTCGATTTTTTTATTTGATTTAGTTTGACTGTTTTAGACCCTCAGGGCTGATAGGAAGTAGTTCCTCACGATCACGATGTTTTCCTTCAACGAAAAGGCGGTTGCCATGGCGGGAAAAGGGAAATTGGTGGACAATCTAACACATATCAACTTGAGGCCTATTTGACTTGTAAAAGTGCCCTTGAGGCCTATTTGCAGAATAAATGTTTTGATTTTGATTTTTTGATTTTGAGTTTGGCTAAGCAAAGCTTGTATTATGAATACTTGGCGACGATATATTCTTATATAGATGAATAGATACTTAAATACATACAAGACACAGGAACAAATATTCATGTTCATCACACAAATAAATGCCCTGACCGGGATTCGAACCCTGGACCTCCAGCTTCGAAGGCAGGGTCACTACCAACTAGGCTAAAGCGGTCGTCATATTCGGATAGCGGACGTCGACATGTTAAATGATATTTTCGTATAAATGTTTGGAAAACCCCAGTGGCAGGTACAGTCAAGTGTAAAAATATGTATCGAGTGAATCCTCTCATAAATATGTACCGAAACCTTAATGCGCCGACATAAGATCCATGGGTCATATTTTTGAGTGGCTTGAAAAGAAAGAAAGAAAGAAAGAAACATTTATTCACAGACACAGTAGACACACATAAATGACAAGAAAAAATACACAGAAACCACACAACATGTGTGTCCCCGCGGCAGTGAAACGGACACTGGCTCAGCATTATGCTGAGGTGTCATTGACACCTACAGCGCTGATTTTCAGCCAGTACCATCGGTGACTCACGGAACGCCATACAGTTGCAGAAAAAATAAAAATAACTGCAATAGTGAAAACAATTCGTAACAAGTCGTACATGAATAAATAAATAAAATAATAATAATAATAAGCCAAAATAAAAACACTACATACAAAACATACAAGACTCAGGAACAAATATATATATATGCATGCACCCACATTTTGCACTTGACTGTACGAGAACGGGTCCGAACCGAACCCGTGACCTCTAGATTTTGGACTTGATTGCCACCGTCCTAGCATAATATTTATACACACGGTAAATCCGGGATTATTTGAAATTATAATTAAGTAACTGAAAATAACAGCGACTGGCATAAAGGTCAAATGATTTGATAAATTAGTTTTTTTATATCATCTAGTTAATTATATAATGTCAAGGTTTTTTTGTCTAGAAATACATTTCTTATCCAGTATATATGAATAATATTGAAAAAAGTCTAGGTAGGTGATAAGATAATTTAAAACTCGTCTAAAACCTTAATTTCGTACTTATTCGGGTCATTCTACTTTTTCATGACCAGTTTTCTATAACAAAAAAAAAATTATGATATGCATGGAACTAGTGTACTAAAATAGGATTTCGAAATAGTACCTGAACGTAATAAAAGGTATTTATAGGTAAAAATACTTAAATATTAACATATTGCTGTAAAAGATGGGTAACACAGTGGTAGAAACCATTTTTTCAATTTCATACAAATGGTGAAACATCCAAGAACTAATGAGTTACTCGACTTATGGATATTAGCTAGCTGAGTTTCTTGCTGGACTCTTCTCAGCTAGGCTAGGTTTAGTGAACCAGCGACAAAACTCCCAGTAGCTCGATTCCACTCACACCTCAGATTCGGTTGAAACCGCTCAACCAACCTCACTGGAGCGCAAACTCTAGTATTCTAGTATTCCAGTGTTTCAAACCACACGCGTGGTCGTGCCGGAGGTTTTCCCCTGGATTTTCCCCACGCTACTCTCAAACCGCGCACTCCTATCGCTTTATTGGGCCCGGCATATAAAGCCACAGTCAGGTTTAAAAAAAAGGATATTAGCTGTGGTTCATTAATTACCAAAACTATCGGAAGTGATACTCTAATTAAACCTCTTTCTAAATAACATTACAAAAATATGAAGTGAAGACCTGCATTAAAAAAGTGTCTGAATATTATGTACATGAAAAAGTAGAATGGCCCACTCCCCAAAGACTAAGTTCACGGAAATATTAAAAAAACTCAGTATAAAGTTTTAAAATACAGTACGTGAAAAGTTAGAAATCTCAACTTTCATTCAAACCGTAAAGCTGTTACAACTCGTTGAAGCGAGCACTTAAAACACACTTCACACAATGACCTATTCAAAACAATTCAAATCTAGAAACTTGTTTAAGCTTGAAAACGTATTGTGCTAGTTATTACCAAAGCTTTGCCTATATTACCGTCCTAGAAGAAAAAGACGGTATTTCCATAATGTTTAAATAATATGTAATGCCTTTTTGAGACTGTCGCGTATTTAACACCAAATGAAAGTCTAGGAAATGTTTTATTATCATACTCTCACGTAGATATAACAGTCCAGTTCATTTTGCTTAGATGCCTTGCAAGTATGTAGTGTTGTGTTCCTGGACCTTGCTCACCAGGTTGCCAGAGCTCCCGAGGATGCACTGTGTTGAGGGCGAGAGACCTAAATTTGTCCCTTCTGCTGTCAACACGGTGAATTCTCAAACTTCATATAGGGTCGGCAACGCGTTGTTGTATACCATCTTTATAAACCACTAAGGTAAACGTCCTTGTGCTCGTCACTGACCCAATATGGCACTTTCAACCTTATGTCATGATGACAGAGGTGATTAGTTGTCATCTATTGGACACTAAGGTGTCGAGCACTGGGACGTTTAACTTGCCTGGTTAAGAGCAGTTTCTCCAAAAAAATATGACAATGTATCTTGCTTTATTCGTCATAGTAGTTTATGCAACTGATACATAATGAGAGGTCTTAAAACACGAGTGTGGTTTTATGAAACGAGCGTCAGCGAGTGTTTTAAGGCCTAATTATGTACAGTTGTATACACTACTTTATCTACATCCATACATTAAATCCTCTGTTGAGGCACCATTGCGTTGAAAATACAGGAGTTCGAGTTCGTGAGCTCGTTGAAATCTTTTTGAGCACGAGCCTGTATCGTAATGGGCGGAGATGGCCATAACGATAACGTTTTTGATGCTATTATGGCCATTTCCGCCCCGGACCGGCGCGATATTGTAAAGTTGGTCCTTACCTACACTTATTGAGCACATTAAAGAGGATTTACTGTATGGGTGTAGATAAAAATATTATTTGTCCAAAATCTGATGTACAGTCGCGAACCGGGATTGGTGAGCCACTTGCTATTGTCCGTAATTTAGTAGTGTATTGAATAGCAGATGTTACCCGATGACAATGATTTGCTCTTTCTTTTTTTTTTACAACGCCGGTGGCAAACAAGCTTACGGTCCACCTGATGGTAAGCGGGTTTTTTTTTAACACAACGCCGATGGCAGAAAAGCTTACTTTCTACCTGATGGTAAGCGGCCACCGCAGCCCATAGACGCACGCAACTCCAAAGGAGTCACGTATGCGTTGCCGACCCTTTATTGACCCTTTATTTTTTTTTTTTGGTACAGATTTGGCAGGCAATGCAGACCTACACTTCATATTTTTGTATTGTTATTTAGAAAGAAGTTTAATTAGAGTACCACTTCCGATAGTTTGCTAACATCCATAAATCGAGTAACTCAGTAATTCTTGGATGTTTCACCATTTGTATGAAAAAAATGGTTTTTACCACGGTGTTACCCACCTTTTACAGCAATACGTTAATATTTAAGTATTTTTACCTATAAATTAATTTTATTAGGTTCAGGTACTATTTTTAAATTCTATTTATGGACACTAATTCCATACATTGATGTGTAAACTATGATTAGTTTTTTTTTTTGTTGCGAACATTGTCAAGAAACTCAACGATGCCTGTTTGCGATGGTACAACTACACTTAACACGTTTAACTTTTACTGTTACTCATTAAACTGAATAGACTATTTTCACTTACTAAACGTAAACAGCAAAGCATGCTATATAATGAGAGATCTACGACTGCGCAGTGTCAATCAAGTTTATGATAAAATGGGAAAGTGAATATGAGCAATATAACATTACATTCACGTCACGCCTGTGGGGGTAGGCAGATCACACGATAAACTAATTTTCAGAAAGAAAGAAAGAAAGAAAAACGTTCATTTGGTGTACATATAGATAAAAAGAAGATACTACAAATTAGAAGTGGGTATACACCAAAAAGGTTGTCGCTCAGCATGTGCCACGACACATCTGTCGTGACGCTGATTTTCAGGACAACCAAAAAATATATATACTAGTCTTAACCTAATTAATATATAATGGGGGACGACACGATTAAGACTGAGTCCTGAGCGTAGTGAGGGATTTAAGCACGCCCATGACAAAAAGAGTTTTATCCCCGAAGTAGAGTATACAACTCTACTTTTCTCACCTCTTGCGAGACAATAAAGGAAAACCAAGGCTAACTAGAAACAGAATCAATCAGTCCGCCAAAGCGCAATCACTTTCGTGACTCGCCATGTTATTAGAATTGTATCTGCTATTTTTATAGAATCTATATATTTATTCCGTATAAAAGTACTTGTGATAGACAGAGAATTCAAATGGTTTTGTACATAATTAAGCCAGTAATCAACTTATTGCTAAACCCACACCGGACAAGCGTTGCGCATGTATTACTTCACAACAAATTAAATAGAATAATGATCTTTAAAACCATATCTAAGGTTTTCTGGGTTATACACGCTTGGCCTGCTTTGTGTATTGAAATTTGCACACCGCTATATGTGCGTGTTTTTGAACGAATGAAACGAAGGTCTCTGCTTCAGCTTTGACAATGCTTTCGTATATTTGAAGGAGGAGGGGGGTTGAATGTTCCATTTTTTGTTTTTTCGTAAATAACTCGTAAAAGGTGGCCCATAGCTAAAAATATTCTTAGCCATAAGTAATTTAAATAAAATTCTCTACAATAAAGTTTCTATACACTTTTTCGCTAGGATGAATATTTAATAAGATTTTGAAGGGGAAAGTTAATTGAAAGAAATTATAAGTGACTTGTTATTCCTTTGTTTTTCAATATTAAAAAAAAAACAGTATTTATGCATTCAAGGAGCTCTAAACAACGATACCTCAGTCAATGGGGTAGGTCAATCTTTTTTTCGCGTCCCCCATTATATGTACAGTCGCCATCAGATATATCGGAGTGAACGAGGTGCTTACAAATATCTGAACACGACTCTATTGTCAAGGCGTTAAAGTGCATGTTCAGATATTTTTGAGCACCCTGAAGAGTACAGATATATTTGATGGCGACTGTACTAGTCCAAACAAAGTTACGAAGCTAAAAATTGTGTTTCAAACATTTCTCTCTATAACATTTCGTTGCCTTACTAATAGTGTTACAGTGAATATATTCACTTTTCTTTCGTACTGTCGTTCTGTAAAACTAGCGAAAGCATTAGAAAACTGTCACATGTCGAGGTGTAAATGTGGCAGTGAGACGACCGAAACAGATACTATTTGAGCTGATGTTGATTAAAATCACTCGTTGATTTTGAGTTTCAAATTATGTGGACCCTAAAGTTGTCTGGAAGAGATGGCTCTTTAGCAATAAGAACGCCTGTTGTTTGCCTCTACTCATTGTAATTATGTACTGTACTGTGCTTTTTTTGTTGTTGAGTTTGTTTTTTTTTTTATTAAAAATGGGATCGCTCTTGGCCAGCATCTAGCCAGGGGGCAAAGATGAGGCCGACGATGAAGCGAGCTCACCCAAGGTGCCTATTGACTCACACACACACTAGTTTGTGCAATAATAGTAGATTGTTAACCAAGGGTTGAAAGCCAACCATTTCAGACGATAGTTCGAGACTGAAATGGGTTGTTTCATCCGAGTTAAACAGTCTGCTTTTCATTTCAAATACGAGGAAAATAAAAAATGGCAAAACATGCACAAAAAAATCTGATTCAGCGAAAGAACCATTTTCGCGGGAACTGTTGAATCATTGTTTTTTTTTTTCTTGAACCTGACTGTGGCTTTACAGGCCGGGCCCAATAAAGCGATAGGAGTGCGCGGTTGGAGAGTAGCCTGGGGAAAATCCAGGGGAAAATCCTGTTGAATCACGTAAACAGTGTTTGTGTATGGAACATTTTTTTTTTAATTTAAATATACGGGCTGTGTGCTACAGCTTGAGCAGCAGTGCAAAGACGAACATAAACAGCCATCGGTTTTTTTAAACCTGACTGTAGCTTTATAGGCCGGTACCAATAAATAGATAGGAGTGCGCGGTTGGAGAGTAGCCTGGGGAAAATACAGGGGAAAACCTCCGATCACACGTGTGGTTTCGGCATCTTGTGTGAAATTTTACTTCAAACAATCTCAGTAAAAATGCAGAAGTTCCTCTTGCGACGCATCACTAAACAAATAGGCTTCCTGATTTTTTAAACGTATCATATCAAATCGTCACACAGCATATTGAGTCTAGCTGTTACAGAGATAAGGGTCGAATTCCAAAAGAATGAATGGGAGATATAGTATAGTCTCATTAAGCGTGAGTATGCAAATAGAGTAACGGCTGCGCTTTGTTTTACTAAGGCTTGTTGGTGACTGAGGTGTCTTGTTTGTACCAACTGTTTGCTTATTTTAGAGTTCGATGAACGAGGCATACGTGATACTGAACTAACGCAACAATACCATTTTATGACAAAGATTTAAGGCAATTGACAACCTAAAGCGGCAATTATAAATAAATAAATATTCTTTAGACAATATTAGAATTACAAATTGAAACGGGATATTTACCATGTATATTTGTATTTTCGAGTTCCCGATATTTCGGCACTGTTGCAAGCGCCATTATCAAGGATTAATTCAATTAATCATGGTAAATATCCCGTTTCAAATCGTAATTTTAATGTAAATGACCATGTAAGCTTGGAATTCTTTAGACAATCTTACACAAATCAACCTAGTCCCAAACTAAGCAAAGCTTGTACTATTGGGTACCAAGTGACGATATATAGATAAATATATACTTAAATACATAGAAAACATCCAAGACTCAGGAACAAATATTCGTGTTCATCACACAAATACATGCCCTGACCGGGATTCGAACCCGGGACCTCCAGCTTCGAAGGCAGGGTCACTACCAACTAGGCTAAAGCGGTGGCGGAACTGCACATTTAGGGTTCGAAGCCAACCGCAAAATTAAATTGATTTAATAGGAAAGAAATCGGTTAAGTAACAAGGAAATTTCAATAAAAAAATCCGATTTATATAATAAATATTATCACCAAATTTGAGGTTATAGGTTGATGGGAAGTTAAAAAAATATTCAGAAAAAAAATTGTAAAAAAAAGCTGACTGGTGAATTCTCATTCCTTTGTTTTCCGATATTTCAAAAATATATATATAAGTATTTATATACTCAATGAGTTTTCAATAACGATACCCTACTCGATGGGGTCAAAAATTCTTTTCACGCCCCCCTTCAGCTGTATGAGAGCCCATTACAAACATTTAAAAATGAATTTTGATAATTTGTATGGCTTTGGGTCACCAAGACGCTTATACTGTGAAAATTTGAAGACTGCAACTCCAGCCTATAAAACCTGTGTGACATGTGACGGACCACAGAGCATCAATTTAACTTGATGGTCTGTGTGACGGACGGACGGACACGTAAGTGACAACAATAGGGTTCCGTTTGGACCATTCGGGTACGGAACCCTAAAAACATACACGTTTCTTCAGAACAAGTTTACAAAGAAAATCAAAATCAAAATCAAACATTTATTCTGCAAATAGGCCACAAGGGCACTTTTACATGTCAAAATATTAATTTGCAATTTAAGAAAGTCCGACTATAATAAGTAATACATTTTTCATGTCAAAATATAATTTACAGTTCTAGAAGGAATAATAATTTCGAGTTTACAATTATAACAAAATTAATGTCATACAGTGAAGATAAACTTGCAAAGTTATCTATTACAAATATTACAACATCAGTAAAGTTAGAGATGTATAAGGCCTTAAGATTAAACAAGGAGTACAGAGATGTACATGGTCTCTGAGCGTCAAAATTAAAATTAATTTAATATTGTTAGAAATGTATATGGTCTCTAAGTCACTAATAATAAAACGAATCCACAACAGGATGATGTCTCTCGTCAATCCCCTATAAAAAGACACTAGTATTAACGTAGTCACTATGTCCTAACAAGCATGAACAGACCGGACTCCACAAACTATATAGACTCATACACTAAATATAGGTTCAAACTATTAGTCACGCATCCCGCTGCATTATCTCATTTTGATTGCAGAATTGAATCTCACGGTGTAACGGGGCTGCGCCGGCGCATACAGCTAGCTACCCTGCAGGAGTACTGTTACTACCCCACTTCCCTTAATAGCAGAGATCAGTGGGTTGCACCAAACATCTGTAATCATCAGGCACGTATCCAGAGGGGGGGATAGTTGGGATTTATCCCGAAAATACTAAAATACTTAATATAAAATACTCATAAGTGTGTAACTAAACTACGGACGGTACTTCTTTAAATTATTAAAAATTATAGTACAGTGATTACAGCGATTTTTACACAGTTCATATGGTTGTTTCAATGTTTGTCCCCCCCCCCCCCCACCCCCGAAGCAAATACAAATACAAACATTTATTCTGCAAATAGGCCACAAGGGCACTTTTACATGTCAAAATATTAATTTACAATTTAAGAAAGTCTGACTATAAGAATACATTTTTCATGACATAATATTAATTTGTAGTTCAAGAAAGAATAATTAATTTAGAGATTACAAATATAACAACATTAATGTCATACAGTGAAGATAAACTTGCAAAGTTATCCATTACAAATATTACATCAGTCAAGTTAGATAATATAACTTTTGATGATAATTTAACTTGATGGTCTGTGTGACGGACGGACGGACACGTAAGTGACAACAATAGGGTTCCGTTTGGACCATTCGGGTACGGAACCCTAAAAACATACACGTTTCTTCAGAACAAGTTTACAAAGATAAAATCAAAATCAAAATCAAACATTGATTCTGCAAATAGGCCACAAGGGCACTTTTACATGTCAAAATATTAATTTACAATTTAAGAAAGTCTGACTATAATAAGTAATACATTTTTCATGTCAAAATATTAATTTACAGTTCAAGAAGGAATAATAATTTCGAGTTTACAATTATAACAAAATTAATGTCATACAGTGAAGATAAACTTGCAAAGTTATCTATTACAAATATTACAACATCAGTAAAGTTAGAGATGTATAAGGTCTCAAGATTAAACAAGGAGTATAATGAAATTAATATAATATCCCAGAGATATACATGGTCTCTGAGTGTCAAAATTAAAATTAATTTAATATTGTTAGAGATGTATATGGTCTCTAAGTCACTGATAATAAAAACGAATCCACAACAGGATGATGTCTCTCGTCAATCCCCTATAAAAAGACACTGGTATTAACGTAGTCACTATGTCCTAGCAAGCATGAACAGACCGGACTCCACAAACAGCACCCGATCACGAGTATGACGCGTATCTCACCAAAAGTCTGGATACGTGCCTGGTAATCATAAGCGGTGTTTTTTTTATTGTATGGAAAGTTTAACAAGTGTCAATGTGGTGACAGCTGCCAGCGCCATGTTTAATGTTAATCGGCTTGTATTCGTAAGCCCAGAGGGGGTTTCACAAACCTGACATTCAAGACTTGCCACTCAACATATTTAAGTCAAGCTTAAGAAAAATTTTAACTTGTAAAATTTTATTTCGGTTGACGTTATATTATTGTACATTTAGTTTTATTATGTGTGATTGTCTGTGATAAGTAATAAATGTGTACCAGCTTTTTTTATGTTATAGGGGGTAAACGAGCAGACGGATTGCCTGATGGTAAGCAATTACCGTCGCCCATAGACACCTGCAACACCACAGGAGTCGCAAGTGCGTTGCCGGCCTTTATAACAACCAGCTTCTGTACTTACGACATTTTAAGTGAAATAAATGACCATGACAATGATCAGCTCAAAGGATTCTCCAATAGGTAAACAGAGGAGTGATCCATCGGTAATCACGTACATAATTTCTTCAAAATTGACATTAAAATTTATCTACCGTTAGTACATAAAGTTACGTGATTCGCCTGCTGCTATTCAGAAAAGTTAGTGTTGCCTTCGAATGCGGGATCAAAGATGTAATTTTCTTCCCTCATTTGAGGGCAACAATGACTTTTCCTCATAGAAGGTGTGAAAAGCAGTAAGCGACGTTCTGTAGTAAAATCGCTTGTAAGATATTTCATGTTTTTAGCAGCGGGCCTCATAGCCTCGTGGCGCCCAAAGATTTTTTGGCTCCTCTTTAACTATGACCCGACTGTCCTTCTTATAGGACTATAGTTACAGTCATATCCGCCCAAGATTTTGAGTTGAAATTTGTATTTGTGAATTTGTGTATGTTTGAAGTGAAACTTTCAGGGTATAATTATGATTATATTAGCATGTGTTTTTAAATTCAATTATTTGTCTACCTTTTGATCTTTACAAAGGCCACTGGGCCTCAATTACTAGATTTACAGAGTTTATTAATATGGCCTTCTGAAAGGCGCGTGGACAGTAATTGAAGGTTAGTTGAAAAAAGTGCTGGGCTGGAGCCGCCATGCTTATTTTGGTTTATCAAAAGGCGCGTGGGCGCCACGAGGATAGACGGTGTGAAAAGCAGTAGCAAAATTATTTTCGTCTTGGGCGTAAACACTTGAATCCCTCGCTACGCTCAGTATTCTACTTTAGAATCCCTCGCGCAGGATTCTATTGCAGAATCTTTCGCTTCACTCAGAATTCAATATACCGCCCTCGCCGTAAAAATATCATTTTGCTCCCTTGAGACACAATCTACTTTTCAAGTTTGAAATACAAAAAGTTAGTTAACAATCAAAACGCATGTCCTTTCCCATGTCAACTGGCCACTTACCAGTCGCATAAAACAACATTTCACTGCACCCGTCACGCTGGAGCAAGAGAGCGATGGTCGTGCAGAGAAAGCCTGTTTTAGCAGCCCTGGTTTACTTGCGATACCTATTCTTTGGGCGAACAAGATTTCTCGAGCTCACTACAGGCTTATTCCTTTGGCCGCTTCAAACTTGTCTCTGGCACACCGTGGAGTCCAGTGCCGTGACCATGAGAAACCCTAGTTGTGAAACAGGAATATAATTTCTTTTTAGGCAACTAGTTGCGTAACAAGAATATTCATTCTTTTTCTACAACTGGTTGCGAAACTTGGTTGCCAAAACGGCCGGAGGGAGTTTACACTGAGAAAACTGTTCATCAATAACTTAGATGAATACAGCTAAAATAATGATGAATTCATGTAAAAGGGGGATCAAACCTACATGTTTAAAATATTTCGAATATTTCACAACTACATGCATCCATGCTTTACCAAAGAATATGTAATATAGTACTACCACACTACGTACTGGCCTTTACCATGAGTTTACATGACCGTACTCGCTAGCGACTGCGCAAAAAAAATATGGGCAAAAGTACAGCGCCTCTGGCCGTTACGCAATAAAACTAAGAATCGGCATACTAAGGCTCGGTTTTATAAAGATCCGTTAGACCTTATGTCGGTTTGTTATGTCAAAAAATGTACTGAGTTACTGAAAATTGATCTCACATTTGGTCTAACGGATCTTTATAAAACCCGGCCTAAATCGTTTACGCAGTCTAGCGAGTACGGTCATGCAAACTCATGGTAAAGACACTGATACCCTATCGCTCTAGGAACGTTAGCACGTGTTATGAGGCGAGCGCGTGCGACCGGGATGCCATGATTAGCTGTCATACAATAATTATTAATTATTCTATGTTACTGTGACGTACCTAGGTCGGAAAGACTAGGAATGAAGATGACTGGTTAGGTTTTATGTGATATGTGGGTTTTATTAATTAAAATGATTTATAATCATGCCTTTTCGTAGACTTTCTAAACAGCGTTTTCATCATCATCATTATCATTTTCAGTATACGTCCCAATGCTGGACACAAGCCTCGTCCCGTGGAGAAGTGGGATTGCATGCTTAATGCATTTAAGAGGCCTTATAAGTTTTAAAATGTTTTCCTTTCAAATTATGACAAAATTATTGATTATACCAGTAAAGTTATTAAAGGCTACGATGATTTTATTAGTTTTATATAGTAACATAGGCATTTTTTGATTTTATTGGGTGTAGTAGAATTTAAGCGGAAAATACAAGTTTTTAGCTTGAAAATGGTCGATTTGGAGTGATGTTTGAGACGATATTTCTTAATGAAAAATCTAAAAAATACATTAAAAGTTTATGACATAAGGTCGCATTAGTCCTGCTCTAGATAGTAACATTGAGAAAATGTCAACGAGATACGTGTCAATCCAAACAGAAAATGGCGTAATAGATGAGCGTTTTTTAGGGAAGATTTTCTCAAATCGCATTATTGATATTGATTCGACAAATATGCCATCTGCGGCTCTCTTTATCACTGCCCGTGGTAAGTACATTTTTTGTCTCCCTTAACCTGGAATTGGGAATTTCCGCACACGTGGCCAGATGTGACAGACAATATACTTAATATCAATAAATGTGATAATCCATATTGAAAGGAACCTTATGGCGGCCGGCACTTACGCCTTTATTGCCGCTGTTCCAATACAATAGTGCAGGGTAGGCGAACCAATGGCACGCGCCACAATATTTTGGGCACGTCGCCGATCATAAAACCTTTGCCTGCGAGTCATTATTTTCAGAGATGAATAACATTAAAAACTCGGTTAGAAACCGTTTGACAGATGAATCCAGTTCAGCATGCATTTTGCTAAAAGTAACATCTTACAACCCTAACATAAATTATTTGTCATCTAACCTGCAGCAACAGAAGTCAAACTAATTTTACAGTAATTTAATTTATGCGTGTAATAAAAACATTCCAAAATGTACCTTTTTTGTTTACTTTATTTAATAAAGAGTTTTGATAGTATTTATTATTATTATTTTCCAAATAATCAGAAAGTCAATATTATTTGATGGCACGTCAACGACCCCCATTAAACATTCTTTAGAAAAAATGGCACGTTGATGCATAAAGGTTCGCCTACACTGCAATAGTGAATAGGTGTAACGTAAGCGCCTGCCGCCATAAGGTCCCTTTCGATGTGGATTATCACAAATATGATGGCTTTGATGAATGTCACAATACGTAAATCACACAAAAACACGCATCCAAGTCCCAGTCATCTAGATTCCAGTTAATCCAATGAAACGACAGTTAGCCCGAACGAGGGCCCGTTACCATAAAATGGCCCAGACAGACCGCTGCACTAACTTCACCTCGATACCATGCTAAAACGGGTTTTAATGCCATTACTGTATGCACATTAGGCCGATCTCGCGCAAAGATAATTTATTTGTAATAAAACTGTAACAGAATGTTTATGCTGAAGACACTGTCGGCAACGCACGCTTTCCATCGGGAGGTCATAGATTCGAACCCCAGTTCGACTACCAAACACTCTGAAGCATAGAATTTAGAATGAAGGAAAAATTGAAAAATTTAGGCACCGAGCAGGATTCGAACCTGCGACCTCCCGGCACTCGCGACCAGTCGTTCTAGCCAACTGAGCTATAGGTGCAATCACTACCCAGTTCCAAATTCATCAACCGTTCCTTTGTATTAAGCAGTACCGCTGCTAACGTAAACTATTCTTTTATACAAACGCCTTAAGGAAAGCGTACAGCGACATCTACCAGAAGACTCATGCTTCATTAACGGCACTAACGTACGGCGGGTTCGAACCTACGCTCTACTACATACCAAATACACTGAAGTAAGAAAAATCATTCGATGATAAACAGTCGTTTTCGATGCAATAAATGTTCTATACTCAAGCTGTTTTCGTACACTTGGCATTCCCGCCGGCGCAGACGTCCACCGCGCGACCGCGACAACACAAACACATGCAGTCCCCATTCGTCCCGGTACCGCCGCACACCGGGTAGAGTCAGTCTGACCCAGGTCGGGCCTAGCTGAGTTTCTTGCTGGACTCTTCTCAGCTAGGGTAGGTTTAGTGAACTAGCGACAAAACTCCCATTAGCTCGATTCCACTCACACCTCAAATTCGGTTGAAACCGCTCAACCAATCTCACTGGAGCGCAAACTCTTAGAGTATTCCAGTGATCCAAACCACACGCGTGGTCGTGCCGGAGGTTTTCCCCTGGATTTTCCCCAGGCTACTCTCCAACCGCGCACTCCTATCGCTTTATTGGGCCCGGCCTATAAAGCCACAGTCAGGTTCAAAAAAAAAAATATATATATATATATATATACTGAGATGGAGTTATCAGTCAAACTCTATGATTGCCTCGCCATCTGTATGGCGATTCGTAAAAAATGGCGAGCAAGCGAGCGGACTATTCCACTGACCCACACACACATACACACGTATGCATACACGGATGCACGCACACTGCACACACGTTTTGATTTCTGGGTTTACTATGAAACCTACAGAGACTGAGTATCAAACCAGGAGGAAAACCTTTCATTAATATAAATGTTCATATTATTCATATTCATATTCATAATGTCAAAATTACATGTCAGATATTATTTCATTTCATATATACAATCAATTTTATTAATAAGTAATAATCATTATATTCTGCAGGTTTACAAATTCGTCGTAGCTGTAGAATGTGTGCTCGAGAAGCCAACTTTTTAGCTTTCGTTTGAAGCATTGTACGGAAGGGGCGACTTGACTATTTCGGGCAACTTGTTATAAATGGATAAATCCCAACTATCCCCCCCTCTGGATACGTGCCTGATGATTACAGATGTTTGGTGCAACTCACTGATCTCTGCTATTAAGCCACAGTCAGGTTAAAAAAAACCAAGCTGTTTTGCTTCTAGGTTGGAAGGTCTGATGGCAGTTGCTTTCGTAGAACTATGCCAATTCTTGGGTTTAGCTGATAATGTATTTTAAAAACCCCTTTTCCCGGTTTTTAATCAGGATCCGGGGGATAAACAAAATCGTAATAAAATATTTATGCTTTCATTATGGTTAAGATCTCTTTCAACACAAATGTTTCTAAAACTCTTTATTTTTTCCCCTATAACTCATTTAAATTTACATTAATTGAGTTACTACGTTGAAACTGTTTTAAAATTTCTTATTAGACAAGTAAAAGTAAAACGAATATATTAATATATCATATCAAAGTTATAGATTTATGACGCATAATTAGACGCTGTCATTAGAAACTACTGAAGAAGTGCTCAGCCTACGACCTTTACAACATAATCAACGATACGCCGGTGGCACAAGTAGAGGTATGACAACCAAAACGATTTATATTGATTTAATCGCATACATAATAAGTTACGATCGCGGGAACCGAAGATTATTAATGACAAACTATTAATTTTTCAACATAGGCGATTATTAAATAATATAAAGTTTTCACAAGTTTAGATAGATAGATAGATAGATAAACTCTTTATTCATATCCACAACATACATGGCATAACACAGTACTACAATTAAATAAAATTTTAACTCTGACAGTATATAAGTAATAACATGCAACTACTTAAGAACTAAGACTTAGAAACTAATTAGATAAGCCATGTGTCGTGGCAGAGAATAGGCGCTGGCTCAGCATAAATGCTGTGGCATGCCACAGCGCTGGTATTCTGCCAGAACCTTATAAAATTACGGCCAGTGCAACACTAAACATCCCTTAACAATACGTAGATGCTGACCTTATAATTAACAGCAATTAACACAGAATAGTATATTATATTGAGAGTACAAGTGAAAGTGTGCGTGCGTGTGTTTGTTGTGTGTCTGTGTGTGTGTATGATTGTGTGGCAGTTATACGTTTCACAACAGAGCGCTCCGTGTGCGAGTCGTTCCGTCTCCGGGCTTGTTGTGTGTCAATGTGCTATACATTACGCGGCCGTGCCATTCCGAACATTAGGATAGGATTAGGTAACGGAGCTCAGTGCCTTTACAATACAATACAATACAAATACTCTTTATTGCACACCTCACATAATAAAATAGCACATAAAAAACAAAAAACAAAGATACAGGGAAACAGAGGCAGAACAACAGGCGGTCTTATCGCTAAAGAACGATCTCTTCCAGACAACCTTTGGGTAGTGGAGAAATGAAATATAAAGCTGAAAAGTAAGTGCCATAAACTATTACAATGAGAAAAAAAGAAAAAAAAGATTTCAAAACAACTATTCAATATAAATACTTACACATACTAAACTACGGAGCTCTGAGGTAACACACATTAAAAAAATAAGAAACTCTTGGTCCATGGGCCTGTTGTTTGCCTCTACTCATTGTGTTTTTTGTACTGTACTATGTCCTTTAATTGAGGTGTGCAATAAAGAGTATTTGTATCTATACAATTTATTTAACTAATCTTACAAAATACAATTAAAGAACATAATACAACTAAATTAAAAATAAATATAAATAAATAAAAAGTATAATTATAAAAAGAAAACAGCGTCCAGCTCTCCCTCCCGCGGCATGGACCCCAGGACGCCAGCCGCATTACCCCTTTGGATCGCAATGGCGATCCGTTGGCAAAGGTACCTGCCAGCCCTGGGGTACTTAAATAATATATAAATATACGTACATAAAAATATACATAGATATAATATATAATTATATATATCACTGCTATAGAATAGTAAGAATAAAATAGTATCAGCCATAATAATTAATTAAAAATTTTAAGGGAGAGACAAATAATATTCTTTAAGATGGGATTTAAAAATAGCAATCGATTTACTGCGTAAAAATTACAGCGCCTCTGGCGGTTACGCAATAGAACTAAGAATCGGCATACTAAATCGTTCACGCAGTCGCTAGCGAATACGGTCATGCAAACTCATGGTAAAGGCACAGGCATCCTTCAGGATGCAACTGTACTGGGAGGATGATGAAAGAAGAAAGAAAGAAAGAAAAAACGTTTATTTGGTGTACATACAGATAAAAAGAAGATATTACAAATTAGAAGTGGGTATACCACGACTGATGTGTCGTGGCGCTGATTTTCAGGACAACCAAAATATATATATATACTAGTCTTAACCTAATTAATATGTAATGGGTGACGACACGATCGCTCTTAATAACACAGCTCAAATAACGTTTATATTGTTTGGCAACACTAAAACAAACAAGTTCCATTTGAGTTGTTGTAACGGCCAAATCCTAATGAAAAGAAAAAAGATGTGAGACTTGTCTAGTACTAAATATTATATGCATATACTTAAATGTTTTTTAAACATAACAATCTAATGTATGTAACATATTCACGAATGCCAGCTCCACAAGATGAGAGAGAAGAACGAGAGTATACACGCTAGTGAATGATTTTACAAATACATACATACTTAATATTCAGTGACGGTAAGATTGACTCTCAAATATGTTATTGGTATTTATACAGTTTAAAGTTAAACATTGATTAGTTGTTAGTTATACGTCTAGTGAATGTTCTGCCCCTTAATTAGATACGCACGACATTTTAATTTAAAACCAGAAATCGAATCCAGCGAACGAATTGGCGAAGATTATTCCAGCACTTCACTCATGAGAAAGTTTTTTTTACGGGTAATATTAACCAGGCACCTATCCGCTACGGAGCTTTCAACGGCTTGTAGCACAAGGTTATTTGAAAAAACTTACGTACGGAATACTTTGCTTCACTGAAAAGCAATATTTTGTTAAATAACAATAACCTAAATAATATTACAACTAAATAAAAACAGGCCCTTGGGGCATTGTACCGAGGATGCTGGCGGCATTTCCTCGCTGTATCGCAATACTGATACGTTGTGCGAGGAAATAGCCAGCTCTTCGGACACCAGTTACGAATTGTTAAATATAAAATTACATTTCGTACATTTTTTTTAAGCCCAGGGCCTCTAGATCTAAAGTCGCATGCATACCATTCTTTCCACCTACCTACAATGTGTTGGGCTTAGCTAGTAGGTAATAAATTACTAATGAACATGGCGTGTGAAATCTCATTCTAACTACCTGATAATTGTACTGGCGCATCTAAATTATGAAAGTAACAAAATTAATGATTCATTTAAATATAATAGGAAATACTTTTGATCTATACACGTCTGGTTAGACGTACAATGGGATTATATAAGAGTGATTGATGCGTGCATAATATGTAATATAAATCGGATTACTAAGTTACGTTGCTGATGTTCTTAATTATGTAGATATTACCTACCTATATTGTGACATGCAATATGACGTGCTTTGGCAAGGCATTGTTACCCACCTGTGTAGTGCGAATGATTAAGTGTTAAAAAATCGTTACTCGTCCGACTTTGTTGCTTTTCGAACATATTATTATTGCTTTTCGAACATATTATTGTTTGTTTTCGAACATATTATTGTTGCTTTTCGAACATATTATTGTTGCTTTTCGAACATATTATTGTTGCTTTTCGAATATATTATTGTTGCTTTTCGAACATATTATTGTTGCTTTTCGAACATATTATTGTTGCTTTTCGAACATATTATTATAACTTCGTATACGATCTTTGACGAAAACGCGATAAGCTATAAAGTTCATCTACACTTTAATACAACTCTTTGAATCATTAAAATTGGTTGACTGTTACTTGATTTATCTCAGCAGCGAAACTCCATTAATAAATTCTGAAGACCTGCCGCGTACCTCCGTCTCACACTTGTAATTTCGAGACAGAGAGGCTGCTGTATTGGCAAGAGAAATATGCAACGTTCGAATTGATCTGCGTATTTACCTTTCTAACGTTTAACATTAATAACGGATTAAGCTATACCTAATACAATAAATAACTCGAGTGGAGACAGCAAACTTGAACACTTAAATCGTTCTTAATATGCAAACGTGACTGACAAATTGCACCAAAACGAAAATAAATTGGAACTAAAAAAAATATGCAAATTGATTCTTCCTAATATTCTTTACACTTAAGTCTGTTAATAAATGTATGCTTATTATGCTTATTAACTAATTTCATATTGCTAGAAGGCAAGGCCATACCCGTGCAAATCTCTAACACCCGTGAGACCATTTCGCTCTCTACGGAGCCTCTGCGCGTAATTTCGTAAATATTTAGTGCATTTTAATTGATTTTTGGAACACTGGATCACTCCAAATGTGTTCGGTTATTGTATTAGAACAGTAAAAAAGGTATACTTTGGTAAAAAAAATGTTGTCGTTGATAATTACGAAATCAGCAACATGAAATTTCATTTTTATGATGATATTCAGTAGTTGAACTTTGAACTCCAGTCTTCTTGTTTCTTTTGTAACATTTGTCACGGAATTAGTTTAATTTTGTGTTATTTAATGTTTTTATTCAAAAAGTTCTTATTTTTGGTAAATTATACACACTGTTTTCTCCGAATACTAAATTTATTTATATTAGTATGTTTTAAGATACTGGAATAAGATGTGGTTACCTTTAATTGGATAAGCATCAACTTAAAATATTACCTAAGTTATCCACGCATGTATGGTGTATTATCTGTTGGTGATCCTTAATAAATAAATAAATTTGGGATTTTTTTGACACAGTAAGCAAGGCATTTTTCAATATTTTATTCGTTTATTTTGTTTGTTTTTCAGTCCACAGTAATTTGTATAGTGTAATTCTACATTATTTACTCACACTGGAAGCTCAACTTCAGTATTTTTGTCAGATATGTGAATGGACCTTGCCTTAAGTCCATATCCCTTTATTCGACAAATAAGCAAAAGTCCATAGTTCAAGCGTTAGCGGTGCTAAATTAAATATAGTCTCATCATCATCCTCCTAGCGTTATCCCAGTACAGTTGCATCCTGAAGGATGCCCGGGGTCCGCTACCTAATCCCAAGATTTGGCGTAGGCACTAGTTTTTACAGAAGCGACTGCCATCTGACCTTCCAACCCGAGGGGAAACCAGACATTATTGGAATTAGGCTTGTCAAGTGAGTGGGCAACTTGACTGTTAGAAGTTCTCAAGCCGCCCGAAGGCGTCTAACTTGGCTTAACGACTGCTATCACATGGACAGCAGCCGGGATCAACGGCTTAACGTGCCTTCCAAAGCACGGGAGCGCTCAGTTAATATCCACTCAAAGCGGTCACCCATCCAAGAACTGACCTTTTTTTTTTTCTTTTTTGCGTTGGGGGAATGCTTTGCGCACCGTCCGCCCGGACGAGGGGGGACCGGACGGGTGTGAGGGACTCCTGGGCAGAAGGCCCAGACTACCCACTAAACCCCCAACGATTGTCCGACGACATCGCTTCCAGGGAGGGCCAGAGGTTCGCTTGACGCATTTCACTTTGACCCTCGCGACACGCCCGATATGCGGGTCTGGCCAGGGCGAGCGTCCCGGGACAATTTCGGGGCGCTTCAATCCCAAGGACTTAAAGGATGGTTAGGGTCCCCCGACCCTACCACCCGGTCCACTATGGCGGGGGGAGCAAATGCGCGTAGCGCCTGCGTGCGCGTCCCGCTCTTCTTCTGCGGATATGGGGAGCAGATGGGTCGTTCTCCCGCTCTCTCTCCGCAGCCTCCTTCTGAGCCATTACGAACTTGCAGAAGGAGGCCATTGTTTCCCATGACCTCTCGCTATCGAGCATTTTCGATACAATGGTCGGCAGCGAGAGGTCCCCGCCCAATATAGCGGCCAAATCATGCCGCTGTGGCCCCCACGCCGTGCACACCTCCAGTGTGTGGCGCACATCGTCTACTGCTGCGCCACACCCATGGCAGCGGGGGCTTTCCTCGCGACCGGCAACTCGGTACAGGTACTCCCCAAAGCACCCATGTCCTGTGAGGACCTGAACCAGATGAAAGTCAAGTTGCCCGTGTCTGCGGTCGACCCACCTTTGGAAGTTAGGCAGAATTGCCTCTACAGTTAGTCTGCCAGACGTAGACAACTGTAGATCTGCCCTCCATCTCGGGAGAAGGGCGGCCATGGCAGCGTCCCGAAACCCTTCTACCTCCCATTGGTTAGGGAATTCTCCCCTGGCCCTCAATTCCGCACGGTATCGATATACCTCGGCTAAGACCTCCGCCTGCAGTTCCCAGGGTGGGTCACCGGCCATTAGAGTGGCTGCCGCCCAAGATACCGTGCGGTACCCTCTACACGCCCTCACGCTGATCACCCTTTGCGGTCGCCTTAATAGAGTCTTGTTTTTCGGCGTGAGGGCATCCATCCACACAGGCGCCCCATAAAGTGCCATGCTCCGGATGACTCCAGAATAGAGGCGTCTGCAGGGCGACTGAGGACCTCCTTTATTTGGAAGCAGCCTTCCGAGCGCTGCTGCAGCGCCTACCAACTTAGGGGCTAGCCGAGCGAAGTGCGCCTCGAAATTCCATTTGGAGTCGAGGGTGAGGCCGAGGTACCTCATGTCTGCCCCAACCTCAATGGCTGTCCCCATCAGGGTTAACCGCGCTCCTCGTGGGGGACCCTTGCGTGGGCCGTGGAAGAGAACCGCCTCCGTTTTCTCCACAGACACTTTGAGTCCCAATAGGTGGATCCTCTCGACAACCAGTGTGGCCATCACTTGCCCTAGACGTGCAGCCTCCTCGTAGGTCCGGCCGCGAGCTGTGACAAGCGTATCGTCCGCATAACAGATCACACTGGTTCCGGGGAGAAGAGGGCCGCGCAGGAGCCAGTCAAAGCCGATGTTCCACAAAACTGGTCCCAACACAGAACCCTGTGGAACGCCGCAGCCCACATGCCGGTAATAAAGCGCCCCATCTGAGCCCTCCCAGCGGACCATCCTGTCCTGAAGGTAGTCCCTCAACAGCCGCCGAAGGTTGATAGGCACTTCATGATACCGAAGTGCCTCCATGATCGTCTCAAACGGCAGGCTGTTGAATGCATTCTTCACATCGAGAGAGATTGCAAGGACTACCTCCCTTCCTTCTATTGCCTCTTTGGATCGGATCTTAAGGGCGGTTAGAGCGTCTATTGTGGACCGCGCTGCCCTAAAACCATACTGGTTGTTTGAGAGGTCCGGTCCGACTTCATCCAGGTGGCGAACGAGGCGGTTTGCCAGAATCTTCTCCAGCAGTTTTCCCACCTCATCCAGCAGAACAATAGGCCTGTAGGCTCCGGGAGTTCCGGGTGGGCGACCATCCTTCGGAATAAGGGCGAGGCGGCCTTCTTTCCATATTTTCGGGAAGTGCCCGACACGGAGACATGCGTCAAATACTCCCCGGATAAAATCCTGAATCTCTTCCAACGCAATCAGGAGGACCTTACCCGGAACTCCATCAGGGCCCGGCGCAGTTTTTCGCCCTCTTAGACGAAACAAGGCCACGCCTATTTCCCCATCCCTTATTAGGGGAACATTTTCTGCCCCGTTTCCCTCTTCCAGCGGTCGAGAAGGGGGTGCCATCGCAGGAGGTGAATGTTCGGTCGGGTCCGGGAACAGTGCCGCAACGACCTGCTCCACCACATTTGGGTCCAGGGACTCCGTAGGTGGGACACCAGCAGCACGGATTTTTTTCCGCGCACCACGATAAGGGCGTCCCCATGGGTCCCTATTCAGGTCGCTGAGGAGCTCCTCTCTAGCAAAGGCTTTCGCCTTACATATGGCCAACTGGAGCTCCTTTTTAGCCTCACGGTAGGCACTCCACAGTTGGACCTCTGCCTCAGTCACCTCTCCGTATCCAAGAACTGACCTGGGCCGACGTTGCTTAACCTCGCATACCGCACGCAGTACGCGAGCGCCGCTGGGCCACGAGCGCTCTAAATTAAATATAGTCTAGACCTAGCGCCAGTCCGACCCAGGTTGGGCCTAGCTGAGTTTCTTGCTGGACTCTTCTCAGCTAGGCTAGGTTCAGTGAACCATCTCAGATTCGGTTGAAACCGCTCAACCAATCTCACTGGAGCGCAAACTCTTAGAGTATTCCAGTGTTCCCAACCACACGCGTGGTCGTGTCGGAGGTTTCCTCCAACCGCGCACTCCTATCGCTTTATTGGACGCTCCTATGGCCTATAAAGCCACAGTCAGGTTAAAAAAAATAGAATATTGACGTTCAATAGTGAAACACAATTGCTGTAGGTTTCAACAGGTTCAAGTTTTGTCAATTCTCCTGTTCTTTCGTTGTTTACTCCATCGCATTTCTCTGCGATTACCTAAATTACGAAACTAACGTGAAACGGATAGCTAACTATTATGTCCAATTTCGTATTAAAACCGGCCTGAGCGTCACCGATTTGCATTCGAACACAACATTGCTCTCCATCCATCCAACATCGATTTGATATTGAACTTTAAACAGTTCTCTATAAAGTTCTTTCAAATTAGACTGTGTGGTAAGATACGAGCTTGTGAATTACATGTTAGTTTTCGATTTCTGAGTGGACGAGTAAAAGTATCTATGTTAATAATCAATATATCACCGATATTATAATTCCTAGTGAAAGTTATGTAGCGATTTATATTTCTAGGCTTGGCGACGTTACCCGTATGTCGATGGAAACCGGAGCTCGGAGGCGCGAATTATGTGGCGACTACAGCGGATAAAAGAGACAAATTAGAGGAAGTTATAGTATACTAATATAATGGCATTGCTAATAAGCCATTAAAGAAGCTTGTATCACACGTAATTGACCAGATAAGAAACTGTTTTCGTGTATTAATAACTCGATATAGCACGAATATATAATTTGGTTATTAGATTTCTTTATTTTCTACTAACAGGTTAGTCCAGCATATTATGTTAGGCATAAAATGTATTTTGGTAACGATTTATTCATTTACCTAAGTGTGATTCAGATTCAGATTCAGATTCAGATTCATTTATTTCATAGATGTAAATTACAATATAAATTTGCATTCATGTCAAAAGTATACGAATTCACATCATGATCGTCAATTAAGATATAAATAATAATAATGGGATAGGATTTAAACATATTCACCGAATAAGGATCGTCATAACATAATTGGACACACAGAAAATATAAATAAAATACAAATGGAATTTAAGACAACAATTGGCAATTAAATAAATGGTTAATTCGAATGTAATTACACAATTTTAAACAAATGTCAAAAAATAATTAATCATACAATTTATAATAAAACAATTTATCAGCAAAATGTCCGTATAAGTATTATCAATTAAAAATTAAAAATGTAATTCCATGTACTCATTTACCTTTGTGTATATACGAAAATTAATTCGCCAAGTAATATGAAGTGACACCGTATACTACACATGTCATTTTAAATATAACTACAGTGTAAAACTGGTTTTTTTATACCGTTTTATTACTGGGTGTGTTATTAATTATTTTTATGCTCCAAGTTATTCTTCGACGAAAACCATGATCTACATCTACATCGATCCTAAGATAGTTTATGATATAAGCTAAACGTCCCAATGCTCAACACCTTAATGGCCTATAGATGACACCTATTGATCACCTCTGTCATTATGACTTAAGTTTGAATGTGCACTGGGTCAGTGTCGAGAATTGGTGCGTTTAACTTAATGATGCCGATTTGAAATTATTTGTCGAAAAAAGGTATTAATTTCTTTATTACTGAAGCCACCGTTTCAACTTAATATTGTTATTTAGTTGAAAGAGCAGTGATAATGAACTTAATAACGGTTTTTCGGACGCTGCATTTAATATCTCAATCGCATATAGTCGGTCAATGCCCAATACTTTCACATTTTATTGAAAACCAACAAATATCTTAATAATCAGTTGCTTCTTAGCAGATATCTGACCTCTTCGCGAGGTGGTTTAAAGAAACTTTAACACCGTGTGAATTGACGACCGCTTTAGCCTAGCTGGTAGTGACCCTGCCTTCGAAGCTGGAGGTCCCGGGTTCGAATCCCGGTCAGGGCATTTATTTGTGTGATGAACACAAATATTTGTTCCTGAGTCTTGGATGTTTTCTATGTATTTAAGTATATATTTATCTATATAAATATGTATATCGTCGCCTAGTACCCATAGTACAAGCTTTGCTTAGTTTGGGACCAGCAGGCGAATCACGTAACTTTATGTACTAACGGTAGATAGATAGATTTCAGCGGGGTAATCACGTAACTTTTTTACTACCGTTAGGTAGATTTTAATGTCAAATTCTAATTGTCAATGTCAAATTCGCCTGCAGGCGAATCACGTAACTTTATGTACTAACGGTAGATAGATTTTACTGTCAATTTTGAAGTATAAATGTATGAGCTGACAGTTAAAATTTGACATTAAAATCTATCTAACGGTAGTACAAAAGTTACGTGATTACCCCGCTGACAGTTGAAATTAGACATTTAAATCTACCTAACGGTAGTACAAAAGTTACGTGATTACCCCGCTGGTTATTGATTTGTGTAAGATTGTCCACAAATATTTATTTATTTATTTTATATTTATAATAAAATAACAAGTGAGGTACGGCATAGTGACTTACAGTCATTACCTACTAAAATCAAATATCTCTTTCAGCATATTTGCGTCCACTGCTGGACATATGCCTTTCCATTTCGTTCTGGACGCAGCGATTCTGGTCCAAGGTTGGCCCTGCCGTCTTTCTGACGTCACCCGACCATCTGGCTTACGGTCAAAATAAATAAATAATAAATAAATAAATAAATAATAAATAAATAAATAAATATTAGAGGACAATCTTACACAAATCGAACTAGCCCCAAAGTAAGCTCAAGAAGTCTCGTGTTATGGGTACTAGACGACGATATATTTAATAGATATAAATACTTAAATACATAGAAAAAACAAATATACCTAACAATAATTATGGTACTATTTAAATTAGCTACTATAAGTTTGGCCTTTATGTTGTTTGTCAATTGCCTACATAGTAGATTGTTTGACAAGGGTCTAAAATGAGTCTTACTTCATTCGGGAAAATAACTATCTCGTGGTAATATGGCTTTTAGACCAGAGTTATACACTCTACTTTTCACTTCGATTGCGAGAAAATAACTAAATAAAGGTTAACCATCCAAAATTAACAATAAATTCCACGGCGAACTTATATATAATTTGGCAGCATGGTTTTTTTTTAAACTGCTTTGACACACAAAACATAGACACCGCGGTTTGCGCGCAACATTCACGTACAAAAAAGCCAACTCACCTTCATTTGAGCGCTTCAAAGTGTTGCTGGAACGAATTAATCACTTTTTTATTGTGAAATAGGGACTACTACAAACTTAATCTTTAGACTCTTTAAAGAAATGAATTCTGTTTCCTGATTGGTCGACTTTAGTAAATCTGTATTCTGGTTGGTTAATACCCAATACCAAATATTTGTTAGAGTTAAATTAGTGTTCTGTTACTGGTGGATTTAATAGGTGAAGTATTTTGATTTGGTCAAATTCAAATGTTTTGTAAATCATAAATATGTATTCATATTTTCCCTAGGGGTTAAATGTACTAGTTTAGACCCGCTTGACAAGTCTAATATGACACACTTTTCGAGCATGAGAAGTGAAAAAAAATGTTTTTCAAGATTTTGTTCTAACGTTTTATCGGCGCAATTGATATGTACTCATGCAAAATTACAGTTTTCTAGTATTAACGGTTACCGAGCCAAGTCGCGGATGGACGGAGGGACATGGCGAAACTATAAGACTCGGTTTTATAAAGATCCGTTAGACCTTATGTCGGTTTGTTATGTCAAAAAATGTACTGAGTTACTGAAATTTGATCTGACATTTGGTCTAACAGATCTCTATAAAACCGAGCCTAAGTGTTCCATGTTTACTACGAACCATAAAAACATATAACGGTAATGAATGCATACCTTTTGTTATTGATAACGGTTTTATTGAGATAAAATGTGGTCATTGATATTATATTTCCAGTTTGATAACTATGAGAAACTGATAACATAAATAAAAACATATTTGTTCGACCCAACTGATGTGTATAAATAATATGTATTGTATTACATTGCTTATTATGATTTCAGCGTTTGAGATCGCAACAACATATTAACTAATTTGTATATAGATTATCAGATGAGTCGCTGTTAAGTTCCCTGCGTCAATAACCTAAACAAGAAACTATGCATTCGATAACAATTTGGAAATTATCAAGACGACCGAACTATACAACCAATATCAACCACATATACCCGTACTCCGAGGTGCCCTATATCGGCGAATACAATCTAGTCCGACTGCCGCTATCTTCGACGAATCTAATAGATCATGTGGATTACTGGGGCGAAGGCAAGATCGAGTCTCAATCCGGGGTCAGCGGCTTCGCAAACAGCTACAACGTGAACCACCAGTACCAGCTCGTCAGCAACGGACCCGACAAGGACAGGAAGATACCCAACAGGATACCTGTCATCAGCTACACCAACTGCAATACTGCTAGCTACATTAAGGACAACAGCGTCAAACTTGTCACTCTAATGGGCGCTCCTATAAACAAAAGCTGTGCTAAGGATATAGCAAGAATGGTTAATTATGAAAGAGGTAGTGTAGTTGTGTTTGGCTTCGACGAGAAGCAGCAAGATGTTAAGAATGTCAGTGAAGAATTAAATGGGAAAGGTTTACTTTATTGTGATGGTTATGAACTTCCAGAAGCGCTAAAGGGCTTGACGCTGTTCGGCGATAACAGTCATAGAGCATACACGAACATAACTGAGATGGGTGAAGAATTACGTAAAAGAGTCGTAGCGGGCAATTATGATAGCGCTGTCAATCTCAGTTTAACTTTGAATGGAAGCGGTAATGGATCTGTCATCGCTGACGTTGTTAGAAAATTATTGGATGATGGAGCTAAAAACACAATGGAGTTCGCTTATAAGTTGTGGAATAATTCAAACGAAATTGTCACTAATTACTTTCCGGTGTCCTTCAAATTAATCTACAAAGGCAGCTTCGTTAAAATCATGGGAAAGAAAAACTTCAAAACCATCAAACTAAACGAGAGTGGAAGTAATGAAGGTAGATTTGCATGGTGTGATAGCAAGGACAATAGCAGTGGCGCAGTTCGTTGGGAATTCTATCCAATTTGGGAAAATAACAACGTGTTTTTCAAGATTAAGAACACCGAGCAAAACTTATTTCTCAAGGTAGATGACAATGCTGATGAAAAAGGGAATAGAAAGATTTTGGGTTCAGAAGCTTCTAATGATGTCCAATACCAATGGGCACTTGAACCTTTTAGGGCAGATGACAATTTACTGTTTTATATTGTGGATCGTAAATACAAGCTGAAGTTGAAAGTGGATATAAGTCCACAATCCCACCTTTACGGTAGCGGAGATATAAAAGACTTGGAGGATTTTAAGTGGTTCATTTCTCCGTGGGAATAGGTATAGGACTAAAGTTGGAAGACAATTTATAGACACAAATAAGACACGTAATACAAATAATAATGTTTTTAGGGTTACCGTACCAAAATGGTAAAAAAAAAACATATGGTTTCACTTTGTCTGTCTGTCTGTCTGTCACATTGCTAATTATCTGAAAGACTACTTACCCTATCGATTTCAAATCTATGCACAGATCATGAGTTTTTTAAATATTAGTTTTATGTGTTGTGTTCCTGGAAGTGAGCAAGGTTGCCAGAACACTCGAGGATGCACTGTGTTGAGAGTGAGGGACCTAAATTTGTCCCTTCTGCTGTCAACACAATGCATCCTGAAATTTTATAAAGGGTCGACAACCGTACCCACTAGGACCTCTGCGGTATTAACCCTCGCTGTCGTATATGGCGGCATCGTGAGATCGCTGTCATTCTACCGATGCCCCCACAAATATTTGCCCTCGCCGAATTCAGAATTGAGAAGAAAAACATTACATTGAGACCAAAATACCGTGTTGTATCTATATATAAACGGAAGTCCATTGCTATAATTTTCCTGATTAGCTAAATCAACATCATCTCATAAAAATGCTAAGTTATTTAAATAGAGGGCATCGGCCAAAGAATTACACTTTCTTTAATATTTGATACATTTTAATAATCCGTCGAACCAGTAGCAGGCTGCATGATGTAATTAAGGTTCTAAATTCCATTAAAAAATAAAAATACCTTAGTTTTTCAAGACTCTCTTCTTATCCCACATTTTGTTATAATTGTAAACTCGAAATTATTATTCCTTCTTGAACTGTAAATTAATATTTTGACATGAAAAATGTATTACTTATTATAGTCAGACTTTCTTAAATTGTAAATTAATATTTTGACATGTAAAAGTGCCCTTGTGGCCTATTTGCAGAATAAATGTTTGTATTTGTATTTGTATCCCACATATTGAATTCACGAGAAAACCAAATCTCTGTCAACGTTAAAATAGGGTCTCTAGGCTAGTTACGCGGCCTGCGTCAGTTCCTGCCCGGTCTGCGTCAGTTTTCAGGCCTTCTGAAGAACGAAGTTTTTTCAATTAAAGATATTTACATATTTACACGCTCTAAAGAAATAGTGAGTCGTATTATGCTGCGTTTTAATTAGTATGTATGTATGTATGTATGTATGTATGTAAGCACTTTATTGTACACAATAACAGGTTAAAACAATATACATGTCACATAAGATTAGAGTACAAAGGCGAACTTATCCCTATGAGGGATCTCTTCCAGCTAACCTTTGAGGGATTGGGAGAGTGGGAGAATGAGATAGACAAACTTACACAATGTACTAAAACGTTTAAATAAGGAAACTTATAGCTAAAACCGAAACTAAATAATTATAGTAGCTATTGAATGGGAATATATTAAAACAGCAATAAAATATCCTTTCAGTTCATCAACTCATCCAAGTGGCCGCAAACTGGCGCATCAAATAAACCCACCTACCGACCCTATAAGAAATTAATTTTCTTACATAAATGTATCAATACATTAAAAATTAAGTCATAAGTCATTTATTCATAAAGCCAATTTACACGTTATAATTTAAAATGTAAATTATTGTAAACTATGATGTAAATTAACTGTGATGATTATTATTTTTAACTAGCTTTTACCCGCGACTTCGTTCGCGTGAACTTCTACTGACTATTCCTTGCCCTTGGTAGATAAATGCCGGTTAGGTTATAAACTACTTAACTTTGAGTGATTCACACTCCAACGTTTTTACGTCTTAAAGTTACAAACTTACAAAGTTTCTAATTTATATAGGTAACTATATTAGGAAGTGAAATGGGCCCTCTTGTACATGAAAGGAAGCATGTGTCCTGAAGAAAATAGGCGGATAATGAAACAAAATGAGTATGATTTATCAATACCTATATATAGGTACGTAAGTATGTATGTTGGTAATAGGTACTGGCTAAGTAAGTCAGATGTTAAATACATATTTCATTCCAGGCCGGAGAACGCCGTCGACTCGATACCATATAGCATTTATGCGTATGAATTATTTTTGATGATTTCTTATACTATGTAACAAAACACTAATGACTGCTAAAAACTACCTCATCACATCCATGTAGCATAGTGGTGTCACGGTTTGATGTTGCGTACGTCTACACATACGTTCTTGTTCGATGACGTTACCCAATTCCCTACTTTCCGAGCCTTAGTACTAACATGCTCAATGTAGCGACTACAGGGGAAGACATTATGTACAATCGAACCTGTGACATCCTGACATACGCAGCCAATCGCTTTAACTGAGCTGTCTGAACAATCAGTAATCACACTCGGTTACCAAGTCCTTCAACCAGTTCTCTCTTACAAAGTCTAGGGAGGCTTACGCAGAGTGACATCTACCAAAAGGACTCGCGCTTCCTTAACTTCAATGTATAATTTTCGTTAACAGATGTCACTGCTTAAAACAATATTTATTTATTTTATTATTTTATTGATTTAAACTTTATTGCACAAAAAGAATATAACTACAAAGGGCGGACTTAATGCCATGACGCATTCTCTACCAGTCGACCATAGGACCAAACAGAAACTAGCAAATGTGGGTGCAATGAGAAAATAATTCATAAAAGTTAAACGATTTCGAAAGAATAAACATACATATAATCGTAACTAATATACATTTACCTCGGAATTATATATCCAAATACATACATAAATATAAATATATATATATATATATATATATATATACACACAAATATATACTACTGCATAAGTACAGGGGATACTAACTGATTAGTTTACGCTAGACTTGTTCTAGCAGGTGCTTGAAGAGCATACGTTTGAAAGCCAACTTGCTTGGGGCTTGTCTTATTGTCACAATAGTAATATTTTTAAGTATCTACACACACAATTATCATATTACAATTATATTTAAAAAAAAACCTTTTAATTCCAAGAAATTCGAAACAAAGCCTGATAAAACTGGCGGACAGCTGAAGACCGAATTTAGGTGGACGCTGGACGACCATAGGCCAAAACTTCTTCATATACCTACTACTTGTATCTCCCAGTGATTTTATTGTTTATAACTAATCAGCTAGGTAATCACTGTTTTCATGTTACCTACATTAAATTAGTATTTTGGATAAGTTGACCTATTGGTATTTTGATTAAACAAAAAGATTTGTAAGTTTCTATGGACCCAAAATTACGTCCACCGCACGATCGCGACAACACGGACACATATAATCCCTATTCGTCCCGATACCGCTGCATACCGGATAGAGTCAGTCTGACCCAGGTCGGGCCTAGCTGAGTTCCTTGCTGGACTCTTCTCAGCTAGGCTAGGTTTAGTGAACCAGCGACAGAACTCCCAGTAGTCTGATTCCAACCACACCTCACATTTGATTGAAACCGCTTAACCAATTTCACTGGAGCGCACACTCTTAAAATAAATATTCCAGTTGCAGTGTTTAAACCGCCCGTGTGATCGTGTTGAAGGTTTCTCCTGGATTTTCCCCAGGCCACTCTCCAAACAAACGCGCACTCCTATCGCTTTATTGGGCCCGGCCTATAAAGCCAGTCAGGTCCAAGAAAAAAAAACCTGTTTTATATTTCTCAACCGTCCGTTTAAAAAAAAAAGAATAGAGTGGAGTGGAAATTCTATAACTTTTATGTAGGCATATGTCGAAGCGCTGGTCAGTCAATGCTGACAACAATCGTCTACGTCTAATTTATTTAATCTCCAATTTTATAAACAGTAAAGTTAATTAGGCTCAATGGGTCAGCAAGTTTTGATTTAAAACGCAAGCGCTTTAGAGGGTGTAAGTCAGTACCTAAATAACGCAAATCTATTATGTTTTACTTACGATTATACATGTATGTAATTAATAGAACTTCAGGTACTGAAATGCGGTAAACATTCACATGAGTTGCTTTGGTTTTGAGATAATTAAGCTATAAGTGTCACAAATATCCGAAATCTTTCATAATAATAGCTCATCATAATCAATTGATAGCGACATTACTTATTTTATAACTACGATGGTAAAAATAAAAAAATTACATGTAAATACCTACTTTATCTTAGCAGCTATAAGACTCAAATTATTCAATTGTGCAAGTAGTAAATAATCTACATTAACTTCGTATCGATTTTAACGTATGGGCACGTCTCTGACACGCCAAACGTCAAATATCGTGAATTTACAACAGTCTACACTCGCCTCACGATACGTCCTTATTGTATCTTGACCCTACGATTCGTGACAACTATGTGCATATTCGGAGGTCAGACTTAAACTGGTTCATCTGAGACAAATTTTCGTAAGTCAGCGGGTATTGTAAATATTCTACATGATTCTGGATCTATGAAATTCAACTTCCACCCCCGAATTTATCTATTTGAGGGATGATGAAGGGATAAAAATTATCCTATATGTTAATCCAGGCTATAGACTCGTTGTGTACCAAGTTCCATCATAATCCGGTCAGCCGTTTTTGCGTGATTGAATAACAAATATATAAACATCTAAACATACGCACTTTCACATTTATAATATTAGTGGGAAGAGTGGGAATTAGTGGTATTTTGTAGACCTTCAGATGACACCGTTATCACACTCGACCACTCTAACAACGAAGATATATCAGATATAGGTAGACGAAGTTCAAGGCACTGGTTTGACAATGTTGACAACAACTGACTAACATAATTAAGTCTCTCATTTCAAACAGTTACAATGGGTTGAGGGATTTTTGGTTATTTGTCGTTAGTCCCCTGAGCACTTTTTTACCCTCCGTTTTTTCACATATTATCTATTTATTATTGTACAATTTTTGAATGGGATTCTTTTTATTTTGTTTCCAATTGTATGCTTACCAATTTTCAAGCCTTTACTTTATTAATTGAAGGACTTGTCATACAAAGTTCAACCCCTCTTTTTACCCCCTTCCATCCCCAATCTGTATGATTTTTATAGCCTATAACCTGTCCGAAGATCAATTAAACTTATTAGTGAAGGTTGTATTGAAATCTATTGGCTAGTTTTCGCGTGATGGTGAGACAAATAAACAGACAGACAAACAGACACAAATTCTAAAAACCGTTGAAATGTGTTCTGTTATCGATTCTAAGACCCCTCCATCGATTTTTTTGCTAATATCTTCAATGTACAGATTTTCGAACCTCTACAGCTTTATTATATGTATAGATTGATATGGATAGATTTTGACTTGTAAAATTGCCCTTGAGGCCTATTTGCAGAATAAACGTTTTGATTTTGACTTGAAAATAGATCTTTGTTGCTACGATAAAATAAATCAAATTAGCATTAAGAATATGAAAGTGTGCCTGTCTGTACCGATGACTTTTGTAAAGGTTGTTTAGTAGGTTTGAAACCTCTGGAACACTGGAATACTCTAAGAGTTTGCGCTCCAGTGAGATTGGTTGAGCGGTTTCAACCGAATCTGAGGTGTGAGTGGAATCGAGCTACTGGGAGTTTTGTCGCTGGTTCACTAAACCTAGCCTAGGTGAGAAGAGTCCGGTAACTCAGCTAGGCCCGACCTGGTTCGGACTGACTCTACCCGGTGTGCGGCGGTACCGGGACGAATAGGGACTATATGTGTCAGTGTTGTCGCGATCGCGCGGTGGACGTCCCCGCCGGCGGGAGGTACAAAAGTGTAAACATGATTTTGAAACATCGACTGTACATATAACTGACGTAGGCATAAGCCGATTTGAAAACCGTAGCTCGAGCGACCCAGATGTCTTCTAACGGTCATTGTATTCAAAGTAATTTTTAAATGATAGCCGCTCCGCTCACGCCAATCACTTGGATAATCATTGGTAAAATGGCAAATAACAAAATCACACACACTCGCACTTGCGACTCCTCTGGTGTTACAGGTGTTTATGGGCGACGGTAATTGCTTACCGATCCGTCTGCTCGTTTGCCCCCCATAACATAAAAAAAACAATGTAATTACCATTCCAAGAGGATCCAATTTTGATCGTAGTTTTTATTAATGTTTAGTTCTGCTTAGATTAGGTAAAATAATGTTACTAACATTTAGATGGCTGAGTAAAAAAATAAAGAGTGTTTCTTTCGCCAACAAACTGTGATGAAGTTTGGCGAAGGTATAGTGTAAACGAATGTAAACTTTTTTTGTAAGAAATTAATTTAAAAAAAAAGATTATTATTAATTGATTTTATTTTTATATCCATTAATTTATGTTTAAGTTTAAGCCGTTGTCTCCCGGCGGAAAAAATAAAAAATAGCATTTTTTGTAATGAGCCCGGGGATCCCAGGGACCGGTACACGACGGGTTTAGTTCTTTAAGCAGGGACGCTACCGCGAACAGCAATCGAAGTTTTCCCTCTCTGTCGCACTTACGTCCGAACGTGCAAGTGCGACAGAGAGGGAAAACTTCGTTTGCTGTTCGCGGCAGCGCCCCAGTATATGTCAATAGCTAAGTGTATTCCTTAAATCATTGGTTGGTACCTTATTAATACTTTTCCTGATAAACTATTAGTTAAAAAACGAATTATATAACTACAAAAACACAATTAAATAAAAATAAATAATTAATAAATATCAAAGGACAATCTTACACAAATCGAACTAGCCCACAGTATGCTCAAGATGGCTTGTGTTATGGGTACTAGACGACGATATATTTAATAGATATAAATACTTAAATACATAGAAAACATCCAAGACTCAGAAACAAATATTCATGCTCATCACACAAATATTTGCCCTGACCGGGATTCGAACCCAGGACCGTCAGCTTCACAGGCAGGTGCACTACCCACTAGGCTAAACCGGTCGTCAAATAATTGAAAGGAAACAATGACGTAACAAAAATTTACATTACTTTCCATGTACAAATGTATTGAATAGCTAAATCATGATCGATTTATTGATGTAAATTAGAGGAATGCGCAAGTTTTTAGCGCATACCACAAAACTTGGCGTTCAAAAGAATGCGTTACATACTCTGTTATTAAAGCGTCAATCAAGCGAGCAATCTTGTCAGTATCACGTGTATACGAGCATATAGCTAAGGAATAGGGTTCGAAATTGTGTAGATATTTTAGGACGTTGTTCAACACGGCACAACGCACCAGAGACATCAGCTGGCCATCGGACAATGCCCTACGTGTATAGACGTAACATCACCGCGCCAACCTAGCTAGGATGATCACGTTTATGTCAGAGTATATGTCATTTGTCGCTCTTGCACTTACATATGCATTTTACCTAATAATACTAGTAATGTATATTGCAGGAGAGTATGGACGTACTACTCGTAGCTAAGTAATTAACATAAAATGTAATTAATTTTCTTTTTTGAAATAAACAGTTCAAATTTAAATTTTTTTTTTTATATTTGCTAGTAAGGGATGAATGCTACATGTCCAATATAAACGCGCTCACCCTAGCTAGGCAGCATCACCTATTTGACTGCCGGAAATAGAAACCGGAGCAAAGCAAGTGGTTCAAAAATGTAATCCTGAGCGTAGTGTGTGTTGCAACACACAAGAGGTAAAATAATTTTGCAGCCGTGTATAACACAAATATTTTGGCCTCACTGAAGCGAGGAAAATACTACATAAGAAAAACAACTGAAATATATAAAATATGTTAAATTAACTAGTACACAAATGACAAGGGTAGGAAAAAAACACACTAGATGGGCGAAAATTGTTTTGTCTCGATTGACTGGACTTTACATGTTATTATGTTAAAAAAAAGTAACTATTAAGACTTTCAGATTTCAAATATTATTTGCACTCTTGTGGATAAAATGTAGTTTTGCTATCTGTTTTTAAAGAATAAAAATGGGTTTTCCGAGTTGGTGAGGTGAAAATACAATTACATATTTCAAAAATCTGATGGTATGGCAAGATTGATAAGTTTCTATACCACGTCGGTGGCAAGCAAGCTGACAGCCCACGTGTGGTCACCGTCACCTATGGACGTTTGCGTCACTCACGCGTTTCCCGACCCGTAAGAAAGCTTCTCCCACCAGTGATGATGAGGAACATGGCTGCTGTAATAAGTAACGTAGCTTCCTTATTTGGTGTTAAGATTTTATGAGCTATAAAACCAAATTTAACCGGAGTTTTTTCTTATGAATTGCAACATACCTAATTATTACAGCAACGGGACGGATATAAATGGATCACTGTCAGTAGAAAAAACAAAAGTTGTCCCTCCCGTGGTCAATAGCTTATGTGCGGGTAAGCCATATTTTTACTACATAGATTTATAGTTATGGAGACACTGTTTATGGCGGCTACTAGACCAGTCCAATATTAAGCTTTGTACCCCTTTACTTTTGATATGTCCACCGAAAAGACGCGAACCTAAATCTGACAATGACCCATCTTTACGTCAATTAAACTGTTTGTTCAACTTGTTACTTTAGTTAGATTCAGGTGAAAGTATAACATATATATGTCGATTCGATCCACATTGGAAGACGTAGGTTTCTAAAATATAACTGTTCAAAGAATTATATTATTCATCGAGCGAGCAAAGCGAGCGACGCGACGCGTCTCCGTTTCACCCAGACTAACGCCAGACTCGACATCAAATAAAAATTCGACCGCGCGAGATGGTCTTATACACTTTGTGTAAGAGCTATAGAGAAAGACATCATTTGTTGTCCGTATCATAGTATCACTTTTTTATCTACCACAAACAATTTTGAAATGACTTTGTGACAGACAAACGATTCATCATCATTAAAACTTAAGAGCTTCGCTCTTGTCGGTGGAGTAACCGCCACTCTTCTCTATTCATTGCCAGTTTCTTGACTTCCCCATACGAATCGGCAACTTCCTCCCTCACTTGGTTAAAGTAAGTCGGTCTAGGTCTTCCTCTTCCTCTCCTCAGACAAACGATTACCCACCCAATTTAAGGAGGTTATTTATGGGAAACCGTCAGCCATTTTACAATAAACCGATGTCTCCACCATGCCGTGGTATACTAAATGTCACCTATTATCGCATTGTGTCCGCTTTTCCGCAAAACCGGCCATTCATTAAATCCATGTTTCCGTGCGAATGGAACTAGGAACTGAATGAGGGCGGGACCGGCCATTGACGACTCACTCGGACAACTTTGAATAAAGCGTTCATCTTCTTTTTTTTTTAACCTGACTGTGGCTTTATAGGCCGGGCCCAATAAAGCGATAGGAGTGCGCGGTTGGAGAGTAGCCTGGGGAAAATCCAGGGGAAAACCTCCGGTACGACCACGCGTGTGGTTTGGAACACTGGAATACTCTAAGAGCTTGCGCTCCAGTGAGATTGGTTGAGCGGTTTCAACCGAATCTGAGGTGTGAGTGGAATCGAGCTACTGGGAGTTATGTCGCTGGTTCACTAAACCCAGCCTAGCTGAGAAGAGTCCAGCAAGAAACTCAGCTAGGCTCGACCTGGGTCGGACTGACTCTACCCGGTGTGCGGCGGTACCGGGACGAATAGGGACTATATGTGTCACTGATGTCGCGATCGCGCGGTGGACGTCCCCGCCCGCGGGATCGTTCGTTGGTGTTGACTAGAATCTCCAAAGATCACATAGGAGAGGGGGTCTACAGGTGTCCCAAAAAAACTTACGTGATTTCTGGTTAAGCCCTAACAACAAACACATTAAAGACTACACGGACTTACAAGTTTATATGCCTAAATCGTTATAATCATAAAAACATTAAACACCGATTAATCTTTTATAGTTATATAGCTTCTACCGCTACTTTTAAAGGTTAGATACTCGGTTTCTGGGCTGCGTGGTTCCGTTCCGTAGGTATAGTCAATAGTAATTCTAATACCTAATTTGTAATACCTGTGATAATATCACGATTGGCTACATAAGTAGGGGAATTTTTGAACCTGACTGTGGCTTTATAGGCCCAATAAAGCGATAGGAGTGCGTAGAGTGAGAGTGTGGCCTGGGGAAAATCCAGAGGAAAACCTCCGACACGACCACGTGTGTGGTTTAGAACACTGGAATACTCTAGAGTATGGTCATGTAAACTCATGGTAAAGGCAGTGGGCATCTATGTGTGATGAGCACGATATACACACGGAACGCCCATAAACACATATTGGTAGTATAATAACACAGATTATGTATACGGACGTTAAGTAATCCATCTATAAAGTAATGCTGTATTTTACATCCGTACTGTGTTCACACAGTCAGCGTCTCGCATTATATATAATAAACTAACGTTTTTTCCGCGAGAAAGCCGCAATGGCAGTTTTACAAGTCAAAATCAACTAGCGTCTTTAAAAAACCACTGCCAAGAAGAAAAATCGGAACAAAACTGGAGCCAGTAATATTCTCCCAAAAATATGCTTATTACAATGATAATTCTTAACCTACTTAAAATAAGAAGTGGTATGGCTGCGGTCTTCTGGGTAAAATAGCATTTTTGGAGATTATAAAATAATAAATAAAATAGATAAATATTAGAGGACAATCTTACACAAATCGAACTAGCCCCACAGTAAGCTCAAGAAGGCTTGTGTTATGGGTACTAGACGACGATATATTTAATAGATATAAATACTTAAATAAATACAAAACATCCAAGACTCAGAAACAAATATTCATGCTCATCACACAAATATTTGCCCTGACCGGGATTCGAACCCAGAACCGTCAGCTTCACAGGCAGGTGCACTACCCACTAGACTAAACCGAATCAATCCAAAGATTATCAAAAGCTCTATGTAAATTATAATAGCGGGTCTTCGCGATTTTCACAATAATTAACGTCAATACATACTCATCGTTACTAAACTAGATGAAACTTAAATCAATTATGTACCGCTATTTTTAATCCATCTTCTATAATGTTTCGGCACCTGGCCGGATGATGTCCATACATTCTTAGCACTTTGTTATTTAGAGATAAGGTTTAAAAGGGTATACATATTTATGGTGCTGACTTAACAACCAGACCCGAGCTCCCAATAACGACCTTGGATTGGAAACTTAATGGTCCATCATATGCATAATTCATGCCATGAGTATATTTAGAAAGATATGAAAGTAGAAATCTCCATTGTTACATCAAATATGGTCAGTGTCCTCTAGGGCTCGCATAAACTCTCGCTCTTACAAGGCCCTTAAGGGCCTCCTAGCTCTAAAATGACCTTCGATCTGTAACTTTTTTTTATACAACGCCGGTGGCAAACAAGCGTACGGTCCACCTGATGGTAAGCGGCCGCCGCAGCCTATAGACGCCCGCAACTCCAAAGGAGTCACGTGCGCGTGGCCGACCCTTTATAAGATTTGAGGATGCACTGTGTTGACAGCAGAAGGAACACTTTTAGGTCCGTCGCTCTCAACACAGTGCATCCTCGGGAGCTCTGGCAACCTTGCTCACCTCCAGGAACACAACACTACATACTTGTATTTGTATAATAAATAATGTTATTATGGCTGTGGTCTTCTGCAAGGCTGGCTACTTCCCCAGGGCTGCTTCAAATTCGAGTAAGATGACATTTTGCGGTGCCCTACCTCTCTTCAAACTCTCCGTTTTCTCATGTTTTATGGCTCATCGCTAAGAACAAAACGGTATACCCAAATAGTATATCATATTTACTTCAAAACTCACTATCTTCGAGATATATCGCATCAAAGTTGCCTTGTTAAACTCATAAAATAATTTACTGTTAGAAGAGAGATGAGACTGATCGATCCCACAGTCAAACTGTGCAAACGGTTTTGTGGGTCTATGTACTTGTTTGTGTTGTATTATTATTTCTTAATAAAATAAATAATAATAAAAATAATAAACCTTGGCAAGTGAAGGGCAAAAAGCTAGTTTTTTTGACATAACTTTTGTGAAGATGAGTTAAAAATAAAAATTGTTAGAGACGTCAATAATGAACAGTTATATTGACGTCTCTAACAACGAAAGAGATTTTCATTTTCTATTCATTTTCTCCAACCGTTTGGCTGTAAAACCTGTGCGACAGACGACGAACGGACGCGCGATTGAAAACAATAAGGTTCCGTTTGGACCCTTCGGGTACGGAACCCTAAAAAAATAAAACTTGATGTTGTTCCACGTAATAACATCATGTGTGTAATATCTGTTTAGCCCAATGGTTGGCTGGTAGAGAATGCCATTTGGCATTAAGCCCGCCATTTGTACAATTTGTGTATTTTGTGCAATAAAGTTTAAATAAATAAATAAATAATAATAACGCAGGCAAGTAAAAGGGACAATGTTACAGATATTATATTACGAGTGATATACCATGGAGGGATATCTAGAGGAAAGTATTAATCTGCTCTAGAAAGCGGATGATGCGATAGCTCTACGTAGTGGAATTTTACATGTACCGTGGCTAAGTTGATTAGAGCTGTGTCTAGACTGATTTATTGCGTACCGATTTCTATGATTACAGGAAAGTTCGTAGAAAGTCATAGGGAATAGTGAACAATAATCTTAATTGGAATTTTATTATTTATTTGAGAGCGCTCGTGGCCCAGCGGCGCCCGCGTACCGCGTGCGGTATGCGAGGTTAAGCAACATCGGCCCAGGTCAGTTATTGGATGGGTGACCGCTTTGAGTGGTTATTAACAGAGATCGGACAAATTTGCGTCGTTGCTCGCAATAATGTGGACATGACTCCAAAATTAATCATTTATTCCAAATTTACTCCAAAATTAATCGCTACGCTCAGGATTCTATTGTAGAATCTTGAGCTTAGCGAGGGATTCAAGTGTTTACGCCCAAGACGGAAATAATTTTGCTACCGTGTGACACATACTGCTTCAAACCGTCTATGAGGCCCGCTGCTAAAAACATGAAATATCTTACAAATGATTTTACTACAGAATGTCACATACAGCTTTACACACCTTCTATGAGGAAAAGAGTCATTGTTGCCCTCAAATGAGGGAAGAAAACTACAGCTTTGATCCCTCATTCGGAGCCAACAATAACTCTTTTCTGAATAGCAGGTGTGAAAATAACATTTGCCATCCAGCTCACATTATTTCCTACGTCCACAAACAAACGCCATTAAATCATTGTCAATTAAACAAACAAATAAATCTCACTATCGTTTTCTATTTCTCTTAACATGACTGTTAACCACTTTCGCTGATACAACACCACAATAAAAGTGAGACAGGCGAATAAAGCGGAGTCATTATGTCATGAACTTCGCAGAATGCGGCTACACCATCCTTGACCAAACGTGTTTAAAATGACAGCTACGTGACTTGACAAACCGTTGAAAATATTATACACCTTAAGCAGAAGGAATAGAGATCGTATTAAATAACGCAAGTCATACGGAGAAATTTTCCTTGTTGGAAGACAATTGAAGGTTGCTGGTTTTAACAATCGATTATCTTTTCAGCGGTTTTCATTTGTTTGTCAGTTTTTTTTAAATTAGGTTAGTAGCTCACTCTTGAGTGACAATACTAACAATCATTGTATTGATATTATATTCTTGATTAGAGAATTGTGTAGTAGAATTTTTCAATACAAAAAGCGGTTTTCCACCCCCTTAGGCACTGGTCCCACCGCCGGCGAGTAGCGAGTAACCTCATAGTAATTCTACTCGTTTTCTCGCTTAAGCGAGTAGAATTACTATGTTACGCCGGCGAGCAGCGAGTACTCTAAGGCACTGGTCCCACCGTCGGCGAGTAGCGAGTAATCTCATAGTAATTCTACTCGCTTGAGCGAGAAAACTAGTAGAATTACTATGAGAGTACTCGCTGCTCGCCGGCGGTGGGACCAGTGTCTAATAGTAATTCTACTCGTTTTCTCGCTTAAGCGAGTAGAATTACTATGAGGTTACACGCTACCCGCCGGCGATGGGACCAGTGCCTTATCCTGGACCTCTTTGCATGATTTTTGGAAATGTTGTAGATATTATTAAATACTACGTTTAAACGTTTTGATTTTTGGAAAAAATTGAACAGAAGTGAAAATATGGATTCTTCAAGATTAGTCTTTTAACTCGAAAACGTCACCCTAGATTTTTTGCTATTATTTCATAAACGAGAAATAAATACCAGAAAATCAAAACGTATAAACCTAGTTAAGGATGTAAGGAATCAATCAAGACTAAAATTACCTCATTTGAGGGTTAAAAGGGTGGAAAATATTGCCGCCAGAAGCACTAGTTCTACGAGAAAGACGCCAAACGGGCGACGGCGACGGCTCCCTCGATCGCACGATGCGCGGGCGCAAGACCCCGACGGGCGAAACAAAAAGAATATTCCAAAATGCCTGTTCTTGCTCCGCACGATAGTTTCATGATAGTCTAAAGGGAAAAAACGGTCTATGAGAAAACTGTATGTGACAGATATAAAGACACTGAGTATTTCAGTGTGTCTAATAGTGTCTAATTATAGGTTATTCAAGCAAAATCATGTAGAGTTACCGGCGATAAATATTGCACACCGGTCTTTGGAAACTGAGGGGAGGTGGGGGGACTTTGAAATCCGATTTTCGTATAGTGCCGTCCCTTCCACTCTCGTGTTATACACCATACGAGTGAAAGGGATGGCACGATTCAAAGTTCGGATTAGCCCCTCTGACTCCGTTAGTTTCGGTTTCGGAGAGCGTTGTCACACACTACCTATGTGATTTTTTCAATCTTCGTCTTCAAAATATAAAGTTTACATGTCATGGATTTGAAGTAAACTAATTTAGTCCATGAAGTGCACTATTAATTGGATATGAAACATCAATGAATAAATACGATAATTTATTGACGGTCGCTGGTGTTCGGACTTCGTCGTAAACAGCCAATTGTCTCTCCAAAGACCGGGTACTGTACCGAAATTTAAAATTTTTATATTTCACTATACACAAATACCAGCCTATATTATGCCATTTGCCCTAAGTCAAACAATAGAAACATTAGTAAATTATAAAACACACAACAATCAGCATGTAAAAATTAAATTTAACGTAATAAACATAATAATAATCGTCATATATCTGTCATCTATTGTCACTTCTGAATATCAATATAGTTTACAGGGCTCGTTCTCCAAAAACTTTTACTCTGGCTGTATACCGAAATAATACTTCATATTATAAACATGCTTATATAGTAATTATACATACATACTTTATACTTATATGTATGTATAATTGGGCGTATTATGGCACTAGTTAGGACAAAATCATGGAAAACGAACAATTAAGATGCAACTTTCTCAGTCGATAGCATTCCGCTGATACACAAACTTGCTATTTACCAAACGAAAAAATATAAAAATAAATAAATATTTTTTTTTTTTGGACAATCTTACACAAATCAACCTAGTCCCAAACTAAGCAAAGCTTGTACTATGGGTACCAAGTGACGATATACATACTTATATAGATATTCCAAACATCTGCATTCGTAATCGCCGTGCTAGCTTCCTTGCTTTGCCCAAAATACGTACTAATTATGGTAAAAAAACTGTTACGTTTGAAGGTGCGCTGCTGTACAATAAAATACCGGCTGAAATTAAAAATGTGAACTCATTCAACGCATTCAAAAAGGCACTCGCTGAATCTGAATATATCCTAGCAAACTATTAAATTTGGCATTTCCGGGTTATAATAAGTAAATAAATAAATTTATGAGCTGAATGGGTGAATAAGCTTGTCTATAATTAGTACACTACCTACCTGTATTGTTTCCATGTTTTGCATGACTTAATTCTTGTTGTTACTATTATGTTTTAATTTTTATTTTTTATTTTTTTATTACTTTATATTACTGTATGTGTTGTCTACCTTAAATATGATTTTGCATTCTTGCGGTGACAACAACCAAGTCGAATACATGTATTTGTCTATAACCATGTTCTCATGGAAGTGATTGTAGATCTTATATGAGAATAAATGTCTTTAAACCTAAACCTGATATTGATATTCAGCTACATCGCCGATCACAATCAGAGCAAGTTCGTCCAACCATCTAACGGGACGTGAATCATTTTCCACACTAACCTACTTGCAATTATACGAAACGTTTATAAAATGTTTTAATCGTCGCGTGCGCACACTCGGTTTGGTTCTGACATGTGATACGCGAACAAATTTCTAAAAAGGTATTCAGTGTTAAATTCTCTGTCAGAATTTGGTAAGGGGGCGTCCATAAATTACGTGAGATGTTTAAGTGGGGGGGGGGGGGGGGGGGGGGGTCGAGTCAAATCTCATCTAATCTTACGTTGGAGAGGGGGGTTCTCGGCAAATATCACGCAATTTTTTTTCTGATTGAAACAAAAAAATATTATACTATTTTGGTCCATTTAATCCAGATTGTACACGCTTATAAGATTTAATCTTAAGCGTAATCGTAATGCGATTAAGATTATTCACTAATTCGTTCGAAAGAGAATAATTTCATTCATACTTCGACGTTAACTCTCAGCAATATTGATTACTAGTCTTAACTAGTCGTAAAAAAAAGCACGAAGCATTTTTTTTTTCTTTTTACCATAACAATCCAACGCGTTTACGTAAGAAACCCACATTTTAAAAAATCTCACGTGAGATTGGGGGATGGGGGAGGGGGTTGAATAAAATCTCACGACATCTCACCAGGGGGGGAGGGAGGGACAGAAAATTTAAAAAACACCTCACGTAATTTGTGGATGCCCCCTAACGTGGCTTGTGATTTGGAGCAATTAACGGCGATGCGACATGAAATGAATGTGTATTTATTGCTGGAGCCCCAGACAGAGTATGTAAGAGATATCTTAAATATCTTTGGGCATAGACAAGATGGATATACATTATAAATCGTTTAATATAGCTTGGGTATGGTGGCAGCTGATATAAATACAAATTACGTTAGTGTTTGGCGTGGTGATTATGGCATCCCCCCCCCCCTCCCATTGTCTCGCTTAATGGCAATACCAATTCGCCATGGTCTAAGAAAACAAATTCTGACAATCCGGATCTTGACACCAGTGACGTCATCGATTTGCACACTTACGTCCGCATACCATCGATCGGCTGATGCCGTAGGTCGTGTCACCCACACTAGAATCAGAATCAGAATCAGAATCAGAATATATTTATTGCCTCAAATTAATATAAATGGATAGATAGGTACGAAATCTTTACAGACTAAACATAAACAGTAATACTTAATATCTATAGTTAAAATTTAAAACAAAACATTGGTTGGGCAAAGGGTTCCAGTCTCAGCTTGTGCCAAGCACAGGGCCTGACGCTGGTTTTCAGAAAGGACCCTAGAGAGATCGGTACCTACTAACCGATGTACCGGATTGCCATACCTATGATGAGTAAGTAGCTTAATCTTCACTGCATCGAATTCCCACTCGATATATTGTACTTGGATGACAGTTGATGACAGTTAAATGACGTCACCGTACCCGAGCAATGTTAAAAGCACTATAATCCATATAATATCTAAGACATAGTCAAGTAAAAGTATATCATCAATAGTTCACTCAATAAGTGATGAGGAAAAGCGGTGAAAGCTAAATGGTATATCAGAGTCGAATTATTTACTGGATGAATGTATGTTGTAAACAAAAGATACGTAACACCGGGCCATTCGCAAAACAAAGACAAGTGGACCAACTTTTTCGCATTAAGCCTAATTTTAATAAATAATAAATAAATAAATGAATATTAGAGGACAATCTTACACAAATCGAACTAGCCCCACAGTAAGCTCAAGAAGGCTTGTGTTACGGGTACTAGACGATGATATATTTAATAGATATAAATACTTAAATACATAGAAAACATCCAAGACTCAGAAACTAATATTCATGCTCATCACACAAATATTTGCCCTGACCGGTATTCGAACCCAGGACCGTCAGCTTCACAGGCAGGTGCACTACCCACTAGGCTAAACCGGTCGTCGGTCTTAATTTTAATATGCTTAGTGTTTATTCCTTATTCCTTATATCCATCTTTCATTTAAGAACATTACAAAATGCAAATGTACTATTTATAAAGCGTAAAATATGAAATAAAGTATAAATAAATATGGAGGTAGAATATGTAAGCTTAGCCTAGCCTAGCAGTACTTTATTTCTCTTTAAAAAATAAGTTTTAACTACGTCTTAAATGTTAACTAATAACATAACCTCCCTCAACTAATGTATAAATTTCAATCTTACTGTGTACACATAGTTTAGAGCATCAGTCTAGTTTTTTTATAAAAAATATTGCTGTATGGTTGTATTAATGATTGATACTTGTTTTGTGTGCCTATTTAATTAATAAATAACTACATACATAGAACATGATTATTATAAATATTTATTTTTTATTTTCTGTGAAAAATGACAGATGGTGGTTCAAAATTGGAAAGTCTAGTTAATATGTCGAGTGGGGTGTCATATGATAGGGCTTGGATTGCACATTCTGAAACATTTATTATTTACGTTGAGTCATTTTTGTTATATGAGGGAAAATTAAAAAAAAAATACAAAAGTCGCCGAGAGATGGCGCTGTACCCATGGCGTCCAATTTTCACACCACGTTGTCGAGATTTTCCTGATTTAATAAGGTAAGAACCGGTACACATCTGTATACGGAACCCTCGGTGCGCGAGTCCGACTCGCACTTGGCCGGTTTTTTTTTTCATCCTACTTAGTGTCAGTAGAAAAGCATACATAGTAACATGTACTATAATACCACTATAGCAAACTAATACATTACATATAGCTCCGTTACAGTTACCTAACTTAAACGTGCTTATATGTATATTTAACATCTCTATTCCATATTCAAACGCACCGAAATTGCTTTAAATGCAGATTAAATCACTTGGCTCGACCAAGATTAACTTTCGCGCTGGATGACGGATAAATATATTCCACGTTATTCTCGAACACTGTTGACCCAAGCTAAGACGAGTGTCGAACTTAACGTGTGTATACTAAAGTGTCTTTTACTGATAATTTATTTTTTTAAATTAAAAACTAAACTAAATCTAAAAATGGCCCCTGCGGCATTGCGCCGAAGACGCTGGCAGCATTTCCTCGCTGAATAGTAAGACTAATTTTCTGTGCGAGGTAGTTGCCAGCTCTTCGGCAGGGATCGGATACCGGTATTTTCTCCATAGAAAAATACCGGTATTATTACGGTCACCGGTTCATTATTACATTTTTAATGGGACAATCTAATAATATGACGTTGTTACCTAAATACATGATTCAGCCCTACGTAAAGAGCAAAAAATAATCCAAAATATCAGGCTAATTCAGGGTTTTTTAAAAATACCGGTATCGGTCCCTGCTCTTCGGTCACCGGTAGTATCTTTAAGCCTCTTCGAAATTTCTTTGAAGAGGCTCAAAGCTCCCGGGCCCCACGGACCAAGGGTTTCGACACCGAAAGGGACGAAATTATATTCAGTGCCGAGACCAGAATATTTCCCCACCTTTGCATGCTCGGCCGCCTCCGCTGCGGCTGCTGCCCTCAAGGAGGTCCGGTGGAGATGCGACGGGGCTAGTGTATCTACACACGTCGCATCCCACACCAGTACCCGTCCTATACTCCATGGGATTAATGTCATCCCGTCCGGTCTCTTGCCGTCGTTTCTTAATATGCCTGACGGCTCTAAAACGGCCGGCACGTTAGCCGACGCAAGAGACCGACGGAGGATGTCATTAAGGGCAGCATGCCTGGAGAATCAGCCAGCACTCTTCTGGCAGGAAATTCCGTGGTGTCCTAGCCGGTCGGGTACTTCGTTACTTTACAATATAGGTAATTGTTTTTTTGTCGCTTGTTTTCGCTCGTGCATGGTGCTGTTCGCACCTATGGGATGGATCGGCTAAGTATCAGCTTGAGGCGTTGGAGACAATTGAGAAGCGTGCTAAAAGGCTCATAGGAAAGGACTCTCTCTGCAATGCGAGACTGCAAAGTCTAGAGCATCGCCGCAAAGTTGCCATTCTTTCGGTTTTTTATCGGTTGCATTTCGGGGGGTGTACTGACGAATTACACAACAAAATTCCTCCCGCCCCTTTCTACCATCGGACGAGCAGGAATACGGCAAGGCGCCATCGTTTTACGGTGGCTGTTCTCGCACGAAGCGTTTTGCTTCCACCTTTATTGTGAGAACCGCCAAGCTGTGGAACTCCTTGCCGGAATCCTTGTTCCCTGAACTCCTTTTGGTCTTCAAAGCGAGAGTGAATCGGTTTTTACTAGGTAAGCGCGTTCCATCCTAGCCTCCTGACGACCGGCATCCTATACATAGTACATAGGCCCCAATTAAGTTTTGACTCTGTGTCAATTTGACAGAGTAACATTTATTCTGCCAAGTTTTGATACCTAGTCGTCAGGAGGCTAGACCACAATATTGCTTACCTTCAGGTGATTTGTGGTCAAGCGCAAACCTATCACTACATAGTATAAAACAAAGTCGCTGTCTCTGTCCCTATGTCCCTACATCCCTATGTATGCTGAAATCTTTAAAACTACGCAACGGATTTTGATGCGGTTTTTTTTAATAGATAGAGTGACTCAAGGGGAAGGTTTATATGTATAATACATGCATCAGCATTGCACCCGTGCGAAGCCGCGGCGGGTCGCTAGTTTAGAATAAAAACAAGTCTAACTAATTTAAAAGTGAGACCATAGAAAAAAGAAACTGATACGAACTTGCTGTGATCCCAGAGCTGGCGCGTTTCTCGGGCAAGGGATCAGCATTGCTGTGCAGCGGGGAATCGCCGCCAGCATCTTGGGTTCATTTCCGCTAATGAGCGACCTTGGGGACGGTGTCTAGGGTTTTTATATTTCATTAATTTTTAGTCATTTTTCATAATTAATCTTAATTTAGAACTAGATTAGCTTCAATTTTTTGACGACCGCTTTAGCCTAGTTAATAGTGACCCTGCCTTCGAAGCTGGAGGTCCCGGGTTCGAATCCCGGTCAGGGCATTTATTTGTGTGAAGAACACGAATATTTGTTCCTGAGTCTTGGACGTTTTCTATGTATTCAAGTATACATTTATCTATATAAGTATGTATATCGTCGCCTAGTACGCATAGTACAAGCTTTGCTTAGTTTAGGACCAGGTTGATTTGTGTAAGAGTGTCCACAAATATTTATTTATTTTTTATTTAATTATTTATTTACCAACAAACAGATTTTATGTAAAAAAGTACCTTATGTTATAGTTACTTGCTATTTATTTCCTTTGTAAGAAACCTGGATAGACAGTTAGATATGTTATAAAATAAGATCTTATGTTTATTTGTGTTTCTGGTGTCGAGGTGTAACTAATGCACTAAATTTAGTCATGACATTATATATAACAAAAATGAAGAGGAACCGAGTCAAGGTGAACCAAACGAAATTATAATAATTCCTTAACAAGCAAACATAAAACTCAGTCCTTGATGTGCGTATCCGGATAATAAAAAATATATAAATACACAATAGCATAGGTGCAATTATGAGCAAACTTCAATTAGTGAACAAGCAATGAAGGGTTCCGTACCAACACCTACTAGTTGAAATTTAAAACCACTATCCAATAGATTGAATCTAAATAAGGTCGTATCTTCATAGGGAACTCACGGCACTTACGAGTACCTACTACCGACCTTTTGTTTGGGTAATACAAGTTTTCACCAAAAGTCGTCAAAATTATTTAGATTTTTCCAGAATCGATAAAGCTTCCAAAAAGGTTCTCGGCTGACCAGGGTCCCATGGTTTCCACTGCAAGCGCCGCAAACTCGTAACTCTGTACTAGAGAGGACTATTTGCGGCGTTTGAAAATTTGGGCCTGATTTACCTATACATAGATACCGTTTCTTTCTTCAGTAAAACAAATTTATGTACTTAAACTTCTCGTAGTCGTTTTGTACATATGGAATTGGTACGTTTCGATGAAGTTTCTCAGAGACGTCAGCTTCATTATATCAAATTATTTATACTTATCTGTTGGCGCGGACACCATTTCGTTTTCGCCGGCGACAATTGGCAAGTCATCTCCACACTCTGAAAGTGTGTCTTCTCTCATCCCAAACTAGGGCGCGACTCACAGACGTGTGTCACTCACTCAAAACTAAGATTGAATCGACCATTTACGATAAATCGATATTCATTTCGTATCGATCTTGAATTTTGAGACTGCGTTTTGGAGAAGTCTTAAGAAGAACATCATCAAAAAAAAGAAAATAGTAAGACCCACCCGCCTGCGTAACTTATCCGATCTCCCAACCTATGAAGTAGGCAAAAACAATAAGGAATATGGCCAGAGGGTATGGAATTGTATTCTCCCTTCAATATTATATAGATTTTCTAGTGACCTAATACTAAAAATTTAGGGTAAAACCTGTAGTCAAACTAGAACCATAGTCAAACAGCATATAGAAGATATATGTACTAAGTAGTTTAACTTAATAATTATATAGTTGAAGGCTCCTTAATTACTCAAAAAATCTTTTATATTTCAGATTAAAGTAGATTAGGGTAGTTAAGTCCAGAAAAAAATTAACTTTACTATTAATTAAATAAAATAAACAGTTTAAATTTCAATTTTTTAATTTTTTTTATCATTCACCAGTACAGTTGCATCCTGTAGGATGCCTGGGATCCGCTACCCAAGATTTGATAGGCACTAGTTTTTACGAAAGCGACTACCAAGTTCCAACCCAAGGGGAAACTAGACTCTAATGGGATTAGGCTTGTCAAGTGAGTGGGTAACTTGACTGTTACAAGTCCGCAAGCCGAACGACTGCCCCAAACTTGGCTTAACGACTGCTGTGATCATCAGCGCTCAGCTCGCTACTCGCTAGCGACTGCTTAAACATGTGTATGGGTAAAAGGACAGCGCCTCTGGCGGTTACTCAATAGAAGTAAGAATCGGCATACTAAACCGTTTACGCAGTCGCTAGCGAGCAAAATGAAATGAAATCATTTATTCTTCAATTTAGGCATGTTCATGCACTTATGAATGTCAAAAAACTACTACCGGTCCATAAAATAAACCTCTGCCTCGAGAAGAACCGGCGTAAGAAACTCGGCGAGGTGTCATTTTTTCAAAACAATATACTATGTATATAAAATAACAGTAAAAATAGTCCAAAATTCAAATGCTACAGTATAAATATACATATTTTTTAATATTAAGGACAAAATATTTCTGTGTTAGATTACTTGTGCGGGGCGCTATCACTGCCAAACATGATGTAATCGTTTATCTTATAATATGCTTTTGAAATAAGTGTCTGTTTCACGACAGATTTAAATTTAGAATCCGTAGGTAAGTTCGGTAATGCAAACTCATGATAAAGGCACAGCTCAGAAGTCTTATAGAGAACATTACCTTGAAACATCGGACTGTTCTACGGACAATTAACAGGCTCCTCTCTTTTGCCTCTAGCTCGTTCAATTAACCATTTACATATTTATTTTTATTAAATTGAGAAAGCGATGTATCAGTTTTGTATAATTTTTCTATCATTTTAATTCACTTAGCTACGTTTTTAATTCTTTACGATTCCGTGTGAATTAGGAATCTTTACAAATTCACCATGTCCGTATGTCCGTCCGTCTGTCCGCTTAAGAATATTACTACTGTAATTTGGGTAGCATATCAATCGAGTCAAATTACAAAGTAGGCTACAATTAAATGTGAAATTAACTGTTGAATATAAAACTAAAACTACCTACAATTAAAATCTATTATCTAAAGCTAAAAATACCGATCGAGTCAAAAATAAAAACTTTATAAATGCGAATATCGCGACATAACATAAGAAATTTAAATTTAAAAATACCCTTTTTATTAGATATTACTTAATTACTTTTAATTTTAGTTAAGTTTTTTTTTTTTCAAAAAGGTACATAAAGTTTCCAATTTCAATTTTACTCGCCAAACTGACAAGACAGTTTGTTGGCGAGACCGCGCTCATTTTAACAAGTCTATTATCATGCACCTAAGTTACATAATTAAGTAATACTTGTAATTGTAAGAACTAGAACAATAAAAAATATATATTAACTAACTAAATCTGTTAACAGTTAAGGTAATCTTTCTAAATATGTCTTTTTTAGCTTGCTTTATTAGGTTATTCATAACTTTATTATAAGACCTATGTACTTATGTTTATTAGTTTGAGATAATATAATAAAACACAGAACACAGAAAAAAAACATAAGAAACTAAATACCTAGAGAAAATATTTTAAAACAGGTGTGTGCTTATAATTACAAATGTTATTCGGTAATCTACCAGCTACTGTGCCATAGGGCACGTGAATGATTAAATGGAAAACTTAATCAAATTTGTGGCTCCAGCGTGACCGAGGGACCACACACTGACGCCCGTTAATAAAGACAGAAACGCGTCGGCCAATTTTATACTTTCACTTCATTTCAATAATTCATGAAGACAAGGTTAATAAAAAAAGCTTTGACAGAAAACGAGAGTGGTATCATCTAATTTAATTTAATAATTTAGTGTTACTGTTGCGTAATCATAGCTTTAAGAGAAATGGTTCATTCGTAAAATAAAACGTTGGATTTAGACCTCACGATTGTTTCTTATGGATCTACGATCTTGATCAGTGCATCCTCAAATTTTTATATAGGGTCGGCAACGCGTACGTGACTGTCGTGACTCCTTTGGAGTTGCAGGCGTCTATAGACTGCGGTGGCCACTTACCATCAGGTGGACCGTAAGCTTGTTTGCCACCGGCGTTGTATATAAAAAAAATCGATGTTAATACAATACAATACAAATACTCTTTATTGCACACATCAATAAAAATACAAAGCAGGTCAGAAACATGACATAGCGAGATATAAGCAGAGGTAAACAACAGGCGGTCTTATAAAGAGCGATCTCGTCCAGACAACCTTTGGGTAGCGGAGAGAACTCGATATCGTCCAGAATGAATCCCTTACAATACTTATACTTTTTATTTCGACATCAAGTCTTCAATATTTTTGGTCGAAATCTTCATAATTCAGGTGGGATAGAATTTTCGAAAATAGCATTAGCATTGAAAGTCATAGAATAGCTTTTAATTTCGACATTTAAGCTTAATTGTCGCTGACATAAAACGGTGGGGTGGAATTTTCGAAAAGAGCGTTTTTAGAAAGAAATACGATGTTTCCTAAAAAGTAATAGCTTTACTTTTTTCTTGCTAACAAAACCAGGAGCTTAAATGCCAATTTGTCATTAAATTTCTTCCTATTTAAAGTCCTTATTTATTTTGCAACAGCAACATAATAAAACTAACTTAAAAATTAATATAATATAGAGTCAAAAATAATAATTATAAAAGGAAAACATTTCATTATTGTAATTTTTGTCTATTATTATTTATTTTTTTATATTTTATTATTTAAATAAAATTTAATAAGTTAAAGTATTATTAACAATTATAAAAGAGAATTCAAAACATGAGTACTTACATCACTCTTAATCTTGCATGAAACTTAATGTAATTATGGATAAGCAATTTATATTTTCTAGACAAGTTTTGAGAATTAATGTATCTGTTAACTGTATTTGAGCACGTGTACAGTTAAACGTAATTGATTACAAAACCACTATAATACTTGATGTAACATTTGTAAATAGATAATGATTAAATTACTAAACTGACAGTTTTCGATTTCGTTTAACTTGATCTATGTTAGCGATTAGTTTATTTGTGACGTGGAATATTAACCGATACATGTTTTGATTGGCATGTGATTAAATTTTCTGCCAATAGTCAAAGACTAATTATGTTTATTTTTAAATAAAATGCCATGGAATCACATAAAGATCATCGATCAGAGTGTATATGACGACCGGTTTAGCCTAGTGGGTAGTGCACCTGCCTGTGAAGCTGACGGCGGTCCTGGGTTCGAATCCCGGTCAGGGCAGATATTTGTGTGATGAGCATGAATATTTGTTTCTGAGTCTTGGATGTTTTTTATGTATTTAAGTATTTATATCTATTAAATATATCGTCGTCTAGTACCCATAACACAAGCCTCCTTGAGCTTACTGTGGGGCTAGTTCGATTTGTGTAAGATTGTCCTCTAATATTTATTTATTTATTTATGAATCACAAAATTTCACACAAAATAATGTAAACTCTTCGCAGGTCCGTAGTGGTAAATAAAAATAGTGGACTGTAGATTTAGGAGCTGGTGTAATCCAAAATAGAAAAATATGCAGAAAAGTGAGTGTAACAGTCTTTGGGAATTGCTGAACAACCGTAAGTTATTAACGTAAGTCAATTTTGAAATCTAAACATTGCCATATGAAAATTGTCCATATTAGCTCATAAGAATTTAATATTATATTGAATATTTTATTTAAAAAATATGCAATTATGATTGAAATAACTATAAGATTAATTTATTACATACAATTAATTGGGTTATTTTTTATATGAATTATTGAAAACAATTTTGATTCAAGAAAAAGGATTAAAACGTTTTAGTTTTTAAACGATTCTGAACAATAATCAATATTTAAAAAAAAATACAAATTGGTACAATGTAAAATGTAGATACTTAAGCCGTCCATAAAGAATTATCCTACCGAGATCGTAGTTACTGTAGTGGCTCTGTGAGCTGTAAACCTAGCCCGTAATTTTTTTTAATTTTCCAAAAACTATCTATATAATTGTCGGACCTGCTCACAAAATTTCACGAGAATCGGTTGAGAAATGCGACCAGTAGAGGAGAACAAACCGAAATTCGCGCCCAGATTTTTTCCAAAAAGTGATTCGACAAGAAATATATAAATTACAGATCCTGCTCACAAAATTTCACGATAATCGGTTTAGAAATGCAACCTGTAAAGGAGAACAACTAGAAATCAGGAATTCGGACATACAAACATTTTTGTAGAAGCTGAAGCAGAGACCTTCGTTTCATTCGGTCAATTACTGCTATCAATCTCAATTAGGATCTGCCCCGGTTCATCTCTTTAACGTGTTTTAGCCCTTCAGAACTCCAGAGCGCAAAACACATTGAAATGCTAAATAAATCCAAAACAAGAACAAAAAAAATTTAACATAAAAAAGTTTTAATTCGTGTACAATTTATTTGATACCACTATAACACGTATGTTAACCGTATTTATAAATAATTATTTATTAATGAAATATATGTAAATTAATTATATCAAACAAAAAGTATCCACCACAGGTTTCGTCAATTTATGCTACAAAGAATCATCCACAACACGTTTCGTCACCTAAACTGTTCTGTATTTATAAATTGTATGACTTTTATTAACAAGTGTTTTTGAACAAAAAACTATAAGAAGAAATATCGCACCATAATACATACCTAAGTCCAATTCCCCTCTGGGCTGGAAAGTCAGACAACAGTCGCTTATCTGACGCCACATTCAAATATAACATCTTCAAATAATGAATGACTAATCGATATTCGATGTCAAGATGGACGATTTCTGTTTGCGTCAGGAAGGTAAAGGCATTATAACGGTCAGGTAAGAAGCTCATGTATTTAGGCAATATTCTGTCTGAATTAACACGTCTCTCGTTTTCTCTTCGTCTGTTATTTTCTCCTATTAGATGAGGACTGTTTAGGTCTTATATTTTATTGAATTTATTTGGAATTTCATTTCGAAACTCCAAATCGAAAACATATCAATCGGGTAGAGTCAGTCCGACTCCGGACGGGCCTAGCTGACTTTCTTGCTGGACTCTTCTCAACTAGGCTAAGTTAAGAGAACCACTGACAAAACTATATTTCAAGTATAACATCTTCAACTAATGAATGACTATCGTTTATATACTCGTATGTCATTCTCGGACAAAAGGTTCCTCTTCGATGATAATATGGACGATTTCTGTTTGCGTCAGTAAGGTAAAGGCTAACTCCCAGTTGCTCGATTCCACTCACACCTATGACATCTTAATCACCTCTGCCATCATGAGGATTGATGATGATGATTGGAAGTGCGATGCATTGGGTCAGTGTCGGGCACAGAGACGTTTACCTTACATACAGAAACATATACAGGATGCGCGTAACTCTTGCATTTACGTTTCATAAGATAATGTTAGAGTTAGCGAAGATTTATTAATCACATCTGTCATCTTGACATAAGATTGGAAGTGCGATGCATTGGGTCAGTGTCGGGCACAGAGACGTTTACCTTACACACAGAGACATATACAGGGTGCGCGTAACTCTTGCATTTACATTGCATAAGATAATCAAAATCAAAATCAAAACATTTATTCTGCAAATAGGCCTCAAGGGCACTTTTACAAGTCAAAATCTATCTAGGTACATCAAATAAAAATAATACAATAATCAAAGTATCATTAATTAAATGTAGTGTTACATGTCAAAAATAAGACTAAGAAACTAATAACAATCGAGATTTGTTAGAGATGTATAAGGTCTCTAAGCGTCATGTCATAATGTTAGAGTTAGCAAAGATTTATTAATCACCTCTGTCACCATGACATAATGACTGAAAGTGCGATGCACTGGGTCAGTGTCCGGCACAGAGACGTTTACCTTACCTCGTTACAATAGGATCGCTTACATACAGAGACATATACAAGGTGCGCGTAACACTTGCATTTACGTTGCATAAGATGTTCGAGTTAGCGAAGATTTTTTGCTCCAGTTTGGTAATAAACTTGGTTTGAAAGGATCGTGCCTTACGAATGGGTTTACCCATGTGTAATTATTTAACAGATTTGCTTGTTTACGAGAAAAAACTACAGTAAAACCGGCGAAGTACAGTGAAACGCAAATTATTTATTATATGGCAATCATTTCGAACCGTGAGATCTTCGAGAAGACAGTACGGTTGCCAGTTTTGTTGCACTTTTAGCACCACCCAGGGGTCACGTGTAGGGTAGCGTGGGTACATCCTACGGACGCGGTGCAACTTCGACCCCCCTTGACAAGTGAGTGGGCAACGTGACTGTTAATAGTTCTCAAGGGAGGCCTCCAACTTGGCTTAACGACTGCTGCCATATACAGAAGCCGGGATCAACGGCTTAACCACTCAAAGCGGTCACCTATCCAAGAACGAACCCCGGCCCATGTTGCTTAACCTCGCATACCGCATTGGCAGATGAGAGCGCATCTAATACGTTCAAATTAATCCTCTCTTATGAGTTAAAAAACCCTCATTTATTTAGGCCATTTTCTGAATGAATTTACACGTATCTTGAAATTTTATCAGTGTTAGTATCTAGAACAGGACTATAGCGACCTAATGTCATAAATTTTTTCATTAAAAAATATCGTTTCAAATATCACTCCAAAACGGCCATTTTAAAACGAAAAGCGGCTTTTTTCCGCTTAAATTCTACTACGCACAATAAAATCAAGAAATTGCTGTCACTATCTAAAACTTTTATAAATTAATCGTACCACGTTTTCATCCTTTCCTTCATTTTTTCCTGTACCTATAAAACCGAGAAATAATATCTACGCATGTAGCAAATTATAAATCATCATTTCGCGCAAAAAACAGCGAGTCTATTTATGATTTTTGAAATTTTGGAGCGCTTGCATAACACATATACGAAAATAAACACAATATCAACTAACACAATACTATTTCAGTCTAAATTTATATTAGCGAAAAAATACCCGTGAGGTTTCGTGGGGGGGGGGTCTCCTAGAACCTCAACAAGGGGGAGGGGGGTCTAAAAGTGGGCCAAAAAAATCTCACGTGGTTTGTGGATAAGCCCTATGCGTCACAATTACAACTATGGCTAACCCGAGCTCGTGAGATAAAAACTGTCCCCATATTTTTCACTTGACTGTACCTAGACGTCTAAAACACAAATGCCAGCCGGAAAATTTGCGCTCGTAAACTTTTTCTTTATACCACGACGCGACGGTGGCTAACAAGCTTACGGCCTGATGGTAAGCAGACACCGTAGCTTATGGATATTTGCGATCCCAGAATGCGAGAAGCGCGTTGCAGGCTAGCGTGGCTACTGGCTAGGCTACAGCAACCATGATGTACCATCGTACTAAAATTAAAACAATCTTGCTAGAATGCCAAAATCATGAAAACCTTTCACAAATTCTTCCTTTTCAATAATAGACTTTTTCAGTCACTGTTTTAGTATAAAATTTTGTAAAAAAAAAATTTTGTAAAAAGTATACTTAGATCATATTCAAGACAGAATCGGATCACTTTTTACTGTACCTACTAGTTTTTTTCATTTAACAAAAATAAACAGGCCATGCCATGCAAATACTCATCAAAATCATACCTCTGATGACTGATCCATTCACTCAAACTCGAACTCAAGAAAAAACGTAAACAGTTAAATTATTAAGCGCCAGTAAAACGTACCACGTTAACTTTTCTTTATACGGAGTTATTAACACTAAAACTCACCATGGTAATCCGTGTGCAGGCGGCAATGTAAAAAATCCGCTTCGATTATATCCTTATACAGTGATAAACATAAAACACCGTTAAGTTTCAAAACCAATAAACCGATAAAGTTCTACACAGATTGCACATCACTAGTTCCCGCGCGAGCATAGACTAGACTTTTCTTTTTTGTAATGGCGGGTGGAATATGCGTGTTTAAGGCGCGCCGGACTGTGGTCAACTGAACTGTGCGGTACATCGTAAGATTTGCGACTCAAGATGGACGTACAATGCCAAAAATATATATACATTTTTGAACCGTATTCCTTTGTAATAACATGAATCGCGTATACTTCATTTTACATTGCAGTATGTAAGTTTAAGGTCGATAAATGAGTTAATAAATAAGGATTTTTGGGGAAGACACTTTCCCCAATTTTTTTAAAATTGTCGTAAAGTATTGGTAAGTCTAAGATATTCGAATGCAATAACTGAAAGTTTACTTTCGTTTATGTGCAGATTGGGATATTATTTTGCAGAAAATGTAAGCTATAGAGCTTCTTTACGAAAAAATTTAGGTTAATACTAGCTAACTGTAAGAACTAACGTTCATATAGAGACAACCGGCTAATAATACACAAATATAAGCAGTTGACTAGATATATTCAGATTCATTTATTTCACGATAAAAATTACAATATAAAGAGTGTATGTCAATATTTCAAGAATTTCTACCATGATCGTCAATACTAATAAATAATATATGTAAAGTAAGCAAGCAACAAATAATAATTAGAATTCTGTATCTTCTAAAAATAATCGTCTGTAATTACTCTAATGAATATTATTTTAACCTATTACTGTGTCAATGTTATCTAATAAAATATACAACCTCAAACATATCTTCCAATAAGGATTACTAATACTTAAAAGGGAGTATAATTGTTTTTAACAGAAACGTCATTTTTTCTAGTTTTAAGAAACAACACACTTACTTAAAAACTTAATTAAAAAGTAATTTCGATGTACTCGTCAACGGAATACAGTGGGTTTTCCAACAAAAGGTTTCTCAGATATACGTAGATATGTTATCTTTTTACCCTAGCTCTGGTTAGAGTTACATCCCATTTCTCCCCATACGTTTCATAAGAGACTATGAAAAGAGAGTTGAATTTAAGTGTCTAGTAGATGGATAGCGATGAGCTCTTGTCGGAAACAGTGGAAATTTTCCGGCAACAAACTTTCAACCTGATAGCGAGCTGTGGCGTCGCACATGTCTAAGAAAGCTGTTGATGTTTTTGTTACTGAGCATAACAAAATTCTCAGTCGGTGTGTGCGAATTCACAAACATTTTTGACGGAGCGAGCAAGGCCGTCTTTCCCACTGGGCACTAAGGGCACTTGCCCAGGGCCCCGCGATCGATAGGGGCCCACTACTTATTGCCAGATCACCAAACGATAACCAATATTTAGTGATACGTCAATGGCATAGGGGCCCCATTACCCTAGTGTGCCCAGCGTTAAAGTCGGCCTTGGGAGCGAGCCTGAAGCGCTAGCAAACTTGAGCAATAATGCTTTCATATGTCTGCCCGGATGTTCGGTGGATGTCTGGAAGATATCCGGCTATTTTCCTCCACAAGGCGCAATTCTCGACTCAAATTCAAGCGCAATTCTCGTCTCAAATGCAGAAAATACAAAAATGTCATTCGCAAGATGTACTTGTACATAGGTACCTACTCATTTTGCGATAGTTTATAAACAAAGTTTCAAATATCTCACTTCAATAAATTTATACGTGTTTTTATAAAAACTTTCAGGCCTTGTTTTACCCTCTTAAGATCTTATCCCTAGCCTACGTTATAAACATAATTTTGCGATTAAAATGAAGAAGTTTAATAACACTGTAGTTACGTTGTAACGGGAGCAATCGTTGCATCGGCCCGTCAGTCAATTGTGGGCGATGAGAGAGCCCCGAACTAGCTATAAATCTAATCTAATATAATCTCTAAGTAATCTAGTTTTCGAGAAAATTCTACTATTCCCACTCACAGATCAATACTAGTGCCTTTACCATGAGTTTGCATAACAGCAGGCGAATCACGTTACTTTATGTACTAACGGTAGATAGATTTTACTGTCAATTTTGAAGTATAAATGAGGTGACAATTAAAATTTGACATTAAAATCTACCTAACGGTAATAAAAAAGTTACGTGATTACCCCGCAGTACTCGCTAGCGACTGCGTAAACAACTTAGTATGCCGATTCTTAGTTCCATTGCGTAACCGCCAGAGGCGCTGTACCATACAATTTTTTATTTTTGACAAAGTTACGTTCGGCGCTCGAAGTCACAAACTTGGATTATTCATTCACAAGTCTGCAAAAGATCAGAACTACCAGATTTGGCGCAAGCTCTGATGCATAAAGTTACTAGATTATTAGCGGAATAGCAAAGGAATATTGTTCTAGAAAATAAAACATTTATACGCTAATGTCTCAGCCACCGGCGACTCCGAAAGCGTGTGCCGCTATCTCTGCAAATATCCGCCACAGTGTATAAACAAAAACAGTGCGAAACTACAGGGGCAATTAAAAATATCGTCACAAAATGTACCCATTTTATTTGCTTTTAACTCAATTTTGTTTGATTTGTAGGTGCAATACAATACAATACAAGTACTCTATTGCACACCTCTCATAATAAAGCAGTATCTACATACAATAGAAAAAAAAAAGATACAGAGAGATTGAGGAAGAACAACAGGCGGTATTATCGCTAAAAAGCGACGTCTTCCAGACAACCTTTGGAGAAATAAAATACTAAAAACTAGTAGGCGGTGCACCAACAACTCAACTCCTCGATATAAATAAAATATACATATATAATTATATATATCACTGACATAGCATAGTAAAAAAAAATGTGTCAGGTAAAATAATTAAACAGACAAAACATTAAAGTATACTACATGTTTTTTATCCATAACAATTTTATGCAATGTAGAAATAATGACTTTATTTCGTTTGTACTTTGTACTGCAATAACAATAGAGTAGAGTCAGATCGATTCTTACACATCATATTTTACACATATACTAGGTATATGTATATAATTGTAATGTATGTCGAATTAGACAGATTTCTGCTATGCGATTCACTAAGCACCGTTCTCACCAGTCACCTCACAGCTCAACCGTTTTTGTATGGAAACTGTCAAATTTCATTTGACACTTTTTGACAGTTTCCATATAAAAATGGGTGAGGGGTGAGATGACAGGTGAGGACGAATCAGTTTGTGAATAACAGCCCAGCTATCCAAACAATTGTCTCTGCTTTATTTTCCCTTGTGTTTTTACTGTTATTTGTATCCCAAATATGTGATTAAATTATATTCCTTTTCAAATATCAATATGAATACTTCATGATTTTAATTAAAGGAAAGTACCTAAGTAAAAAAAATTGTTGAAACCTTACGTTTAGTCAAAATTGTATTATAAGGTAAAAAGTGTACATTACAAACAATACAATTTTATGAATCTTAGAAAAAAAAACGAGACACTATGCCCTGATGGTACAACTTGGTGTTCACTCCTAGTTCTTCATGTAACATTACATCATATAGTCCTCCTCATCGATTTCGATGACGGCGACCCTGACAAATAATGGATTTTCCCTATTGTGAGCTCTGATATGGCTGGCTAGGCCAAATTGGTTCTTAAAAACTCTATTGCATGCTTGACAGTAAAGCTGGCCAGACGTGTTATACGTGTATACGCAGGAAGGTTTAAAAAGTCTCTAATATCAACGGCCTCTCTTCATGTGCTTTGTGCACCTGGAATAGTAGATTCTGTCCCAAGGGAGCAAAATGATATATTTACAGCAAGGGCGTATATTGAATTATGAGTGAAGCGAAAGATTCTAAAGTAGAATCTTGAGCGTAGCGAGGGATTCAAGTGTTTACGCCCAAGATGGAAATAATTTTGCTACCGTCTGACACATACTGCTTTTCACACCTTCTATGAGGAAAAGAGTCATCGTTGAGGGAAGAAAAGTACATCTTTGATCCCTCATTCGAAGACAACAATAACTCTTTTCTGAATTGCGGGTGTGAAAAAAGCATTTGATAGAGTCCCGCGTGAGGCACTCTGGCTTGTTCTTCAAAAATCAGGTTATCCAAAGAAGTTCGTAAACCTGATTCGAAGATTTCATGTTGGTATGAAAGCACAGGTTCAGCATGAACACGAACTTTCTGAAGAAATCCAAAATCAAAAATGTATTGTAAAAAGGGCACTTTTCAATGTCAAAATATTAATTTACAATTTAAGAAAGTCTGACTATAAGAATACATTTTTCATGGCAGAATTTTAATTTATAGTTCAAGAAAGAATAATAATTTCGAGATTACAAATATAACAAAATTAATGTTATACCGACAGTGAAAATAAAATTGCAAAGTTGTCTTCTTGTTAGAGATGTATAAGGTCTCAGTCTAATTAAACAAAGAGTATAATGAAATTCATATAATATCCCAGAGATTTGCATGGTCTCTGAGCTTCCAAATACAATTAATAGTTACTATTCTAACGTTCATAGAGATGTACATGGTCTCAGAGCGTCAAAATTAAGACTAATTTAATATTGTTAGAGATGTATATGGTCTCTAAGAGTCACTGATAATAAAAACGAATCCAGAACAGGATGATGACTCTCGTCAATCCCAAATCTCAAGCGGAGTCAAACAAGGATGTGTCATGGCACCCACACTCTTTGCCATATATTTTTCAGTTGTCATGAGAGACGCTCTAGAGTGTTGTAGCAGTCCAATTCAGCTGAATGTTAGAACTGACAGAGGTGTGTTTGATTACATCAGAATGACGTATTGAGATACTGCTTCTATTAAACTACTGTGTACCATAACGCACGTCGACGTCGCTTTACTCGAGTCCACTCAAGATTACCAGTTACATCTTAATAAAGAATCACGTTCCTATACACGACTTTAATCCATTCACCAAAAGCTCCATTTCGAACCAACCTTTATCCGTTATCCGAGTTTTTGAAAGGTACAGTTATTAATTTCGCAAGCTCGCATCTTTGTTATATTTCCGTTCGAGATAGAATCTTGCTGCGTCCAGATAGAACACAATTTTAAATAGACGCATAGGAATGATAGAAGTATGTCGATCGTCGCAGTCGTCGCAGTCAATCTACGATACGGGAGACGTAAGCACCGGGAGCAAGATAAAGTAGTCGGCTAAACTTATTAACCGAGCGAGCGAAGCCAGTGTTGCCAGAAGGTTACATTTCTTACATTTTTCGTAACTTTTGACCGGCTCGCGTAACATGTAAGTAACTTCTGTTGTAAAGGAAAATTTTGTAACTTTTGAGAATAATGAAACTCTATTTAAAAAAAAAGGTCAATTGTATCTAACCGGGACCAAGCGAGACAATTTATAGGCTTCCATACAGAAAAGGTGACAAAAGAACCTACGTGGTACGTATCAGTCTGTCTGTCTGTCGCCGAACTCGCCGAATTACAGTTGTATGTGGCTGCTCATTTCTTAAAATCGAACGTTACGTAATTAATTATGATAAATATAAAAAATGTAACTTTTCAAGAGAAGAAACGTAATTTTCGCCCTAAAGGCCCTGGCAACACTGAGCGAAGCATCTCCGTTTCAGCTTGCGCAAAAATTTATTTATTGTTAAAACAATTACAACGAACGAATTACAATTACAGACTTATCCTAAGGCACTGTTCAATCCAAACTATATACTATATCATATTATAAATACGAAATTGTGTATGTCTGTCTGTTACCTCTTCACGCTTAAACCGCTGAGCCGATTTGGATCAATTTTTTAATGAAAATAGTTTGAGTCCCGGGGATGGACATAGGATACTTTTTATTTATTTATTTATTTATTTCATCCATGGCATTACAGATCTAATACATAATATTTTCAGTCTCATATGGGCCCTGTTAGGGCATAGCATTAGGTAATATTATTAACTAAGGTCATTTTTAATACATAATCTATTAATGTATTATTAATTATTATTATACTTTACATTATTTTATTTTATTTTTACATTATTTTATAACATTAAACAATATTTCATGTTATAAAATAATGTAAATTATTATTTATCACGGAAATCATTCTTTAAGGGGGCGAAAGATTGTAGGATAAGGTTTTCCCGCCGTTTCGTATATATCACAACATCCGTGGCTGCGAGTTCACGAACTACCCTCACTTGGTATTTATTAAACACTTTTACATTAGGGTTGTCACTCGCCCGACACACAACACTAATACTGTACCTTTACCATGTCTAATATTTTCATTGTATCTAGTTGGCACATTTCTTGCAGGAAAGCATATCAAACTATTCGACATGTTTTGTTTTCTTGTGTAACTACACATTGTAAATACCTATTGTTATTTATTCCTCGTTTTTCTTTCAATTCTCTTTTGTTGTTTACCACTTACATTTACTTAAGTAGGTTAAGTAGTATCATTGTAATAAGCATATTTGATGGAGAAAATGACTGACTGTCGAGTTTCTTTCGGCGTTTCTTCTCGGCAGTGGTCTCATGAGAATCGCTAGTAGTTTTTGCCTTTGCGGCCTACTTGCAGAATAAAGTTCATTTATTTCATTATGAGTTTGCATGACCGTACTCGCTAGCGACTGCGTAAATGATTCTTAGTTCTATTGCGTGACCGCCAGAGGCGCTGTACTTTTGCCAATACAGATTTTCGCTAGCGAGTAGGGTCATGTAAACTCATGGTAAAGGCACTATGTCCGTTGATGCAATGGTCGATCCTTGAAAAAGGTAAATTAGTACCTATTGTACTCGATTAAGTCCCGTTTTCCAATAATGTGTGAACATCATGCAAGTTTAATCAATATATTGTTTGTAACTATTCCAAATTTCTAATTGAAAGCCTATATAGTTCCTGGGGGGCTACTCTGAACTACGAAATCCGAACTTCGTATCATACCGTCCCTCTCACTCATAGAGTGAATATCACGAGAGTGAAAGGGACGGCATGATACAAAATTCGAAGTACAGGCCCTGAGATATTTTGTGTGACAGATAGAATCACGCCATTACTTGAGGAAGGGTTCCTTTCTTACCTATTTAGGGCGGGTTGCACCAAACTGTCTGTAATCGTAAGCGGTGTTCGTTAAAATCTGATTGTATGGAAAGTTTGACAAGTTTCTATGGGATGACAGCTGCCGGCGCCATATTTGACGATGACCGGCCTGTGATCGTATGTTGGTGCAACCGAGCCTTATTGCGGAACCCTAAAAACTGTGTGCACTCAGAGTTCGTCTACGGCATATGCGTAACTTAAATATTTGTGGTAACTTACGAAAACACATTTCATTCTTAAACTACCGAGACGAACAATGCGTAGAAAGAAAGAAAGAATAATGAGGCTTACGTAATGCAACTATAAAGCATAGAATTAAATGGTTATATCACTTATGTTAATTACATAAATAATCCATATACGTGTCAGTACTTTCGACATATTAACAATACCTTTACCACGAGTTTACATGACCGTACTCGCTAGCGACTGCGTAAACGATTTAGTACGCCGATTTTTAGTTCTATTGCGTAACCGCCAGAGGCGCTGTACTTTTGCCCATACAATTCCCAACGAATTCCAACCAATCCTCTGTTTTTAATAGTGCACGACAGCGGCAAAGAATCGCAAATAACCAATCAAAAACAGCCTTGCGTGCAAAAAGTGTATTTGGCATGGCACCCAAACTATATAATAAGCTGCCAGACTTTATAAGAAGATCTGACATGCAAGAATTTAAGAAATATTTATTAGAATTTTTGACTCAAAATGAAAGAATACTTTGTGAAAGAATATTTAGATTATAAGCCTATTTATTAAATCTCCCCTTTGACTAACCTTTAACTTAACTCTTAACATTGTAATTTTAATTGTAGTATAATTTGCATGCCCAGTAGCAGGCAGAATACATTGTACGAATATTATCATCATTAACATCCGCTTGACTGTATTCTAGCAAATAAATTACTTTTGACTTTTGACAATTTTTTACGCAGTCGCTAGCGAGTACGGTCATGTAAACTCATGGTAAAGGCACATCTAATATTAGTCCAAGTACCTCTTACTTAAGTGTGCGTGCTTAGCGTGAAGAAATATCAGAGGATTTAGTAGGTTGTTTAGACAATTTAGTAGTTAATTTAGTCGTTTAGGTAATTTAATTACTCACTAAGATATTCCAAAAAACCTTAGTATCATGGCTGTATCACAATTTTTTATTACTTTTAAAACTTTAGGTTCTCTTAGTAAGTGGTTCGGGTAATTTCGAATGTCGGTTGATTCCGAAAAAAACAAATTCCAGTCTAAGGGTCGGTTGCACCAACACGATCACATGCCGGTCATCGTCAAATATGGCGCCGACAGCTGTCATCCCATAGGAACTTGTCAAACTTTCCATACAATCAGATTTTAACGAACACCGCTTACGATTACAGACGGTTTGGTGCAACCCACCCTATGACTCGGTTGCACCAACATACGATCACAGGCCGGTCATCGTCAAATATGGCGCCGGCAGCTGTCATCCCATAGGAACTTGTCAAACTTTCCAAACAATCAGATTTTAACGAACACCGCTTACGATAACAGACGGTTTGGTGCAACCCACCCTAAGGCTCGGTTGCACCAACATACGATGACAGGCCGAACATCGTCAAATATGGCGCCGACAGCTGTCATCCCATAGGAACTTGTCAAACTTTCCATACAATCAGATTTTAACGAACACCGCTTACGATAACAGACGGTTTGGTGCAACCCACCCTAAGGCTCGGTTGCACCAACATACGATCACAGGCCGGACATCGTCAAATATGGCGCCGGCAGCTGTCATCCCATAGGAACTTGTCAAACTTTCCATACAATCAGATTTTAACGAACACCGCTTACGATAACAGACGGTTTGGTGCAACCCACCCTAAGGCTCGGTTGCACCAACATAAGATCACAGGCCGGACATCGTCAAATATGGCGCCGGCAGCTGTCATCCCATAGGAACTTGTCAAACTTTCCATACAATCAGATTTTAACGAACACCGCTTACGATAACAGACGGTTTGGTGCAACCCACCCTAACAATAAAATCGCTTAGTTAGACTGGAAATTGATATTTTCGGAATTATCCCACATTCGGCATTATCCGAAGATACCTGGATGATTTCTGGGATTCAATACTTATCAAAATCAAAAAATCAAAACATTTATTCTGCAAATAGGCCTCAAGGGCACTTTTACAAATCAAAATCTATCTAAGTACATCATCATCATCATCATCATCATCATTTCAGCCGAAAGACGTCCACTGCTGAACATAGGCCTCCTCCAAGGCTCGCCATTTTAGACCGGTCCTGTGCCGTTCGTTTCCACCGGATTCCCGCGACCTTCACCAGGTCATCACAGCACCGCAGCACACAGGACTGACGGTCGATGGGGCCAGAAACTGCTTGAGTGGCGTCCACGCACCGGAAGACGAGCTGTCGGTAGGCCTCCGACAAGGAGGAGTGATGACCTAAGTACATCAAATAAAAATAATACAATAATCAAAGTATCATTAATTAAAGTGTTACATGTCAAAAATAAGACTAAGAAACTAATGACAATCGAGATTTGTTAGAGATGTATAAGGTGTATAAGCGTCAAGATAAAAGGTAATAAAGTAGGTACACTAATCATAATAAAATATTTTGAGCTATATCTATAACACGTCAACATGGAAATAATAAAATCTAATAAATAAATATCTCCATACAAGATTAACCTCCTTATTCGTAAAACTTAACAAACACCTGCTTACTAAAATGTGTTTTGTCCCGTTCTCATAAACATAAATTTCAAAGTGACAGAGCACAAACGAATATCTAACAGGTAAAATATTAAACAGGTTTAATTAACCATTTTTGTTCTAGTCCGAATGGAGTTTTATTATGTTCTTGAAGTAGAGTTCAAATTCGTCTGAAAGTGACATGTATAGATAGTGTCGCCACTAAACGATATCGGTCTCATATGTGTTTACTCGGTTAGATTTCATCTGATGCGCTCTGACGTGACGGCTCATGCTGCGTCAGGCGTCAGAGCACGTCAGAGAGCAATACGTCAGATAAAGTAATAATCCTGCTTTTTTTAAATAACATACTGTGTGTTTAGATAGTATACGTGGCCCAGCGGCGCCCGCGTACCGCGTGCGGTATGCGAGGTTAAGCAACGTCGGCCCAGGTCAGTTATTGGATGGGTGACCGCTTTGAGTGGTTATTAACTGAGCACTCCCGTGCTTTGGAAGGCACATTAAGCCGTTGATCCCGACTGCGCTCTATGACAGCAGTCGTTAAGCCAAGTTAGAGGCCTTCGAGCGGCTCTAGAACCTCTAACAGTCAAGTTGCCCACAATAAGATCTCGTTTTCCCTCGGGTTGGAAGGTCAGATGGCAGTCGCTTTCGTAAAAACGTGGCTACGCCAACTCTTGGAATTAGGTGGCGGACCCCGGGCATCCTTAAGGATGCAACTGTACCCGGATAACGCTAGGATGATGATGATGATGACTGTTTCCTACGGTGAATACTTAGAGTGGGTTGCACCAAACCGTCTGTAATCGTAAGCGGTGTTCGTTAAAATCTGATTGTATGGAAAGTTTGACAAGTTTCTATGGATGACAGCTGCCGGCGCCATATTTGACGATGACCGGCCTGTGATCGTATGTTGGTGCAACCGACCCTTAATCTCGTATGAGGTCAGAATTATTAATCGAGTGACAAGGAGGTCACCGTTTCAGCTTCGACAAAATTGTAACCACTTTTTCGGGAAAAAAATTAATGCCGACTTTCGATTTTTATTTTCCAACAACGTCGATTTACGACTTACGCAATGACAACGACAACGACTTAAGTGTACTTAACGGAAAATTTACAAATAAAAAAAATTACCTTCGCTTACGTGACGGTCACACAGAGATCAAGTTGGCATTACTGGGCCCCTCAGTAAATGGATTAAATGTAATGGTGTCAATATGTGAAAGGTTTGCTGTGGCCCACGGTCCCCACGGACTCAAGACTCCGTATTATGATAGCGTAATAGCAATAAGCGACAAGTTAAGCGTCTGTCACTTTCTATCGAGCGGCATCAGAATGTGGTGTTTAAGTGTTTATCACACGGTAGCAAAATTATTTCCGTCTAGGGCGTAAACACTTGTATCCCTCGCTACACTCAAGATTCTACTTTAAATCCCTCGCTACGCTGATGATTCTGCTACAGAATCTTGAGTGTAGCGAGGGATTCAATACACTGCCCTCGCTGTTAATATTAATATATCATTTTGCTCCCGTGAGACACAATGTACTTACTACTTTAATAATCATCCTCTATTAGCATTGTCCCAGCCATGTCCCAGCTGCCTAAAGAAGCGAAAACTCTTCACAAAGTGTAAACTAGATCTTGTTGGGATAAGAATGGGCTCGTACCACAAGGTATTTTAAATAAATGTTCTCCTATGAAATATCATTTAATATTTAACAGTAACTTTCAGGTGGAAGAAAACATCGGTATAGTCTTTCGTAAAACTAGTGCCTACGCCAAATCGTGGGATGAGGTGTCAAAGTAGACCCCGGGCTCTTTAAAAATATAATCGGAAAACCCTGGACGAGGTACAAGCCATTATATTGGTTCTCACCCTTTTAACTTATCAGTGTCAGTACCTGCCATACCCGCCATCTGTGGGATTCGATGGAAACGAATAGCTGCCTTTCATTTTAGCTTCATCTACTTTTACCTGTGCGGACGGCGGCTGCGCTGCACCTTCGTTCAATTCGCTTTAGATATAGGTGATAGTTTTTTAAATTCCCGTAAGATGGCGTTGTACATGTTAAAAATGTTCTACCTCAATACTTAGTCGTGACCAACCTAAAGGCGCATTATCATTGGTCGTTAAGTCGGTCGATAATGCCGATATACTGAACGCTGAGCTGATAACTAATGCGGACGCCATTGCACTTTACGAAGCCTTAGTTTTAAATATACCTATCTATAGCTGTAAAGCTAAGAGTTCTATTCGACTCAACTTATTGAATAGAAATCGATTTGGTAAATTACAACGAATACCTATAAGATTTCTGAAATTCCTCTCTAAAAATGATCACTTTGAGCACCAATGGCTGTCTTTGTGGTGTCTTTGAAAACAATTAGGGATAGGCGCATCCCTAATTGTTTTCAAAGACACCACAAAGACAGCCATTGGTGCTCAAAGTGATCATTTTTAGAGAGGAATTTCAGAAATCTTTGATTATTATTCGGTATTCGGCATATTCGATATGTTTTTGAATGTTCGGTATTCGGCCGAATTATTCGGTTCAGCTGCCGAATATTTACTGAACAATTTTGAGAGGGTTTTGTTACAAGTTACAAAAGTGTATTATAGTTAATGCTTCGTGAAATGAATACTTGACCCATTATTAACAGTGATTTAACTTATTTTTTGACAATATTTCGCTTTGATAATGAAGAAAAATTTTATCATTCAATTAGTCTGTTTTACAACAATAGATGAAAGAATTACCTTGAACCGAATAATTCGGCCGAATATTCGGTTCGGCAACAGCTGGACCTAATACTCGGCCGAATGTTCGTATTCGGTCAAACCCATATTCGGCGCAACTCTAAAAACGATGATTGATTTAAAAAAAATAGGTAATCATTTTAATGCAATATTATGTACTTATTATTTCAGTCGTCACGTTGATTGTACTACCACAATTTTGATGTAAAACTCAAGGTATTTCATGGCTTTCTCTTCTCTTTCTTGTGTAATTAAATGAAATGAAAATCACGCATATTATTAACGACTATTTATTAAATAAAAATTATATTTAATATGGATCTGAATACATCGTTGTCTAATCGTTGAAAAGATTAAAGATTTATTACTAAAACATTTCTACTTTATATACAATGGAATGTTTATACATTGAGAAACGTAACAAAGAAATTAAAAAATATATTTTAATTAATTTTAAAAACCAACGAATAACGTTGATGGCACTCATAGCCTAATGACGAAATAATGCAGATGCACTAAAATAATTACTTTATACGAATTATTCAAGAATTTATTTACATTACATTAATAAAGATCTGTCTGACACACATCGAGAAAACACAGTTTGCAGAATACAATCATACAATTTTCTTTGAGTGACAAAATCGGGGGGACGATTATTGAGTTACGAACGTTCGTTATTTGACAGATCTCGAGTGAAAAGTCGAGCGTTGGACACTCTAAAATCGCCCCCCAGGCCCTAAATTAAGTCTCGTCAATAACAATGAAAATGTTGGCAGGCGTAGCGTCGTGCGGTGTTGCCTGATGATCTTTCAAAAAATTACCCCAATATTGCCCCCTGACTGATAGTACAGTATAGTCCACACACTACGGTGTCTCTTTACCATCAGTCCCTCCATGAGTTTACATGACCGTACTCGCTAACGACTGCGTGAAAATTAATATGGGCAAAACTACAGCGCCTCTGGCGATTACGCAATAGAACTAAGAATCCGCATACTAAATCGTTTACGCAGTCGCTAGCGAGTACGGTCAAGTAAAGTCATGGTAAAGGTACAGGCAGGCCGTAAGCTTGTTGTTCAAAAAGGGCTAGTGTTTAAATGCACATTAAAAAAACCAACAACCTGCTGATTTGCACAGCTAAAATACTAATTCTTTCATCAAAACTCGGTTTCAATGTGCAATTGGTAAATTTTGATGTCCATCAATATTCTTTTGATACGCAGCGAATATTTTTTGATAAGCGATTAAAATTTTCTATAATACAATGCATTAGTAAGGGCGCCTCATTTACTTAAAATTAAGATTAGAAGATTACAAGTTACTGGAAGAGATCCCTTACAGGGATAAGTTCGCCTTTGTACATGATTGATCTGTTTTTTTTTCTGTATAATTGATTTTACTTGTCTTATGTACAATAAAATATTTACATACATACATATAAGTGCACTAACAGAAAAATGGACCGCCATTTTGCTTGCTTTATATTCGTACCATTCACTTCACATGTATTCAGGTAAAAACTGCCGGGTGTATTGAGCCATGCGTCACATTTCTCAATTTAAACTTTTGGCAAAGACCCTAGAGTTGATAATCCGGTAAAGTGTTGCCCATGCAGTCTTTATTTACGAAGAATGCTTATCTTTTATGACGTACGATAATATGGTAGCAAACCGCACAATAGGACAATGAATTGGACACGAGAAAAACACAAATACTATACTACATAGTATAAAACAAAGTCGCTTTCTCTATCCCTATATTCCTATGTATGCTTAAATCTTTAAAACTACGCAACGGATTTTGATGCGGTTTTTTTAATAGATAGAGTGATTGAAGAGGAAGGTTTATTGTATAATAACATCCATTAAATAGTGCACCCGTGCGAAGCCGGGGCGGGTCGCTAGTATTGTATAATTTACACGCGCCGCCTATGGCTTGTGACCAGTCTTCCCATGTCTGTAACTATATTTGGGTTTCTGAGAAGGACCAGTACATTTTGCTCAATCCATAGCCACTGGAGAAAAACAATTCAGTTTTTGAAAATAGCAAGACAAACAAGATCAGGTACCTACATGTCACTCAGATTTTGTACTTATGGCATAACAATTGTATACTTGACTGTCAGAGCTTTGAATTTGACTAACAAATCTCGATTGTTATTAGTTTCTTAGTCTTATTTTTGACATGTAACACTACATTTAATTAATGATACTTTGATTATTGTATTATTTTTATTTGATGTACCTAGATAGATTTTGACTTGTAAAAGTGCCCTTGAGGCCTATTTGCAGAATAAATGTTTTGATTTTGATTTTGACCATCAAGATACAACTAAAATTCGCCGTGTGCCAGACTCGATTCATATTTGTCGACAAATCTTTGCCAAAGTCCTGGGAAGTGGTAACATAATAGTTTTATTAAACATTATGCTTTAATAGTAAAATAATCGACGCTACAACAATTAATTGTTTGTATATTTTCATATTTGTTAATACCTCGTTCAAGATAACCGAAGAGTCGGATCTAATAAAAGTAAACGTAATTCTCAAGGAGGTTCCAACCTTCAAACTAATTCAAATTTCTAAGTTCTAGAACAACTTCTTTCATTTTTACAGACTTTGACTTTTTTTATAATCGACACATACATTACCCATTAATCATACATATACAGTGTATAGTAATGGTCTGTTTTATATACTCGTCGTCTACCGGTCCCTGGGATCCCAGGGATCATAACAAAATATATAAATATATAAATATTAGATGACAATATTACACAAATCGAACTAGCTCCACAGTAAGCTCAAGACGGCTTGTATTATGGGTACTAGACGACGATATATTTAATAGATATAAATACTTAAATACATAGAAAACATCCAAGACTCAAAACAAATATTCATGCTCATCACACAAATATTTGCCCTGACCGGGATTCGAACCCAGGACCGTCAGCTTCACAGGCAGGTGCACTACCCACTAGGCTAAACCGGTCGTCAAAAAGAACAAAAGAATGCTATCGTTTTTTTTTCGCCGGGAGACGACGGTTTAAAACGGTTTAAAAAATAACCTGCATGTCACATCTGGCCATCAAGTAGCCATTACCGCACGCGTAAATCCCACTTCCTGGCCAGGGGAGACGTAAATTCTCTATTTACCACGGGCGGTAATAAAGAAAGCCTCAGATCGCATATTCAAACACCTTCAGATGGTCAAATACCTTTCGATCTTGGATATTCTTTGTTTTACCACCCTATGTAAGAATGTACTAATCTATATAAATGTATATCGTTGTGTATGTGTTACAAAACAACAAATGCGATTCACAATGACATTACAATAATTATGGAATGTTATATTATTTAGGTATGTACTAAACTAATTATGTATAGACATGGCCAAAAATGTAAACAAGTTAATAAGTACTATAATTTTAAATTCTATCGCAGTAATACTAATAACATTAATGATATGAAAAAACTAGTATACACATACAGATGACCAATTTAAAGCAAGCTTCAAAATAATTAACTATAATTTGGCTGTGGGATACTTTGCGATATTCAATGGCGGGTCACTAGCGAGCTATAACTGTAACCGAACCGTTACAGTAACCAGTGTACATGTGGTTTGCGAACGGCTCACAACGAGCCGATGAATGGTAGTCTCTCAGTTACATACACACTTGAACTTTACAGTATCGGTTCAATTACGGTTACAGCTCGCTAATGAGTGCCTTAACAGTGATATAACCATAATCCTGTTATGACGTAGCTGTCAAATCAACTGATTGACCTGTCATTTCCCGATCCTGAAGAACCCCGTCAACCTTTAAATGCAAGACCAATTTCGACGGTTTCAGACCAGGGACCGATACCGGTATTTTTAAAAACCCTGAATTAGCCCAATATTTCGGATTATTTTTTGCTCTTTAAGTAGGGCTGAATCATGTATTTAGGTAACAACGTCGTATTATTAGATTGTCCCATTAAAAACGAAATAATGAACCGGTGACCGTAATAATACCGGTATGTTAATACCGGTATCCGATCCCTGTTTCAGACACTCGTGTCATGACAGATTTGTACGTATCTTTAATTAAACTCGCAATGTCAAAAATATAACACAGAACACGTATTTGTTTACAAATTAGCCATTTCTAAATAAACAAAGTATATACAATGTATGTACCATGCATCTCCCATTTCTATTTTGTACATTTCTTTATCCTACCATTTTTTTAAAGTGGCTCCGGAAAACACATCCTCATGATTTTACACAATTTATGAGGACACACGAATTTGGGGCTTCATTTATTTTGTAAAAGGCACACAAGATTGGTGGCTAGTAACTGAATAACATTTTTTATGTGGCCAGTTACAAGTGATGAGCCTTATTGACACATTTACGAGACTCGCATGCGAGTTTCATTACATTGCGGGTTACCCAAGTATAATAAAGTTCAACCGATCTATCTAAACGCGCAATGTATACCTTGTTTTTTTTAGCATTGGAAATAATGACGACGAGGTATTTTATCAGGCACGTTCGTTCGGTAGGTAAGTGTCAAATAATCACAATGAATAGTAAAACGTTATTTCATGCTTATATATTACATATTGTTATTCAAAAATAAGAAAATGGAGGCATTAAATCCTCTATTTGTACTCATATGTTTTGTGCAATAAGTTTAAATAAATAAACATAAAATATATCGAAAGACCCTCGATGGGGAGGCCTTTGCCCAGCAGTGGGACACTTAAATAGGCTAGTTAAAAAAAAATATATCGAAATAATTAGTCATCTATTATTTTTTAAATTACTTTTTATCTTATTCATCTAAAAGCTGTACAATAAAATAAATAAATATTTGTGGACAATCTAGTCCCAAAGTAAGCAAAGCTACCAAATAGCTATGGGTACCAAAAAACCCAAAGAGTCAGAGATTGTAAGAAGTCGGTTAGAGGCCACGAAGTTGATTAAGGGCCACATATTGGTCCGAAACATGTCGAGCTATACTCGACCTTGAAGACGTCAGTGACCCGTTTATTATATTTCAATAAGACGGTTAGCGTTTTAAAGAAGTAATTAGTCATAGTAAATTATTGTCGCTTATTCTGATCTTTCGCGCCAATAATGCGAATTCAATATAAGATTTCAAGCTTACATGGTCATTTACATTATAATTACGATTTGAAACGGGATATTGTGTATATATGTATATTTATATTTTTGAGTTCCCGATATTTCGGCACTGTTGCAAGCGCCATTATCAAGGATTAACTGATGTGCTGCGAGTTTTAGTTGTGGTCTACCCACACACCATAGCGATCTACCCTCTTCCTGGTTCGCTTTTTTCGCACAGTGTCACCGTCACTACCACCGTCCGCCTTGTCACTTGAAACTCCAAACAAACAATACAAATATACATGGTAAATATCCCGTTTCAAATCGTAATTCTAATGCGAATTCAATGTTTACGACCACTGCTTCTTTGTTTACATAATTTCTAATCTTGAAAAAAACGAGGTATAGTGAAACTCGCATGCGAGTCTCGTACGTGTGTAAATAAGGCTTTAGAGATAATTTTCTCTCGTATGTAAATGAACTTGACATGTAAAATTGCTAATAGTAAGGAGCTCGTTAAATTTAACAAGTACATATATTTTCATGACTGCTATTCACACATTTGAGCAATCTCGAATAAAAAATGATATAAAAAATAGACCAGTATTTTCTCTTCGTTAAACTACGCTATAGGTACATTCGTGCCAATCGATCCGATTATGGCCATCGATTCGATTTGGCAATCGCCGTAATTCAGCCATTGTACAAAGCAGTTTCGACCTTACTGCTCGAGAATAAGGCTCAGGGGAGCGGCACACGTTGGCGTCGGAACCATGTCGAGGTAAGTGCCGTTTCCGGGACGCACGCGCACGCACGATGTCTATCCTGTAGAAAGTTCTTCGATCCGCCGGTAGGTGTCGCAAGTGGTTGTGTTATCTGGAATTTGAAATAATTATGTGTTAATTGTGGTTTGAATACGTAAACAGTATTATCACGCGAATCACGCGATATTGAAGTAGTATAACGTGAATATTGAGTATTGACGCATGTTGAAGCAAAATCGTAATAATTTTCAATGAATAGATAAATAAATACTAAATACCTACACACACAGACATACACACATGCACACACACACACTCATATACACGCACATGCATACACACTGAACACAAACTTACCATCAATTCGTAGATTCTATGCTTGTTTCCATTTTTATATTTAGTATATGTTAGTAATAATAATTACAGTGGAATCCGGATAAAGCGACAGTCAAGGGACCGCTGATATTAAGGCTCGGTTTTATAAAGACCCGTTAGACCTTATGTCGGTTTGTTATGTCAAAAAATGTACTGAGTTACTGATATTTGATCTGACATTTAGTCTAACGGATCTTTATAAAACCCGGCCTGTCGTACTAACAGAACGTCGCTTAAAACGGACTGATTTACCTTGAAAATGTATTGTATAAAATCTAATGTGTGGTGATTTCGAAGTCGTTAAAAGCGGTCAAATGTTATAAGCGAAGTCGTTATAAGCGGATTCTACTGTATGTATATAGTATTGTCATCTTGTCTGACTTTTCGCGCACATATTGTTAATCCATTTTTGAATTGGCTACCTACGGGACAGGCTTAGCTTAGTGTAGGGGCCAGCCGAACCGCATAACGAAAAATCCACTCAGTACATTACTTATAAATGATATGTTCAACTCATGTTCAACTATACTTGTAAACTTTTAATTACGATTTGAAACGGGAGATTACGATTTGAATTTTTGAGTTCCCGATATTTCGGCACTGTTGTTGTCGGTGGTAGTGACGGTGACACTGTGCGAAAAAAGCGAACCAGGAAGAGGGTAGATCGCTATGGTGTGTGGGTAGACCACAACTAAAATTCGCAGCACGTCAGTTAATCCTTGATAATGGCGCTTGCAACAGTGGTAAATATTCCGTTTCAAATCGTAATTCTAATGTAAATGACCATGTAAGCTTGAAATCTTATATTGTAAACTTTTATTTACAAATAAACATCTTATGTCTTATCTGCAATTATACTGACATCTCAGTATTCCAAATGAGTAGTGCGTGATTGACTGATCATTGGCTGAACCTAAAACTCTAAAACCTTACACTGTTAATCTTAAACTGACAGAATTGTCATCGTAGTAGTGCCACTCGATATATGTACGTCCGACGATGACAATTAAAATGAAATGAAATGAAATCATTTATTCTTCAATTTAGGCATGTTACATGCACTTATGAATGTCAAAAAACTACCACCGGCGGGGTAATCACGTAACTTTTGTACTACCGTTAGATAGATTTTAATGTCAAATTTTAATTGTCATCTCATACATTTATACTTCAAAGTTGACAGTAAAATCTATCTACCGTTAGTACATAAAGTTACGTGATTCGCCTGCGGTTCATAAAATAAATCTCTGCCTCGAGAAGAACCGGCGTAAGAAACTCGGCGAGGTGTCATTTTTCAAAACAATATAACAATGTATATAAAATAACATTATCATAATACTACAGAATTCAAATGCTACAATATAAACATACATACTAGAGATGGGTAATCTCGGCTCACTGCTGTGATTCGAATCACTAAATCCGAATCCGCTATCGGTACCGAATCTTCTTAATGACTCTTCAACTCTTTTAAATCCTTGGCTCTTTTGGCTTTGTTGGCAGTGCAGATGTACCGATTTATTATAAGAAGGAGTGACTCTTTGAATCCCCAGGTTCGTTTAAGTATTTTTTTAAATGCTATGACATTTTACACCTATAAAAAAAATTATTACGTATAATATATTATGATAATTGTATGAGAAGAAAAAAATATAAATTTAGGTTTTTATGTACAAGGTTAATAATTTCCCTTCGTACTTTACACAGCCGCACGGAACCGAGTGGAACCGAACATAGGCGGACGCCACCAAACCAAACGAGGATCGGCGCTAGTGGGTAACTCCGCGGATTCGATAATCGAGCGAGCCGCGAGCCCGAACCGATTTACTGTTTCGCGCGGCCCGCGGTACCGATGAGTCGAATCGGAGTTAATAACTCCTTGGATTCGATAAGATTTATAAAGAGTCGATAAGGGATTCGGATCCGCTTACGGATTCGAATCATTTAAATCTTCAAGTCAGGATTTACCCATTTCTAATACATACATATTTTTTAATATTAAGGACAAAATATTTCTGTGTTAGATTACTTGTGCGGGACGCTATCACTGCCAAACATCCCTATCCATGATATAATCGTTTATCTTATAATATGCTTTTGAAATAAGTGTCTGTTTCACTACAGACTTAAATTTAGAATCCGTAAGTTCAGTAATTCTGAATGTAACTACAAGTAAGGTCTCAGTGATCGATACCTTAGTTCCCAATGGATGACATCTGTTAATCGCATCTCGCTCTGTCATCATGACATAAAATTGAGTCAGTGTCTAGCACAGGGACGTTTACCTTACAATAACAAATACAGTACGTACGGTGTACAATGGGCCATTCTACTTTTTCATGTACATAATTTTCAAAAACTTTTTAAATGCAGATTTTGGAATACTTGACCTTCAATTCATATTTTTATATTGTTATTTAGAAAGAGGTTTAATTGCAGTATTACTTTCGATAGTTTTGGTAATTAACGAACCACAGCTAGTATCCATAAATCGAGTAACTCAGTGGTCCTTGGATGTCTCACCATTTGTATGAAAAAATGGTTTTTAACACTGTGTTACCCACCTTTTACAGCAATATGTTAATATTTAAGTATTTTTACCTATAAATTCCTTTTATTAGGTTCAGGTAATATTTCGAAATCCCATTTTTGTACACTAATTCAATACACATCATAGATTTTTTTTGTAATAGAAAACTGGTCATGAAAAAGTGGAATGACCCTATTCACATTAGTACAGTGAAAATACCGTACCGTACCGATCCCGTGTGGTGTCGGGTTAGAATAGCGCCTCCCCCTTTCTCCCCGTGGGTGTCGTAAGTCTACTATGGGAGTGTGTTGTGGGCGATGGGCTAGCAACCTATCACTGAAATATCACATTTTCTCCATCTTTAAACCTACAATTGCTAAATGTGGCACTGGATTTTTCACGTGCCCTGCCTACCCCTTTTGGGTATACAGGAATATAGAATACAGTCTTTATTGGTAAAAATACATTTTACAGGTCAAACTATTATTTATTACATTTTATTTCATTATGGTAAATTTAATTACATTAGGTATAAACATATCTAGGTCAATGATCTTTCTGAGCACACATAAACTCGTCAATCGAGTAGTATGCTTTATTTAGCAGGAATAATTTGAGTTTATTTCTGAATAGGTGTCTTTCACAGGTGTAAGTTTATGTATGTATGTATGTATGTATGTATGTAGAATACCGTATTCCCACCGCTCGAATTTGTAAGCATGGCCAATTTGTTTTTTTAAATAATTACACGAACCGGTCGAGTGTAAAAGTCCGATTAAAATCTGCTAATATGTTTGAAGGTTGTTCTGATTTCTCGCAACTGTGCCGATCTTTCTGTATTTGGTTTTGATACAAAAGCAAGAAAACCTTTTGAAGGAATTTCCTGAACCTATATCATATCATATCATATCATTTATTTGCATTGATCATACATCGTCGTACATAATATAGGTACATCTCAAAAATAATAACCATGAGCTATATAAAACACGCTGAGATTAATAAAGTTTAAATTTAAAGTTTAAATTTTAACACATTCTTAATTAAGGTGTAGTAAATTGTTCCAATACGGTGAGGCAGTGAACATGTATGTCTATCCTTGTAAAAATTCCGTAACCGAGTAAAAGGCCTTTTGGACCAAGAAACACTTGAGCTCATGTGCGAAACCAAGATCTGAGGTAGCATCTTTTATTTCCGTAGGTATCCTATTGAAAATACGCGGTCCTATAATGAATGTTAAGAGTTGCTTGTCTTTGAAAGTCTATACCTAGATATAATTACGGCAGAATAGGACACTAGGAAGTTAAAGGTATCAGCAGGCTAAAGGAATCTCACATGATGATGATGATGATGTATCAGGTACTCGCATGATACAATAATATACTGCGCTAGTTATAGCAATCCGATACATCGGTTAGCAGTGTGTGTGGCACGACCAGCGCCTTTACAATGAGTTTGCATGACCGTACTCGCTAGCGACTGCGTAAACGATTATTATATTCTTAGTTCTATTGCGTAAGCGCCAGAGGCGCTGTACTCTTGCCCATACAGATATTTACGCAGTCACTAGCGAGTATTGTCATGTAAAGCAGAGATGTAACAGATGTGGTTTTATCGGAACCGGAACCGGAACCAGATGTTGTTAATTTAGTATATCGGAACTAGAACCGGATTCGGAGCCGGAACTGAAAACATGCGGAGCCCGAGTGATAGATGGATAAGACGTTAAGGGCAGGGCAGGTCTAAGTCTATTCTAAATAAAAATTATAAACCTGTTTGTTTTTGATGTACGCCGCTCATTTCTCCCCGCTGCGCTGCTTCGGCATCCGATATAACATCCGTTTTAAAAATAACAGAACCAGAACCGAAGCGGATGTTTAAATCCAATCGGAAGTTCCGACTTAACGGAACCGGAACCGGAGCTCTAGCTCTGTTACATCCCTGGTGGGCTAGCACAACTTGCTGCCAAGTCGTATCTCGTGCGACTCAGCGATTCCTGTCTCACTCGAACTGTGCAAATTGGAAAGAGGAGGGTAGATTTATCTCTACTCGCGTCGCATCGCAGCGGCAGTTATGCTAGCCCCGCTGATGTAAACTCATGGTAAAGGCACTTACATCAGCCAGCATCAGCCTGTCCACGGTATGCGGACGTAAGTGTGAGCGTGTGAACAGTAACGTATGGTCGTGTCACGATCCAGATTGTCAGACATTGTTTTTTTAGACCATGTCTACTCACAAAGAACGAAGCGAGCGCGCGAAATATGAGAACGTGAAGCGAGGGTTAATCATAGTCCTTCTGTATGGTAATTCACTTAAAGGGTATTCCACGAGCATTTTTCTCAGTTCAGTTGAAACCGCTCAACCAATCTCAATGGAGCGCAAACTCTTAGAGTATTCCAGTGTTCCACCACACGCGTGGTCGTGCCGGAGGTTTTCCCCTGGATTTTCCCCAGGCTACTCTCCAACCGCGCACTCCTATCGCTTTATTGGGCCCGGCCTATAAAGCCACAGTCAGGTTCAAAAAAAAGAGCATTTTTCATTATTTTACTACTTCTAGCAATGATACTTCAAGGTTTGCAAAGATTGACAATACATTCTTTGCAAACCTTGAAATATTTATTTTACTAAGTTAGCTGCCATATACACACGCCTTACGTAAACGACATTCTCGAATGGCTTTTAAGCCAGATCAGTATATGAGTGAGAATACGCATAGTTGTTAAGAATATATCGGTATCAAATTATACCAGAGATCCCTGAGCTATTGGTGTCGGTTACACGGTGATTATTATCACGCAATACACTCATATCACAATACGTATCACGAATATTGATGGAAAATTCAAACAATTTTGAAATCCTCGATAATATTGACACACTAGAGGGTAATATCGGGAAGTCAAAAATACAAATATACATGGTAAATATCCCGTTTCAAATCGTAATTCTAATGTAAATGACCATGTAAGCTTGAAATCTTACACTAGAGGGTGAACCGTAAACGAAGTTCCCTATCTGTCGCAATTGCACGTCGTAAGTATCGTGATAATAATCACCGTATAACCGGCCCCATGCGGACAATAATGATCAGTTATGAGTCTGCCTACCTCTGGTGAGTGTCTCGCTTGGAGATGACCAGAGATGAGCTACGCGTATACGGGGGTGCATCAATTTTTTTTGTGTTGTTATCTTGACCCGTTGTCCAAGGGACACTAGTGGCGCTGTTTGTTCAAAAAAAAATTGTAGGTATTAAGTTCTACTAACATGCTTAGTAGATGGACCATAATGGAAATAGCTTATAAGAACCAAAAATACGAATGTTTGATAAACTTAAATAGCATAAAATCACGATTGTATTCGAATTTGGCCCCCTGAACAACTAGACGTAACCACGGCAACGAGTGGCACTAAAAAGTTGATTCACCCACGGACAATCGTGATCGGTTTTGAGCCTGCTTACCTAGGTGCGTGTCTCGCTCTGAGGAGATGGGGCGGCACCTCCCTCCGGTCCACCTCGTCATGCCCCAACTGTAGCCCCGCCACCAGCTGCATGATCTCCCGCTCCTTCTTCAGCTCTTCACGACCTGTCTCCACCTGAAATACACAAAAAATACTTTAAATAAAGGCACTGGAGAGGCACTGAAAACTGGTTTAGGAATGAAGCTATCCGTAGTAGAACTGGGGTCACCGACATAGCCTTCAAAATTGCGAGACTTAAGTGGCAGTGGGCAGGGCACATTGCTCGCAGGACTGACGGTCGATGGGGCCAGAAACTGCTTGAGTGGCGTCCACGCACCGGAAGACGAGCTGTCGGTAGGCCTCCGACAAGGTGGAGTGATGACCTGGTGAAGGTCGCGGGAATCCGGTGGAAACGAATGGCACAGGATGGGTCTAAATGGCGAGCCTTGGGGGAGGCCTATGTTCAGCAGTGGACGTCTTTCGGCTGAAATTATGATGATGATGATGATGAAAGGCACTGGATTTCAATGGCTGAGGAGTAGGTTGACACGGGATAGTGGCGTAAGAAAGGAGCCTACGGCAGTGGCTAACGAACTGGCTGAATATATTAATAAATAGATACCCACAGATAACATTTAATGGTTCTGTCCCGAAGATCAGCGATGGCGATCGCGTCAGCACCACGCTGAGATGGAACCATTTCGTGCAATACAATGTTTTAACTTGTTTTTCTGTCTATTATGTTGTATTGTCACGAATAAATAATTGAATCTTGAATTTATTTTGAAATAGAAATTTGTAAGCCTTCAGTGACGACCGTTGTAGTAACCCTGATCAACTGTGCTTGCATTTAATAATTGCAATGATATAATTTTATTATACAAAATAAGTGAAATATTTCTCTAATGAACACTTACACAACCCAAGGCCAGATTCGTCTTAACCGAGGTTAAGGCTGGGTTGCACCAAAGCGTCTGTAATCGTAAGCGATGTTCGTTAAAATCTGATTGTATGGAAAGTTTGACAAGTTTCTATGGGATGACAGCTGCCGGCGCCATATTTGACGATGACCGGCCTGTGATCGTATGTTGGTGCAACCCACCCTTAATGATAAAATAGTGTAGACTAATCTTGGAATAAACTCTATTATAATCTAGCCTTAAACGACTAAAACGCGTCTAAGTTCAGGGAGCCAAGAAACTGGTCCACCACTTTTAGATCTTAAGTAGAGTCGGTATTCAGTAAGTATATCTTGGCTGTGTGTACCTAAACCTGACAACATCTCTTATTTGCTACCCCATCTTGCCGTACAAATGCTGGTAAACGCTCGCCATTATACCGACTTGTTCATACTTACAATGATCATTTTGTATCTATTGATACTATAGCCACTAGTGCTGCCAAATTTAAAAAAGAAACACTTAAGTTATTGAAATAATGTAATACTTAACTTATTAGCTCTGCCTTAATAGCTGTATGTTTGACCTTTATTGCTTATTGTAATCTTTAGTTTTTACTTTCCATCTCATTGATGTACTTCAAAATATGTAATTGATATTAGTAATATGGAGTTAACGTTGTTGGTTTCACAATTACCAAACCTTAAATGTAACTTTTAAAGTAATACATTATTGTGATCACTGTTTGTTAACTTATAATAAATGAAAAAAAAAACCTGGTCACTTCATCCTAAACGTTGTGGTTAAGAAAGTCCATCTCAACACGTAACACATTACACAACGTGTCGAACGCACTCGGTAGATCGATGGTGCCTGGTTTCCTTATTGAATCTCGCTTTTCCTGCCTCTTTATGTAACTTGGAACTGATACGGCATCGTCATGGTCGTTAATTCGATATTCGTGTCAGCTAACTAACTAAAAACTATTACATACTTACGATATGATTTAATCTCTACTAAGATTTCAAGCTTACATGGTCATTTACATTAGAATTACGATTTGAAACGGGATATTTACCATGTATATTTGTATTTTTGAGTTCCCGATATTTCGGCACTGTTGCAAGCGCCATTATCAAGGATTAACGGCATATATACATGGTAAATATCCCGTTTCAAATCGTAATTCTACTAATATAACGTATCACCATTGCGATACAGAGAGGAAATGCCGCCAGCATCCTCGGTACAATGCCCCAAGGGCCTGTTTTAGATTTAGGTTAGTTGTATTATTATTTAAGTTATTGTTAATTAACTATTATTACCGTCTGTAAATTAGTTATTAAAATTAATAGCACTGATAAAAACGGAATTAATATACAACACACTCGTTTAAAAAAACTACTACTAACTATTAAAAAAGTAGAAGATATAAGTACGGTTTTAAGGTATTAAATATGGTTTAAACGTAAACTTCGTTCTCATGCCCATAATAACCAATAACAATATTTGACAGCTGGACCTTAGTCGACAGTGGCGCCAACTGGTGAGCCCAAAACCGATAGCCTTCATTTAGCTATGTTTTGTTATAAAATAAATATGTAATTTTGAGATTTCAATAACATACATTAGATAGATTGACGATTAATTTGTACTTTAGACATTTAAAGAAATATGTAATTTCAAGCACAATGCATATTGTTAATAATAACAACACTAGTTGTAATTCCGTCACATTAAGGCTGGGTTTTATAAAGATCCGTTAGACCAAATGTCAGACCAAATTTCAGTAAATCAGTACATTTTTTGACATAACAAACCGACATAATGTCTAACGGATCTTTATAAAACCGAGCCTAAAATTGTTTAACATCCGCCGACTTGTATTGTACTCTTGTTCTCTTTTTATTTCATGTAACTTGTATTATTTTTAGTTCATGGTCGTTAACTGAGATCCAGAAATCCAAATTGAAGGTTTGCCAGCGCGCTATGGAGCGCAGCATTTTGGGTGTCAAAAGGACGGATCGTGTCCGAAACACTACACTGCGCTCTAAAACACGCATTGCTGACGTAGGTAAAAAAACTGCCAGGCTCAAGTGGGACTGGACCGGCCACGTCTGTCGCATACATCCAGATAGGTGGGCTAATGTAGCCACCAAGTGGGTGCCACATGATGGACGACGCAGTCGGGGCAGGCCCAGACGGAGATGGCGGGATGATCTGGATGCATTTGCCAAGAATTGAGAAGAAGAAGCGCTCAATAGGGAGACCCGGAAAACATGGGGAGAGGCCTTTGCCCAGCAGTGGGACAGCCAATAGGCTATAAAGTAAGTAAGTAAGTAACTTGTATTCATCCTGTGCACGCATATTTTGAGTTGTAGTCCAGATCTGAACATACTCCATTATATGTAACTGTAAATATGACTGTAACTTGTTCTGCGAGCCTAATAAATAAATAATTAGTAAAGCACGCTCGATTATCTGCAATGTGAGTAATACGAAGTCGGTCAGTTGCAACAGCTGATCTCACGGTCGCGATGTTGCTTTCTGGGTTTGCGTATTTAAGCCGAATCGAATGCGGCGAAATTTTGTGTTAAAGCTATTCGGATTCAGATTGGTTAAATAAAATATACTGACTTATAGTTAAAACTGGTAAGAATGTTTAATATAGTCACATTGACTATTAACTGCTTAATGATATTAGAGATTTTTTAGAATGATGGAAAAATTGAAAAATTTAGGCACCGAGCAGGATTCGAACCTGCGACCTCCCGGCACTCGCGGTCAGTCGCTCTAACCAACTGAGCTATAGGTGCAATCACTACCCAGTTCTAAATTCATCAACCGTTCCTTCGTATTAAGCAGTACCGCTGCTAACGTAAACTATTCTTTTTATACAAACGCCTTAAGGCCTTGAGACGTTAGTGCCGTTAATGAAGCATGAGTCTTCTGGTAGATGTCGCTGTACGCCTCCCTTAAGGCGTTTGTATAAAAAGAATTACAGGTTTATGTTACTGTTAAAGCTTGCAAAGTATCCACGACCCAAAAATTGTGGAAATTAAATTAAGTGTTCCGAGTACCAGAATTGGTCCAGTGGAACACTTATGCGGTCACTCTGGCAGTTTTGCGATCACTCGGTATGGAAATTTTCTCAAACACCTACTGGTTGGCATATAAAGCTGAAATTATTGACAAATGACAGATGCCAAGCTATGTAGCAAAAATAGTTATGCCATGGCAATAAAACTATACAATAATTTACCAATTGACATAAGACGGCTTGCCCTAAAACCATTCACATCTGCATTACACAAATGGCTAGTAGACAAATGCTTTTACTCGATACAAGATTTTTTACGTATAATAATAGAACAAATTAATATAATAATAAATTGTAATGAAAAAAGTAATAATTATAATTATATATTAAACGTGGTAATACTATTAGTCAAAAGTTCGTAAAATTTGCATGTGCAAATGTTGGCGAGATGTGCTGATCCTTAACAAAGTTGTTCCACCTTATTGTTATCCATGTCTCAAGCAAATATATTTCATTTCATTTCATTTCAGAAAGGCGTATGCGGGTTATTGTCAGTTGTAAAAACAAAAGTTGTCCACCCGGTGGTTAATAGTTAACGGCTTATGTAAGTACATGTAAGTTATGTTTTATTACGTGGATTTACAGTTACGGAAACACCGTTTATGCGGGTTACTAGACCAATCCAAAATTGAGCTTTGTGGCCCTTAACTTTTGATATGTCCACCGAAATGACGGGAATCTAAATCTGACAATGACCCGTGCCCTATTTTAGGGGACAGTTTTGGGGTATTCTTAATGGGGGCTATCGTTTTTGTGCTCACCAGTTGGCGCCACTGTCGAGTAAGGTCCAGCTGTCAAAAATTGTTATTGGTTATTATGCACATGAGAACGAAGTTTACGTATAAACCATATTTAATACCTTAAAACCGTACCATAAAAATATCGAACATACCGTATTGTAGCGCGGTCCCGTTTTGATCGGAAAAAAGGAGGAAATAAGTTTCCGAAAGACAAAACTGTCTCGAAGCCCTGACAGTCATTGACCTTTAACTCATATTTGCCATAATCAAGCTCAGGTATTGCAAAATAGTCACCATATTGTTCCTATTAGATATTAACCCGCGTAGCGCAACCACAAGGAGTGACATTTGACGTTTCGGAGAGCGCCTCTAGCGGCGAATTCATACGCGATAGCCCTCATTACGTTTAAATAATGGACATTTTAGAGTCCTAGCCGTAATTTATCATATATCATACACTATCATACAGTTAATTATTTTGTTTAAGACTTGAACTTTGTATGCTAATGCCCTCACCGAGCTGCCATCTACTTTCTTATTCCCGGAATTTTCAAGAAGCAAAACGAGCGGCATTACGGTTTATATGGGAAACGCACACAATGGATGTTTGTAGGTTTACGAGCGCTGTGCTAATGAGCTGTAGGCTGGTAACATACTGGTAAATATTTCGACAAGCTACTTCGACCAACTTTTGTTCTATATTCATTTATCTATCCTCTATATGCTAAGGTAAAAAAAGGTCGTTCTGATTAGATTTCCGCTACCCTAAGGTTGTCTGGAAGAAATCGCTCTTTAGCGATAAGACCGCCTGTTGTTTGCCTCTTCTCATTGTGTTTTTGTACTGTATCCTTTGATTGAGGTGTGCAATAAAGAGTATTTGTATTGTATTGTATTGTAAACGTCCCTGTACTCACTGACCACTAATTGGCAATTCCAATCTTATGTCGCGATGATTACGTGTCATCTATTGGGCACCTAGGTGTCATGAACTAGGACGTAATTTTTTCTCGTGAGTGCTACCTATATAAGGGATAAAGCCCTTTACCTGTTGTTTGATTTATACATCATCATCCTAGCATTATCCCGGTACAGTTGCATCCTGAATGATGCCCGGGGACCGCTACCTAATCCCAAGAGTCTGCGTAGGCACTAGTTTTTACGGAAGCGACTGCCATCTGACCTTCCAACCCGAGGGGAAACCAGACCTTATGGAATTGGGCTTGTCAAGTGAATAGGCAACTTGACTGTTAGAAGTTCTCAAGCCGCCCGAAGGCCTCTAACTTGGCTTAACGACTGCTAACATAGACAGGCGCCGGGATTAACGGCTAAACGTGCCTTCCAAAGCACGGGAGCGCTCAGTTAATAGCCACTCAAAGCGGTCACCCAACCAATAACTGACCTAGGCCGACGTTGCTTAACCTCGCTGGGCCACGAGCGCCGTTGTTTGCTTTATTATCGATCCTAAATTCTACTAAATAATTTAATCCTCTACATTTATTACGTTTTTTTTTTGTAGGTTGCGCCACATTCTAGAGATAAACTAGATGTGACTGTTGCCAAAATAAATTAAAAAAAAATTGCACAGTGCGAAGCAGCTGCTAAAACCATTAGATCTCAATCATAACGTCTAAATAACAAGTAAACGTAAAAAAGTAAACGTTGCGTGACAATATGGAATGAATGCACTCATATCTCATGCACATAATCGTGTGTTACTTAGCGATTAATGTGGCCATAATCTCTAATTAACACTTCTAGTGTAAGTACCAACCGAGAAATGCATGTTTCATATCATATGTTCAATCATCGATGTTTGTGTACATCGCCAATCGATATAAAAACATACGTTTGCCGAGATTGCGTTTTTGCTCTGGGTATTTCTTCCTGTTGTGTGACGTTTAGAAATAGAAAAACATTTATTCATGACACAAAAAATCAATAATAACAAATAGAGAGAAAAAAAAGAGGAATAAATAAGAAAAAACAGAATCGTTTGCGAAATGCGACTGCGACCTGTAGAGGAGAACAAACCGTTGAACAAAATTTTTTTTCATTTCCAAAAACTTATTCGATAAAAAAAAACTATATTTATCCAACCTGCTCAAAAAATTTCACGAGAATCGGTTGAGAAATGCGACCTGTAGAGGAGAACAAACCGAAATTCGCCGGCAGAAACTTACAAAATCATTGATAAAAAAATTTTTTTTGGAAATTTCCAAAAACCGTCTCGACATAAAAATTCTATATAACTATCGAACCTGCTCACGTAATTTCACGAGAATCGGTTGAGAAATGCGACCTGTAGACGAGAACAAACGGAAATCCGGACAGACGAAAGCATTTTTGTCGAAGCTGAAGCAGAGACCTTCGTTTCACTCGGTCAATAAAACGAGACACGGAAACAATGCTAACATACTAGGAGACCTGAACAAACTGTTTCGTAATCCAGATTGATATGGGCTGTATCTCATTTTCTTTCGCTCTTGAGTATACATTTAATATTAATTTTAATTTAAATTTTATTTTATTTGATCCTTAATCGCTCGAACTGCGCGGTAGCCGCGCGGTCCCGCGCTTGGCCGGTGTGACATAGCTCATAACGTTCCGTGCATTCAGATCAGCGCGGGGCCGCGCGCAAACTGCGACCGCGCCGCTACCGCGTTCAATGTGGCGAGGCCTTTAGAGTTAAGTATCAAAACTTTTATCTTTTCAGTTTCAAGATTTTTAAATTAACACTTTACCTTTAACATAACACTTAACCTTTTCAACGACATGTCAAATACTAAAGCTGTCACTCACACGCCACGACACGGGATTGTCAAATGCGAATTTGAACCCTAGACCAATGCAATGTAAGATAACCCACTGCACGCCGTGACGGATATATCCGTCGTTAGCGTCCAAAAATTTAAAGCAGGCATTTTTAACCTATACTTAAACCTAGGCATTACTTTCCACAAGCGGCCATGCAAACAGTCTCTATTTGCGTTTGCATCGCGCGTAATAACGTTTCCATGCGTACGCGCCGGCACGTATTCCAATGAGCCCAGTTTCATTTAAGGCGTCGAGAAAATTATGATAATTTGCACCATTTCAATATGGTTGTCATGTACAGTAACATTATACAGGTATAGTGACTTTAGCTACCGGACATTGGACACAAAATCAATTTTATTTCAATGTCATAAATATCTATACAGGCCGTCCCACGGCTATGCCACATGGACGGAAAGTACATAGGACAGAAAATGACACCTTCACACGTCTAGTTTGTAAAATGTGTATTTTTTTAAATATCCCCCCTGCCCATATCCCCCGAAAAGGGGGTAAGCCGCCTAAATTTTGAAGACTCGTCAGATCCTCATTTCTAGTACCAAGATAAATGTATAAACAATGTTTCATAATTTGCCTCCAAAGTCTCCAAACTGGCATATTTAGTCTTATTACACCTGTACTATGATGGGAAATATTTTCTCGCTTCATCTGTAGGTACGCCTACACTACATGTTAACACCTAATATGAAAGTATATATCCTCATAGTTATGTGCATATAGTGCGTGCTCACTGTACTTTATTATTAAGTGGAAGCCAGCTCAAGAAGTGCAATACTTGGGCTCGTATCTTCAAGGGCCTCATCTACAACTCGGCCCTCGAACCCACTCGTCCATCTACGGCTTAGGTTCTAGCCCAGTGTTGCCAGATGGTTACATTTCTTACATTTTTCGTAACTTTTGACCGGCTCGCGTACCATGTAAGTAACTTCTGTTGTAAATGAAATTTTCGTAACTTTTGTGAAAATGAAACTAAACCGGGACCAAATGAGACAATTTATAGGCTTCCATACAGAAAAGGTAAGAAGTGAACCAACAAGTTACGATTTTGTCCGTCTGTTGCAACTATGAAAGACTGCCCATCAGCCTGGCATAATTATGTCGCCGACCTCGCCGTATTAAAGCTGCATGTGGCTACTCATTTCTTAAAATCAAACATTTTGATAAGTAATTACGAAAATAATAAAAAATTTAACTTTTGCATCAAAAATGTAACTTTTTAAGAAACGAAACGTAACTTTCGGTTCAACCGCCCTGGCAACACTGTTCTAGCCTCTCCAACAATGCACAGTTATCAAGTGTGTAGCTAAGTGATTGATACTTACTTACTCATCGCTCTCGACAATGAATCGTAAGTTTACGTGGAAACATTGAATTCCGAGAATCGTTCACATATTTGCAGCGTCTTGCTTTTAAAAAGCTTCAAACTTTCCTAGGCAACTAACATCTAAGATAAACATCTTTGTCTAGACTTCTCTCTCTAGCCCGCGTATATACCTTGTATAAATACTAATTACCGATAGGTCGATAAGTCGAAGATTACTAGCGTTTCTCAAGAGACCACTGCCGAGAAGAAACAACAGTTATATTATAGTATTTTTGTACATGCTGCTTTAACATGTGAGGTGCGCAAGAGTACCTATTTATACTGAATTGTATGGTATAAATAAATAAAATAAATAAATAAATATTAGAGGACAATCTTACACAAATCGAACTAGCTCCACAGTAAGGTCAAGAAGGCTTGTGTTATGGATACTAGACGACGATATATTTAATGGATACTTAAATACATAGAAAACATCCAAGACTCAGAAACAAATATTCATGCTCGACACACAAATATTTGCCCTGACCGGGATTCGAACCCAGGACCGGACCTAATACCTTCAAACTTCTTTTTATATTACACAGAACGTAAATATCAGTAAGTAGGTATACAGGGTGTAACAAAACTAGTGAGGATCCGTTTAAGGACATATTCGGTATCGTGTTCTGATTAGGAAAAAGTAGAAGAAAAATTTTTTTGACGGGAATTTTTTTTTCTCTATGGTGCAGGTCGCCCAAGTTAGCCAACTGTCCATACAAAGGCCAAAATATTATTACGTCAAAAAAAATGTGCGTCTACATTTTCCTAATCAGAACACGATACCGAATATGCCCTTAAACGTATTCTCACTAGTTTTGTTACACCCTGTATAACAATCAAAGCATTTAAATATACATTAAGTCGTCTTCCGGTGCCGGAAATCTCCGGCCACATAACTAAAGAACACTATTGTTTATTTTTTTTCGCTGGGTAAGGACGGGTTCGCATCGAAGTGTTATGTAATTTACTAATTTAACTATTTTGGATGCTACAAATAGTACAAATTATAGATGCTGACTGTACACTGGCTATACTGATGATGCCAATCTAAGGCTTTAAGCACACGGAATAGACCCAGGGACCGATACCGGTATTTTAAAAAGACCCTGAATTAGCCCAATATTTTGGATTATTTTTTGCTCTTTACGTAGGGCTGAATCATGTATTTAGGTAATAACGTCGTGTTATTAGATTGTCCCATTAAAAACGTAATAATGAACCGGTGACCGTAATAATACCGGTATTTTTCTATGGAGAAAATACCGGTATCCGATCCCTGAATAGACCTGGTTTTTGCAAACGTTGAACACTGCTTTTTAAGTGCCTAAGGTATATCAGAGCATTTTTATCATAGACGGCAACGTATTAATATATTCATAGGTAACACAGGCACTATCTAAAGGACAGATCACATACGGGAACTAAGCAAGAATTCTAATTGACATTTCACTCCTTCCTGACACCACGCCGCCGACCTTTTAGAACTAACTCCACACAAATTCCACACTCTTCCTACCTTCAGGCATTAGGCGGCTCGGATCGCCGAACGAAGTATGTCCCTCTCTATCGCTCTAATACGTAAGTACAGAGGCAGATACGTCGTTTTCGGTTCGAGGCTACCCTCAGAATGCGGACGGCCATGAATTGTATATGTATATGCTTACGATTCCGTGGGAGAACACGCTTATTCGATTTTGATTGACGCGTCGTTGAATTTCGCGACAAATCGTGAATAATTTTGTCAATCACGTCGACTGGTGTGATCCACTCCCGGCGTTGCAACCCTGTGGCCATGAGGACCAAGTGCTGGTCTCGTCGCCTCTATAAGGACATTTCAAAGCGCCCAAGCTTCAGGTGAGAGGGCTAGCCACTATATTTCGCCCAGCGGATTAGCATTGCTATCCAGTGCCTTTACTATGAGTTTACATGACCGTACTCGCTAGCGACTGCGGACTGCGTAAAAAATTGTATGCGCAAAAGTACAGCGCCTCTGGCGGTTACGCAATAGAACTAAGAATCGGCATACTAAATCGTTTACGCAGTCGTTAGCGAGTACGGTCATGCAAACTCATGGTTAGGGCACTGATAGGTTCCCAGAAGGCCTAAAGCATTCTTTTTATTTATAACTTTTTGTCTATGTTCTTTGCTTATTCTTTCTTGTGTTAAAGGAAGTAAGTTATTTAAGTAACTGACTTAATGGTTAAATAACCCGTTAATTGTCCAAGGTCCATGCATAAACAACAAGCAAATAAAAAGACCATGGTGTTGAACAGAACGAAAGAGTGTTTGAGATACAACAAGACAAGTACCCTAGATTGTATTCTGATTGTATTTTGATTGATTGTAGTTTGGAATCTTCCTAACGCTTGGTAAAACTGTAACGTTACATGGACAGTCAACATCGACAATATCTATTCTATAGCCATCCTCGTCAATCGTGACAAAATATGCGAACATGACTTTAGTGACAAGGGCGTAGGAGGACGGATATTTTTGTCGCATTGGGGACATATGACCACCTCTTTAGCCTCTGCCTACGGAGCTGGACGTCCCGGGTTCGAATCCTGGTCAGGGCAGTTGTTTGTGTGATGAACACAAATATTTGTTCCTGAGTCTTGGATGTTTTCTATGTATTTAAGTATCTATTTATCTATATAAGTGTGTATATCGTCGAGTCGCTTAGTACCAATAGTACAAGCTTTGCTTAGTTTGGGACTAGGTCGATTTGTGTAAGATTGTCCAGGATTATTTATTTATATACATGTGGAGGAGCGGACGTCTTTCGGCTGATATGATGATGATGATGATGATGATACATTTGACTGTACTTTATATTTAACTAGCGACCCGCCCCGGTTTCGCACGGGTGCACTATTTAATGGATGTTATTATACATATAAACCTTCCTCTTCAATCATTCTATCTATTAAAAAAAACCGCATCAAAATCCGTTGCGTAGTTTTAAAGATTTAAGCATACATAGGGATATAGGGACAGAGAAAGCGACTTTGTTTTATACTATGTAGTGATAAATAAAGGACAAACTGACCAAACTATAAATAAAAAAATGCAAATTTTGAAAAAAATGATTCATTAGTTGCTTCAGTTGCAGATTCCATTAATGTGTTCATTTCTGAGCTGTAGATTATTAATAGGTCGTAACACAAAATTTGATAATTTTAAGTAAATATGGTTTATGGTTAGTTATATATATATATATTTTATAGTGTAATAAGTAAACATGTATTTAACCTAAATGCGGTCATGTGACACTCAACCTAAGGATCCACATAATATCAGCGTCGGGTCATCTACTGTGGCCCGACATTGTGCTGAGTGGACTCCTTTTTCGCACTTTAAAAAACACTACATGTAACTAGCGTAATTATGTATATGTATAAATTTTCTTTTCTTTCTTTCTTTCAAATTATAAACCTCTTCAGCATTCCCATTCACGGAAAAGAACCGATATGTAGTATAACATTGAATATTGATGGGAACACTTAATTTGATTAAATATACGTTTTCGTGACTATCGTGCGAGGCGTGTGAGGTAATTTAATGAATGAGGTAATGAGGACTCAGGATCGTGCGCGCAGTGAGGAATATACAAAACACTAAATGGCTGAACCGTACGTATCAAGAACTAATTAATTACCTATACAAAACTAGTGAGAATCCGTTTAAGGACATTTTTTTTGACGCAATAAATTTTTAGCCTTTGTATGGACAGTTGGCTGACTTGGACGACCTGCCCCACAGAAAAAAAAAGATTTTTCGCGTCAAAAAAATTTTTTTTACTTTTTCCTAATCGGAACACGATACTGAATACACCCTTAAACGGATCCTTACTACTTAATAAGAGAACAACGGTTGGAACTCACTTGGAAAGTCACTATTTGCGACATGTTTCGGACTACAATTGGAGTCCTTCATCAGGTTGAGTGTTATCAAGGCAACCGACCGCGCAACCGTTGTTCTCTTATTAAGTGTAAATATGTCTCACGTTAATGTAAATATACGGATCCTTACTAGTTTGGTTACACCCTGTATTTGAGTGGTGAGCTAATGAATTTTGAAGGCTATAGCTAAACGTGAGTTTAACACAATACCTCGATGTTTTATTACTGGAACCTAATCGCTGAAGATAAAACAAGATAGGATTAGTTTTCATTTTAATTTACGCATGTTTATAAATACAGTAAAAAATTATTAGTTATCTTTTATCCCAGTTTTGATAGTATTTAATAAGAATTAAGATATTAATATTTTTTAGAACATAAATAGAAGAAAGGATCCCAGCGCGCACAAGTTATTTAAGGATGATTCACACTAGACCGTTCCGTGTCCGGGCCGGCCCGTTTTCTATGACAGAAAATCAACGGCCGCCCGGCCACGGACGGGCCCGGTGACGCTCGGAAGCGGGCCGGCCCGGACACGGAACGGTCGCTCTATTATCAATGCAAACGTTTGACGGCCGATCTACCGACGTCCGAGGCTCGGAAACGGCACGGTCCCGGCCCAGCCCGGACGCGGAACGTTTAGCACATTGACACACAAAAAAGCTTGGAGATGGGCCGGCCCGGAGACGGAACGGCCCGGACACGGAACGGTCTACTGTGAATCATCCTTTACTGAAATCGCGAAGCGTTTGGTTGACGTAACACTAATCCTAGCCTAGCTGAGACGAGTCCAGCAAGAAACTCAGCTAAGCCTGACCTGGGTCGGACTGACTACCCGGTGTGCGGCGGTACCGTCTACCACCATTGAACCAGCGAAAAAACTCCCAGTAGCTCGATTCCACTCACACCTCAGATTCGGTTGAAACCGCTCAACCAATCTCACTCGAGCGCAAACTCGTATTCCAGTCGGAGGTTTTCCCTGGTTTGTCCCCAGGCTACTCTCCAACCACGCACTCCTATCGCTTTATAGGGCCCGGCCTATAAAGCCACAGTCAGGTTCAAAAAAAACACCTCATATTCGGTTAAAACCGCTCAACCAATCTCACTCGAGCGCAAACCGCCTGCGTGGTCGTGCCGGAGGTTACCTGGATTTTCCCCAGGCTACTCTCCAACCGCGCACTCCTATCGCTTTATTGGGCCCGGCCTATAAAGGTACACTCAGGTTCAAAAAAATTGTATCATGAAATCTCTGAATGAGAAAGCGGCCTTGACGTCGTCACGGCGAACGGCCGACCTACAATCGTCATCGAACTGTACTCGATACTGACGACAATGCTACTAATCTGAGACCATTTATTATTGACAAATTCACAACTGAATTAGCCAATTTTTTTTTAAAGCCCGGACCAACAAAATGAAGATGCACGATATATAAATAAATATTTTTTTTCACAAACTTACACAAATCAACCTAGTCCCAAACTACTAGCTTGTACTATGGGTACCAAGTGACGATATTTATTTATTTATTTATTTTAAATACATGGAAAACAAACAGCGTAACACATTTATAAGAAAACTGCAATAGAATTACATAGCCAATTAAAGGTTCTCACTTATAGAACTTAACTATCACACAAGAACAGATTTAGCCCAATTAATATACATACTTATATAGATAAATAGATACTTAAATACATAGAAAACATCCAAGACTCAGGAACAAATATTCGTGTTCATCACACAAATACATGCCCTGACCGGGATTCGAACCCGGGACCTCCATCTTCGAAGGCAGGGTCACTAAGGGTTACCAACTAGGCTAAAGCGGTCGTCAATATGCATGTGTGAGTTAATGAGGAAAATAATTTTTCACTCACGAGAAAAAGGCTTTTCTAGCTCGTTTAGAGGGAGAAAACTCGTTTTTGCTCCCTCTTAATATTTTTTAAAATTCTTTCATTTCTGCCCTGCTGACAGGGAGCAAAAACGCGGCAGCGCGCGTCTACCGGTCCCCGGGATCCCCGAACTCATTACAAAAGAATGCTATTATTTATTTTTTTCGCCGGGAGACGACGGCTTAACTGAGCGCTCCCGTGCTTTGGAACGCCGTTGATCCCGGCTGCTGTCTATGATAGCAATCGTTAAGCCAAGTTAGAGGCCTTCGGGCTCGAGTTACTTCTAACAGTCTAGTTGCCCACTTGACAAGCCTAATTCCAATAAAGTCTGGTTTCCCCTCGGGCTGGAAGGTCAGACGGCAGTCGCTTCCGTAAAAACTAGTGCCTACGCCAACTCTTGGGATTAGGTAGCGGGTCCCGGGTATAGTTCGCAAGATTTCTGCAACTAACAAAGATATACAGGGCGTCCCACGGCTATGCCACATGGAGGAAAAGTACCTTGAATATTGTAGATAGAACATTTTACTGAAGTAAGATATTATTTGAATTTAAAACAGAATGAAGTACTTAAACGATCATTTTGACGATCATTACTAGATATTGATATTTAATTCCTTGTTAACCGTATTTAGAGTACCAAAAATATTAATATATTCATGACGATCCTCTCAGGTGAATTTTATCATACTCATTGTATTATTTAACTGCTATTTTATTCATTGATTTTTAATTTATTTTGTTTTATTTAATGTTATTGACGATCACAATAGAGATTCCTGTAAATTGACATGTAATTTATATTATAATCTTATATTGTGAATAAATGAATCTTCAGCTCTAGGCGAGGCGAGGGGAGTTCAGGCTAGGGGCTATTCCGAACTTCGTATCATACCGTCTATTTCACTCATATAGTGTATAACACGAGTGAAAGGGCCGGCACGATACGTTTGGAGTACATGGCCAGGCTGTACCGGCGTCAGTTAAATGTCAGCTAACTGGCACGGCGGAATGAGGGCTCGTTCCGTTACAACCCATACAAGACTCTATCACCACCTATTTAGATACAATTTGCAATGTAGGCCAGCTTTATACTGGTATTACAATTACAAATCGATTGATTGTGACCTTTAATCTGTTGGGTGAAGGTATAGGTTGGCGTGGGAGAAATTGACCTTTGAATAGCTTGGTTTGCGATTTATTTTCAGTAGCGGTTCAATTGATATTATTGTACCTAGGGAATGCAATCCCGATCCCGCGAGATCTCGGGTAATTTTTCGGGATCAATCCCGACGCATCATATGACGAGATCCCGTTCGAGATTGACGGGATTGGGATACTATTAATACCCTTTGTTTTTTAAGGAGTCATTTTCAAAATCACTCGTCTTAGGTAACTACTTCCTAACTCCTTTGAAATATGTTTATTATTTTGATTACCTAATTTACCTATGTTAATTTCCTTAAAACCTGATAATTATTTTTGGTTGGTAAGATTAAAAAATAAAGGTTTTTATTTTCTTTCGAGTAATATGTTATTTTACTTAACCTCACTATCACAAACAAGCGGTTATTAGCTTTTTTAGTCATCCAAATTTATTATTTTTTTAAAACTGCGGGATCTCGAATTTGCAATCTCGAGTCGAGATTGCATTCCCTAATTGTACCTAATATACCTCAAAACTAATCGAATCACGCAAATATTTGGCTCGATACGAGCGGCTTTGATGATGAATGAATGTTGTGAAAAATATGATAAGTACTGGCCCTGTACTCTTCGAAATCCGACTTGATATCGTGCCGTCCCTTTCATTCTCGTTTTATTCACTATATGAGTGAAAGAGACGGCACTATACGAAGTTCGGATTTCGAACTTCGGAGTAGACCCTCTGATGTTAAGTATATTTACAAATTTACCCGATTTGAATTAACATTAATAATATATCAACAACAGATTATGTTACATTTGTTTTTTTTTTGATGTTACATCTGGTTCTCAATTTTATTTATATTTTTCATTCTATGAGGATGAGATATTCTCAGATAGAGATGCGCCGAATATAGGTTTGACCGAATACGAACATTCGGCCGAATATTAGGTCCAGCTGGTGCCGAACCGAATATTCGGCCGAATATTATTCGGTTCAACTTAATTCCTTCATCTATTGTTGTAAAACAGACTAATTGAATGGTAAAATTTTTGTTCATTATCAAAGTGAAATATAGACAAAAAATAAATCACTGTTAATAATGGGTCAATATTAATTTCACGAAGCAGTAACTATAATACACTCTATTGACACCTCGCATTGAAAAAATTACACCTCGCCGAGTTTCTTACGCCGGTTCTTCTCGAGGCAGAGGTTTATTTTATGAACCGGTGGTAGTTTTTTGACATTCATAAGTGCATTTAACATGCCTAAATTGAAGAATAAATGATTTCATTTCATTTCTATTGTAACTTTAATAAAACCCTCTCAAAATTGTTCGGTAAATATTCGGCAGCTGAACTGAATAATTCGGCCGAATACTGAAAACTCAAAAACATGCCGAATAAGCCGGATAACGAATAATAACCGAATATTCGGCTCATCCCTATTCTCAGAATAATACATTAAAAAACAATCCGACGAATTGAAAACTGCTTCCTAAGTTTGAAGTAGGCTAATAAAGAACTTTCTTGCAGAAGTGGGTTCAAAACCAGGTGAAATTGAAAAATACCGAAAAGAATCTATAACCGTACCAATTTTATTACTCTGTGGTATTATCCGAACGCGCTGCTATTGCAGTTACGACACCCGATGTAACGATTTACGTTGGATTAACACGATCTCGTGACTTCGGCCTTACATTACCCGGAAGAAATGGTAGTACCATCGAACAGGGTTTGTTCAGCCATTTGCCAAGCTTCGCAACTTGATCGTGCAATGCTAATCGACTCTGAGGGGCTACCGCGAACCGAAAACGAACGAAGTTCAAATGTCTCCCTCTTTTTTATTTATTTATTTATTTAGTTATTCCTTAGGCTAACACTTACAGACAAGCTACACGTGTTAACAGGAGAGACAAAAAAGGGGTTCCAAGTTCCATCCGTGGGTGAAAGATTTGTTCTGGCTTTAAACGCCATGGATGGAACTTGGAGTGGCAATAGACTCCAGGTAACGGCTGCTGAGCGTGAGGAAACTGGATTCAGTACTGCAGAATATATCCAGTTTGCTATCGCTGTTGAGGATATCATTGAGAAGAGCCAACCCACGATGTGGCGATGAATGGGACAGAGCGTGCGTCCGCGCTGACGGAATAGCGAATGTATATGGCGGCGAGGACGGAGTCGCATGCCGGTTATCTCAGTGGTAAACGGGCCAGCAACGGGGGGGGGTTATAGATTTGACCACGTATCAAATTGAAAAAGTATTTTACTAGGGACATGTTCCTTCTGGTCTCAAGGGAGGTATAGTTCACCATTCCCAACACGTACAGGGTTGGATATAAATACGGATAATAACCGTATAATTTACTAAAGAGGAAGCGAACGAAGGATTTTTGAATCCTTTCTAGGATAAGTGTGTAATGCTGTTCATGAGGGTTCCAAATTATCGCATTCGTTTCGAGACGGCTTCGGACATATGCGTTATATAAAATACTAATGGCGGTCTTCGAATTGAAATTTTTGGATTGCCGGATCACAAACCCTAGGCATTTCCTTGCAGCTGCGCTTTGTCGCACTTGCTAATTTGCTCGAGGGGCAGAGAGGGAGATATTCGAATTTCGTTCGTTTTCGGTTCGCGGTAGCCCCTCTGGGCCTATACTCCGAACTTCGTATCGTGCCCTGTGTCCCTTTCACTCTCGTGTCACCATGAGCCAAGGCCCCATCGGACATGTCATCGGGTAACATCAACATCGGTAATTTAATACACGACTAAATTACAGAAAATGGCAAGTGGCTTAACAATCCCGGTTCGCGACTGTACGCAAATTACTGACATCGAACTAAGCATTTATAAAGCTTGTGGCGTCACTCCTGTCAACTGTCAAATCTGACATGTTCTGCATCGCGCTATCGAAGTTTCTTAAGTCAGTTGCATAAATATAACTTCCAATCAAAATCAAAATCAAACATTTATTCTGCAAATAGGCCACAAGGGCACTTTTACATGTCATATATTAATTTACAATTTCAGATAATCTGACTATAATAATACATTTTTCATGTCAAAATATTAATTTACAGTTCAAGAAAGAATAATAATTTCGATTTTACAATTATAACAAAATTAATGTCATACAGTGAAGATAAACTTGCAAAGTTATCTATTACAACATCAGTAAAGTGAGAGATGTATTGGGTCAAACAAACAAACAATGAACTCTCATTGGACTTCGGTCCCTGACAGATCTCTTTATTGTCGTTTCTTCCTGTGTCTGCTAATATGTAGATACCTTTTCCTGTATATATCCAAGCTTGTATATTATCCTTTATAGAGCAGCACATCCTACTTATCACACATTGGTGACCTCCGGCAATGGACGTAAGCGCAACTCTGAAGATCCTGATGCCGCCCCGCAGGCCGCAGCAAATACGACTCCCTGTTCTCTTTCTCCCTCTCTCTATCTGAGCGTGCCACCTAGCGTGTCTGCTACACATGTCTGGTACCTTACCTCCCAGCGACTCGACTCCTCTTCTCGCCCGCTCGTCACCTTGAGGGGCTACCGCGAACCACAAACGAAGTTTTCCCTCTCTGTCTCACTTATATTCAAACTTGCAAGTGCGACAGAGAGGGAAAACTTCGTTTGCTGTTCGCGGTAGCGCCACGGGCTCTGAGCACTCTCCCTGCGTCGTCGCTGACTCCTTCACAACTGTGCTCGAGTGTATGACAATCCCACACGAGAATTTCAATCTCTGTATTTGCGGGATTGGAGATTCTAACCCACGGGATCTCGCAAAATTCTCGTTCCGATCCCGGTACCGCATCCTCTACTGCTCCTAGTTAGTTAAAGCTTGTCCTGTTGATTTCTTAGCAAATATTTGTAAAAGTTCCGCTGAAATATATTATGTTCCTACTTATTACTCTAACTAACCTAGCTTAAGCAAATAATTATCGCATCGCGCATTTGAATATATGTACTATGTGTTCTTAGTGAGATATATCCAAGGAGACATCTGTATCTATTGTCTATTTTCTATTTGCTTACACACATTGTATGATTGCTTCTGTGTTATCTCCGTAAATAAATAAATAAATGATTTTCCACAGTATGAATATTTTTGAGTTTTCCTTTAAATCATTTCACGTGGTATCTTGGTTAAGTTTCTGACATAATTAAAACTTTTACTACATTCCATGCTATTTCACTTCTTCACACTTCCTAGTGCCAGCTGTTTATAGCCATAAAAATAACCGGATTCTCGTCTCGTAAAATCAATGATGACATAATAATGAGTCATTAAGTTAAAGGATGTAACCTTCACACGAAATATTTTCATGTTATGCTAAAATGCCTTATCTTTATAACACTTCGAACCACATAAACACTGTATTACAAAGATTTAGAGTTTGCAGCTCCGGGACTGGCTTGTATGAAAAGTCTCGAAAGTACCGGGATTTCTCGTACAAGCGAGTCCCGGGACTGCAAACTCTATCCACAATGTATCTAAACGATTCTTAGAAATGGGGTTAAAACCTGTGCCTTTAACTACATTACACTCAGTGGTCCGAAAATATACCGTTTTATATTATTTTTTCCCTCATTCAATGCTTTAATGCCGGAAACAGTATAGAAAGTTTTTAGTAAAATTCGTTATTTTTATAGTACTTGAAACGACTTACAATTTATTGTAGGCACCTATTTAAGAGGCCTTATAAGTATTAAAATGTTATTATTTCAAATTATGACAAAATTATTGATAATACGAATAAAGTGATTAAAGGATGCGATGATTTTATTAAAGTTTTAGATAGTAACATAACCATTTTTTGTTTTTATTGTTTGGTAGAATTTAAGCGGAATAAACAAGTTTTTAGCTAAAAAATGGCCGATTTGGAGTGATGTTTGAAACGATATTTCTTAACGAAAAATCCAAAAAATACATTAAAAGTTTATGTCATAATGTAGCAATAGTCCTGTTCTAGATAGTAACATTGAGAAAATGTCAAGATACTTAGCAATTCAAATAGAAAATGGCCTAAATAGATGACCGGTTTTTAACTGATAAGGACTCTTAAAGTATGTACACAGATATTGTGCATATTTTCAACGGTATTACGACGCCCGGTACCGGAATAATCGGCATTCTTTACCTACCGAAACCGCTGTTTGCGCACTTTCTTCTAAATAACCCAAGGCTTTAACACATTAACACGTAACCTCGCATAGCTATGTTGAAATTCCAACTTTATTTTCAATAAGTTAAGCTTCCTTTCAATATTATAAATCGGGTGAGATAGGCTAAAGCGATCGTCATTTACTTGAATGCCTATTTTAACCGCGGTTGCAAATAGAATTGCTTTGAGTGTAACTTTCGTATCATTGAATTATTTAATCATCTAGTAATGATATCGCTTTAAGATGTTTAAATTGCGTAAACAAATATTTTACAACCAAATCGGCTAATTACTATCAATTAGTATGGAACGTTTTTCAGGAGTCGGCAGCGGGATCCCGCGGGATTGAGAATCTACAATCCCGCAAATAACGGGATCGAAATCATCGTGGGAAATTGCACTCCCTAGCTCGAATACATTTATGACGTTTCGGTGACACAGGCCGGTGAGAAATACGCGAAAAGAGACAGGAGATGGCACATTGTATCTCGTTCCCACGCGTGTTGGTGTCTATTCTTCCATCTCTTTTGCACGCCTTTGTATGTGTGTATTGCCGGCCCCAGTCTTATCCTTACCTCCCGATTGTCAGTCATTAAGATCGACTACGAAAGAAAACCTACTGACATACATGTGTAGGATAACATTGCACTCTAAAAGGCTTTCTCACGTCAATAAAAATTGCTACACCGAATCTTAAAGCATTATTAATAAAACTAAAACCAACTCATAAAAGTATTTTACGCCTTATAAATAATGCAACATTTCGATTTTAATGTAAATCTAAATTCGGCAATCGTAACTGCCAGCTGCAACCTAAAAAAAAATGCAATTTCATCATGTTGTCGATGGCACGGTGTCGCGTTGAGCCCAATCGAATGTCAATCGGTCAATGCTCTTAGTTTTGGCGGGAGAAACCTGTCACACTACTTTTTTGCAGTGTTGCCGTTTGGTTCCGTTTGTTCCGTTTTTCGGAACTTCTGGCAATCCCGCGGAACTTGGAAGGAACTTTAGATTTTAGGACAATTTTCGAAACTTTTAAGGTCCCGGCATTAATTTATTTAATATATTTAATAACACACTCTAAAAATGTTGTACGGTAGCCCCTCTGTTTCTAGATAGGTGCTGTCGCTGTCGCTGTCACTGTCACATCACATCACAATTAATGTGCGATCTTACATTGGATCTTACTATATATTTCATGATTTTGCATCTCTTTCTCTAACTTTGTTTCAACTCTGACGCATTCATTAAAAGCATATCTATATTTTACGAGACGAAATAAAACCAATTTTTTTTCATAAAAATATTCGATAAATGGTATCTATTTAAATTGCCTTATTTATAAGTATTTCGTGATTTAGAAAAAATGGAACTTTTCAACCTAAAATGGAACTTTTCAATAATGGCGACGAAACTTTTAGGTGAAGTAACCTGGCAACACTGCTTTTTTGTGTATTTTACTTTCTCGTGACCTGAAATCTTGGGAGCTTGGGAACACACCTTTATCAATAAATCAGAGAGTTTAAATTGAAAAATTGGTTGTAGATGATAATTATCTGCCCATTGTCCATGTTAAGCTATTTACTTTCCTGTTCTTCGTACGATCATCTGGCTATTCGTCGGATAGCGAACTGTCTTCAATTAACAGGGAAAATGGTACGTTAGATAAATATGAGTATACATTTTGATAATACCAGTTGTAAATGGAACGTGGTGAGTATGATTATGAGTATGATGTGGTTAGGTAGACAGATGTAGTAGGGTCTGTAGGTGGGTTTACGACCAGTTAATTTGATGCGCTAGCTTGCGGCCATTTGGATGATTAACTGAAAGGATATTTTCTTGTTTTTTTAATATATTCCCATTCAATAACTACTAATTAAAACGCATACGACTCTATTTATTTAGGGCATGCAAAAATTTAAATATTTTTAATTGAAAAAACTTCGTTCTTCAATGCCTTTACCATGAGTTTGCATGACCGTACTCGCTAGCGACTGCGTAAACGATTTCGTATGCCGATTCTTAGTTGTATTGCGTAACCGCCAGAGGCGCTGTACTTTTGCCCATACAATTTTTTACGCAGTCTCTAGCAAGTACGGTCATGTAAACTCATGGTAAAGGCACTTATATCGGGGAAGGTTATTGACTATCGGTTTCCGTCCGTCTATGCGCTCATATCTAGTATAAGTTGACCCCTTCATTCGTAATTTATTCCAGTTGGTCAGAATGGTCCTTTTAACACAACGGGTAAGCTTTGAATTGCCGGAGCTTTAGCTTCATTCAAAGCTTACAGGAAGCGCTTTGTTGACGCTTTTGTGTTCTAAAAAGCTTTTGTTAATCATGATAGATCGATAAATCTGTCAATATGGACAGTACCTGTGGGATTTTTATGTGTTTGTACAAACCGGTGCATAACGATCCTCAATTCCAACACAACAAAAAGTCCCTTAGGGTTGGTTGCACCAAACCGTCTGTAATCGACTAATCGTAAGCGGTGTTCGTTAAAATCTGATTGTATGGAAAGTTTGACAAGTTTCTATGGGATGACAGCTGCCGGCGCCGTATTTGACGATGATCGATCTGTAATCGTGAGTTGGTACAACCCACCCTTATTGTCAATGAAAGAAGTCATCAACTCATCCTCCTAGCGTTTTCCCGGTTGTACCCTAGAGCCCGAGTCCGCTTTGACACCTAATTCCAAGATTTGGCGTAGGAACTAGTTTTATGAAAGCGACTACCATCTGACCTTCCAACCCAGGCGGAAAACTAAACCCGCTTGGTTTAAAATCGCGTTGAATAATGCGATGATGCGATGCGTCATTAGTGTCTGATGCTTGGCGTTCAAAAGGAGAAGCAATGCTTAGTTTGCAATAAAAAATTTCGTGTTATGACTTGTGACCTTTCGAAATTAAAATTGTTAGTATATTATTGCACTATTAATTTTATTGCTTAAAGTATTATGGCTCTTTGACCTTAGATCACCGAACAAGCTATACCTCACATTCCTCGGAGGCAGTCCTATGTGATTTTAGTCTACCTAGATTATAGGTAAATTCCGCAAAATTGAAATGTATATCGTCGGGGATAGTGCAATACCGCGTAACTAGCACTGGTAAATTCGTCTCGGTCGATATATTTAATACGTCTAAAGCGCAATTTAAAAAACAAATCTTAAATGTTATTCCTGAGGAAGAATGGTAATATTATATGGCAATTAGGCTAAAGTACTTGGTAATATCCAAGTTCCCGCTCGTTACGAGTAGGTTTTCTTTTGTAAGTTTTGTAACATTTCTCTGCAACTTTTTCGGATGTAATATCTTCTATAGGGTAGTGCATAAATAATATAAATTTTATGTCTTGGTGAGAGCTGTTGAGGAGCTGGATGCATGTATAACATTAACCTAAAATATGTTACTTCAATTTGTACATCTATCTCTGTTGTCTCCAAATAAATAAATAAATAAAATTAAATAAATACTGCGTATCAACACAACAACCATAGGGCAAATCCGCGTAACTGGCATTGGTTAATACCGCGTATCTAACAAATGTAGCCAATGTAAGATTTCCCGCCACGAACGTAATACTTATCCTTTAAAGCAACGATTAAACTTCTCCTGTAAAGTTGAGTGTTGTGTAGATACGCACTATTTAAGTACCAGTCAGTGTTGCCAGGGCCGTTGGGACGAAAGTTACATTTCTTTTCTTGAAAAGTTACATTTTTAATGCAAAAGCTACATTTTATATATTTTTCATAATTACTTATCAAAACATTCGATTCTAAGAAACGAGTCGCTATATACAGCTACAATTCGGCGAGTTCGGCGACAGAATTACGCCGAACTGATGGGCGGTGTCTCAAATGTCATACAAAGTTGCAAGAGACGGACAGACAGAGTCGTACTATGTAGGTTATTTTGTCACCTTTTCTGTATGGAAGCCTATAAATTGTGTCGCTTGATCCCGGTTGGATACAATTGTCTTTCTTTTTAAATACAGTCTCATTATCCTCAAAAGTTACAAAAAAATCCTTTACAACAGAAGTTACTTACATGTTACGCGAGCCAGTCAAAAGTTACGAAAAATGTAAGAAATGTAACCATCTGGCAACACTGGTACCTGTGCTAGTTACGCAGTTTCGTACTATCCCCGACGATATATAGGGAGATACACAACTTATGAATTAAAATAACGATACAATTTAGATACCTTACACTTTATCACTGTCACACAATGAGTAAATAACGATATAGAAGGCCGTTTCAATTACAGTAATTTAATATTTTGACACTCTTCTTAAAAATATAATTTACAAAAGAATATAACCTTAAAACCGTATTTACCAACCAATAGCTACGATTACCATATTACCTCACATCCTAGAAATCCGATATAACAGTTAAAAGATCGAATATCCCGAACCGGTTGAAATCAGCCAAGGCGAGCGAGTTAATCTACTTGTAGATTACAGGTAATTGTTAGCTAGGCAATTAATAACCTAGTACCTAATTATTGAGATCTAGTATGGAATTAGAGGCAATTAATGCGGGGTATTATATTCTCAGAAAGTTAGATATAAGTGAATACTATTTTATAGGTAGTTTTATAAATATTTGTCGAATTAAAGATTGATACGCGTCATACTCGTGATCGGGTGCTGTTTGTGGAGTCCGGTCTGTTCATGCTTGCGAGGACATAGTGACTACGTTCATACTAGTGTTTTTATAGGGGATTGACGAGAGACATCATCCTGTTGTGGATTCGTTTTTATTATCAGTGACTTAGATACCATATACATCTCTAATAATATTAAATTACTCCTTGTTTAATAAGACTTGAGACCTTATACATCTCTAACTTTACTGATGTAATATTTGTAATAGATAACTTTGCAAGTTTATCTTCACTGTATGACATTAATTTTGTTATAATTGTAAACACGAAATTATTATTCTTTCTTGAACTATAAATTAATATTTTGACATGAAGAAGTGGCCTTGTGGCCTATTTGCAGAATAAATGATTGATTTTTTGATTTAAATACCGTTGCACGACGTGACTGTCACGACCACTGAATTAATTAATCAGTTTTGTCTAATTAATACTTTCAGATTCAGATTCAGATTCAGATTCATTTATTTCATAGATGTAAATTACAATATAAATTTGACGACCGGTTTAGCGTAGTGGGTAGTGCACCTGCCTGTGAAGCTGACGGTCCTGGGTTCGAATCCCGGTCAGGGCAAATATTTGTGTGATGAACACGAATAATATTTGTTTCTGAGTCTTGGATGTTTTCTATGTATTTAAGTATTTATATCTATTAAATATATCGTCGTCTAATACCCATAACACAAGCCTTGTTGAGCTTACTGTGGGGCTAGTTCGATTTGTGTACGAATTGTCCTTTATTTTTTTTTAATACTAATGGCTCTGTGAGCTGTCGATGCGATTTCTTTTTTGAAAATGTCCAAAAACTGAGTACAAGAAAAAACTATATAATTATCGAAACTGCTCACAAAATTTCACTAGAATCGGTTGAGAAATGCGACCTACAGAGGACAAACCGAAATTCAACCGCATAAACGTACAAAATCATTGAAAAAAATATGTTTCTGAAAATTCACAAAAACTGACTAGACTAAAAAGTTCTATATAGTTACCACAAAATTTCACGAGAATCGTTTGAGAAATGCGACCAGGTAGGCTAGCACAACTTGCTGCCAAGTCGTATCTCGCGCGACTCGGCGATTCCTGTCTCGCTCAAACTGTGCGGAATAGAAAGAGGAGCGTAGATTTCTCTCTACTCGCGTCGCGTCGCAGCGGCAGTTGTGCTAGCCCCGCTGTAGAGGAGAACAACCGGAAATCCGGAATCCGGACGTACGAAAGCATTTTTGTCGAAGCTGAAGCAGAGACCGGTTTCACTCGATCGATGACAAACACGTCATGTTAGGGTGACATGACTAATGATTGTTAAATGTCTCAAAATGTAGATTCAAGCTGCGATCCATTAGACATTGCGCAGCTCATCATCACTACATAGTATAAAACAAAGTCGCTTTCTCTGTCCCTATGTCCCTATATCCCTATGTATGCTTAAATCTTTAGAACTACGCAACGGATTTTGATGCGGTTTTTTTTAATAGATAGAGTGACTCAAGGGGAAGGTTTATATGTATAATACATGCATCAGCATTGCTCCCGTGCGAAGCCGGGGCGGGTCCCTAGTTAATTATAAATATTATAATAAATAACTAGGATTAGGTACTTAAATATTTGATATTCTCGTTGTTCTTACAATATAAAATGCACACACACACAAACCCTCACATATACACATATTGCGTTGCACTGGTCGTGTTTTAATTATTTTTTGTAGGGTCCTGGCAGAATATCAGCGACGTGGCTACCTGCCGCATCATTATGCTGAGCCAGCGCCCATTCTGTGCCACAACACATGGCTCATATTGTATCACTTTTAGTTTATTTATTTTCTATTTTTTGCTGTTTATAATAATGTATGTATGTATGTAAAATTCTTTATTGTACATGAGTAAAACATAACATAAATTACAAGAACAGTTGACATATATGTACAAAGGCGAGCTTATCCCTGTAATAATCATGTTAGTCCTTAATGTGCATGTTTCTTTTCTTAATGTATGCCTTGTAAATTGTGGGAATGAATAAAGTGTTTATCTATCTATCTAATCTATCTATATCCAGACAATTTTCCTACTTTCAGCTTTGCCTGTTTTATCTGTAATCACTACATAGTATAAAACAAAGTCGCTTTCTCTGTCCCTATGTCCCTATATCCCTATGCATGATTAAATCTTTAAAACCACGCAACGGATTTTGATGCGATTTTTTTTAATAGATAGAGTGAGTGGGAAGGTTTATATGTATAATACAATGCATCAGCACTGCACCCGTGCGAAGCCGGGGCGGGTCGCTAGTACCTAATAGAATGTTGTATCTTACCAGAATACTGAATATACAGCCTACACGGCAAGGGACACATGTCGTTTTCGCAATATATCGACATTCCTGTGCGCAAGAGTGAGACGATAGGGTTGCCAACCGCTCTTGGAAAGGATCTGAGGGCTCACTCCGAACTTCGTATTGTGCCGTCCCTTTCACTCTCGTGTTACAACACAATATGAGTGAAAGAGACGGCACGATACGAAGTTCGAATTTCGAAGTTCGGAGTAGACCCTCAGAAATAAACAGATCTAGTTCCGAATTAATTATTGAAGGATAATGTGAAACCTAGAACGCAGAACGTGTATTCTTTTGGTTATTATTTAAATGCCAAGTGAACTCTCATTGGGATTAAGAGAAGAATTTAAGGGTAACAATAAAAAGGCTGACAACTAAAACTCACTACATACCAAATATCTCATTACTCTTAGAAACCTCGTATCTCAGTACTGAAACGATGCTGAGATACGAGCTTTATTCAAGTGGGTATTTGTTACTTAGTGAGTGATGATTGTCAAATGTCAACCGATGACATTCTAGTTATGTGTTCTATTTTATTCAAATTCAGACGTGACAACCCTATTCTCTGTGCATGCGAGCGGAGGTGGCGGGGGCTTCGATCGATTCGATTATTATTAGAGTAGAAGATTTAGTTAACTAGTAATCTTAATAAAGATCAAAATAGGGTTGTCAGTTATTGGAAATAATGTGGTTTTATTTTTAATTGCGTAAAATTCGCTAAAGCGTACACTTACACTAGTAAAAACGTTATACGTAGTTAATCTCACTGTCAATGCCACGACCAAAAAAACGGTTCCGTTATTGTTAATTTGTTTTTCACGGGAAGGTTGGCACATTGCTTTGTTTACATTCATTTTTTTTACCTTCATTGTTTGTTTACGGCGTGTTGTTAGACAGAGTTCGACAGTCGAGCACGTCATCGCTCCCTCAATGCTGAAGAGAGGTACGGCACAGCAAAATGTCATCTTGCTCGAATTTGGAGCAGCCCAACTGGGGAAGTACCTGCGCCTTGCAGAAGACCACAGCCATAATAACATTATCTACTATACAAGTATGTAGTGTTGTGTTCCTGGAGGTGAGCAAGGTTGCCAGAGCTCCCGAGGATGCACTGTGTTGAGAGCGAGGGACCTTTTGTTCCTTCTGCTGTCAACACAGTGCATCCTCAAATTTTATAAAGGGTCGGCAATGCGGACGTGACTCGTGGTCGGTGGCCGCTTATTATTATATTCTCATCCTATCTTACTCATGTCCTATTCTTGCTGACCAGAGGGGATACGAAGTTCTGATTTCGAAGTTCGGAGAGCACCCCCCCGAGCCGGATACAATGTGTCATCTCCTGTCCCTCACCACGTATTATTTGTCACCGGCCTGTGTGTGTCACCGAAACTTCATCAATGTATTCAAGCCTATTGGCTTAATTTAAGTTTGGCGCCAATGTATAATATACAGCACGACTAATTATTATCAGAATTGGGCTACATCTATATCATCACTATCATCAGTCCTCTGATACATCTCGATGGGGGCTATCGCGTATGAATTCGCCGCTATAGGCGCTAGTGTAGCGTGAGGTTTCCTAATTTCTCTTTGTGGTTCCGCTACGCGAGTTAATATCTAATTGGAACAATATGATGACTATTTTGCAATACCCGAGCTTGATTATGGCAAATATGAATTACGGGTCAATGACTGTAGCGCTTTGAGACAGTTTTGTCTTTCGGAAACTTATTTCCTCCCTTTTTTCACAACAAAACGGGACTGCGCTACAATGCGGGTTCGATATTTTTACGGTACGGTTTTAAGGTATTAAATATGATTCAAATGTAAACTTTGTTCTCTTGGCCATAATAACCAATAACAATTTTTGACAGCTGGACCTTACTCGACAGTGGCGCCAACTGGTGAGCACAAAAACGATATCCCTCTATCAGCCTGTCATAAGTCCTTCCCCCTTGGTGATTCGCTAATCCTCCTTTTATGTAGTCCTCTTTCTAAGATTGCCGCCCAAAGAGTTTGTTTCCTGGAAACAATGGGTATAAGCAAATAACTTTAAAGGCTGCCACAATATATCAATCTCTGGTTGAGGCGGCATGGAAGGCCCTTAATAAACCAATAATGATAATAAATGGCGTCTTGCAAAATGTACAACAATATAGCCACAACCACCACGGCAACGACATAAGTACTTGTATATAGTCACAAGAAGACAATCCAGTTAAAATAAACCATTATAGTTACATACATTTACTGAGTAAGGGTCGGTTGCACCAATATACGATCACAGGCCGGTCATCGTCAAATATGGCGCCGGCAGCTGTCATCCCATAGAATCTTGTCAAAATTTCCATACAATCAGATTTTAATGAACACCGCTTACGATTACAGACGGTTTGGTGCAACCCACCCTAAGTATTCATTATTACGTGAGGTACTTTTTAATTAAATAAATCAGGATACAAAAATAGTCTATTCCTAAATAAGGACACGAGGGAACTTGTAATGAGATCTAGTTTTAAGTATAAAAAACTATTCCGTTCTTACAAAGTTGTAAGTTACACATCAATATAAAGTATATCGCGTTCAGTACGAAATAAAGTTTATAATTAAGTGGCATAGATCATGCTACCGGACTTCCCTGACTTGATTAGGCTAGATTAAGTGTTTCTAGAAAATAAAACGTGCAAATTCCTCAACTAGTCTATAATGCCGATGTAGTTAAGAGTAGGTATACTTTCGTTCCTTTATCTTGCTAATAGCTTCGTTAAAGTTACTTAAGAGGCCTTATAAGTTTTAAAATGTTTTGATTTCAAATTATGACAAAAGTATTGATAATAACAATAAAGTGATTAAACGATACGATGATTTTATTAGTTTTAGGTAGTGACATAGTCATTTTTAGATTTTATTGTATGTATTAGAATTTAAGCGGAAAACCAGTTTTTAGCTTGAAAATGGTCGATTTGGAGTGATGTTTGAAACGATATTTCTTAATGAAAAATCAAAGGAATATATTTAAAATGTATGACATTAGGTCGCAATAGTCCTGTTCTAGATAGTAACACTGAGAATATGTCAAGAGACGTGTCAATTCAATCAGAAAATCGTGTAAATAGATGAGCATTTTTTAACCGATAAGAACTCTTAAAGAACACGAAGCAATAAATTTATAAGGTGACATAGGTATTTTCTGGTTGAATCTGGCATGTTTTTGTGTTAGCGTTTCTTCTCGGCAGTGGTCTCATGAGAAACGCTAGTAGTTTTTGACATGTAAAAGTGCCATTGCAGAATAAAGTTCATTTATTTCATTTATTTATCAATAAATTAATCAATCAATTGATTTCTAAGAATATGGTACATTAAAGTTTAGTAAAAATGTGTTCGTTCAGCATATTCTGCCAACATCGGCGTAGAAATAATTTGGAGAAATTTAGTTAATAATAAGTGGCATTAATTAACATAGACTACTACAAAGTTCTGTTAAATTATAAATATACATTAACATTCTGATTAAAATAACAATTATTTTTAAAAAAATACAAAAAAAAAACATTAATATTAACAACTTCGACGTAATGTTACATACGATTTAATAATCGTGAAATTTTATTAGAATTCTGATGAAACAAATTAACAATTCAAATTCATTATTCATCATTTAAAAAATCAGTTTCAGAATAAAATCATGTATTAAGCAACCACTTAAACATTTTATTTTTAAATTGATGTGTTTGTAATGTTTTGTAATCTTCAGGAACTTTTTCATACAACTTTAGAGCCATACAATACACATTCATGCCAAATATTTTTAGTTTTTGTTTGGGCTTGGTGTCTGGGTTATTATTTATAGCATTAGTCTCTAAGGTGTAGGTAATTAATTGTATGTCAGGAAGTCTGTCGAATATCCAATAGTTGCTATACTCATCGGACTATCCTCAGCAATCTCACTATATTGAACGAGAAAAAGAGTCATGTAAGGTCTTCTTGTTCTTGTTATTTGGGTCATACTTAGTTGAAAAAAAAAATGTCTTCCCTCCTATGGTCAATAGTTAACGGCTTATGTGCATGTTAGTTTGTATTACAGGGATTTATAGAAACGAAGCAGGGGCGTATTTACCCTAGGGCCATCAGGGCCATGGCCCGGGGCGCCAATCCGCCAGGGCGGCGTAATCGCCTAGCCGCCCCCGACCGGCAGCTGCAACGTGTGTTTTATTACAGAATTTCATTTCAAGTTTTCTTTTAATTTTCAAAGTTTATTGCATTTTTTGAAAAAAACACTATAAAAGCCTATGCGGTACCGAGGTTGTTAGCCTCGTATCTCTAGATGGCCTCGTTAATACTCAGCCATATATAACTACTCGGCAGCCATCCCCTATTTCGCGGCCTCTTCAGTAATGTACTATCATACAATAAAAATGTAGACTATAAAAAAAATTACATTATTCTTCTTGGTTTATGGGGCGGCGAACCTTATTGGCCCGGGGCGCCAAATTAAAAAAATACGCTTCTGAAACGAAGACACTGATTATGCGGGTTACTGATCCAATCCAAAATTAAGCTTTATAGCCCTTAACTTTTGGTATGTGCACAGAAAAGACGCGAACCTAATTCCGCGTATGACCCATTAACAATGCTGTCTCCATCTGACCTCGAAATTACACGTATTCATTACAAATGTCAGGCTCAAATATACATCGTATTTATTTATTTAATCTTGATTGCATAAAAGAAACCTTATCATATAAAAGGCGGACTTAATGTCGTATGGCATTCTCTACCAGTCAACCTTAAGGCGAAGCAGAAAGATTCGTTGGCGGTGCATCTACGTGCGTATCTACGTTTCTTGGCATGGTTTAGGCGAGAATGGCGGGATTAACCTTTAGGTACCCAAAAATATCAGAAAAATTTGGGCACCTAATGTAATCCGGTAGATTCGGTATCGGTAGGTTCACTAACCATTTTGTAAGGCCTGCAAAAAATGCCAGAATTACCTAGCGTTTTTTGTAGGCCTTGCAAAATGGCTTCATACCCATTTACACCCACGTAAGAATTCATAAATTGTGTATAGAAACCGCTAGCTCAGAAACATTGATTTATTGGACTTTGAGTCAAGAACTTTGGTTCGATAAATGCCGTCGAATGACAATATCCCGGTTGTCATATCATCACCCGTCATAGAAACGTGTGTGTAGCAGGCCCCGCCATTTTTGGACGCACCTTTTGACAGTTGGACATTCATGTGACGGCCCGACGTGACAAGACGGCGGTGTCAAGTTGTAATAGGTCGCGTTCAAATTTTAGGCGAAGCGTGCTACACACACCGTCACTAACCACCTAGGTTTCGCCGGAGATCAGCGCCAGCTCCCTGAGCCGGCATTACGCTGAGGCGAAACCTTTTTGTGGCGATTCCATGTTTTTTTTTAATTATGTTTATTTATCTATATTTTATGTTTGTATCGTCACAAATAAATGTTTTTCTTTCTTTCTTTCTTTTCTTTCTTAAACGCGTGGAATAGAAACAGTCCAGTGTCCTTTACCATGAGTTTACATGAGCGTACTCGCTAGCGACTAAGAATCGGCATACTAAATAATTTACGCAGTCGCTAGCCAGTACGGTCATGCAAATGGGTGTGTAATCTAAACATATGAAAAACAAATTGCATATTTTCATGTTGCATACAAACGAACTGCATAATTTCGATTTGTATAAGTGATAAATTTTTATAAAAATAAAATGCATTACAATTTGCATAATATCATCGATTATAATGATCAATGTTCATAATTGTCAATTTGATAACTACCAAACGCTATAACGCCGTGATAGAATTAGGAATGAAGCTATCCGTAGCAGAACTGGGGTCACCGACATAGCCTTCAAAATTGCGAGACTTAAGTGGCAGTGGGCAGGGCACATTGCTCGCAGGACTGACGGTCGATGGGGCCAGAAACTGCTTGAGTGGCGTCCACGCACCGGAAGACGAGCTGTCGGTAGGCCTCCGAAAAGGTGGAGTGATGACCTGGTGAAGGTCGCGGGAATCCGGTGGAAACGAACGGCACAGGACCGGTCTAAATGGCGAGCCTTGGGGGAGGCCTATGTTCAGCAGTGGACGTCTTTCGGCTGAAATGATGATGATGATGATGAAACGCTATAATGATCATTCTGTAAAATATTTAATACTTAGTCATAATATACATTTAACCTATCCGCGTTAGAGTCTATTTTGCCCGAACAAGTCTTTCTGGGCTTTTATGCATACGGAGATATGGTACTTGAAAATATGCATTTTGTTTTTATGGGGACTGAACAGCACCCCATGCAAACTCATGTTAAAGAGACTTCACTGTTCTCATTTGATTTTATTTTTTTAGACTGACGCTCAGAGACCTTATACATCTCTGAGGATATTTATTTATTAGATTTCATTATTTTCATGTTGACGTGTTATAGATATAGCTCAAAACATTTTATTATGATTAGTGTACCTACTTTATTACCTTTTATCTTGATGCTTAGAGACCTTATACATCTCTAACAAATCTCGATTGTTATTAGTTTCTTAGTCTTATTTTTGACATGTAACTCTACATTTAATTAATGATACTTTGATTATTGTATGATTTTTATTTGATGTACCTAGATAGATTTTGACCTGTAAAAGTGCCCTTGAGGCCTATTTGCAGAATAAATGTTTTGATTTTGATTTTGAATCGGCATACTAAATCGTTTACGCATTCGCTAGCGAGTACGGTCATGCAAACTCATGGTAAAAGCACTGCTGTACGTGTAGGTATGATTACGGCCCGCTAGCCTAACTGACGCACCGTTGACAGCGCGTTGTCTAATTGACATTCGAAAACTACGATACGCGCCGTTGTTTTGTGGCGCAAATTTAATAATAGACAGTCGATACTAACGGTTCCTGGCGCGTAAAGTAAAAGGTACTAGCGGCCGCATATTTTCTTAGCAATGATTTTAAAAGGATTGGCCATTGGCCCGTCCGAATCACACAGTGTCGCTACTTTATAATAAATAAATATTAGAGGACAATCTTACACGAATCGAACTAGCCCCACAAGCTCAAGGAGGCTTGTGTTATGGGTACTAGACGACGATATATTTAATAGGTATAAATACTTAAATACATAGAAAACATCCAAGACTCCGAAACAAATATTCATGCTCATCACACAAATATTAATAATAATAATCATTTTATTTTGAGACAAGACATCCATAGCATTGTTAGTAACATTTGTTCACTTATATATCTAGATTAGTTATAATTATTTAACTATTTAATTAATTACGAGGAATATTATTTGATATTATAAATGGGAGTCCTGTCCCCCATATGTATAATGTTCCAGTGTTTTACAACTGGGCAAGCAACTTTCTCCGATATGCTATTCAGGAGGCTGTTGGCACTATCCCTCACTCTGCGCATCAGTGATGCTACTTTATTTATACAGGAAACAAGTGACGTTGACAACGTAAACATTATGCTGAGATGATACCGTTTCGAGATAAAACAACTTTTTTGTTTATTTTTATTTTTTATTTTGCTGTGTTCAAAATTGCGAGACTTAAGTGGCAGTGGGCAGGGCACATTGCTCGCAGGACTGACGGTCGATGGGGCCAGAAACTGCTTGAGTGGCGTCCACGCACCGAAAGACGAGCTGTCGGTAGGCCTCCGACAAGGTGGAGTGATGACCTGGTGAAGGTCGCGGGAATTCGGTGGAAACGAACGGCACAGGACCGGTCTAAATGGCGAGCCTTGGGGGAGGCCTATGTTCAGCAGTGGACGTCTTTCGGCTGAAATGATGATGATGATAATGATTTTGCTGTGTTAATTGTTGTCTTTGTCTCGAATAAATATTTCTTATTTCTTAAACGGTCACTCATCGCCGTGACGTAAGACGTTACGTTGGTACTTTTGGAAACATCTTGCTCCACAGTTGCGCCTGATGTCGGGCGCATCCCCATCCATGCACACTAAATCAAATATACAGTGTTATGATTAGGAAAAAGTACAAGAAAATTTTTTGACGCAATAAATTTTTGGCCTTTGTATACAGTTGGCTGACATGGACGACCTGTCCATAGAAAAAATATTTTTACGTCAAAAAAAATTTTCTTCTACTTTTATCAGAACACGATACCGAATATGTCCTTAAACGGATCCTCACTGGCTCCTATACAGGGTGTAACAAAACCCTGTATAGGAGTCAAAATAATTTCTAAAAGGGACCTAAATGATCATAAGCCGATGACACATGTCATGTCGTACGGCAGAATATTATAGAGTAATGCCCCAGTTCACCAGTTCTTATACAAGCGCGGGAACTCACTATCAACTCGTGAACAATGGGAGATTTGTATCAATTAGTGTACCGTGTCTTGCGGTTTTAAACGCGTTAGCATGCAGCTATTGATTATACTAATAAAAGTAATAAACATGTACTAGGTAAAATGTACTTACCCTACATCAAAACTAGGCTCCCATTTTGGTGTGAAACTACAGTTACTTCGGCGATCTCTTTTTCATTAATTTCGTTTATTTTCTAAGGGTTTTTACTACACTTTATAACCTAAAATGGCCAGCTAGCACGACGTCACGTTTTTTTCTTTTTAGACATTTTATACTTTACCTACTGTAACCTGATATTGTATGATTAACACGAATAAAATGAATATCAATATGGTCCAAATTGCCTAAATGATGTGGTGAATATTTGTTCATGGTAGTTATATCGTCCGAGGCCGATATAAATGATCCAGTATCATATCATAATTCATAATACTAGTGCTATTTTTAAAAGGCTGATAACAACCATTTTACCACAAAAAACACAGAAACAGTATTTATTCCAATCATCTTTTCGGTGCCAAATGTAACTTTCCAATTTCCAAACTCATGAAATAATAACATTTATTGCCTTAAAAAAGCCTGTCTCACTTTCTTCATGTTCACTTTCGCACATTTGCCGATTCATACGCATCATTTTCTTTATTTTATTTGCCGACGGGACTGTAATTGTTCAATTACGGCATAACTCCATCGTTAGCAGCTGAATTACGACATTTCATGGCGCGGTAAACCATCCGTAAAGCCAGTACGAAGACTGGTTGCTGTTCGGCTTGTCTATGCTCCCGCAATTTTTCAATTTTGTGATATTGGCTACGGTCGTAAATATATTGCAAGTTGCTTATTATAGTTATTATATCCAAACGATATCATCATAGCGTGGGGCTTGTTTCTAATAGATTATTTTTTACCGTAAAATCTCTCTCTCGCACTCAAAACACTTTTAAGTCACACAGTCCAACCTAACCTAATAACTTTTGCATTCATTTTTCTTGGGTAAAAAGCGAATTTGAAACATTAAAAAATACGGAACCCTGAATACATAGGCCAACCCAATAAAGTAAATACCTACATTCTTCAATCTAATAGAGAATAATAATAAATAGATAAGTAGCACATGGACCAAACGCACATTCTCGATTAGACATACATGTGTGAACTGAGCACGCACAACCTGCATGATTGCGAAACGCGGTAAACTGTCTGACACGCGTCTGTAGACAAATAGTTATATATATTTAAGTTTTCAACGGATAAATCATTCATCTATACTACAACATAACTACGTACAATATAAATGATAAACAAATATCTATTTATTGACTCATTCTATTGACAATAGTTCATCGTTTCAGTCCAATCTGGGCCGCTATTCCGCTTATTGACTGAAGGGCATATCATATCCCTTTATGGCTTTTATTTCATGTACCTATCTGATGTTCTGTTATAGGACATGATAGGAACACATCAAGGTATATCCCAATTTTTCATATATTGGTTACGGTCCGTCTTAAAGGTGAAGTTAACATAGAAGTCGCTAACAAAGATTTCCGACTTCTATAGTTAATTTCTGAGATACACTCAGACAGTTTGTTTCCAATTACTAGTTTCCTTCCCAATAAAATACGGTCATACAAACTCGATGAAACAGCTAGTAGGTATCTAGATACCGGAAGTTAGCTGAACGAATGCTTGAATATCTAGATATTGCAAATGTATATCTCACACAAACACATCAATGATTCCTGACTATATCCCAGGAACATAAAGTCTAATTTTCAACAACAGCTGATTGAGAAAGGAAGACTGCAAAAATATGACAATACTAGCAGCAGTATGTCTGGAGGCGTTTGTGCGAGAAATGCCATGTTATTGCATTTTTTAAGGATGTGAGTAATAAAGCTAACTTGTGTGGTGCACCGGTGCACCACAGCAGCACCAGTTTTTCACATCGTGGAGTACTTAGTGTCCCAACCGATGTTTTGTTGGTTAGCATCAAGGAACTAGAACTAGAACAAGGAGCGAGTGCTCTGAGTCGGCTATGGACTGGCTGAAAAATTTAGATCATGGCAGCAGTTTGATGGTGGTAATGATCGAAGGATGCTGCTGCCCACCCTCCGATTTTAGAAAAATTTTGATATAGCTTTGTAACCCACGCAGGGCTATTTTTCAAGACCGTAGGAAAATAATGATAGACAATTGAGATACCTAGCTTGTTTTTTTTAAGTGGGAAGTGGGGTGTGTTTTAGAGAGAATACGAAATTGTAACGTAATGTAAGTAATTCCCGCACTACGAAAGAACGAAGCAAACAATTAGGCGAAACAAAAGGTTAAAAATGAAACGTTTTTAGAAAGCGGTTGTCCCAGAGAAATTAGTAGCATACAACATTAAATTACTCACTTCTGATTTTATATACTTGGATCACGCAGCGACATTAATTGACGATTATTTGTTATTGTATACTTAAATCACGCATTTTGTTAGTCGTGTTCTCCCAGTTACTCAACCGTCTGTCCGACTCATGAATATGGCCGACCGACTCGACTGTGACCGAGTAAAAAACAATAGCTTGTTACCCAGTTATTACATGGCACTTAATACACCGTAGTATAAGTGTATACTGGAGATGGAGATTCCACCCGAACGTCACTTTCAATCTCTCGGTTGTGCAAACATGCCGTAGTTGACAGAAGTTAGAGGAGGAGAGGAGACCGAGCAGCTTGGGTAAAAATGGTTTTTAGTTTGGTTAAAAATGGTTTTCAGCTTGGATAAAAATGGTTTTCAGCTTGGTAAAAATGGTTTTCAGCTTGGGTAAAAATGGTTTTCAGATTGGGTAAAAATGGTTTTCAGATTGGGTAAAACTGGTTTTCAGCTTGGGTAAAAATGGTTTTCAGCTCGGGTAAAAATGGTTTTCAGCTCGGGTAAAAATGGTTTTCAGATTGGGTAAAAATGCTTTTCTGCTTGGGTAAAGATGCTTCCGTATGTCTATCCAGCAAAATGTCCAGCTGATCTCTACAGGTAGCATTTTTCAACCGATTCACGGGAAATTGTGTTGTCGTTAATTATATGGATTATTTACATCGATTCACCTTCCTTTTGTTTTTCTCAAAATAGCGGAGTAATAGGGGTGAATACGTAAAAAATACGTATTTCCCGTTCCGGGGTAATCATCAATTCGTCTATTTTATCGTGAGGTTTACAATTCACAGAGCGACTAGTTAAAATGGTTGAATGTTTGCATTTGTTTCAAACACTATTGTAACTGTTATGAGTTCTACACACTTATCAATTTGTCAACATCATTCGCCTAGAAATTGAATGAATTTAATGATTGCTCTAGACTGCTGAAAGTATAAAATTTATAACTTTTACATCAAAAATGTAACTATTCAAGAAACGAAACGTAATTTACGCCCCAAGGGCCCTGGCAACACTGACCACGTGTTCAGTTCAAGTGAATTACACCAAAACTGGGTCAACAGGTGGCCGAGTGCTCAGACGCTCATTCATCTCCGCAGCTGATCAGATGAATCGTAGACGCTAGCTGAGTTTCTTGCTGGACTCTACTCAGCTAGGCTAGGTTTAGTGAACCAGTACCCTCGTACCGGTACCGTCGCATATCGGGTAGAGTCAGTCCGACCCGGGTTAGGTCTAGCTGAGTTTCTTGCAGGACTCTTGCAGCTAGGCCAGGTTTAATGAACCAGCGACAAAGCTCCCAGTAGCTCGATTCCACTCACACCTCAGATTCGGTTGTAACAGCTCAACCAATCTCACTGGAGCGCAAACTCTTAGAGTATTCATAAACGTCCATCAAACCTATTTTACTGAACTAGCTGCTAAAGTTCGTTAGTCCTTTTCTGTCACTTTGGCATTTACGTTTGTGAGAAAGAGACAAAGAACAAATAAGTTAGCAGAGGTTTGTTAAGTTTTATGAATACGGGGGTTAGAGTATTCCAGTGTTCCAAACCACACGCATGGTCGTGCCGGAGGTTTCCCCTGGATTTGGCCCAGGCTACTCTCCAACCGCGCACTCCTATCGCTTTATTGGGCCCGGTTTATAAAACCACAGTCAGGTTAAAAAAAAAAATTTTATTTTTTCGATTTAGTATGCCGATTCTTAGTTCTATTGCGTAACCGCTAGAGGCGCTGTACTTTTGCCCATACAAATTTTTACGCAGTCGCTAGCGAGTACGGTCATGTAAACTCATGGTAAAGGCACAGTACGTAGTGTGGTAGTACTATATTACATATTCTTCCGTAAAGCATGGATGCATGTAGTTGTGAACTATTCGAAATATTTTAAATATGTAGGTTATGTCTATTTGAACACGCTACGACACAACTACATCCAAGGGGGGCTTTACTTAAGTGTTTCACCTATAAAAGGTTCTCAATATAACTGAAATGAAATGTAGAAACGCGTGGAACATAGATATTTTCATTTCTTATAGTCTGAGTGTTTTGTTCATCTGACATCTGACGACCGCTTTAGCCTAGTTGGTAGTGACCTTGCCTTCGAAGCTGGAGGTCCCGGGTTCGAATCCCGGTCAGGTCATGTATTTGTGTGATGAACATGAATATTTGTTCTTGAGTCTTGGATGTTTTCTATGTATTTAAGTATCTATTTATCTATATAAGTATGTATTCACTTGGTACCCATAGTACAAGCATTGCTTAGTTTGGGACTAGGTTGATTTGTGTAAGATTGTCAAAAAAAATATCTATTATTATTATCTATATGAAATGCTGAAAGTGGCACTTTTCTGCTCCAGAACCGAAAAGTATTAAAAACAAAAGTACGGTGAATCGTAGTTAAATTGGGCAAAGGACCCATACAGACATAAGTAGGTACGAATAATTCTTAATTTTAAAACTTGCCCTGTTTTGAGGTAGTCTCATTCATATATATAACACCTATGATTTTATTCATTATATGCATGTATACCTTTCCTATATAGTATGTTGTGTTGCGTTCCGTGGATCACGTACGGTGCTGTCTGAAAACCAGCGCTGCAGGTGTCTGACACCTCGGCATAATGCTGAGACAGCAACCGATTCACTGCCGCGAAGACGCACTTTTTAATTATATGTTCATGTACTGAGTCTATTATATTTGTAACGGTGTGTCTTTTCGTGCAGTGAATAAATGCTCTTTCTTCTTCTTAACAATGTTAACATCGCTCAACAGTTCCCGCCAAAATGGATATTTCGCTGATTCAGAAAATGTTTGTGCATATTTTACCAAGTTTTTAGGTCCCTCGTATTAAAAAAAAACAGTATTTGTCTCGGGTAAAACCACCCATTTCAAAGCTATCTCGTTTGAAATGGTTGCCTTTCAACCTTTGGTTATTGTTTATATCCATTATGTCATTATTATCAATGATCATCGTCCTAGCATTTTCCCAACACATTTAAACATTGGTAAGCGTAAGATATTAAACACAAGGTTACAAAGTTAATGACCTAACAGCAACATACCAACATTAATTTTATAATATTCGATCAATGATTTACAACCTAACTTTAAACGATTAGTGAACGCACGAGCATAATTCTATATCCAAGTATGCGTTTATAATTTATTGCATCGAATCATCACTAAAATTCGTGAGTATAGACTAAAAAGGTCAGAACAGCAACGAAGTTTGGAAGGGAATTCAACTCTAAGACAGAAGTTATAAGTCATATATTAAATTGCGTGTGATCGGTTCTCTTGTGATCTGCCTAACTGGGGATTTAGTAAAAGGATGCCCTTTGATGACCACAGAGGTCGGGTTAGGTCGCCGGCTTTTGAAGGCCGTTTTTGCAATTTTAAATAAGGATTTAGCAAGCAAGAATGTTATTGCTCACCTGATGATCTTTATATTTTTTCTTCTTGGCACATTCTTCCTATAATTATGAGTATTTGAGCCGCATATTTTACCTGTTTGTTTCGCAATAATCTCAAGGACAACTTCAGTTTGAAGTGATTTAACCGAATTTCATGCGTTTTTCTCTAAGATAATAAGGACAAAAATGAAATAAGGGTGAACGTTACCCATATAAATTGTATGGGTAACTTTCGTGTCACAACGGAATCATTAAAATGTAGGCGTATTAAATGTCGTAAGTATGTGCCAAGAATTTGCACCCTTCTTTCATTGTTGTCCTTATTATCTTAGAGAAACACGAAAGTTACCCATACAATTTATATGGGTAACTTTCGTGTCACAACGGATTCAATTAAAATGGAGGCATATTAAAATGTCTTAACTATGTGCCAAAAAATTGGTGGTCACCCACGAAAACGCGATTTGTTTCCCACAGAATTATTAATATGGGCGACATGTTTTGAACGTTTTTCGGGAGTTCTTCAGAATGAGTGTTCTTGTGACCGTATCTCATTATTTATATTTTAATTTTAGACTGCGAGCTGCGGTTATACGATCGAACTCCCAAGGGGCTTAACACGATTGTACATTTTCGGTTTAACTGTACTTTGATATTTTTTTAAATTAAAAAAATAGGTAAACAAAGAAACAAACACTGAATTCGCGTTATTCGCACGAAAGATCAGAATAAGTGACAGTTAGTGACTATGACAATTTACGTTTTTAAAACCCGAACCGACTTCTTACAATTTCTGCCTCTTTGGGTTTTTTATTGTACAACTATTAGATGAATGAACACGAGTCGTGATTTAAAAAATAATTAATGTCTTAAAGTGTTTAAACTATCATACTAAATTTCCAGCGAGTGAAAGCGACAAAATAATTAGTTTTTTTTCTTCAGATAACAAAAATCATGCGTTATTTCTAAGAAAACAATCTAGAAACGGGAAAATATGCGGCGTGCTGCCTTTGAAACATGATATTGATAAACTACTGATATAAGTAAAATTAGTATGTACAATATTATCCTCTGATATCGCAGGGAAGTGAAGAAACAAGGGCATACATGACAAATTACCTTTAATATTCTAATCTTTAAAAAACGAGGTACAGTCAAAGTCATTAATACATGTACGTTTCCAAAGCTATTACGCCCTTGTCACAAATGTTCGCATATTTTATCACTAGAGAGCGTATCCTCCTGACGACCGGCATCCTGTACATAGTACATAGGCCCCAATTAAGTTTAGACTCTGTGTCAATTTGACAGAGTAACATTTATTCTGCCAAGTTTTGATACCTAGTCGTCAGGAGGGTATAGATATTTTCGATGATGATTATAATTATGGATTCGACTGTACTATATTGAAACGTGCGTCATGGTCTCGCGAAGCCAAGGAGTCAAACAAAAGAGCGTCCTTGGCCCGCACTCGACACTGCATTAATGCAATCGAAAACACAAAACACTGTACACATCGCATTAGTTATGCTCCGTGCCTAATATGAATAGTGGTAATGAAAGATGAGAATATTCAAGCGGATAGACTTGCACAAAATGTGTCATTAAAAAGAAAACTTCATTCGTTCACTTTGAAGTATATGTCATTTAGTTCACTAGTTCTGTTAAAGAATCGATATCTGCGAATTGTAATTTTATGAAAACAAAATACAGATTTGACGTGTTGACTCGTTTGCTGTATTCAGAAGAATGAATTTATAGACAAACAAATTATTGTCATTATAAATATCATAGACAATTATCAATTTTAAGGTTGCTACCATAGAGATCGCAACAAGTTCAGTTTAATTCAGTAGCTTAACAAATCCATCTGCGATATAGACTGGGTAATAATATCAGTCATTCATCATGGCGTCTATGTAACTCGGTGCGAATGAGTAGGTAAAAGATATGATTCATGAACTGGTCTGATTGAAGTATTGAAGTGAACTAGTGAATGGAAGAGTGACATAAGATGAAGTACTTCATTTGAATCATTTATTCGTCAACTACTCATCTCTACAAGCGGATAATATTGTTGCTCTCGCGTTATTTACATATATCCTCGTAGTTTTTTTCAGTTGTGTCCGCTTTGACATCCAAGTTTTGGCGTAGGCAGGAGTTTTCACGAAAGCTACTGCCATACCTGACCTTTTAACAGTTTTAACCCAGAGGTACCACTAGCGTTATTTACATACATTCACATTAATTTCTAGGTATTTGAAAATTAGAACAATTATACGGAAATTATATTATGCTCTATCTATCATAAATGAGATGGTATAGGTAATTTCATCTCAGAAATTTGCTAATAAAAATTGTAACATGTTTCAATTAGGAGATTTTTAAGGATTTAGGTTAACGTCTTTCCTGTGGACATACCAAAAGTTAAGGGCTACAAAGCTTAATTTTGTATTGGACCAGTAACCCGCATAAACAGTGTCTCCGTTTCTATAAATCCCTGTAAGAAAAACATAGCTAACATGCACATAAGCCGTTAACTATTGGCCACAGGAGGGACGACTTTTGTTTTTTCAATTAAGTATGACCCAAAGTACTTATTTTCATGTGGCCATGCTGTAATAACTTGCGAAAAACGACGAATAACTCATTCAGCTCGAGACTACATGAGTAAAATTAGAAAGAATTATGTAAAACAAGAAAGTACCCATTACAATACAATACAAATACTCTTTACTGATCACCTCATAACATTAATAATAAATTTTTAACGGTTTCAATTTGTTGTTCGCTCAAAAAGTAAAAAAAAAGTTTTTTAATGCTCTAACCATTTAGGCTAAGAAATCACATCCTAAATCCAAGCTCTCAGTGTGCCAAAATCGAAATAAAATTAATCTGTTTATTTCTTTCAACGGTTTGGTACATGAAATTGCTTTATCCAGTATCAGACCTCAAAATCTTAAAGATTTTTATCGAGTCTATATAAATTAAATCGTCCACTTAATAAAACATTGGCATTCTTTCACACAACCTACCTTGCATCGCATTCGTTTTGGACTGAGCAATAAATCTAGAAATTCTACAGCTATATGTCGTCTATTCACGTCACGACACCACAGACTACGGTGCACAACGTCTCCACTTCACAATACTCCACATATGCCTAGTATATCTTGATCCCCGAGATACTTAACATGTTTTGCTAAACTGGAAGTAGACTTTTCTGGTCCAATCGTTCGCCAAGCGTCGTGAATACGGACCATTCTCTCGACTGTTGACCGCTGCCGTGGGACAGCAACCTTGGTCACTCACTCACCTTGAACTCTCAATCTTAGAGATTAAAGGCTAAGATAGCTTGATCTAATGTTGCTGTTAAGTTGGCATCGTCGACAATAGGTCACACGCGAGTCGAATCACGAAGTAAACTAGTGCAGTGTAACTGTGGCTTGGATAAAACCTCTTTGTGGCCTAGGGTGGAAATGATGCAACTGTCTGCAGTTTAACTTTGTTATAGGCAACTATTATTGCTGTTTTTCCTGATTCATCTTTTTAATTTTGAACGATGTAATTCGTAAGTCGTAATATTTATACGGTAAAACTGACGCATCATCGAAAGGTTGTCTGGAGGATGGTCCTTATCTCCCTTTATCTTTGTTTATTCTTTTGTTTGATGTCTGAAACGGGAAACCTAGCCTTTCTAATTATCCCTTGTAGTATATAAGTATTTCTCTGTAAAATACATAGGTATTTGCATTTTTTTGCTATTTCATTATCACTACATACTATAAAACAAAGTCGCTTTCTCTATCCCTATATCCCTATGTATTCTTAAATCTTTAAAACTACGCAACACGCAACGGATTTAGATGCGATTTTTTTAATAGATAGAGTGATTGAAGAGGAAGGTTTATATGTATAATAACATCCATTAAATAGTGCACCCGTGCGAATAAAGCAATAGATAATATTTGTATTGTATTGCATGAATTGTAACTACGGCCGACAAAAGAACTCTTTCAGGTTTTGAAACATAAAACCCTTCAGAAATTCTCCATTGGGATGAGAGTTCTTGCTGCCATGAGTATAATTTCAGACATGAATCACTCACGATACTTCAAATCAATTAAAAATACATCAATCGTAGGTTATGTTAAGCAGAAAATAATTAGCAGTCATTATTATTTAGTATTTTGCTCAACTTAGTACTGTCCGGCTATTTATATATTATAAGACGAATATTTATTTACGTGGAGGAATAAAAGACAATAGAACATCGAATTTAAACCTTATTTACCTTCTCAAATGTGCCTTTATTCAATAAATGAGCTACGAACACCAAGCAGGTCAACGTAAGGTCAAGTCAGGTCGAGATAATAACAACAGATAAACTTGCCATTTTATTACCTTCATTATACACATGTACTATACATAATTTGAATAATAAATGGATAGATTCGTGTTAAAACTTTTTAATTGTTGCCTTCTTTGCGATGTAAATTCTAATAACTTAGAAAACCACCGAAATTTACAAAATAGATATAAATATATATTGTCCCTTCTGCTATCAACGCAGTGAATCCTCAAATTTTATAAAGGGTCGGCAACGCGCACGTGACTCCTTTGGAGTTTCGGGCGTCTATAGGCTGCGGTGTTCGCTTACCAGCAGGTGGACCGTACGCTTGTTTGCCACCGGCGTTGTATTAAAAAAAGACAAAATCTAGTTATTTCTGAACAACAGATATTTGTGAGTACCTTATTAGGGCCGATATAATGCTAATATAGTGATGCCATAGCTTTAAATTGGGGTTTGGTATATATACTTGGTAACTACACTAGTTCAGTATTAACAAAAACAAAATCATTTCAATGTTAGCAATTGAAACTACTGTAGAAACTTACCGTAAGTAAATTATCATTTACTTATTCATACAGCGTAAACATAATATCAATACGTTTATATTAGCTACCATGTGAGAGTCACAACTTAAATGGCATAGGGCATGCTTCCTTGTGGAAGAGTTCAACGCGCTCTAGAACTGTTGGGTAACACTCACACGAAAATTGAGTAACAAATAACAATAAGATGTCGATATTATTACGCTTTCAGGTTACAATAGCTTAACGTCGATAATAAACCTAACCTTTTACAATAACCTAGGTACGGTTACAGTTGTCAATTAGCTGTCATCCCAGTGATCCCAGTACGATACAAATTTACAGTACATATTACCCTAAATTACCCAAAAACGTCAGTGATAACATAATTTGTACCTACTGGGGTGACAAACAGTCACCGTACCCAAACTACGTATATTTTAGAAAAACCACAAGCTCGTTGCCAACCCTTTACTGACTTGAGGATATGCTGTGTTGACAGCTAGAGACATGCGGGTCCCTTTCAACACAGCGCATCCTCGGGAGCTCTGGCGACCTTTCTCACCACCGGTAACACACCACCACAATCGCAGCCACTACTAAACCATCTATTATATTATTGTTTTTTGTGGGCCTTCTTTGCCGCCTCGACCAGTATTGATCAATTGTGGCAGCCCTTAAAGTTCTTTGCTTATACCCGTTGCTTCCAGGAAATTCCAGATTTTTTGGGTCGCAATCTGTTGTATCTCCTCTGGAGGCATGATGTGCCTCCCTAGGTAGATACTTCTTTTGCGCATAAGTGGTAAACCATCTAACGTTTATCTTTTATTTGAGTGAGGACCAAATTCTTTGCACATTTCTAAAGCATTTAATACGCCTGAATTTTAATTGATCCCTTGTTACACGAAAGTTACCCACACAAATTGTTTCGGTAACATTCGTGTCACAAGGGATCAACTAAAATGTAGGCGTATTAAATGCCTTAACTATGTGCCAAGAATTTGGTCCTCAACCATTTAAGGAAGTTAACATAAACATAACTTCCACAGTTCTACATTAACATAAACAACATTACTTGGTGATTAAATTGTAAGTTTTTTGTAGCTAAAATCTTACGGCGATGAGCTCATGCATAAATAACCCGAGTTTGAAAAGTTATACTTAGCGCCTGATGCGGTTACAACATCGAATAGATTATACATCATGAATTGTATATGTATATACATACTCGTATATTATTAAGAAAGAAATGAGTATAAGTATGAATACATTATTTCAATATGTAGAGTTAAGGCTCTTAATTCGTCTATAATTTAATCTGTTCCGTTGTGACACGAAATTTTCCCATATAAAGTATACGAGTGTAAGACAAATTTTCGTGTCACAACGGAATCAAATAAATTGTAGAAGAATTATAAGCCTTTTAACTATGGTACAAAAAAATTGAGTCCATGTGACTATGTACTTATCCTCAAATCGGAATACGACACGCACGAAATATCCAAGGGATATTCTCCTGTCTTTCTGGAATCGCGGCTTAGTGATTTCTTTTCTGTTCAACACACGTCAGTCATAAGGAAAATACATTTCAAAAATCCCTTTATGTCACACCTGGCCATGAAGTGGCAATTACCGCACACTCCGCGCACGGAAGATCCCACTTCCTGGCCAGGGTAACACAGTTTTGTACTTACTTACCACGGACGCTCATAAAGAAAGCCTTAGATCACATATTTATCGTCAAATACGTGTAATGTGAGACATTCTTTATTGTGTACGGCCCTTGGTAATAATGTACTATTATTTTCGAATACAAATATCAAAAAACTGGTTTCTTCGAGCGAGAATACATTTAATCTAATTCGACAAATTATAGAATTCATGAATAAAAACAGCATTAAGCTCCATTCACAAAATAACTTCGAATAAAATTAAATAAATTAGGTATGATAATCTAAGTTTAAACAGCAGTTATCAACATCCTGCAAACGTTATCCCAGTCCAGTTGCATCCTAAAGGCTGCCCGGGGTCCGCTATTTAATCACAAAATTTGTCGTAGGCGCTAGTTTTTGCGGAAGCGACTGTCATCTTACCTTCCAACCCGAGGGGAAACCGAACCTTATTGGAATTAAGCTTTTCAAGTGAGTTGGCAATGTGAACTGTTAGAAGTTCGCAAGCCGCCCGAAGGCCTTTAAGTTGGCTTAACGACTGCTATCATAGACAGCAGCCGGAATCAACGGCTTAACATGCCTTCCAAAGCACAGCGCTCAGTTAATAACGACTCAAAGCGGTCAGCAAGCCAAGGACTGGGCGACGTTGGTTAACCTCGCATATCGCACGCGGTGCGCTGGCGCCGCTGCGCCACGAGCGCTCCTTTAAACAGCAGTATTTAATAACCCTTCTAAACTTGTAAATGATCTTCATGAAACGGGCCATTGAGGTCAGACTACAGAATAACAATTACCCCCAAGCTGAGTAGCTTGGGCAAAAATGCTTTCATAAATATGTCCGTTGGGTGTTCTCCTCTACAGGTCGTATTTCTCAACAGATTCTCGTGAAATTATGTGAACAGGTTCGATAATTATATGGATTTTCTTTTGTCTAATCAGTTCACAGCCACTAGTCCTAACTCCACCATATGTTCCACCTATCATGCGCTCAGTGCCTTTACCATGAGTTTACATGACAGTACTCGCTAGCGACTGCGTAAAAATTGACGACCGCTTTAGCCTAGTAACTAGGCTAACTAGGCCATAGATGGTAGTGACCCAGCCTACGAAGCTGGTGGTCCCGGGTTCGAATCCCGGTCAGGGCATTTATTTTTGTGAGGAACACGAATATTTGTTTCTGAGTCTTGGATGTTTTCTATGTATTTAAGTATATATTTATCTAAGTATATATATCGTCGCCTAGTACCCATACGAGTAGTACAAGCTTTGTTTAGTTTGGGACTAGGTCGATTTGTGTAAGATTGTCCACAAATATTTATTTATTATTTATATTTGTATGAGCAAAAGTACAGCGCCGCTGGCGGTTACGCAATAGAACTAAGAATCGGCATACTAAATCGTTCACGTAGTCGCTAGCGAGTACGGTCATGCAAACTCATGGTAAAGGCACTGAGCTAACATGTCAGAATTACATTAAATGCGATTGCGATGTAAAAGAGATGAACCGGCCCGCAGGCCAGCGGCCGGCACGCCCCGGCGTTAATGGCCACATTTCTTAACTGGTCGCGACGGGTTCCGATGACACCCGATGAGCGCCGATTACGAGGCATCCGGATGCTGGCTGGAAATCTTCGTTTCTTAGCAGGCTTTATAATCATATGTCTGATCAATAGGGTTGCTGATTCAAAATTTGACTACTCGAATAAAAAGGCAAAAAATATGCCAGTGTAGTGGTTTTAATTTGAACTTAATTGATACCTTCACGCGTTCCCGAGAGACAGACGGACAACAAGTCATCCATAACGGTTCCGTTTATTTTCCTTTTGAGGTACGGAACTTCCGTAGCTGAATTTATGTCAGAATAGCTTGTTATTATTATGACTATTATTATTTAATATTGAAATGTACTCTGTCAACATTACCTTAATTCTACTAAATTATTGTTGTTATTTGCTAAAACGAACTTTAATTTTATTCTATTATTATAAATTGACATGTAATACTGACATCTGAATTCCACTACCTTATTATTATTTGATAGAAATTCAGTGTATAATAATTTTTATTTCATTACTTTAAATTGATACGTAATCTCTTGTATGATTAATACCAATAAATGAATATGAATATGAACCCTAAAAACAAAAGAAACAACTGAAGGGCTAACATAATTATCATAATTACAAGATATTAAAACTTAGAGTACATGTGAGCCATATGTCGTGGCAGAGAATAGGCGCTGGCTCAGCACCACAGCACCAGGAGCCCACATCGCTGATATAAAAATTAAACGACAAGGGCAATTTGAAAAGTTTATATGGGATTTGCTGCCGGCGCCATATTTAACAGATCATTCCATTGCAAATGTCCCGCTCTAAAACTCGTGAGTTTGCAATTAGCCATCCTGCTCTCTACGGAAAGTCTGGGCGTAGTTTCGTAAATAATTAGTACATTTTAATTGATTTATGGAATACTGGACTTATAATCTATCCGGTTATTGAGTTAGAACAATAAAAAGCTATCCTTTTTGTAAAAAAAACATATCACTGTCGTTGACAATTACGAAATAGGCAGCATGAAAGTTTAATTTTACTATGATATTTAGGGTTTTTTGATAGTTACCACGAAATTTTTAAAAATTTTGATCGGTTATTGTGTTTCTTTTTCAGCCTACAGTAATTTTTGTTTAGTGTAATTCTACGTTATTTCGTTACACTGGAAGCTTCAAACTTCAATATTTTCGTCAGATCTCTGAATTGGCCTTGTCTTAACGTTGATCCCGCCCATGCCCTGAATAAGATAAGGGTGAGGACATATAGATTGTATGGGTAACTTTCGTGTCACAACGGAATCAATTAAAATGAAGGCATATTAAATGCCTTAACTATGTGCTAAGGATTTGGTCCTCACCCATAAGAGAGCCCGCTACCCGCCCGTACCTTATGATGTCACCCCTCTTGCCCCTATCCTGTCTCAGTTAAATGATAGACTTAACCCGTTACCGCATACGAAGCCATATATAGCAGATATCGTTGTAGACCTTATTGCATCGTATCAAGGTTCAAATTTAAACGAATTTTTTTTTACGTCATGCGGTAAAGGGTTGATTGCTAATAGGCAGTACTAAGTCGGGAGTTTTCGATGAAGGAAAACATCATGAGGAAACCGGTGTAATCCCAACAAGGCTCAGGTTTCCCCCTGGGTTAGAAGGTCGAATGGCAGTTGGTTTCGTAAAGACTTGGGTGTCAAAGTGGACCCCGAGCTCTAGAGTACAACCGGGAATACGTTAGGAGGACGACGAGGCAGTAGTCGGCTGTCATGAATTTTGCAACATATTCCGCATTATAAAGTTTACGATATGCAGCAAAAAAACGTAACATTCATTCGATATAAATCGCATTTGGTCTAAAAATGTCATACATTACGATAAGCATTCCACACCAAGTAGGTTATAATTATGTACTTACTAAATACACTTGATAGGATTAGTAGATTGTATGACAAGGGTCTAAAATAAGCCATACTACCACGAAAAATGACCATTATTTTCTCGGACGAAGTGAGAGAAAATTATTCGAGTGGTAATATGGCTTTTAGACCAGAGTTATACACTCTAATTTTCACTTCAATTGCGAGAAAATAAATAAACAAAGATTATTCACTCACAATTAATAATAAAATACAATAAGTTTAGGCACTGGTTCCACCGCCGGCGAGTAGCGAGTAATCTCATAGTAATTCTACTCGCTTGAGCGAGAAAACGAGTAGATTTACTATGAGAGTACTCGCTGCTCGCCGGCGGTGGGACCAGTGCCATATGGCGGCAACTTTTTTTTAAACTGATGACTCAGATACATAGTAGTTGAAATAGGGACGAAAAAAGACCTGATTTTTTTTTAATAGTTAAATTAGTTGAACAGAGTATGTACCAAAAAGAACCCAACGTTTCGATTGGCTGTCGATGTGTTTTCTGATTGGTGGTGGATTGAATATGGTTAAGTATTTTGATTGGTTAAATTAGAATGCATTGTAAATCATAAACATGTATTCATATTTTCCCTAGGGGCTAAATGTACTACTTTAGCCCCGCTTGGTAAGCCTAATATGATACACTTTTCGAGCATGAGAAGTAAGAAAGTTGTTATTGGTGATTAATATGATTTTAATTGGTAATAGGCGGTCCTAAGGCTGGAATTTATCGGTTTTTTTCCTTATTGATAATTATCATTGGCAAATTAATGGCAGGTATTTATCGCTGAGGACCAAATTCTTGTCACAGTTAATTACATTTTAATTAACACAATTTATATGGGTAACTTTCGTATCACAACGGAATCAATTAAAATGTAAGCGTATTAAATGCCTTAACTATGTGACATGAATTGGGTCTTCACCCTACCTCATTTTAAATTACACCTGACTACTTGGTTATAAGAACACAATTGTTTTGATGAAAGCATTGGTAATGGTTTCCCTAGGTTTTAAACTGGTCGTTAGCTCATTGAAAAAAAGTTGTTCAAATTGTGTTCGTGGAATTATTTTCTAATACACGTTAATGTGAGATACCAGAGGCTACTCCGAATTACGAAAACCGAACTTCGTATAGTGCCGTCACTCTCACTCATATAGTGAATAACATGAGAGTGAAAGGAACGGCACGATACGAAGTTCGGATTTCGAAATTCGGAGTACAGGCTCAGGCGCAAGTTTTGAACAGTTAATAATATCCAATCGATAAGCGGCTCATATCCAAATTCATATTTATTCATAATAATTCATATTACATTTCAACAGTGTTGCCAGATGGTTACATTTCTTAAATTTTTCGTAGTTTCTGACCAGCTCGAGTAACATGTAAGTAACTTCTGTTATAAGGGAAATTTTCGTAACTTTTAAGAACAATGAAACTCTATTTAAAAGAAAGGTCTTTTGTATCTAACCGGGACCAAGCGGGACAATTTATAAGCTGCCATACAGGAAAGGTAACAAAAGAAACCACTGTCTGTTCGTCTTTTGTACGAGTAGGTAACTATGTATGACATTTGAGATATCCCCCATCAGCCCGGCGTAATTCTGTCGCCGAGCTCGCCAAATTCTAGCTGCATGTGGCTACTAATTTCTTAAAATCGGCAATTTTGATCAGTAATTATGAGAAATAGAAAAAATGTAACTTTTGCATAAAAAATGTAACTTTTCAAGAAACGAAACGTAATTTACGTTTACGTCCCAAGGGCCCTGGCAACACTGCATTTCAAATATATAGTCATCATTATAAGTTAGAAAAATGCATATATTAAAATAAAAGGTTACAAAAAATTGTGAGTAATTGTACATCCATCTCACAACTCTTTGGGACTAGATCGACTTGGGTGATTGTCCACATATAAAAAAAAAGCTCGACTCAAGTACTTTGGCCGGACGTCAGCAGGCAGAAATAAACGCAAGCCACATTTAAAACTGTTAAGCAGCCATCAAGCCACACGCGTAATGAATGGCGTGGCGTCCGCCAACTGTGTGGGGGCCGCGCGACCTCCCCCGACCGGTTCGATCACCTCCATTCACGGCTAACCAGCGTTACTCTGACCCGGAATACGAACTGCTGATATAAGTCTTGGGGTCAAGTTATGCTGAGTTTGAAGTGAGCCAAGACTGGTTATGAATCGCATTGGCCCCTGATTCTTTACGCGGCGTGTGAAAGCTGATAGGTGATTTTAGGGATCCATTTTGTTTTTCAAATGGAACCTTATGTATAGGGTTCCGTACCTCAAAGAAGTAAAAACGGAGCCGTTATAGGGTCACTGTTATCCGTCTGTCTGTCAAGATCTTTTATCTCGGGAACGCGTGGAGGTATAAAGTCGAATTAAAACCGTCCCTTGAAGCCGTGAAAATAATCAAATTTCTACGAAAAAAAGACACGGCCGTTTATGCAGCAAAAAACTTATATTTCGACACTCAATGGAATCAAAATTTACCTAGAACTATGAAATTTGGCAAGTAATATCGTTTTATACTACAAGTACAGGGAAACATCTGAAAATCATACATTTGTAATGATATCATAAAAAAAGTCTTTATTTAAAGTACGTAATCAATACCTACAAATTTGTATCGAACCCTCTGGGCGAATCCCACTCGCACTTTTCCTGTAGTCTCATGATGGTAAGTGACGAGAGGACCAGAAATGTGGCTTATTGGTTCAGTAATAGCATATTCACTCTTAGTTTGAAGACACCTGGATCGTAATCGTCAGGGTTTACAATACAACAATACAAATATTTTATTGCACACCTCAATAAAAATACAAAGCAGGTCAGAAACATAATAGCGAGATATAAGCAGAGGTAGACAACAGACGGTCTTACTACTACTACTATTACTATTTTGTTTAAAATCGATATGATCTAGTTTCCTAATCACTCGATTGCCAAGTACAAAAAATATGACTTCTTGTAAGGCAAAAAATAATTAATTCGTCAGGTGGGTACAATTATGAATCAGTAACAGGCGTCGACAAATATAGATGTCCACACAACAATAAAACAATCATCAGGCTTCGTCAATTAACATCAACTAAATAGGATCGCCCCAAACCGCACCTGGGGCGCTACCGCGAACAGCAAACGAAGTTTTCCCTCTCTGTCACACTTGCAAGTTCGGGCTTAAGTGCGACAGAGAAGGAAAACTTCGTTTGCTGTTCGCGGCAGCGCCCCTGGCTCAAAAGTTCCAATTACGCTAGCAGCCAACAAAATCTGTTGAACCAGATTCGATCCGGAGCGCGGATCACAGCCCCTATCCCTAAGCCAGTGACCCAGCTACTAGAGGTTTTAGCCTCCACCCCCAAGATCCCGCAGTCTCCATGGGCACCAAATCGTACAACGGTTCCAGGGAACTGTACTTTTTGGACTGTTTAAATTTGGCCGTTCTGCATATCTGATCGTAAGGCGATGGTGGGACGGTAACGGTTGTAAGGTGTTAAACACAACTTACTTGTAAAACGCACGATGTTAGAATCACGTCATTCGAAATCTGGTTGTTTCATAACTAGCCGTGAAGGTGCTAACGACACTTTTTCTCACATTTTCAATGTTGGAATTAAGTTGTCTAACCACCTACTTTCTCAGTTGTCCAGCATCTCGCGACACGTAATGTGGATGCGAGATGCCGCATTCCTAGAGTTATGTTATGCCTAGGCATGTACATTGCACAACCGATCGCATCACACCGAATGAATTCACGATAGTCGATAATTCATTGAGCGATTGCTGTCACGCTAAGTTTACGCAACAATCATTTATGGTAATACAATAATAACCGAGACTTACCTCGGGTGGAGCAGCGAACTTTAGATTGGCGAGAGACCCGTGCGACCGGCTCCGATGCTCCTGTCTGATGCTGTAGGAAAACGCACGCTCGTTTAGGTGCCCTTTCTTCCTGTAGATGCCGCCAGCGTCCTCCACGGCTTCTAAAGTGGTCATGCTTTGTGCGGCTTTCATGGACGGTGGTTGGGGTTTCGAGCGACGAGGGTCGACCGTGGCGTATTGGAGGCGGCCGCGGCCAGGGACCGGACCGGGTGGGCCAGGTGGGAACGGACCGGGCGGCATGCGGCCACGATGGGCCATCGTGGCAGCGCGAGCGTGAGGGAGGGTCGCTGCTGGATGTGCTAGAAGAACCATGGGATGTCCACCTGCCCAGGCCGGGGGAGCTCTTCCCAAAGACCTGCCGTTCATCATCGGCGCTGGGCCGGGCATGGTCGCGTACAACTCATCCGCTGACGCAGAAGATTTCTTCTTAGTCTTCTTCGTGGTCAGTTTCTTTTTATGTTCTTCTGGGGGCGGTGGGGGAGGCGGCACGGACGCCGGTCGCGTGATCTGCCTCGGACGCGGCGCGCGCGCCGGATGCGGGATATCATCGCTGGCATCATCCCGCTCCACCTCACCTACCCACACTTTGTGGTTCTCATCACCATCGTACACTTCGAGTTCTTCATCCGGCTCGGGCGGGAGCGTCGTCGGGGCTCGCTCCGCCTCCAAGCGCTTAGCGTACGAGCTGTCAGCGTATGCGTGGAAACAGCAGCGGACTAGAGCGTTAGCGGCGGCCTCCCGTCTGCATATAAACGCGTGACATTCCAGAACTTTAATCCCCTGGGTACGTCTTAAAACGGCAGCGAAAAGAGGCGGGCGGCGGGGCGCTGGCGCTCTCGCAAACGGCGAATCCAAGGGCAGGAACCTCGGAGCACCCTCCACAGTAACCCGGCGTACAGCCGCGCAATAATGCAGGCTGGATATAGGAAAAAACCTGGCCACCCGCGAGCCGCTCTCGTCCACATTCTCTAGTAATATCCCGTTGGACCAGACCGAGAGCCACGAGTCAATACCGCCGCTGGTCGCGCCCTTATCCGGATACAATTCCCGGAGCGGCTCCTGTATTCCCTGCAATCCATCTTTGCTTTGTTGGGGCACTGCTGATCCTAAATAAAGAACGCGACACCTACAGATCGGCGTCGACTCCATTGCGACACAGCACTATCACATCACTAACACAACACTACACACGCGCGTTGTTCGCGAGTAGCGCGCGGGGTATGGTGAGCGGAAAGAATTCCAAGATGGCGGCGGGGGCGGGGCGGTATTCTTATCCTAAGTAATATACGCGCGGATTAAGCAATAACAGCCTCTCGAGCAACGAATTAAGAGGTTTGTCACGCGCTCTATTAACTGTGTTCTTTTTAGTACCTGCTCTTACGCAGCGCACCTGAGCCCAGTGTTGCCAACTTAGCCTATTTTCTGCTAAGTTTAGCATTTTTGGACTTATCAGTAAAATTTTACATTTAGCACAGTTTTTTTGATTTGCATTTCTCAGGCAATGAATACTCGTGAATCTGTTAAAAAAATATATCGTTGCCAACTTAGCCTATTTTCTGCTACATTTAGCTTTTTTAAACTTAGCAGTAAAAGTTTACATTTAGCATTTAACACAGTTTTTTTTTGATTTGCATTGCTCAGGTAATGAATACTCGTGAATCTGTTAAAAAAATATATCGTTGCCAACTTAGCCTATTTTCTGCTAAATTTAGCATTTTTAGACTTAGCAGTAAAATTTTACATTTAGCATTTAACACAGTTTTTTATATTTGCATTTCTCAGGTAATGACTAATTAATACTCATGAATCTGTTAAAAAAATATACCCTATCTTTGAAAATCCAGTCCGGAACGATTTTTAGTGTACATTATGTAATGGAAATTGATTTTTTAAGTTAAAATAATAATAATAATAATAACCCACCTAGTGAGCGGCGAGTCACCGTCTGCCTCAAGTACAGTGATGAGACATTTTACATGGCAGGCGTCCCGTTGTCTCATCAATATCAGCAGTCCCTCAAGTTCTTTCCCATAAAACCGGTGTAGTTTCCCTTCTTTTCTCTGCTGTATCTCCTCAATAGTGCATGGCAGAGATAGTATCCGCTAGGTGTACACATCCCAATACATTATCGTATCTCAAAGGGGCCTCTTCGTGTTGGATCTGTATCCCCATGAACGCCTTCCAAAAGGACCGGATATTGTGCCGTGATATCCCAAAGGAGAGATACAAATAATAATAATATACTTTATTGTGCACTATACAAAATGGAAATGTTAAAAACAAATGGGATAATGTTATAATCTGAATATTGAGGATTTTTTAGCAACAGATGGTAGATAAATTGGATTAGAATTGGGCCACTACCACAGTAGACAGCTAATTTTTATTTAATTGTAGCTACTTTTAATGATAGTTATAGACGCAATATTGATGAACAGTACAATTTTTATTAAGGGTATATTTTTTTTTTTTTTTTTTCTTTAAGGATCACCAACAATTGTTAACATCAATACTTTCATGATTTGCAGTTTTAAATACTTAAGAGATAAATGTCACAATCAATTACAGGCGACCACCACATGCGTTAAAATAATATAAAAACGTTGTAAGTTAAAAATTACATCTAAATAAATGCATTAATTGCCTAGTGTGTGTAATGAATTACTTTGCAATGTGCTTAACAACAGATGTTATAAATTTAGCAAGCGAGTCAGAGTGGATATCCGCAATGTCACTGCAGCTATTGGCCATTTTGCATAGCCTGCATATCGGGGAGTTACTGCCGGATACAGATTTTCTGCGCGGTGGGTGCAAGGGAGTAATGGGATTCCGTGGAAAACGTGAAGGAGCGCGAAAGTGTAATAGTGATAGTAACTTTGGACAATCTATTTTATGGTTGATTATTTTGTACAAAAAGGCTGCATCTAAGATGGTTCTGCGAGTTTCTAATGAGTCCATTTTGAAATGCTTTAGCTTTTGTCGGTAGGATGTTGTTTTCCTAGCCACCATACGGTCATGGAAAGCTAAATGACGAGTAAACCGTTTCTGTATGCGTTCTAGTCTCAAGGAATGAGTAGCGTAGTGTGGTCGCCAGACAACGCTGCAGTACTCCAGCGTACTCCGCACCAAACTATTGTTAGCACATCTTCAGAAATTTTAACTCATTTTCGTATATAGTTTCGCACTAAACGACCGACCGCTTTAGCCTAGTTGGTAGTGACCCTGCCTACGAAGCTGGAGGTCCCGGGTTCGAATCCCGGTCAGGGCATGTATTTGTGTGATGAACACGAATATTTGTTCCTGAGTCTTGGATGTTTTCTATATATTTGACGACCGGTTTAGCCTAGTGGGTAGTGCACCTGCCTGTGAAGCTGACGGTCCTGGGTTCGAATCCCGGTCAGGGCAAATATTTGTGTGATGAACACGAATATTTGTTTCTGAGTCTTGGATGTTTTCTATGTATTTAAGAATTTATGTCTATTAAATATATCGTCGTCTAGTACCCATAACACAAGCCTTCTTGAGCTTACTATGGGGCTAGTTCGATATGTGTAAGATTGTCCTCTAATATTTATTTATTTATTTTTATTTTTTTATATTTAAGTATCTATTTATCTATATAAGTATGTATATCGTCACTTGGTACAGTCAAGGGCATAAATATATATACGTTCCCAAAGCGACAGAAATATCTGTACTATCTGTTAGTCAAAAATATCCATACAACAATTTTGATCAGAAATATGTGAACATTAATCGAGTCATTAAATTGAGTACTCTAATACGTTCATAAATATACGTACAATGACTGACAAATAAATGTAGACAAACATACAGACAAAAGTATCTATGCACATGTTTTTCATATACATGTGAACAAAGCTGAGGTCAAAAATAGCTAGACACACGTATAACAAGCATGTGAACAAAACAGGGGTCCAAAATATCTACGCATATATCTGCGACATATATATGAGCAAAAGGCTAGACAAAAATATCTATACATATAACATGTATGACAGTCGATCAAGCCCGTACATACCATATCTACAATTATGGGTTTTATACCACTGATATAAGTAATTGAACTAATTGAATGTAAGTATTACACATAATTGACCGAGTGAAACGAAGGTCTCTGGTCTCTGCTTCAGCTTTGACGAAAATGCTTTCGTATGTCCGGATTTCCGGTTGTTCTCTTCTACTGGTCGCATTTCTCAACTGATTCTCGTGATTTTTTGTGAGCAGGTTCGATAATTAATTAATTCTTTGACAAGTCAGTTCTTGGCCATTAAAAATAAACACTCGCAAGGTCTAGCTCACGGAACCGCTAGTTTATAACTGCAAATCAAACTTTTTTTTATGTAGAAAAATACCAATTTTAATCAATATTTATTATTTTATGTGCATATATAAATATTCCTCTTATAATATCCACCTATCATCCGCATTAAACCTATTTAGGTATTAAAAGGTGCAAGTGAATACTGGCCACATATTTAAACAATACCTAAATGTCAAAAATGTTCTACAGTCCTCGAATCACAGCTTAAGACAGAGTATTCAAATTAATAAAACATAATTTTCTGAGACTGGCTCTGAGTAATTTTTATTGCATATTCATTCACGAAGATAATTCTAAAAAATCTAAAGTTCTTTATACTGTGTGTAACATATAGTGAAACACCTAGCTTAGTTTATTATAAATAAAGATATAATATGTAATAAATAATGTGGGTATGATCATATACAAATCGACCCGACCTAGTCCCGAACAAACTAAGCGAAGCTTCTATTTTCTCTCTCCTCTGGTACCCGACACTTACGAGTATATAGATAAGTATATACTTAAATACAAAAAGGGGTTGCGTTTCTTTTAACTACCGATTTACCTGCATACGTGTAAAGGCACGATTCCGTAGTTACTTTCAAAATGAACTACGTTAAGCGGTTAAGCTACGGCACTCATCATATTCACTAAATACCTATATATGTCCTCAGACACCGATATCCTGCATCACCTAATAATTTATTGAAAGAAAAAACCTTGGCTGCTACATTGAACTATCTGTAACTTACTCTATAGTTGGTAAGAAGCAAAATGTGAATATAAGAAATGTGTAAATCAAAGGCGATTCCCATAAACAAATGAAGGCCCAAAATGAAAGGGACGAATGTATCGCATGACATTACCGATCTCTTCTCGATGAGCGTCAAAATTTTGAAATTAGAATATTGGTTTGTTTACAGTGCGGATATTTTGAGCATTGCATGTTTACATATTTTTGCCCTCTTCTTAGACAGATATAATTGTGTATGTAATTTGCCTAGGTATTTATGAAAAAGTTTGTTTAGGTATTTGTTTCTATTTGCTGTCTATATGAGGTTGGAAAAAAATTGTGTAGATATTTTTGACTCCTACTTTGTCCACATGTATATGAAAAACAAGTGCATAGATACTTTTGTCTGCGTGTTTGTCTACATATATTTGTCTGTCATTGTACGTATATTTATGAACGTAGTAGCGTACACAATTTAATGACTCGATTAATGTTCAAATATTTCTGATCGAAATTGTTGTATGGATATTTTTGGCTAACAGATAGTACAGATATTTTTGTCGCTTTGGTAACGTATATATATTTATGCCCTTGACTGTACACATAGTACAAGCTTTGCTTAGTTTGGGACTAGGTTGATTTGTGTAAGATTGTCCAAAAAATATTTATTATTTTTATTTTTTATTTATTTAAACGAAATTTCGAGTTGGCAACACTGCCCGAGGCTCGGGCGCCGCCGCCGATGAACCGGCATTGTGTCAATGGTTCGCGAATTCGGCCGCATTTCTCTACCGACGTGACGGAATGCTAGTCGCAGTGAAAACGAAGGTAGCTAATTGGGAGATGACAGTTTTCTCTTACAAAACTGAAGATGAAGATAACGATTGATTTGGCATTAGTTTTGGGCGGTTTGTTATGTGACCACGGGAAGGTAAACTAATGAACCATATAAGATTGATTTCCATTAAGTAAATTTTAGGATTTATTATGGAAATTCTAAATGTCAGGTCGAAGGGTGTTACATACTTACTTTTAAGTATGTGGTCCAGGGAATATTTAATAAAACACTTTGATTTATGATTATGATTATTATTTGTATCTCTGTTAGACGCCATGCAATCTACCCTCACCCCGGTGTTACCATACATATGCATATTTCACAAAGGGCTTAGGGTACTCTTACGTGATTTAGGTTTCTCTTCCAGGCAACCTAGAAAGCAGACTAGGACCTACTAGTTACATTAACCCCTAGGACCTACTAGTTACATTAACCCCTAGGACCTACTAGTTACATTAACCCCTCGTCCACCAGTCCCTGGGATCCCAGGGCTCATTGCAATATAATGCTATTGTTTATTTTATCACACGAACCCCCAAAAAACAATAATGCCACCAGTCTCTTTCAGTCAACCATAGGGCCAATTAATGGGCATGATGACAAAAAAAAACCAAGTCATTCGAACGTTTTAGTGACGATCAAATGTTAGTATGGGACCAACCTGGGCTCGGAAACCGGTCTCGTCTTTCATCATACAATTAACCGGTTAAAAATTTCGGTTAATTGCGTTTTACGATGGGATGGTTATGGGCGACGGTAATTGCTTATCGCGGCGATCCGTCTGCTCGTTTGCCCCCTATAACATAAAAAAAGATATTATTTCGTACTTTAAAACATTTATTTCATAGAGGAAGGTTAACGAAAACAAATTTTAAAATAAAAAAGGACATGAGAAAAACTTTAAGAGATATTTCAAAAATGGTAAAAACCGATTCCGAGCCCTGGTACCAACGACTTAAGTAGTTGAAAGTATATATGTGATAATCCACATCGAAAGGGACCTTATGGCGGCCGGCACTTACGCCTTTATTGCCGCTGTTCCAATACAATAGTGAATAGGTGCAACGTAAGCGCCTGCCGCCATAAGGTCTCTTTCGATGTGGATTATCACATATGTTAGCGCTGGACTTACTTTCAGCGCATTTCCTAGCAATGCCCGTAGTCTTGCAGTACCAGGACCAGGTGGTGTTAGGAGTTCATTTTTTTTAGAGCAACACAAAGGTCGAAAATGAGGAAAAGTACAGCATAGCTAACGTCATCATCCCTATTCACGATTTTTTTTAAATTCTAAATAGGTTTGCGCTTGACCACAAATCACCTGATGGTAAGCAATATTGTGGTCTAGGATGGAACGCGCTTACCTAGTAAAAACCGATTCACTCTCGCTTTGAAGACCAAAAGGAGTTCACGGGGAACAAGGATTCCGGCAAGGAGTTCCACAGCTTGGCGGTTCTCACAATAAAGGTGGAAGCAAAATGCTTCGTGCCAGTTTTCGGAACAGCCACCGTAAAACGATGGCGCCTTACCGTATTCCTGCTCGTCCGATGGTAGAAAGGGGCGGGAGGAATTATGTTCTATAATTCCTCAGCACATTCCCCGAAATGCAACCGATAAAAAACCGAAAGACTGGCAACTTTGCGGCGATGCTCTAGATCGAATGCATTTGCAGGTTTAGTTTAATCAATTCGAAACAATATACAAACTAAAAAAATACATTCAAACTTGGAATTTTCATTTACCGCACAAGGTCGGGATAATTATCAATTTCTAGTTTTATAGCTCTGATGGCATAATAATGAATATTAAATAGGCCGTGTCGGCCCACAACACATTACCTAACTTGTTCGGTTATTTCTACTAATTTGGCCCTGGTGATTAATGAAGCATTAAGTATTCATCAAAAGGTTTTTAAGAGAGGTGGGGCACAGCGATATGTCATCTTGATCGAATTTGGAGCAACCCAACTAGGGAAGTACCTCGGCCTTGCAGAAGACCACAGCCATAACATTATTTACTATACAAGTATGTAGTGTTGTGTTCCTGGAGGAGAGCAAGGCATAGCTCCCGAGGATGCACTGTGTTGAGAGCGAGGGACCTAAATGTGTTCCTTCTGCTGTCAACATCAACACAGTGCATCCTCAAATCTTATAAATGGTCGGCAACGCGCACGTGACTCCTTTGGAGTTGCGGGCGTCTATAGGCTGCGGTGGCCGCTTACCATCAGGTGGACCGTATGTTTGTTTGCCACCGGCGTTGTATAAAAAAAAAATCTGATAACGTTGGCGGACTGTTCCATATCCGATAGGAAAACGATTTTCGTTTAAGCCGTCAGCAAGCGAGCGCGGCCATTGCCATCCCCGTGTTATTGTTCTGTATTGTTCTTTTTTCCCGGTAGACAACGGGAGTTTTGATAGTCGATCAATTTATCGACACTTAATACATATTAGTGTTTTATTTTTATTTATTTTTTTATTAATAATGGGATCGCTCTTGGCCAGCATCTAGCCAGGGGGCAAAGATGAGGCCGACGATGAAGCGAGCTCACCCAGAAGGTGCCTATTCACTCGTGCCTTAAAAAGGTCTAGGTTATATGAGCTCGGAAACACAAACGCCGGCAGAGAATTCCAAACCTTAGAAGTGCGCATTATGCTTAAGATGATGCAAAGCGCTTACATAGGTTTGCTAGTATTAACACCAATCTTGGGTGATTCTCATCGTTAAAGGTAATGGATGTCCTTACCGGTCCGAACGTTAAGTGAAAGTTTAGTAAATCAGAGTGCAATTTAAACTTATTGTTGACTCCAGTTTACTCTATACCTGGATCCCTAACTGTTAAAATAGTTAAAGTCAGAAATAATCACACACGAGTCGTTAACAATCCGGGCCCAGTAAGGACAAATTAACTTACTTACTACTTTATAGCCTATTGGCTGTCCCACTGCTGGACAAAGGCCTCTCCCCATGTTTTCCAGGTCTCCCTATTGAGCGCTTCTTCCTCCCAATTCCTGGCAAATGCATCCAGATCATCCCGCCATCTCCGGGGCCTGCCCCGTCTGCGTCGTCCATCACGTGGCACCCACTTGGTGGCTACATTAGCCCACCTATCTGGATGCATGCGACAGACGTGGCCGGCCCAGTCCCACTTGAGCCTGGCAGTTTTTTTACCTACGTCAGCAATGTGTGTTTTAGAGCGCAGTATAGTGTTAGTGTTGTGTGTGTGTAGGACAAATTAAGAAAATGTTAAATTTTGGAACGAGAATCACTCTATTGTACCGTCGTAATTCGCCAATGTATTTTACCCAAATTTGGTCATCAATGCAATAGGCATAAATATGTGTACGTTCCCCAAGTGTCTACGCGCTTTTGTCATAAAAGTCATGTTCGCTTTGTGACTAAGTATACGTATGGATATTTTCGTTGTTGACTGTACCGTGACATAATCATTACAAGCCTTTATGACAGTGAAAGAGCCCTGTAGGTACATTATTTGTTTTGTTCATAGATAAATATTGCTGACTGTACATCTGTACATTTAGGATTTGGTTAGATCGGGCCTCAATTGAAAAATAATATTTTTAAAATATTCATTACCAGCTTTTTGCCCGTGCCTTCGTCGACGTAATAGTACATTGTTTAACGAGGGGCGTAAGTGGAATATTGCGAACGAGAGTCTATCAGAAGCCCGACGCTGAAAGCGGTGGGCTTTTGATGACTCGAGTATGCAATATTCTTACGCCCGTGTTATACACAATGTTTTTCATCACATTTGCGAGGAAATAAATAACTACAAAATACAGAAAAATCTATGTTTCATACAACCGCACCAATCAAAAAATTACGAAATTGACAACTTCACTTCCAGATCAGCGCGAGTGGAGCGCGCAGCTGCAATATTTCAACCAATCACAGAGCAGAATTCATGTGGCTCGCGAGCAACCAAATTTGTCGAAACCAATCAGATCACACACAAACGAATATTTCCCAAGGTAAGTAATGAAAAATTATTTCCCGTGGGAGGATTATCGGCTATATCTGCTCTATACGCCTGCGTGTAATAGCCCCTTTACGAGCAAATGTGATGAAAAATTCGTTAATCATGTTAAGGTCGATTTAGACGAAGACTAATATCCACCGTGAAATCACTCGACGGTCCCATCGGAAGACCAGCGCTGGCGATTGCCCGCATTATGCTGAGATGGTACCGTTTCGAGATAACACAACATTTTTGTTTATTTTTATATTCTATTTTTTGCTGTATTAATTGTTGTCTTTGTCTCGAATAAATATTTCTTTCTTATTTCTTTCTTTCTTTCTTATAATATTCTCAGCCGCCTAAAAAAGGCACCGTATAAACACTTTCGGTGCCATTTTTCGCGGCATGCCAGCACTGGCACTGAACAGAACACGCGACTATTTTTTGGCCCCAGCGACCTCCGCCCGCGTCTCTCTCGAAAAGGCACCGTGTAAACGACTAGTGTCGGTTTGCTGGTCACTGACGGCGTGATTTAGGCGGCAGTAGGACTATTATTGGTATAATGAATTAAAATACGCGAATAAAACCTTAAACATATTTATTAGGGAATTTTAAGTATATACAACAAATAGAAACATTATTCTTTCTTACTATATCCCGAATGTACAATCGAGGGCACCAGTAGTTTTTCCAACTGAAATAAGGTTAAAAATGTATACATATTTATGCCCTCGACTGTATATTAAGACGCAAACATTCATACATAGCGTTAATTTCATTGGGCCTGCAGAATTTTATACATATGTTGAAGTGTCTTAAGAAAGGTAGGGCACAGCAAAATGTCATCTTGCTCGAATTTGGAGCAGCCCAACTGGGGAAGTACCTCCGCCTTGCAGAAGACCACAGCCATAATAACATTATCTACTATACAAGTATGTAGTGTTGTGTTCCTGGAGGTGAGCGAGGTTGCCAGAGCTCCGGAGGATGCACTGTGTTGAGAGCGAGGGACCTAAATGTGCCCCTTCTCTTGTCAACACAGTGCATCCTCAAATCTTATAAAGAGTCGGCAACGCGCACTTGACTCCTTTGGAGTTGCGGGCGCCTATAGGCTGCGGTGGCCGCTTACCATCAGGTGGACCATAAGCTCGTTTGCCACCGGCGTTGTATTAAAAAAAAATGGACTAACATACAAGAAATACCAATACGACATAATATATATACCTGCGGGGTAATATAACATACTGGCTAGTCGGATTACCGACCGGGAATTAGGGTGGGTTGCACCAAACCGTCTGTAATCGTAAGCGGTGTTCGTTAAAATCCGATTGTATGGAAAGTTTGACAAGTTTCTATGGGATGACAGCTGCCGGCGCCATATTTGACGATGACCGGCCTGTGATCGTATGTGAGTGCAAACGACCCTAAGGTATTTCCTCTATTTGACAAAAACAAAAGTTTAGCGCAACAGATTTAAGCTCTTTTTTGCAAGTTATTTAAGCACAGTTTTACATTCGCAATATCTCATCAAATATGAAACTTTAATTTATTTATTTATTTTTATTTATTCGTTCTATTTATTTATTATTTCGTTGATAAAGGTTCGACCACACCACAACTCCAAATACGCTGACTCACCGTAAACGCTGTGACGAGAGCGAGACAGTTATGAGTTAAAAACGTCACACATGAGTCACGTCACTGCATTACGTCGCGTCACTACGGTTACAGCGCGTCACTGCGTTTACATCGCGTCACTGCGATTACATCGCGTCAATACGTTTGCGGCGTGTCACTGCGTTTACGTCGCATCACTGCCTTTACGTCGCGTCACTGCCTTTATGTCTCGTCACTGCCTTTACGTCGCGTCACTGCCTTTACGTCGCGACACTGCGTTTACTTCGCGTCACTGCGTTTACGTCGCATCACTGCGTTTACGTCGCGTCACTGCGTTTATGTCGCGTCACTGCGTTTACGTCGCGTCACTGCGTTTGTCGCGTCACTGCGTTTATGTCGCGTCACTGCGTTTACGTCGCGTCACTGCGTTTATGTCGCGTCACTGCCTTTATGTCGCGTCACTGCGTTTACGTCGCGTCACTACCTTTACGTCGCGTCACTGCGTTTCCGTCGCGTCACTGCGTTTACGTCGCGTCACTGCGTTTACGTCGCGTCACTGCGTTTACATCGCGTCACTGCCTTTATGTCGCGTCACTGCCTTTACGTCGCGTCACTGCGTTTACGTCGCGTCACAGCGTTAACGTCGCGTCACTGCCTTTACGTCGCGTCACTGCGTTTACGTCGCATCACTGCGTTTACGCCGCGTCACTGCCTTTACGTCGCGTCACTGCGTTTCCGTCGCGTCACTGTGTTTACATCGCGTCACTGCGTTTACATCGCGTCACTGCCTTTATATCGCGTCACTGCCTTTACATCGCGTCACTGCGTTTACGTCGCGTCACAGCGTTAACGTCGCGTCACTGCCTTTACGTCGCGTCACTGCGTTTACGTCGCATCACTGCGTTAACGTCGCGTCACTGCCTTTACGTCGCGTCACTGCGTTTACGTCGCATCACTGCGTTTACGCCGCGTCACTGCCTTTACGTCGCGTCACTGCGTTTACGGCACGTCAGTACGTTTACGTCGCGTCACTGCGTTTACGTCGCATCACTGCGTTTACGTCGCGTCACTGCCTTTACGTCACGTCACTGCCTTTACGTCGCGTCACTGCATTTACGTCGCGTCACTGCGTTTACGTCCCGACACTGCGTCTACGGCGGGCCACTGCATTTGAGCTAATATGACAATATTTCAAGTCCAACATGTGTTAATGATAGGTATTCATACTATTCAGTAGGTACTACAAGAGCGAGATTAGTTTACCATCAGAATAGCTGTCATTTCACATATACGTACACTTTAACGTGAGTATATGGAAAAATTATCACCTCTAAACCTATTGTAATCGCGGCTAGGTAATAAATAAAGTATGTAAACTATGTCACAGCTACGCATAATAGATAATAGTGTGGTCCATAGAAGAAGGCATATTTAGATAAGCTACTGATCTTACTGTCATATGTGATAATCCATATTGAAAGGGACCTTATGGCGGCCGGCACTTACGCCTTTATTGCAATACAATACAATAGTGAATAGGTGCAACGTAAGCGCCTGCCGCCATAAGGTCCCTTTCGATGTGGATTATCACATATAGTTACAGGTACACTCGATACAATGGAAATAAAATTGCGCAATTCACGTGAGGATCATCTAATATTAATGACTATTATGATACAATAATATACTGCGCCAGGTATGGCAATCCGGCACGTCGGTTAGTAGTGTGTGTGACACGAGCTACGTCATCAGCCTATCGACGGTATGCGGACGTGAGGCAGTGACGTATGGTCGTGTCACGAACCGGATTATCAGACCTTATTTTCTTAGACCATGCTGACTGTCGTAAACTAAAATAATTGTCAAAAATTCATAAAGATTTAAGGAAAATAATTTAAACCTCTTAATATTATAAAAATTTAAAGATGACGTTATAACTCGTATAAACAAACAATCTTAATATAATACAATTTACAACTTAACCACTCAAATGCTTAGAATCAAGGCTCGGAAACCGGTTTCGTCTTCATACAATTAACCGGTTAAAAATTTCGGTTAATTGCGTTTTACGATATTATTTCGTACTTTAAATCATTTATTTACTAGATGGAGGTTAACAAAAACCAATCTTAAAATAAAAATGGAGATATGACTAATACTTTAGGAGATATTTTAAAAATATTAAAAACCGGTTCCGAGCCCTACTTAGAATGTCTAATTAGCATTTCATTCTATTTTACACTTCAAAGTAGATTGGTATATTAGTAGAATAGTTTCTATTTAGAAACACCAAAGTGAAAAAAAAAGAAATTTTTATTTTTTTTATTTTTAAGGCTCTTAAAGCGAGGAACTCCCACGGTAGCTTAGTTGATTTAGAGCGATGCACTCATGGTTTTTAACTTTGGATATTAGCAACATTCTTCTAAAACTTCATTATAATATAAAAACTAATCAAATTTTGACATACCACGGAAGGGTACACAATATATACCTATTCCAACCCCAAAACGGGTACGGTTTGCAAACAATTTTCATACAATGTATACCTTTTTCGCTTTGAGAAGCGAAGCCTTTATATAGTTACAGGTACCTAAATTACTTTCGAGTATTCCATCGTATATTCAACTTTAAAGGTAATATAATAGTTTCTATTACATGGGTCAATCAACTTTTCTTTGTTGTTATTCGGTCCCGTCAGCGAGGAGACAACAGTAACCGAGTTTCTTAGAAAAATGTTCATAACATGGATTTCAAGTATGCTCAATAGATGACCCATGTCTAAATTGATAGATACTCATTGCTAGAACTCATGTTTGGTTAATTTAAAATCAATTTTAAAGAGTGACTCAAGAGACGTAACCATGGTAACGAGCAACAAGGAATAGTTGATCCACCCACATACACACTGTCTATAAATCGTATTTTTGTAACAGAAACTCTAGTACATTAGTGTTAGAGTAGAATATACAATGGCATAATGAGCATATGTTAGTGTCAATCAATTAATTGTACTGTCCAAAGTCGGAATACTTTAAATCAAGTTGGCAGAGTTGCATCAAAGTAATATAATGTTCAAAAATCTATTTTACCGTTCAAACAATAAGGTTTAAAATCCAATAACATTTTTATACAAAATGGCCACCGAAAAGAATTTCAACCATACAAGAAAAACGTGTAACCTTCGCTAGTACTTCGGAGTCTTGAAGCTTGGTTCATCGCCCGTGGCCGGCGCTTTCCGTTTCTGGATTATATTTTGGATCTGTAAAATAAATTTATTATTATTATATATTTTTTTTTAGACGCTGATACGTCTAAATCATAGTTCACTTGGCACTGGTTAACACTGCTTAGATCTTAGTTTGTCAAGTTTGTTTTTAAACTGATTAACACTGTTAGTGTATAAATTTAGTCATTATTTATCTATATATTTATGTATTGTATATGTATTATGGGTATGTCTTTATATAACTATTTGTGTAATTTAATAAAACGAGTAATTGTAATTAATTTTGAGTTTCCTTAGTTGTTAGTTGCACCGCCAACAAATCTTTCTGCTTCGCCTTAAGGTTGACCGGTAGAGAATGCCATACTGCATTAAGTCCGCCTTTTGTACGATAAGGTTTCTTTTGTGCAATAAAGATTAAATAAATAAATAAATAAACTATTTTTTTTTTTTTTATGTTATTGGGGCAAACGAGCAGACGGATCGCCTAATGGTAAGCAATTACCGCCGCCCATAGACACCTGCAACACCAGAGGAGTCGCAAGTGCGTTGCCGGCCTATCAGAAGGGAATACGTATTATATAAGTTTTCCTAATGTAAAATACAAACCCTTTGTTCCCTAACCATACAAAAAATAATATTTATTTGGTGATTTATCCCCTACAAGAACTAAGGGTCATACTTAGTTGAAAAAACAAGTCGTCCCTCCTGTGGTCAATAGTTAACGGCTTATGTGCATGTTAGCTATGTTTTTATCACAGGGATTTATAGAAACGGAGACACTGTTTATGCGGGTTACTGGTCCAATCCAAGATTAAGCTTTGTAGCCCTTAACTTTTGGTATGTCCACAGAAAAGACGCAAACCTAAATCCGCGTATGACCCCTAAAGGACCTCTTTACAAAATCAGCAGCTATGGACGTTATAGGAGGGCAAGTTACCCAGAACATCCTTTATTTCTATATCAAAATAAGTTAACTTAAAAGTTAATACGATACACAGGTGGTTAACTTCGTTAATTCATGATTAACAGATTAGGGGGCGTCCATAAATTACGTGAGATGTTTAGGGGGGGGGGGGGGGGTCGAGTCAAATCTCATCTATTCTTACGTTGGAGAGAGGGGGGTTCTCGGCAAATATCACGCAATTTTTTTTCTGATTGAATCAAAAAAAATATATACTATTTTGGTCCATTTAATCCAAATAGTACACGCTTATAAGATTTAATCTTAAGCGTAATCGTAATACGATTAAGATTATTCACTAATTCGTTCGAGAGAGAATAATTTCATTCATACTTCGACGTTAACTCTCAGCAATATTAATTACTAATCTTAACTAGTCGTAAATAAAAGCACGAAGCAATTTTTTTTTTCTTTTTACAATAAAAATCCAACGCGTTTACGTAAGAAACCCACATTTTTAAAAATCTCACGTGAGATTGGGGGATGGGGGAGGGGGTTGAATAAAATCTCACGACATCTCACCATACAGAAAATTTTAAAAAACACTTCACGTAATTTATGCACGCTCCCTTAACGAGTTAATATGTTTTAGGTTAGGTTAGGTTAAGACATTTATTCTCATATAAGATCTACAATCACTTCCATGAGAACATGGTTATAGACAAATACATGTATTCGAGTTAATGCACAGCTCTGCCGAAGGGGGATCCATCATTTTACCGAAAATCGTTACATCGATTATCATTTCCCATAACACTATTCGCAGAATTTTATTATCACTAAGGAATCATTCATCGAACTTCGTTAGATCGCTCAAACATTTGCTCGAATTACCTTTTACACAAGAATCAACTCATCGAATTTTAATTCAGTATTTTATTTGTTCATCGACGTAGTCGTTCATCGAATGGCCTTTAGTATAATTTTGGTTTAACGAAGGTTTCAGTTCCCAAAATTCTTATTACCTAGAACATCATTTCACCACTGTTTACTATTCTTGATATAAGTAAGTCTAAAATATTTTTTTTTCTCAGATTCTTGGTGTACTCTGTAAAAGTACTCATAAACAAAAATACTCAAAAACAAAAATACCCAAAACCTAAAATGTACAAAAAACCTGTTAGGGCAAAACCGACTGTAATGCGGATAGGTTAGAAGATTAAGACGGGAGCTTTGCTCCCGTCTTAATCTTCGGGGTTATTTTTTTATATAAGCCCAGAAAGACCAGTTAGGGCAAAACCGACTGTAATGCGGATAGGTTAGAAGATTAAGACGGGAGCTTTGCTCCCGTCTTAATCTTCGAGGTTATTTTTTTTATATAAGACCAGAAAGATTATACGCCTTGAAAAATCATGCTTGCTTGGTTGTTCGATGAAACATTGTTCTTGGAAAGAATACTATATGGAACGTACTATCTGTGAATCATGTTTCGTTAAATTAATACTATGAATAACGAATATTTCGATGAAAGGTAAATTCGATGTACCGTTATGCTACGATTAGAGACGGATTCGAAACGATTAACTATGAAAAGTGATTCGATTATATAAAATGCAATGAATTGATGATTATGAGATTAGAAAAAAAAACCAAATGAAATTCGTTGAACAGTTTTCGGTGAAATTAAAATCGATGTAAGATATTTCGATAAAATAATAGACACCCCTGCCGAAGACACCATATTATTATTAAGAAACGAACCTGTTGCCACTCCCTGTCCAGTTCCGCCTTCTCGCTCTTGTCCTTCGTCTTCCTTGTCTTGCGTCCGTCCTGCGTCTTCACTCCGTACTGGAAGGCGGCCTTCGGCAGGGCCTCCTTGCTGCTCATGTACGCGGAGTACTCCTCCTGCGTGTCGAAGTCCCATCGACCTGGTAGATAACACGTTACAGGATAACACAATTAATATGGCGCGTGTCAAAGCTCTTAAGTAGTTGACTGAGAGACTATTATTGCTTAATCCACACGCCTTATTACTTGGGTCGTGCTATACACTTGAGAAACTCTATTCTGCTTGAGCTCAGCCGTTAGCGCAAACGGGTCATTGTCAGATTTAGGTTCGCGCCTTTTCGGTGGACATATCAAAAGTTAAGGGCCACAAAGCTTCATTTTGGATTGGTATAGTAACCCGCATAAACGGTGTTTCCGTAACTATAAATCTGTGTAAGGAAAACATAACTTACATGTACATAAGCCGTCGCCCGTGTGGTTGCCGGGTAAGAATTGCGCCACCCCATCTCTTCCCGTGGGTTTCGTAGGAGGCGAATAAGGGAAAATCGGAGGGTGGGCAGCAGCATCCTTCGATCATTACCACCATCAAACTGCGGTCGCCAACCCGCTTGCCAAGCGTGGCGACTATGGCAAATCCCCCCCAAGGGAAAAACAGATTGGGGGAGGCCTATGTTCAGCAGTGGACGTCTTTCGGCTGGGGTGATGATGACATAAGCCGTTAACTATTGACCAACGGGTGGACAACTTTTGTTTTTACAACTGACAATGACCCAATCATGAGTTACTTTTTCGATTATTTTTTTTGCATGCTCACTCAAGCAGAGTATGGTGGGCCATAAAATTATTGTACCAACCTAATGTACCCATATTCCGCAAAATAAACATTCATTAATTCATTCATTCAATGGGATGTCGACACCAAATAAGAAAATCAATAAGTGGGTCAATCAACTTTTTCTTGTTGTTATTATGTCCCGTCAGCGAGGTGACAACAGTAACCGAGTTTCTTACAAAAATGTTCATAATATGGATTTTAAGCATGCTCAAGAGACCTATGTTCAACTGGATAAATGCTCATCGCTAAAACTCATGTTTCGTATATTTAAAGAGTGACTCAGGAACGTAACCATGGTAACGAGCAACAAAGAATAGTTGATCCACCCAAGTTCGTTTTTTTTTCGAAAAAAGTAATTCATAAGAATTAATAATTATACAGGGTGGCTCATTTAGATCGGTATGGGAAAGTCTGAAACTATAAGATATACGAAGATCTGTTCTTAGGAACCGTGTCATCGATTTTAATAACAAGAAAAACTGCATTCATATATTTAAAAAAATAACCTGTACCCAGCCCGGGAATCGAACCCGGTCGTTTTGAAAAAAAAAAACGAACACTATTTCTATTTAGATATGAGGGTGGATTATACCAAGATATCCTGTATATCTTGGTATAATCCACTTATGGTACTCACCTATGGGCCCCTTCTTGTTGCCGGCATCCATCTTGGTGTAGTCCACCTCGTCGTCGGAGTCGTCGATGGCGTCGTCCATCTCCCGCAGCCCCGGGTAGCACTCGGCGTAGCCCTCGGGCTCCGCGGCCAGCCGCGACAGGAGCGCCGCGGAGCGCTCCGAGCGCTCCGTCGGCACTGGCCGCCTAGGCACCGGATCGGGGCCTGACAACACACAATACAATACAAATCAAAAAAAAAAAAAAAAAGTTAGCTGGAAGAGATCCCTCATAGGGATAAGTTCGCCTTTGTACTCTAATCTTATGTGACATGTATATTGTTTTAACCTGTTATTGTGTACAATAAAGTGCTTACATACATACATACATACAAATACTCTTTATTGCACACCTCAATCAAAGGATACAGTACAGTACAAAAACACAATGAGAAGAGGCAAACAACAGGCGGTCTTATCGCTAAAGAGCGATTTCTTCCAGACAACCTTAGGAATAGCGGAAATTAATGAGAACGATTCATAGCAGGTGGTGCAGAGTTAATACATATGAAGCCTACTAATAATTACAACAATAACACAATATGTGAATTAATCATCAAATTTGCAAGTGAATCATGAAATGAAAAAAAAAATTAAACACATGTTACAGTCGATCGAAGTCGATAAAATAATACCTTAAACACATGTTATTGTCGATCGAAATCGAGAAAATAATACCTTAAACACATGTTATTGTCGATCGAAATCGAGAAAACAATACCTTAAACACATGTTGTAGTCGATCGGAATCGACAAAATAACAACTTAAACACATGTTGTAGTCGATCGAAATCGACAAAATAACACCTTATACACATGTTGTATTCGATCGAAATCGCCAAAATAACACCTTATACACATGTTGTAGTCGATCGAAATCGACAAAATAACACCTTATACACATGTTGTAGTCGATCGAAATCGACAAAATAACAACTTAAACACATGTTGTAGAATGTAGTCGATCGAAATCGACAAAATAACACCTTATACACATGTCGTAGTCGATCGGAATCGACAAAATAACACCTTACGGTTAATCAACATTTTCTTGCTGTTATTCTATCCCGTCAGCGAGGAGACAACAGTAACCGAGTTTCTTAGACAACATGATATGGACATTTATGATATGGACTTCAAGCATGTTCAAGAGATAATCCATGTCCAAATGGATTTATGATCATCGCTAAAACTCATGTTTGGTAGAATTAAACCCTATAAAATCAGTTTTAAAGAGTGACTCAGGGGACGTAAGCATGGTAATGAGCAGCAAAGAATAGATTCACACTTTAAACACATGTTATAGTCGATTGAAATCGAAAAAATAACATTTGAAAAACATGTTTTTGCGGCTATCATGCGAAAGCGGTGTGCCTCACTACTAAACCGCTGGCGGGGCAGCGCCAACAGCATCCTGTTAGCGTTAGCTGATAGATGGGATTCCCCCCTTATGCATAGATGGACTAAGCTCCATACATGTATAAAATAATTTATAGATTCTGTAATAGTGTTCGTGTAGTAAGTTAATTAACTAACACTAGTGTATAAGTCTGTAACTAACTCATATGGATTCTGTCCGAAATAAAATTATTGTCTTTCCCGTTCACGGGACAATGGTATCCCGGACCTTTCGGAGGCGTGCGCGGAGCCGAAGTACCAAACGAGTACCACATAGCCAACACGTAGAGGCCCTTTTGACACTTTAATGAAATGCAAGGGATACACCGAGCGGATGCTGTCCCTGCCCGTGTCATGGGACGCACACAGAGACAGCACCCGCCAGGGTGTACAGGGACTATTTCTGGTTGATGGAGCCTAAATGAACTGGGTTATTGGGTGAAAATGATGAATTAATGGCTGGGCTATTGCGTGAGACAACGGACGCCTGCCTAATAAAACTGTCTCAGATATTTATTTCCGGCAGACGGTGACTCGCTCTCTGCTAGATGGGCCCCCATAAAATAGCGACATTATAAAATGGCCTAAGGGCAACACCGGTCAGAGAGCTGGGGGTGGAGAGGTGGCACTGGACTTTAAACATATAGCCAACTCGCCACTTAGGTGATCACATCCACCCTCGAGCATCAGCTCTTGCGACTCCACTCTGGACGGCCGGTTAAGGCAAGCCAGAGGCGGGGGGGCCTGTCCCACCAACCACACAGACCACCCCCAGGAGCACTCAGGTACGTAGGGCCGCTACTCCCTAACAGCTCGCCACAAGCCGCCTTATTATTATTATTATTATAGGCACGTTCGCACCGTCCTCTTTCTCGGGGTCGGCGGCGGGCGGGAAGTAGCCGGCGCGCGGGCGCTCGTCGCGGCGCTCGCGGCGCTCGCCCGGCGCGTACTCGCCGATCTCGCCGTATATGGAGTCGTCGTTGCGACCCTTTTCTGCGGTCTTATCCTGCACAATAAAACTTACTTGAGATTAAGAGGCCTTATAAGTTTTAAAATGTTTTGATTTCAAATTATGACAAAATTATTGATAATACCAATAAATTTGTTAAAGGATACGATGATTTTATTAAAGTTTTAGATAGTAACATAGCCATTTTTTTATTTCATTGTGTATAGTAGAATTTAAGTGGAAAATACAAGTTTTTAGCTCGAAATTGGTCGTTTTGGAGTGATGTTTGAAACGATATTTATTAATGAAAAATCTAAAAAATACATTTAAAGTTTATGACATAAGGTCGCAATAGTCGTGTCCTAGATAGTAACATTGAGAAAATGTCAAGATACGTGTCAGTTCAAACAGAAAATGGCGTAAATAGATGAGCGGTTTTTAACTGATAAGGCCTACCCTTAAACTTACACAAAGGACCTTTTAATTGTTCTTAAATGATTACTGTTCTGTTAATAAGTAAGATTTACGTGTAGTTAATAAGAATAGAATTCTTTTACATTGTAAATTTAAATTATGATTATACAACTTGCAAGTTGAGTTTAAAAATAGTTATATTGGTCCTGTATTTTGCCTGAAACACAGGGAAACCTAGTTCAGGCCTTTGTATTTATCCCTAAATATTAAATTTTAGTACGTAAGTATAATTCTGTGAAACGTCCTTGCAATAAATTATTATTTATTTACTAAATTAAAAATATTTTAGGAATCGACCGCTATTGCTCTAATACCTTTCGAACATGTTCCGTCGAACGCATAAGTAATAATTATTATAAACACATTAGTTACCGTGTGAGTAGCAAGAAATTTCGAGGGAAAGATGTCTCCTTCCAAAGTTTATATAGTTAGAACCGAACGCCAAAATAAACACGATTACCTATTGATTAGTAGTGGTGGTTGTCACAACCGATCTTGGTCTTGAGTTTCCTGTGTCTCCCGTGGCGCAGGTAGCTGAAGATCTGCGTGAGTTTCTCCAGCACCACGTAATATTACCTTACCTCAGTCCTAGTGTCACCGACCTTGGTCTTCTTGAGTTTCCTGTGTCTCCCGTGGCGCAGGTAGCTGAAGATCTGCGTGAGTTTCTTCAGCACGACGTCATAGTACCTTACCTCAGTCCTAGTGTCACCGACCTTGGTCTTCTTGAGTTTCCTGTGTCTCCCGTGGCGCAGGTAACAGAAGATGTGCATTATTTTCTCCAGCACCACGTAATATTACATAGTACCTTACCTCAGTCCTAGTGTCACCGACCTTGGTCTTCTCGAGTTTCCTGTGTCTCCCGTGGCGCAGGTAGCTGAAGATCTGCGTGAGTTTCTCCAGCACGACGTCATAGTACCTTACCTCAGTCCTAGTGTCACCGACCTTGGTCTTCTTGAGTTTCCTGTGTCTCCCGTGGCGCAGGTAGCTGAAGATCTGCGTGAGCTTCTCCAGCACGACGTCGTTGGCGCTGGTGGCGGCGCTGCGCTCGTCCGGTTCGGGGACGTCTGCCTTGCTGCGGGTCAGGGTGGTTGGGATGTCGCTGTCTGAAACCAAAGAAAATTTATGAATATGCGAATTTCCTAGATTGAGGAGAGAAGGTATTTTACCTGTCGTATACCGGAAAAAAACTAACAAAACAATTACATGCGGGCGGGAATAGTGATGTTGACACCAAATAAGAAAAACAATATGTTCGGATTTTCTCGAAAATGGATCAAATTCTTGATCAAACGGCGAAAAAAGTAACTCAAGAAAATAAATAGATACATACATTATAAGTCTTAGTTTTAGGAGGGGGCATACTCTGTCCCTTTTCCGCAAAACACACCATTGTATTGGAACGATCGTTATTTACTATGGCGATCGTGGTCAAGACGTCACTGATCTATCGCGCTTTCTCTCCCTACCCAGCAACATTAAAATGGTTGTAACTTTGTTATTTTTTGACATATTTGATTAGGATTTTCACCATTTGGAATGTTTTTTTGCCTTGTTTCTTGTGGAATAGTCGTATGGAGTAGTAGAATTTTGAGTCAACATCCAGTACGAATTAAATTAAAAACATAATTGTAAAATTTGAATAGTATAGTTAATTGAGGTGTGCAATGAAGAGTATTTGTTGTTGTTTTTTAACCTGACTGTGGCTTTATAGGCCGGGCCCAATAAAGCGACAGGAGTGCGCGGTTGGAGAGTAGCCTGGGGAAAATCCAGGGGAAACCCTCCGACACGACCACGCGTGTTGTCTATACGTACCTATAGTTCCCTCGTCGTCTAGTTCCACGACATATGCCATGCGGCCGGGCGCGAAAAGTTCGTTACGCGTCACCTTCTTATTCCTGCAAATATATTAACATATTATGTATGTAAGCACATATACCATAGACAAAACTGAATCATGACCAGAGATCGGACAAGTTTGCGTCATTGCTCGCAATAATAAAATAAATAAAATAAAAATAAAATAAAATAATGTTGACATGACTCCAAAATTCATTAAAATATTAATCGATTAATTATTTCTTGCACAAACATGGTCGTTAACTGAGATCCAGAAATCCAAATTGAAGGTTTGCCAGCGCGCTATGGAGAGCAGCATTTTGGGTGTCAAAAGGACGGATCGTGTCCGAAACACTACACTGCGCTCTAAAACACGCATTGCTGACGTAGGTAAAGTAGGTAGGGATCTGGATGCATTTGCCAAGAATTGGGAGGAAGAAGCGCTCAATAGGGAGACCTGGAAAACATGGGGAGAGGCCTTTGCCCAGCAGTGGGACAGCCAATAGGCTATAAAGTAAGTAAGTAATTATTTCTTAAAATAAAATTTGAATTTCCGGAGATAATAGTTTATACGTGCTTATAATTATTAGCAAAATGTTATTGCCCGGGGTCCACTACCTAATCCCAATATTTGGCGCAGGCACTAGTTTTTACGGAAGCGACTGCCATCTGACCTTCCAACTCGAGGGGAAACCAGATCGTATTGGGGATTAGGCTTGCCAAGTGAGTGGGCGACTTGACTGTTAGAAGTTCTCAAGCCGCCCGAAGGCCTCTAACTCTAAACGAACTTATCCCTATGATTATTCAATTTTTGATAACATTGTATTATTGTATTTTTTCTAAAAAAAAGGGGAAAAAAGCTAGACGTCGAGTCGTAGCGAGAAGTCAAAGCACTGGCGTTAAGTAGAATGGACTGGAAAGAACTGCACTGACAAGAGTTAAACTATTAAAATTCGTCGGCTGACAAGCAAAACTCACTATCAAATCTGTCACTACGCTTCGAAACTTCGTATCTCAGTACTGAAACGATGCTAATATACGAGCTTTATTTTAAGTAGGTAACGAATGAATGAATGAATGGTTTATTCATATTAAATATATGGTTTTACATCAGATCTTAGTACATGTTTTTTCTTCCCATAATATATTCAGCCAAATCAGGCATATGAAAACTTAGGTCAGTGATTTAATACTTAGCGACTTTTGCTAAGTATTAAATCACTGATTAGCTATTTGTTACTTAGCGACTTTTGCTTGTAACCCGACAAAATAATAATGATATTTTCTTCTAAAGGCAAAAACGGTACAAGAAAATCTTGTTTCAAAGGTTTCTTACTTTTGTTCCATGATCATGTTGTAAATATTTTTCCCCATTTGTGTTTTGAATTGTATCTCCTCTTCTTGCTGTAAGAAAATAAACACATTAGTCTATAGACATTATTAGATAAACAAATATCTAATTACTGAAAATGAAAATCAAGTATAAAATTTGATGTTGCATTACAATGTCGAACTCACGCCAAAATCAAAACATGATTTTCTATGGAAAATCATCCCAGTCCCATATATGTATGGGTCAATCAACTTTTTCTTGTTGCTATTTTGTCCCGTCAGCGAGGAGACAACAATAATTTTCTTAGAAAAATGTTTATAACATGGATTTCAAGTATGCTCAATAGATTACCCATGTCCAAATTGATAGATACTCATTGCTAGAACTCGTGCTTGGTAAATTTAAAATCAATTTTAAAGAGTTACTCAGGAGACATAACCATGGTAACGAGAGACAAGGAATAGTTGATCCACCCACATACACACTGTCTATAAATATAGACCTCAAGCATGCTCAAGAGATGACCCAAGTCCAAACAAATTTATGCTCCTTTTTCTTGTTGTTATTTTGTCCCGTCAGCGAGGAGACAACAATAAGTTTCTTAGAAAAATGTTTATAATCTAGACTTTAAGCATGCTCAAGAGATGACCCATGTCCAAACAAATTTATGCTCATCGCTAAAACTCATGTTTGGTAGATTTAAACCCTATAAAATTACAGTTTTAAAGAGTGACTCAGGAGATGTAACCATGGTAACGAGCAACAAAGAATAGTTGATCCACCCATATGCAAACAGACCACAAAGGCACTTAAAAATTAAACATTCAAAATCTATCTCCATCATTTAAAAATACAATACTTAATATAAAATTAAGTGAACTGTGACATTTCGGAAAAAGAAAAGAAACAATAAGTGTAAATAAAAACAATCCAGATGTGTTAGAAATGTATAATGCAATCTAAGCGTTTTCCCCTGGATTTTCCCCAGGCTACTCTCCAGCCGCGCACTCTTATCACTTTATTGGGCCCCGGTCACAGTCAGGTTTAAAAAAAGCATCTAAGCGTCAAATTAAAAAAAAGTAATGTGGGATTGGTACTTCTTGATGGCTGTGCAAAGTGCTGGCTGCTAGATGTAAATAAGGAACAATCGAATGTGGTTTGAAATAATTGGAATGGCGAATGAGTTGACGTATGATTCATTTTTTTAAAGACCTCTCAGATAGTCTTTAAAAAAAACAATACAATATTTTTTGCAATAGTCCTGCGGGGTAATCACGTAACTTTTTTTCTACCGTTAGGTAGATTTTAATGCCAAATTTGAATTGTCAGCTCATACATTTACACTTCAAAATTAACAGTAAAATCTATCTACCGTTAGTACATAAGGTTACGTGATTCGCCTGCTGTTCTAGATAGTAACATTGAGAAAATGTAAGATACGTGTCGATTCAAACAGAAAATGGCCTAAATAGATGAGCGTTTTTTAACTAATAACGAACCCTTAATTCCGTAGCAGAAACAAAGTTAACCGATATATCGTTTCAAATCGCTAAATTTAAGTGGCAGTGGGCGGGGCACATTGCACTAGGAACCGATGGCCGTTGGGGCCGGAAGGTTCTCGAGTGGCGACCACGGACCGGAAGACGCGGCGTGGGTAGGCCCCCCATAAGGCGGACTGATGACCTGATAAAGGTCACGGGGGTCCGCTGGATGCGGGTGGCGCAGGACCGGCCATTACGGCACTCTTTGGGGGAGGCCTGTGTCCAGCAGTGGACGTCTTTCGGCTGATATGATGATGATGATGATGATGAATCATTAATTCTGTAATAACTAGTGTTCGGAGTTTCGGTGGCAAATTTCACAGAGATAAATGGAGTCGCCTAACATTTTTTTTGATTAAACGAATAACGATTAAATGATTAATTTTGCATAATACTCCTTATAAATTATCTTGCGAGCATTACCTACTTATACCACGATAACACAGGATTACTATATAGTATATATACTATATAGTATGTAGGTAAACATTGTTTAATAAATTTATTTAGTTTTACTTATTACATATGTACAAACATGTACACACACCTAAACAATCGGGACAGTATAATGTTTGTACCTGCCGCCAATTATACAATTCGGTATCACAAACATCATACTCCCTATGTCCACACCTGGAGCAAACTTCGGTAAAAACCAACCTTTCTTCGTCTTGGTCTATCTTTTAATGGTAATAAATAATTTAAAGTACTTGAAATTTACGAGTACCTACCTAATTAATGTCATATTAAGTACTTCAGGTAAATGAATAATTTATTTATTCAAATCTTAAAAAGTTAATCATAAAAACGACTCCATTACCCACTGTGTGAAATTTGCCACCGATACTCCGAACACTAGTAATAACACTTATCTAAGCAAAATTTTTTTTTTTTAATTTATTTAGAACACAAACAGTCACATAGAGGTATCCAAATTGACAGTACATGAAATGTACCTATACAAAAGAAAACAATAGACCTGGAGGTTCATCATTTCACATAGTGTTAACTACATTATTATATATTTTTTTAAACAACACGTAAATGTTAACTTGGTAACTAAAGAAAAGTAAAAAACTATTATAATATATAGGAACAAACTAATCTCAGTCGACAATTAGGTATGATATCTAACTTTAACTATAACTGCTGTACTAAAACAACTTACGTTTAACTAGTAATTTTAGACTAGATATAGAATTATGAAAAGGATCAATATCACATAAATGCTTGTTATAATAACTGGGTACTCGTCTGAAAAATGTATGCCTAGAATAATTCATTAATTTTGACGACCGGTTTAGCCTAGTGGGTAGTGCACCTGCCTGTGAAGCTGACGGTCCTGGGTTCGAATCCCGGCCAGGGCAAATATTTGTGTGATGAGCATGAATATTTGTTTCTGAGTCTTGGATGTTTTCTATGTATTTAAGTATTTATATCTATTAAATATATCGTCGTCTAGTACCCATAACACAAGCCTTCTTGAGCTTACTGTGGGGCTAGTTTGATTTGTGTAAGATTGTCCTCTAATATTTATTTATTTATTTAATTAAAGTTCACTGACCGGGAGCACCTCCTTCTTCTCCTTGACCGCCTCGACGGGCGGAGCGGTCACCAGGCGCTCCATCTCCGCCTCTTGCTCCTGCTCGCGGGTCTGGATTTCTGACCGCACCTAAAAAACACCTTATTAGCTTCTAGCCGCCCATATCAAAACATTTAAGGCCTCGCCACATTCGAAATGAAATGAAATCATTTATTCTTCAATCTAGGCATGTTACATGCACTTATGAATGTCAAAAAACTACCACCGGTTCATAAAATAAACCTCTGCCTCGAGAGGAACCGGCGTAAGAAACTCGGCGAGGTGTCATTTTTTCAAAACAATATACTATGTATATAAAATAACAGTAAAAATAGTACAAAATTCAAATGCTACCTACAGTATAAACATACATACATATTTTTTAATACTAAGGACAAAATATTTCTGTGTTAGATTACTTGTGCGGGACGCTATCACTGCCAAACATCCCTATCCATGATGTAATCGTTTATCTTATAATATGCTTTTGAAATAAGTGTCTGTTTTTCAACGCGGTAGCGGCGCGGTCGCAGTTTGCGCACGGCCCCGCGCTGATCTGAATGCACGGAACGTTATGAGCTATGTCACACCGGCCGGCCAAGCGCGGGACCGCGCGGCTACCGCGCAGTTCGAGCGCGTAGCCGCGCGGTCCCGCGCTTTTAATAGTACATTACTTACCAAGGGCGGTAAAACAAAGAATGTCTCAGATCGCAGGCATTTGACGCCCGAGCCGAAGGCAAGGGCGATAATTATGCGATCTGGGGCTTTCTTAATTACCGCCCGAGGTAAGAACACGCTCCGCGCGCGGAAAATCCCACTTTCTGGCCAGGGGGTGACATAAAAATAATTATAGAATTTATTTTACATGATCATGAATATTAATTCATCATATTATTATAATTCATGATATTATCATACACTAAAATACCGTAGTGGAAAATTGCTGGATACTTATTGCCATTCCATGATTAAAGAATTAAACTGATTTTCTAAGACTGGGTTTATAAAGATCCATTAAATCAAATGTCAGATCAAATTTCAGTAACTCAGTACATTTTTTGACATAACAAACCGATATAAGGTCTAACGGATCTTTATAAAACCGAACCTAAAAAAAACTCATAACTTTTACTTTTGTCACCAGTGTTATCTTACGACACAATAACTATAATAACATATATATTTTTATGTCACACCTGGCCATAAAGTGGCAATTACCGCACGCTCCGCGCGCGGAAAATCCCACTTCCTGGCCAGGGGGTGACATAAAATTGTGTACTTACCTCGGGCGGTAATTAAGAAAGCCTCAGATCGCATAATTATCGCCCTTGCCTTCGGCTCGGGCGTCAAATACCTGCGATCTGAGACATTCTTTGTTTTACCGCCCTTGGTAAGTAATGTACTATTAAATGATCATGAATTTGTATCAATACAATTCGACTTTTCAGTGTAGTATAGTGTAGTATATAATAAATCATTCATTATGTGGTTGACTTAAAAAAAAGTCAACATCTTATTCTTACAATTTAATTGTTTATTTTTCATACACTAAAATACCCTATTGGAACACTGTGGAAAATTCTGGTTTTTTATTCTTCTCATACTCTTACGGGATACTTATTGCCATTCCATGGTTAAGAATTAAACTGTTTTTCTAAGAAACGTAACTTGCACCTTTATCCCCAGTATTATCTTACACACAATAACTATAATAACATATATATTTTTTAATATTAGTTTTTACCTTCTGCAGTAGAGCATAATCCAGGCCCTTCACCAAGTGAGTGTGCTCCATATCACCACCAAGGTATTTGGATTCCTGGAAACACACATACACATATTATTACATGCTTTTTATTCTTTATTCCATTGTAGTTATGTTCATAATACATTAAGGTGTTGCAAGACAAGTATGGTAGGTACATGACACCCTGTAAGGGCACTCAATAATGTATCTTAAATCTAGGTAATTACATGCTTTTTTTTAAATAATTTATGTACTCAATAACAATGAAATCAATATGTTACCGACATTTTTAAATTAAATTAAATTAAATAGCCTTTTTATTTATCCAAGCCGACATTTATCCAATACAAAATGTCAATGCTAATTTATAAAATAAGTAAAATAATAATTAGGTACAGTATAATTGGTAAGTATGAAATGTCTAATTAAATTCATAAAATAACTAAAAAAATTAAAATAATAGTTTTAATGTCTTTAATATAATCTTATTTTAGATGATGCATGGTGTCAATTTACCACTTTCACTTCCTAGCAAGCCTTATGTTACTTTTCCCTGCTCCGCTAGGGCCCGCTAGGCGGGCTGTCGCTAAAGGTATGTTACTAGTTTGCTACATTGCTTTGGAATGGAATAGAATATTCTTAATTTATTCTTAAATTGGTTCTTAAAAAAGGAGCGCTCGTGGCCCAGCGGCGCCCGCGTACCGCGTGCAAGGTTAAGCAATGTCGATCCAGGTCCGTTATTTGATGGGTGACCGCTTTGAGTAGTTATTAACTGAGCGCTCCCGTGCTTTGGAAGGCACATTAAGACGTTGATCCCGGCTGCTGTCTATGATAGCAATCGAAGCCAAGTTAGAGGCCTTTGGGCGGCTTGAGAACTTCTAACAGTCAGGTTGCCCACTCACAAGCCTAATTCCAATAAGTTCTGGTTTCCCCTCAGGTTGGAAAATCAGATGACAGTCGCTTCTGTAAAAACTAGTGCCTACGCCAAGTCTTGGGATTAGGTAGCGTACCCCGGGCTTCCTTCAGGATGCAACTGTAGCGGGATAATGCTAGGAGGATGATGATTCTTAAATTGGTTACAATTAATTACTTTTTTTACGCGGGCGAAGCCGCGGGTAAAAGCTAGTATTACATAAATTGAATCTAATTATTCAGAGCAATTTATTGATGCATATGAAATTAAAAAAAATACATGAATTACTGTAATGTATGTCAAAAGAGAGTATAATAAATTCACAAAAAGATCGTCAACACTCTGGTGCTTAAGCAGTGTCTGTGGGGGTTGTAGTGTGTCTGCAAGCGACCAGTTTTAAGTGACCTCTGAGTCAGGTGTTATTGTTCCTGTTAAAGTGTACGAAGATCCATGAGTTAGTGTCTATATGCACAGATATGTGGGTCCTGTGGGAAAAAGACATAGAGGAAGACCAAAAAAGAAATGGACAGATGACATCAACTCAGTAGCAGGAACAAACTGGATTCAAATAGCCCAAGACAGGAAAAAATGGAAATGTGATGAGGCTTTCACCCGAAAGGGTTCCACAAATGAACTGAACAATTAAACTATCTCTAAATAGTAACACTTATAATAAGGAACAAAAACTAACAATTTTAACAAACCATTGAAACAAAGAACATGTACTAATTCTATTGTGGAAATAAAAAAGCTTTATTATTATTGTTATTATGTAGGTATGCATGTATAGGTCAGCTCAGTTGCGACTTACCGTAGCATTAGTCGCGTTAAATCATTGCTCTGTTTGCTTTAAAATAAAATGGTGATTAATAGTACTCAAGGCTAGCGTTTTTCTATATGCCCTAATAGTTCCATTCAAATATCTTGTGGAAATCAATGAGGTCATAATGTCCAGTATCTTATGTCTCAATCAGGTCACCACGTCCCCTGCGCTGCATGAGACTTATCGAGGTTCAGAATTTGCAGTATTTCTTTATAAATCTTATTTTTGTATGTCTTTGGTAATTTGGTGAGATCTTTTTTAGTTTTAAGTTGTTATTTTCTGTAATCTTCTTTGAATATCTTTCTGTGCCCAGAACTTCTTTCAAGAAATAGACATGTTATGAACTTGCTATTATGTTTTTTCTGAATTGTAAAATGTGGCATTTTACTAAGCCGCCTCCTGGCGAAAAAAAATAAACAATAGCATTCTTTTGTTATCCCAGGGATCCCAGGGACCGGTAGACAACGACGGGTAAATTTCCGAGTCATGAAATATTTATTCTTCTCCATATTTCATTTTCAGTGATGTTTGCATCAAAAGCTGAAGCTGTGAGCTTTGCTTAGTTTGGGACTAGGTTGATTTGTGTAAGATTGTACAAAACATATTATTAATTTTTTATTTTTTTATTTTTTTTTTATATACACTTAGCTACCTGAACCACATAGAATGGCATAGAAAAGGTAATAAAGTGGATACTTTATTACCTTTGCAGTTAACTGTACAATACATCTCAGTCATTACGAAATCTATTTACGAACCTGAATAAGCTGTCTCCTTCTCTCTTTTGCATCCATTCCTGATTTTAGGTCCGGGGCTACAGCTCTGAAACAAACTTGTCATTAAAATCTGCATTCACATAAATAAGAGAACTGTCATTCTCTGTTATCCCGTCTTCGATCGACAAAAATAAGAAACGATAACATTATTTTGTTATGTGCACTGAGATATCCCAGACGGGTAGACAACGGCTTAACCTTGTTTTGAAATACCATAAGAGATAGATTAATAGCTCCTAGAAAATAATATAAGGAGTAGATTTATAGCTCAAATAGAATAACATAAGGAGTAGATATAGAACATTTTACAGAAGCATGGGCAAAAGTATTTAATGGTTGAGCAATCATGATTAGATATTAGATTTTATTATTTTCATGTTGATGTGTTATAGATATAGCTCAAAATATTTTATTATGATTAGTGTACCTACTTTATTACCTTTTATCTTGACGCTTAGAGACCTTATACATCTCTGACAAATCTCGATTGTTATTAGTTTCTTAGTCTTATTTTTGACATGTAACACTACATTTAATCAATGATACTTTGATTATTGTATTATTTTTATTTTTTGTACCTAGATAGATTTTGACTTGTAAAAGTGCCCTTGAGGCCTATTTGCAGAATAAATGTTTTGATTTTGATTAAATTCGACCATATATAGGAATCAAAAACACTATCCGTTCCTTTACTGTTTGTCATTTTTTAAATTATTTATTGGTAGCACAAGTTTCATTCACCAAATGTAGAAGACAAGGAAGGCAATATTTTACTTATATTTTTAAATTTGCCGCGGTTAGTCCAAACCCACTTATTGGCAAAACAAGGCGGGCTTATTTCTCCCTCTTAACGCAGGCCATGCACACTACAGCATGCGCTTCAGCCACATTCAACACAAACACATACACACGCAAACACGCACACGCACACACATTCACACACGCACGCGCGCACACACACGCACACACACACACACACACGAACACATATCTACAATTTTTTTTTTTATTAACTATTTATTTTCTATGTTGATTTTTTTTTTTTGTTGATTTAGTTTTCGTTGATACTTTTATATTCCCCCTCTTTTCTGCACCTAACCACAGACGTACCAAAACTTGAGTCATTCGTTTATTTATAATAATTTTAATTTTAGTTTTAATTTTAGTTTGCGACCCTCCTGGCAGTATTTATTGATTTATTTAATATTTGTTCTTGGGACTAGACTGAAAACCAGCGCCAGGCACTTCTGCCCAGCACATGCTGAGCCTGGGACCCATTGCCTCACCTTTTTTGATTGTTACTTACTGTTTGTTGATTGTTTTTTATGGGCAATAAATTTCTTCTTATTCTTATTCTTATATACCATACTTCTCATATAGATAAGAGCTAAAAAACTGTATATACCATTGTTTATGCACTCACAATTTCTCCAAACTTACCTGTAGGCACTACTAGTATTGCTGGTTGGGTCAGTGGGCCCGATCTCATTTGTACCATCACGCCTCTCCCTCGCTCTGTCTCTGTACTTCTCCGCTAACTCTGCTAACTTATTGTCCTCTTGTTTCTTTAATGCAGCATAGTATGACTTTTTCTTACGACGAAGCTCACTTTTGTTTTCTGTTGGTGGTGGCATGGACCTACAAGAAAAGGGTTCGGTAAGTTATAGAACATACTGCCTACAATCTTTCTGCTTTGCCTGAAGGTTGACTGGTACAGAATGTCTCATGGCATTAAAGTCCGCCTTTTGTATGTTAAGATTTCTTTTTGTGCAATAAAGATTAAAAAAATAAATATGGAAGTCAAATTTAAAAAGGTTTGTGTGTAAGCAAATCATATGTTCAACAACTGTTTACTAAAATATATGCCTGAATTGGCCTATTCCTAGCTTGCCCTATGATAATTGAGCTGTTACTATTAAATTTGGTCCCTCTTTACATATCAACAGCGTAGTCCTGTAAAGGTACAAACTAGGAACAAAACAGAATAGACCAGTAAATTATACACTAAAACCCCCTCCGATCATACGTGAGCCTAACAAAATCGGTCCAATATTTTCTAAGTTCTAGTATCTCAAACCCATCGTCAGGGACATTTTACTATTGTGATTGTCAATGCAGGATTCGACATATTTACCCGGCATTGGCCATCGCCTCCCGCACGGAACCCGCGGGATGCGCCCCGGCTGCAGGCGTAGCCCTTGGAGTCATCAGCAGCTTCCTGAAGTCTTCATTTGTAAGCCTCTGAGACATCGGAGTCTCCTCTCCCGTAAGGTCACCCATGTTTGCTTTATAGCTGCTGTCCTTTATGAAATTGTAATGTACTTGATAGTTTGTCTAGTAAATTACGTTAACAAGTCTTCGCCAAGACGAAAACCCTATTTATTGCTGTAAACAATATTTTTTGGTAATGAGCCGCTGTTTGACATAGAAAGACAGATCAAGATACCATAGACATTGGTTTTTACTTCTCGAATGTCACTCTAAACCTATATCGAATGCAGAATAAAACGCCCTATTTTTTTTAGGTTTTGACAGATTTTTAGGTCGGAATTGTCAGCGTCTGAAATAAACTGTATGACAGTAGTGACATTTGTTTGACATTGGTTTTGGTTGAGTTGAACGAAAGTTTAATATCGCTGATATCAGTGTTTCCAGAAACCCCTCTTTTCCGCCTTTTCCCCGCGTTTTTGCCACTTGCCACGTTATTCACGTTAAGCTAAGGCGGATCCACTTTCTTTGTTATGTGATGTATTGTAAGTGGTATGTATTGCTCAGTGAAAATGACGGTAAATTCAAGACATCGAACGAATAGAAAAGCTAGAATGACTGCAAGTAACATTTATAACTTCACTAATAGTGCATATGACAGCGTAAAGCACGTTTATTCATTTGAAACATAAAAATAAAGAAGATTATTTACAGTGATGTATTCCGCATTTTCATTAAAAAATCTGCGTTTTTAAAGCATACCTTCTGCTTTTTGTATTTCGACATCTGGCAACACAGGCTTATGTCTGCTGAGGGGCTACCGCGAAACGAAAACGAACGAAGTTCGAATATCTCCCTCTCTGTGGAACGTATTAGCAAGTGCGATAGAGAGGGAGATATTCGAACTTCGTTCGTTTTCAGTTCGCGGTAGCCCCTCTGCTGCCGGTTCTATTTCTCGACGTTCTCGTACTTTTCGTAAAATACTTTACTTACAGAACATTATATAAAGTTGTGCGATAATACAATATCATTATCGTTTCTCGATTTGTTGTGAACAGACGCGAGCTCTTACCATGCCGCATTTAAGTATACAAACCAACGTGCCGCGAAGCAAGATCCCTGACGACTTCGTTTCCAAAGCGGTGTCAGTAATTGCAAAATCTATCGGAAAACCCGAACAGGTACGTAACTAGGTTTACTTTATACGATTACACATTTAAACTAAACGTAAAATAGCTAAAATTCATGTTAGGCCTCAATGAATTTCTCCCTTGTTTCTCTTCACCAATTTAAACTTTTTTTTTTACAGTATTGCGTAGTGTCTGTGACTCCGGACGTTATCATGAATTTTGGCAGTTCTTCAGCACCGTGTGCCGTCGGTAATCTCATGTCCATTGGATGCCTCGGTGTGGAAGAGAATAAGAAACATGCCAAAGTTATTTATGAACTCGTGGAAAAGGAATTAGGTGTGCCAAAAGATCGGTAAGTTTATAAAAAAATGCTCTCACATTTAGACCTAAAGATTAAGATAAAATAAAAAAGAATGTTTCTTATTTTTATCAAAGAATAGTCAATTTAAAATTTTATTTATTCACATTTGTGTCTATGAATAATTATTATATCATTTATTATTTTTATTTTATTTTTAAACTAGTGCTTTGCATCTACTACGGACTGTAATTCTGTTTGTACTTTTTGTGGACAATCTACACAAATCTATACCTAGTCCCAAACTAATCAAAAGTTGTACTAGGCGACAATATACATTAGATAAATATTGTTTTTCATGTACAGTGGGTCATTTGGGGTTTTTCCCAAATCACTTTTGTTGTAACTATTTTGTCAAATAGGAATCTTGCATTATTTCATTAATCTAGTTTATCTTAGAAATACAAGGATTACGTAAAAATAAACTAATGTGTAAACATAACCTAACAAAACACGAAAAAGTTAAAATATGCACAAATAATTTATTTCATGGAAATCCTAAACTGACACCAAATTTCGCGCGTAAGGCTCACTGGCTCCTCAGCAGAGATCGGATACCAGTATTTTCTCCATAAAAAAATACCAGTATTATTACGGTCACCGGTTCATTATTTCGTTTTTAATGGGACAATCTAATAATACGACGTTGTTACCTAAATACATGATTCAGCCCTATGTAAAGAGCAAAAAATAATCCAAAATATTGGGCTAATTCAGGGTTTTTTAAAAATACTGGTAGCGTCCCTGCTCCTCACCTATTGTATTATTTGCCTCAGAGAAGTAATGTATGTTTTCAGTTCCATTTAATTATAATAAATCTGTAGGATTACGATAACGATAATTTAAGCGGACTGTATTAAAACAAGTTTCCCGCGCGAGTTCCCGTGACCTTACAACAAATTATTTTACGTGAATTTAGTTTATATGAGATTGCGCATTGGCTTACCTGGAGATCTTCTTGGCGAAGCTCAGCAGCTGAAGAAGGCAGTTCCTCAGGATAGCTCAGTGCTAGATCTAGTTAAGCTTTACCGTCAGTCCTACTACTTATGCTGCACAAACAGGTAAACTGGAGCCAACTCGCAATCTTGATGCAGGTCTTGGGTAAAAGGTAGGTTGATCCACTGCCTTGGCCCGCGGAGCCCAACTCGCGGCGAAAACCAGGGCTATATTCGAAGTTTAACGTGTAACGTACGATCGAGAGCGACAGACTCTTACGACGATTCTAGACTAACTGTGTTGCCAGATTAACATAGGAAGTTAAGGTGACAACTTGTGTTGCTATATCAAGAATTTAAATCTACCGATAAATAAGCAATACTGAACATTCCGCCCACCTAAATGCGACGGCGTGCTCAAGGAAGCCGTAGTATTTATTACGACCACGGATACCTAAAACTACGAAAAGATGCTGTTAGGAAACAGTATGTTAACTAAGCTAGGACAATTACGAAAACTAAACTATTACAGTACAGTTCACACTAGCCTGGTGGTTACATAGGCTGAGTGACCTGTGACACGACGACTTAAGCGTCATTTGCCACCGGCAAAGGACAAATTTTAACTACTGGTCTTTTGTACTGCCCAGCGGCAGTCCTAACCGTTACTACTCTACAAATTCCGTCTGCACCGGGGTGCAGGGCGACAATTCGACCCAATGGCCATTTCAAGGGGTCTAATTGTTCGTTCACGACAAGGACCATTGTTCCTACAGTGATGTTAGAATGGAGTTTGTCCCACTTTGCCCTCTGCTGGAGTGTGTGTATATATTCACTTTGCCATCGATACCAGAAGGACTGATGGATTTTCTGGATAAGTCTCCAGCGCTGTTGAACGCTAATGTTTAAATCTACGAGGTTTTCCTCGGGCATAATCGAAAGAGGTTCTAGGGTAAGGAAATTTCCGGGTGTTAAGACGGCTAGGTCGTTGGTATCCGAACTGAGGGGCGTCAACGGCCGCGAGTTTAACATCGCTTCTACCTGTGTCAGCACTGTGTAAAACTCCTCGAAGGTCAATCTTTGCGTACCGACAGCACGAGCGAGGTGCGTTTTTACCGACTTGATCCCTGCCTCGGCTAACCCGTTGAAGTGAGGGCTCCCAGGGGGACTGAACGAAAACTTAATTTCTTGAGACTCCGCGGCCTTTTGCATGAGAGCGCCAAGGTAGTTGCTAGCGCCGATGAAATTCCTGCCCTGATCTGAAACGAGATGACTACATCGACCACGACGAGCGATAAAGCGTCGCAAAGCGGCCAGAAAAGCCTCCGTGGATAACTCTGACGCAAGTTCGATGTGAATAGCTTTCGTGGCGGTGCACACGAAAACGCAAATGTATCCTTTAAAGGTACGGGCACCTCGACCACGACCGAAAGCTATGTTGAAAGGTCCACCGTAGTCTACAACCGAATTAGAAAAACATTTAAGTTGATTAACGCGGTACGATGGATAATTTCCCATAAACGGAGCAGGGGCTAGTTGGGGACGAACACGAAAGCATTTGATACAACTAGAGATAACTGAGCGAATTGCTCGTTTACACGAGAGTATCCAGAAGTTTTGTGCAATAAGATTTTGAAGGGTTTGCGCACCTGGGTGCATGAAGCGAGTATGATACTCTTGTATTATCAGGGAAGTGAGACGATGAGAGCGAGGTAACAGCAGCGGGTGCTTAGCTTCGAAACAAATCTTAGCGTTAGCCAAGCGACCGCCCACCCTGAGAAGACCCGCTTTATCAACGAAAGGTGATAATTTGCGAAAACTCTTAGGCAGTGAGTTTAACGAACCCTTTTGTATGAGCTCTAGCTCCGACGAAAACGCACTCCTTTGCACAAATTTAACTAAAAGCATGAGCGCTCTATGTATCTCAGAGGGCTGCAGCGATCCAACGACACGATCTTCGGCAGTTTGTTTACAGTTTTCTGCAAACCTATAACAATATCCTAACACATGTTGAAGAGTTTTTAACGACGAGAATCTTTCCAAAAGATTTTCCATTAGTTCATCCTTGTTGGACGCGACGAGAACGGTAATCTTTTGTTCTTCATGAAGGACATCTTTGTCAATAGACAACGCTGACTTCGGCCAATTCTCTGTGGGGTTCTTGAGCCATGAAGGCCCGTTCCACCAGCAGATTTGATTAACTAAGTCCTGAGGGAGCAGACCCCGTGAACCATAATCGGCCGGGTTATCAGTGGTTCTGACATGATGCCAGGAGTCAGGAGGAACTACCTCTTGTATGTGGCTCACCCGGTTGGCCACAAACGTCTTCCACAGACACGATTTGATCCAGGTCAACGCCACGCTGGAATCCGACCATGCAAAGATGTCACTTATGGAGTGAAAAGGCTTGAAAGCCTCTACGACAGATGCTATCAAATCCGATAACAGAACAGCTGCAACCAATTCAAGGCGTGGTATCGACAACTTACGTAGTGGTGCAACCTTGGATTTACCACAAACTAGTTGTACGGTGATATCACCATTTTTACTCACGGTACGGCAATACACGACAGCACAGCAGCCCCGTTCTGACGCATCACAGTATCCATGCAGTTCTAATGTGTCAAATTGCCCGACAACACGGCGAGGAATAGCTACAGAGCGCAGCGATGGGAGTTGAGTCTTGAGCTCCTGCCATTCAAGTTCAATGCTTGCCGGGACGTCTTCATCCCATGACACGCCGGATACCCAAAGCAACTGCATTAAATACTTGGCCAGGAACGTGACAGGCGAAAGAAAACCCAACGGATCAAAGATCCTAGCTAACTCTGATAGGATGGTGCGCTTTGTGCATCGACCGCTGTGAGTGACGTCGACACGAAAACGAAAGGAATCTGATTGAGGTTGCCACAGCAATCCCAATATTTTAAGAGAAATATCAGATACATCCTCAAAATGTTTAAAATCCTGTGAGTACAGGTCCGAGGATGGTAGACTTTCCAGGAATTCACTACTATTGGAGGTCCACTTCCTCAGATGGAAACCACCCGACGACAATATTTTTGTGAGTTCCATCTGAAGTGAGCGAGCCTGCTCGACAGAGTCCGCTCCAGTGACGACGTCGTCGACGTAAATATCACGAGCGAGAACGGCTGAACCAACAGGGTATGTCTCTGCTGCATCAATCGCAAGCTGAGCCATAGTGCGAAGAGCTTGGAATGGAGCAGAGGAGACCCCATACGTCACTGTTTTAAGGCGATAGTCACGCACAGGACTGGAAGCTGAGGGCCGCCATAGAATGCGCTGATATTCAGTGTCCTCCCTGCAAACCAAAATTTGTCTATACATTTGCCTGACGTCACCCGTGAAGACGACGACATGCCACCGAAAGCGCATGAGCAGGTCGAAAAGGCTGGTCTGGAGTTTGGGCCCAGCGAGAAGAGTCGAGTTTAAGGAAACTCCTTTGGCATCTTTGACACTAGCATGAAAGACCACCCGAAGGGGAGTAGTTACTGAGTCACGCTGTATACCGTGGTGTGCAATGTAAAAAAAGTGGCCCTCGCTTGTAGGAGGGGGGTCCACTTCTTCTAGATGACCTCGAGACTCATAGTCTTCCATAAAGTCGACATACGCCCTTTTGAACTCAGGATTACGATTCAACTTGCGCTCCAACGAGAGGAGTCGCTTAAGAGCGATTTCGCGCGAATTGACAAAAGTAGGTTTATTCGTAGGATCGACGAAAGGTAAAGGCACTACGAATCTGCCTTCTTCGTTGCGATAGTATTTTTCTCGAAAGTAATCTTCGCAGCGTTGGTCCTCCTCTGATACGAAAGGCCTAATCGGAGAACTAACATTCTCTAATTCCCAAAATCTTTTAATGGAATCATCGAGCGACAAGGTTTGCGAAAGATCCGAAACGAAAAAGCAATGTTTATCATTGTTACGACGCGAAACGGTTGCGTTTGACGTGAGTTGAGCGCGGTCACACTCTCCCATCACGATCCATCCGAAGACCGTATTCAGCGCGGTAGGTTGTCCAGGCTCCCCTCGCCGAAGGCCAGGTTTCAACGACGAAGCGAAAATGTCTGCATTGAGCAGCATGTCCACCGGCGCCGAGCGAGCGAAGTCGGGATCAGCAAGCGATAAATTATTTATGTGCGACCACCTCGACGGATCGACAGGTTGGGTAGGTTGGTCGGCACATATCGACGACAAAACAAGAGCTTCGAATTTAATATTCGACGACAGAGTTTTATTACCTAGCGGCTTAATTTCACACGACAGCGAGCCGAGCGGCTGAGTGACAGAATTACCAATGCCATATACGGCGTGTTGGCCACGACTAATATTGAACCCCAGCATTTGTGCACAGGGTTTCGAGATAAAATTACAGGCACTAGCACAATCGAGAAGTGCGCGCACAGGCCGGAAATTACTGGAACTGTCTTTCATTAAAACTTTCACAGTTGAAAATAAAATAGTATTTTCCCCAGTAACTGATGTTAAAACCGTATTACTATTAGTAGGCAGTGCATTTTCAGCAACAGTGGGCGCGGGTGTATGGTTCTCTCTCATGAAATGAAGCAAGGTGTGGTGCGACCGATTACACACACTACAACGAGAAACACGACAAGTTTTCACTTTATGAGCATCAGAGAAACATAAAATGCACAGACCTTTTTCCTTAACAAAATTAAAACGGCCATGGATGTCAAGTTTTAAAAACTCATTACAGTTTGAGAGACTGTGCCGACCACTACAAAAGACACAAGTAGGACTCGACACAACAAATGCCGATTTATTTTTGGTTAATGGTTTAACATTTGTTAATTTAACATTCGAATTTTCTAAAGCTTTGCTTCGCTTTTCAATAAAATCTTTTAATTCATCAAAGTTTGGAATGTCAACATTTGAATTAAGCTGCAATTCAAAAGCTTCACGAGTAGCTACATCCAGTTTTGACCATAACAAATAATACAGCATGAAATTCCGATCGGGCAGGTTAAATTTTGACAAAATATTTAAATTTTCATTAAATGTTCGAAACACTCTTTCTAAATCATTTTTGTTTTTAACCGATTCACAGTTCAACATCTTTTCATAGTATATAACGGCAATTTGTCTCTTCCTATCATAGTAGCTTGACAGAGTATCATAAGCGTTGACATAATTATCACCCGACAAAGGAAAGCTTTTTATTAGTTCATATGCGGAACCCTGCACACTCGATAAAAGGTAATGTAACTTTTCTACATCACTGATAGTGCTCCGATTATGAATCAATGAGTCAAAAAGTTCCTTGAAAGATACCCAGTTCCCTAATTTTCCATCGAAAGGCTTAATGGTTATCTTAGGAAGTTTTGCTACATTGTTTTCCAACAATACAGGTTTCACTTCAATTTGCCTACTCTGTGTATTTTGTCTTAGCCTACTTTTTACCGATTTCAACAACGTCTCAAATTCTTTAGTCACTACATATTCATCAAGACGTTGTGCTTGCGTCAGCGGTCTTAAAATTCGGAGTTGCGCTTCATGAAAGTCCTTTTCTATGTCTTTAAGATCAGACTCGTCGTAACCTTGCAAATCCGAACTTTCGATGTGCTCTAAACGCATAACGCAATAATCGCGCGCGACACGGTAAGCATCCATAGTCGCGGGTTCCAATTCACTATTGTCATGTTCACCCATTTTGTTTTAAATACAAACCAAAACACTAAATATCATACACACCAACACGGAAGTATTATAATAACCTAAATTCCTAAATGTCACTCGAACTGACCTGACGTTGACGTTTAAGTTTTGACAGATAAGGCTATTTCTACAAACTACGTTCCGTTTTACGTTAATCGAATCTATGGTATGAAGTTGTACTACCAACATAAACGAACGAAAACCGAAAACGACAATCAAAGATGGCGTACAACTATTACGATAAAATATGGCCAAGGCAATTTCTCAAGTACCTACGAAAAGTAAAAAAAATCAAGTTATTTCATAAAATCACGGAAAATTATGCGGAAAACTCGCGACAAAAGGTACTTTTCAACAAAATCGGGTCGACGGACCAAAAATGTAGGATTACGATAACGATAATTTAAGCGGACTGTATTAAAACAAGTTTCCCGCGCGAGTTCCCGTGACCTTACAACAAATTATTTTACGTGAATTTAGTTTATATGAGATTGCGCATTGGCTTACCTGGAGATCTTCTTGGCGAAGCTCAGCAGCTGAAGAAGGCAGTTCCTCAGGATAGCTCAGTGCTAGATCTAGTTAAGCTTTACCGTCAGTCCTACTACTTATGCTGCACAAACAGGTAAACTGGAGCCAACTCGCAATCTTGATGCAGGTCTTGGGTAAAAGGTAGGTTGATCCACTGCCTTGGCCCGCGGAGCCCAACTCGCGGCGAAAACCAGGGCTATATTCGAAGTTTAACGTGTAACGTACGATCGAGAGCGACAGACTCTTACGACGATTCTAGACTAACTGTGTTGCCAGATTAACATAGGAAGTTAAGGTGACAACTTGTGTTGCTATATCAAGAATTTAAATCTACCGATAAATAAGCAATACTGAACAAAATCGTTTTCCATTTTAAACATATTTTTCAATGTTTTTAGCTGAAGTTACTGATAGTGATATCACTGCATATTTTAAATCGCATATGATAAATTTATATAACTGGATTAAAACATTTAAAAAAAATTCAGAGTAAATCGTCTAGTTAAAAATAAATAATAAAAATAAAAAATAAAAAAATAAAAAAGGCTTTTATTTCTGGTAAACAAATAATTTACAATAGTGATATAAAGTTTACTTATGCTAGTGTGCACACCAGAACCCTCCTAAGAGGTAAAGGCCTCTTCCAGTGATTGCCAGTTTTCTCTGTTTTGGGCCTTCCACACCCAGTTGGGCCCCGCTATCTCTGCAATCTCATCAGACCACCGTCTACAATTGTCTAGTTATACACCTGTAATGGCTATCGTTATTGGATTACTAATATAATTTCTCCATATAATTTTAATGCAAGTTTCCCATTGGATAAATGTTAATGTCATTTTGGTTATTTGGGAGAAGAACGGAACTGCTACCAACTAACTCAGAAACGTTTTTGACGAATGGGCTGCAGAATTTATTGACCAGCCATTTCATCAATTCGTCAATAACTTGTCCACAGAAGTCGAATTCCCTAAATTAAAAACCATTTCGAGAAAAACGCATGTAGAAGACAGAAACATTTTTTTTCGCCATATTTTTGCCAAAAATGACCATATGTGTATGAAACACATCTGACTTGATAGTTTGACGTTTGTTACATACACCCTTTTCTACCAAACTTACAATATTCGTGGATTTTTGCATAAAAGTACAAGATTTTGTCAAATAAAAAAAAAAAAGTTTACTTTAAAATCTTGCATTCTTACGAGCGGGACAATAAAAAGTAGCACTCGAAAATATGAGATGTTATCAATGGCGTTTAATAAATTATTTAGAAAAGTTTTTTTTTTCAGGATGTATATAACTTTCCAAAATGAGCCAACATCTAATGTTGGGTTCAAAGGGACCACCTTCCACGACATCTTTGGATAAACACAAGAAAGGAACTGGATTGTCTTCTATCAAGGCATTTATAAACTAGTTATTTTATACTAAGAAAATGTTTTTTAGTTTTAAGTAAATCTGAACAATTTAGCTGGTAGTTATTTACATGTAATTCTTTTTTTTTTGTAAATATTTACTATTTCAATATAAAAAGAAACTGTATTTATTAGGTGATAATAGACAATAAATATATTTTAACTGGTTATTTCAGTTTTTTTTTGTAAATATAAAATTGTTAAATCCGCGAAAATATCACAATGGACATAGAGATGTTCAGATGTTAATCGATTGTTGAGTGTTTATTAACTTCTGACAGTTTTGACATTTTGGAACTAAGTATATAGATAATAGGTACGTATTTTATTTTATGAGTTTACATGACCGTACTCGCTAGCGACTGCGTAAAAAAATTGTATTGGCAAAAGTACAGCGCCTCTGGCGGTTACGCAATAGAACTAAGAATCGGCATACTAAATCATTTACCCAGTCGCTAGGGAGTACGGTCATGCAAACTCATGGTAAAGGCACTGGGGGGCTACCGCGAACCGAAAACGAACGGAGTTCTATACGATATTCGAACTTTCGTCTTTTTAATTACGTGACAAGTAAAACAAAATCATCCAATCTCCAGTAAAACAAACTCACAGTGAATGTATAATTTGCCGCAAACATCCGGTCACAGTTATAACGTTTTCAAAACAATGTACTATTCATTATTATCACAACAATGACTTATTATATGAAGAAATGTTATTGAATATAAAACTCCCGTGAGTTTCAGACATATTAAGATATATTAAACTCACTCACTTCTTTAAGGTATGTATGTGGGTCATTCTACTTTTTCATGACTTCATCATTCTACAGTTTTCTATTACAAAAAAATATATAATATGTACTGAATTAGTGTACAAAAATAGGATTTCGAAATAGTACCTGAACCTAATAAAAGGAATTTATAGATAAAAACACAGTGGTAAAAACCATTTTTCATACAAATGGTGAGACATCCAAGGACCACTGAATTACTCGATTTATGGATATCAGCTGTGGTTAGTTAATTACCAAAACTATTGGAATTGATACTGCAATTAAACCTCTTTCTAAATAACAATACAAAAATATGACGTGAGGGCAGAGTATTCCAAAATCTGCATTAAAGAAAAAATTGTCTGGAAATTATGTACCTACATGAAAAAGTAGAATGGCCCAGGTATAGAAGTGATTGACGTGTGGTTTGTTTCACAAGAAACGGAGACAAACACGATTGACATCAGAAAACAGATGTTCTGATAAGAACTACAGGTCTAATATCGCTCGGACCATGTTGCAACGGAACATGTCGAACGATATTCGATTTCTTTTGCCCGCTACTTCCTCTGCTTTGACGTCCAAGACCACGGGTGGGTGGGCTCAAAAGTAGACACCTAAGCAAGGCCTTCTCACAAATGAGATCAGTGACAAAGAAAGTATCTTTTTACCAGGCACGTATCCAGACTTTTGGTTCGGGGGGGACAAACATTGAAACAACCATGTGAACTGTGTAAAAATCGCTGTAATCACTGTACTATAACTATCCCCCCCTCTGGATACGTGCCTGCTTTTTACGATATTACCTGTATTAAAGTATTCAAGATCTGCCCAACCCCCATTAAAATCCCCCACGTTTTGTGTATTACGTATATACAGCACTCGTGGCCCAGCGGCGCCGGCGTGCCGCGTGCGGTATGCGAGGTTAAGCAACGTCGCCCGCCGCCCGAGGTCAGTTCTTGGATGGGTGACGCTTTGAGTGGTTATAAACGGGAGTGCTTTGGAAGGCACGTTAAGCCGTTGATCCGGGGTGCTGTCTATGATAGCAGTCGTTAAGTCAAGTTAGAGGCCTTCGGGCGGCTCGAGGACTTCTAACAATCAAGTTGCCCACTTGACAAGGGGGGGTCGAAATTGCACCACGTCCGTAGGAAGTACCCACCGCTACCCTACACGTGACCCCTGGGTGGTGCTAAAAGTGCAACAAACTGGCAACCGTACTGTCTTAATCGCCGTACGATAAATAAAATAAATAAGTAGAGTACTTTATGACTATAGTTAATGATCGATAAGTAACTAGTTACTTGGTATGATAAAGATTAGATTGAAACTTAGTTCAATAAAAGTTATCGACACGCTTGTTTGCGTCTTATCATGGGGCGGTAATACTTCGTTGAGTGAACAAATTGATGAGCTATGTCAATTAAGATAGTTGTTAACAGTATAAATGTGGTGTTAAGGAAAGTGTTTCTATGTCTATGTAAAGCATAAGATTAAGTAACACGACGAAAGGCAAATTAATCAATATTAAGAACGTAAGAAAGAAATAGAACTACTGTCGCAACTCCTCGTGTTTTATATACAGTCAAGAGCGGCTAGAGTCCGACCACGCTAACTCTGAGGGGCTATCGCGAACCACAAACGAAGTTTTCCCTCTCTGTCGCACTTGCAAGTTTGCATATAAGTGAGACAGAGAGAGAAAACTTCGTTTGTGGTTCGCGGTAGCCCCTCTGGGCTGCTACCACAAACGAAGTTTTCCCTCACTGTCTTACATATGTGCAAGCTTGCAAGTGCGACAGAGAGGGAAAATTTCGAATGCTGTTCGCGGTAGCACCCCTGCCGAGAACCGAAAACGAATGAAATTCGAATATATCCCTCTCTGTCGCTTCGCTTTCTGGGCGCTACCGTGAACAGCAAACGAAGTTTTCGCACTCTGTCGCACTTGCACGTTCGGACGTAAGTGCGATAGAGAGGGAAATTTAAATCACAATTCAGTTTCATTTTTAGGGTTTCGTACCAAAATGGTAAAAAAGGAACCCTTATGGTTTCACTTTGTCTGTCTGTCTGTCACATCGCTAAATATCTCGAGAACTACTTATGTTATCGATTTGAAAATTGGAATAGTTATAAAGACGGCTAACCTAGATACAGAGAACATGACTTTTTTGAAATATTTTTTTATTTCGCACAATATTCATTCCCATCCTTGAATATTGGTGTCATTTGATAGGGCAGAAAATTATCTATAATGTGGTATTTAAATTGTTACGGTCGAGCTTACAGTTTTAATAGACATTGGAAAAATGTTAAAAATGCTGGGATGGTCTGATTTCTTTGCACCCGAGTGTATTACTTTCGGGGAATCCCCAACAAAGTTTTTTTTTTTAATCAGGCAGGCAGTTGAAATTGAATTTAAATAACATCCAAAGGGGCTACCGTGAACCGAAAACGAATGAAGTTCGAATATCTCCCTCTCTGTGGAACGTATCAGCAAGTACGACAGAGAGGGAGATATTCGAACTTCGTTCGTTTTCAGTCGCGGTAGCCCCTCTGAGGGGCTACCGCGAACTGAAAACGAACGAAGTTCGAATATCTCCCTCTCTGCCGCACGAATTAGCAAGTGCGACAAAGAGGGAGATATTCGAACTTCGTTCGTTTTCGGGTCGCGGTAGCCCCTCTGCTCTGGAGTCCTACCATTAATCTCATGGTAAGACGCAGCCACATATGTATGCTCATCTAGCATTTTAGATTACGGTTATGTTTTGTTTTACGTGACGTTTTGGACAATTATAACACGATTAAGTATAACCTAACGTGCTAGCTGGGATAAATACATAAATAAATAATAAAAGTAACCTTTATCTCACTTATATGCAAACTTGCAAGTGCAACAGAGAGGGAAAATTTCGTTTGCTGTCGCGGTAGCGCCCCAGTGACCACGAAAACTACAAAAAACGTATTCTCGAACAGCACACAAACAAACACCACCGACATCGCTCTCCTATCGGATCCTACATCGATACCGGATCGGATAATGCGATTAGTGTGAACAGTAAGCGGATTTCCATACATTTTTATCGGTATCGGATACTACACAAATATCGGAATTCGGATTGGATATTCTGGACACACCCTTATGGATACTAAACGACGATATTATACGTACCTACTTATACAGATAAATAGATACATAGAAAATATTCAAGACTTTTTGGAGATATTAGTGTAAGCGTAGGAGAGAGATTGAACGAATGTCTAAACTCCCCTTAATTTACAAGTAATCTTTACTGTCTATGATCTGTTCTGCGTAAAAAACCAAAGCAGATAGTCTATGGCTGGTTATTTCCGGCTAAAAGATGTAGTGCTGTTCGTCATGTCTGATAATTGTTATCGATATTTAATTATAACACTAAATTCTTGCACTTTGGTCACATAAGATTTGTTTACTCGTATCTACTTGAGATATTTCGTTATAAACTTTAATTTCCAAAGTTTCGATACGGGTAGCGCTTATACTGTAAGTGCTGTGAGTTGTGCCCTATGTTATTAACAGCATAATGCACGGGTAAACATTTTTTATAGGTGTGCACATTTTTATGAAGTTTTATGGGGTAGTTAAGTTAAATGAAAAATGACTTTTATTGAAACATCTATTATATTCAGTTAAACAGTATCTTGAACTTGACGTGTAAATAATTATTATTCCTAAATTGTGTACCTACTTAATTTGTTTTTATTCGTATTTGAAATAGACATTAGTTATTAAGTAAATGACGATTGCTAGTGGGAGATACCTATGTTTAAATTAGATTTTATTTTTGATAATTGTTTATTTTGGTCACATTGTGTTATTTTTATTATTTTAACGATTATGAAACCCGAGGATGCACTGTGTTGAGTGCGAGGGACCTAAATGTGTTCCTTCTGCTGTCAACACAGTGCATCCTCAAATCTTATAAAGGGTCGGCAATGCCCACGTGACTCCTTTTGAGTTTCGGTGCCTTCTGCGGTGGCCGCTTACCATCAGGTGGACCATACGCTTGTTTGCCACCGGCGTTGTATAAAAATATGACAACTATCCTTATAATTTTGACATGTATACAAATTTATAATGTATTTTTATAACGAAATAAATAATCTAATCTAATAAAGACAAGGCCATTCCGTTGCAAATTAACACACGTGAGTTTGCAATCTACCACCCCCCTCTCTACGGAAGCTCTGCGCGTAATTTCGTAAATATTTAGAATATCTTAATTCATTTTAGGAACTCGGGATCACTTATGAAAAATCTATCCGGTTATTTTGTTAGAACTTTAAAAAAGCTTGTAAAAAAACATATCACTGTCGTTGACAAGTACGAAATCTGCAGCATTAAAGTTTATTTTTACCATGTTATTTAGGATTTTTTAACAGAGTTACTAAGGCATTTTTCAGTATTTAGTACGTAATTTTTCTGTAGTGTAATTTACTTCTTCACACTTGAAACTCAAACTTCAGTATTCACGTCAGATCTCTAAAGGGGCCTTGCCTTAAATAAATAACGCGATAGATCAGTGTAAACAAATTGACGGAGCGAGGAAACCTCAAATACCTCAATAAAAGTAAATACAAAATCAATTCAGAATGAACATAGCCAGATATAAACATAGGTTAACAGAGGTAAACAACATACTCATACTCATTTTATTGATAAAATATAAAATTTTACATGTCAAACATTTTAAATTGAATAGGTATGTCAAAGATTTAATTAAATACATTTTAAGATGATTATAAATAAAGTAGAATAATAATTATCAACTAAGAAGTCAGAATTAAAAACCACACCAACCACCACACCATTACCATACCATTTACCATTTACTTTTTACCTATTTCCGTGATATCGATATCGATAATCGATACGATAACTCAATCTCCGCTACAGCAACACTACGTCGTTAACGTTATCGCGAGTCGAGCGATATTATTAAATAGAACGAGTCGGTTGCAAGTTGCATTCCGAGCTACATTTGTCGTCTGACCCTCTTTCTATGCACATTTCTCATCTTATTAATTGGTAAAATTACGATAATTATCGTTAATTTGTGAAGTTGTCTAGTGATTTTGATAAATATGGGTGCGGATAGCTCGAAAGAAGAAAGCAGGTAATGTTTTTGGTAAAATGTGATAATCCATATTGAAAGGGACCTTATGGCGGCCGGTACTTACGCCTTTATTGCCGCTGTTCCAATACAATAGTGAATAGGTGCAACGTAAGCGCCATAAGGTCCCTTTCGATGTGGATTATCACAAGTAATGCATGGTGTTAAATAACAAAGAAAACTAGTATTCAACTCTTGGGTATAGTCGAAGTTGTGACGTGTTTGAATAGGCATTACTATAGATACATTACCTGCATATTTAAAATTTGAAACATACAAAACAAATGTGTATTCAAACAGTCTACAATATACTTTGGTACCTGCTTGCAACAGGTTTGTTTTACTTAAGTTTGTCATCTATATAATTTGTGTAAGTTTGTTTATAACGGTTGTTAACAATTTTTTATAATTATTTTAACCAGCACAGGTATTTAGTCAGCTATGATGAATTAAAAACCACAGACTTTAAAAACTATGTAGGTATATATATAGCTTTAGAACACAGATCCAGGCCGCTATAAAGAAAGATATTATCCCCCTTATTAATTCACTAGCTTTTGCCCGCGACTTCGTCTGCGTAGAACTCGTTTATCAGGATAGAATTTTATAGATTTTTTTTTATATCAGGCGCTTACCTAGTCAACGCTTCCATACAAACTTCCACCCCCTTAAATGATGCTTTCCGGGATAAAAAGTCGCCAATGTCCTTCCCCGGTACCCAAACTATCTCTAAACCAAATTTCATTTAAATCTGTTCATTGGTTTAAGCGTGAAGAGGTAACAGACAGATAGGCAGCCATACACACTTTCGCATTTATAAAAAAGGGCCTTAATAAGGCGCTCCGACTTGCGAGCGAGTTTTGTATCGATCGCCGTGACTGATATAAATTTATATTAGCAGGGCTACGTAAAAACATGTTTAATTATTGTTAAAATGAGTAAACGGGCATTGGTCCCTTTGATACTTTCTATGTTATGCTTTTCTTTTTATACTGCAGTATGGTCTATTTACGAATGAAACCATAGAATTTATCGTGAACGTGCACGTCCATTAAATACAATAAAGCAACAATTTTTACATCCCAAGAACGAGTCATCAAGTAGGTACAGCTTACGCCATACAGTGATGAATCGATGCTTAAGTCTCACGTATTCTGACGCTGTATAGAGACGAATTAAAAAAAAAACACTGAATTACAATTTAACTATTAACTTTTTAAACAAATAGTCGCCATATCAGAAAAATCAAGGTTTTTTTTTTAAATGTCGTAAAATATAAATAAAACGCTCTAACGACCAATTAGTAGGTACAGGTTACGACATCTAGTGACGAATAGATTCTAACCTCATTCTATGCTGTACATTCTTCGTAAGTTTTTCGCCAGCAGAACCGAATATTCCTAATGTTTCTGTTTAATAGTCTCGTCTGTATATATTAGGATAATAAGCTTTTGCCCGCGACTTCGTCTGCGTAGAACTCGGTCATTGCGTTAGAATGTTATTGCTATTATTTTATGTCAGGCGCTTAAACCTAGTTGCCTTTCTTCCATACAAAGTTATCGTAGTTATTATAGTATCATGCAGTCCCTTTCACTCATATAGCGTGAGTGAAAGGGACGGCACGATATGAAGTTCGGATTTCGGAGTTGCCCGTCAGTTTTTAAAAATCTTTAACAAAGCGAATGTATTTGACGCGACACGACGATCTAACACAAAAGATAATAGACAAAAAACAAGTAACAAAATTTCAGATAGCAGATAGAGTGCATCGCATATTATCGTATTTCTGATAAGATAGTGGAGGGGGAGATGGCGGTAAGAAGTGGATGAGGAAGGCCGAGGACACCCGCGGATTAGTTATTTAGACCAGATAAGAAAAAACTATACTAAAAAACGATGGGCCTCATAAGAAAGCTCAAGGTCACCCAAAGAGCAATGGAAAGAGCTATGCTCGGGGTTTCTCTGCGTGATAGAATTAGGAATGAAGCTATCCGTAGCAGAACTGGGGTCACCGACATAGCCTTCAAAATTGCGAGACTTAAGTGGCAGTGGGCAGGGCACATTGCTCGCAGGACTGACGGTCGATGGGGCCAGAAACTGCTTGAGCGGCGTCCACGCACCGGAAGACGAGCTGTCGGTAGGCCTCCGACAAGGTGGAGTGATGACCTGGTGAAGGTCGCGGGAATCCGGTGGAAACGAACGGCACAGGACCGGTCTAAATGGCGAGCTTTGGGGGAAGCCTATGTTCAGCAGTGGACTGTGTGTGGTCTTTCGGCTGAAATGATGATGATGATGATGATGATAAGAAAAAACTAGACGTTGAGTCGTATCGAGAAGTCAAAGAACTGGCGTTAAGGGGATTCCTCGATTTGCTCAACCAGGCGCCCCGTGAAAGAGACACGCTTATGTCTTTCGCGCACGACAAAACGGGATGCAACACTTCGGGAATGGCATTTTTACACAAATCTTGATAAATCTCCGACTGTGTGCAGTTTTATTAAATTTCCTCTTGACAGATTTCAGATGAGTTACGCAATTAACTTTATACGATGGTATTTTATAGGGATGCGCCGAATATTCGGTTATTATTCGGTATTCGGCATATTCTGCATGTTTTTGAATATTCGGTATTCGGCCGAATTATTCGGTTCAGCTGCCAAATATTTACCGAACAATTTTGAAAGGGTTTTGTTACAAGTTAAAAGATTGTTGTGTTGACAGGCTGGACAGTCAGCTCCTCACATGTTGGACGAAAGCACATTCAAATGTGACCACATACACGTACTAAGTGTGTGTGGTCATACTTTTGAATGTGACTAGATAAAGTTTGATGTGGCTAAATTGAAAAAATTAACACAGTACTTTTAAGATACGATATTGTTATTGTTACTAACCTATTATGGATCATACCTAGTACGGTACAAACGTCATTTGAGCCAGGTGTCAAGTTATCGCGCCTGGGTTGTACTCACCGCACAAAGGCACAGGTACGGTATGCGTTTTTTATACAATGTCTTGTCCCTGTAACATGTGGACACTCTAGGTACATATGTATATATGCCTCTTATGTTTATTTTCAGATCCAACTCGCCAGAGCAAAGCCGACAGCGTAACCAGTATATGAGGCATCAGAGACCCCAGGAGCCAGCGTACCAGACCACTTACCAGTACCAGTACCAGTCACCACCGTAAGTATTAGCTGGTATAGATTATTCACTCCTGGAAGACATAGATCGAAGGGGCGTCCCACTTCGAACTGTGCTCAAAATAAAAGTGAGATGTCCTTAAAACTCGTCGCCTCTTTGCCTACAGATCATAAACTAGGGGTGAAATGGTAGGGATATGCGGGAAATAATCCATTTGACATGAATTAGTTGTTCTAGGAAGAATATCCCTCACCGTAGAAATAAATGGAAAAATATTCCACATCTACACTGGGGTAGTAGGGATATCTGGAATAGAAGAAAATATAACGTCAAAAAATCGTATTAGGTCATTATTAACGCATAGCGGTAATGAAGCATAGTATGTATTTATCTCCACTTCTCCAATTGTCGTTTACTGTCACGCACACACACACATACGTAACTTCACAAACAGTCTCAAACAATATACATTATCACCCACGCATCCCCACTCACACACCTTTTGTGCATATACTTAATGTTTCATTATTATTTATTTTTTTCGTTACCACTTAGTTGGTTTTGTAAATAGTATTTCTGTGGACATCTGTCATTGGCTATTGATTTTTTTTTTAATTTATTTCTTACAAAAAAAGTTTACATTCGTTTACACTATAACTTCGCCAAACTGCATCACAGTTTGTTGGCGAAAGAAACACTCTTTATTTTTTTACTCAGCCATCTAAATATGTTAGTAACATTATTTTACCTACTTAATTTCACCTTACTTAAAAATACATACATGTTTTTTTTTTAGTTCTTTAATTATGGTATTTTTGTATTGTATTGCTGTTGATGACCCTAATAAATATCAATAAATAAATAACTTTGCAAATTGCATTCTGAAAATGTATAAAATCATTATCTACCGCCATATATGTACTTAAATCTTGAATGTACCCCAGAAACCGATGTACAATACAATACAATACAAATATTCTTTATTGCTCACCAAACGAAGTACATTCAAAGAACAACAGAAATTAAAATACATGTAACAGTGGTAGACAACATCGATGTACTTACTTAGCGACCTCTACCTATAGCGATATCTGAGAAAAGTTGCGCAGCGCTGGAGTACGGGACGGGCCAAAGCATCGTTCCGGCGAAGCCATAAATCATAAGACCGGCCCCGCCCCTTTACTACCTGCTTGTAGGGATGCGTGTCGCACCCTTCGCAGATTATCGACGGTGTTACACATTTATAATTGACCGAGTGAAACGAAGGTCTCTGCTTCAGCTTCGACAAAAAATACAAAAATGCTTTCGTATGTCCGGATTTCCGTTAGTCTACAGGTCGCAACTCTCAACCGATTCGCGTGAAATTTCGTGAGCAGGTTCGATAGTTATATAGAATTTTTTTGACGAGACGGTTTTTGGATCCAAAAACAATTTTTATTTCAAAGAATTTTGTAAGTTTTTGCGTCCGAATTTCGGTATGTCTCTACAGATCGTATTTTTCAACCGCTTCTCGTCAAATTTTGTTAGCAGTTTCGATATTCATAATTGATCTTTTTTATAATATCAGACTTTGGAAATGATAAAAAAACTCACTCACGAGGTCTACAGCTCACAGAGCCACTAGTAATAATTGGTTATGTTAGTTTAACTGACACGACCTTGGACATCAGCCTATCAAACAGGGATGTAACAGAGCTCCGGTTCCGGTTCTGTTATTTTTAAAACGGATGTTATATCGGATGTCAAAGCAGCGCAGCGGGGAGAAATGAGCGGCGTACATCAAAAACAAACAGGTTTATAATTTTTATTTAGAATAGACTTAGACCTGCCCTGCCCTTAACATCTTATCCATCTATCACTCGGGCTCCGCACCCGGTTCCGCATCCATTTTCAGATCCGGCTCCGTTTCCGGTTCTGGTTCCGATATACCGAATTTAAAACATCTGGGGTGCTACCGCGAACTGAAAACGAACGAAGTTCGAATATCTCCCTCTCTGCCGCACGGATTAGCAAGTGCGACAGAGTGGGAGATATTCGAACTTCGTTCGTTTTCGTTTCCCGGTAGCCCCTCTGGTTCTGCTTCCGGTTCCGATAAAACACATCTGTTACATCCCTGCTATAAACGGTACGTGGACGTAAGTGTGTGTCGTCGACAGTGAAAAAGGTCGTGTCGCGATCCGGATTGTCAGTCAGACCTTGTTTTCTTAGACCATGACCGTCGCCACTAAACCTTCCATATATAAAACTACTATGAATATTCCTTTCAGTACAGAGAGATCCCGCGCACCATACAGTTACACAACCGAACACCTGCAAAACCAAGCGTCACCGAACGTTGCGGAGCGGCCCCGTGCGCCGGCGCCGTACAATTACACCTCGCAGGAGTTGCGCCATGGCGCTTACCAATCACCCAATTTGTACCCGAATCTTAACGTGCAGGAGGGATATGTGTACGTGCAAAGGTAATGATAACAACAATTGACGACCGCTTTAGCCTAGTTGTTAGTGACCCTGCCTTCGAAGCTCAGGCGCGGATACAGGGGGGGGGGCAACAGGGGCAATTCCCCCCCCCTGAAACCTGTGTCAGGGGAGGGCAATTGCCTATGTCCTGACGTAGGAAATATGTTCTGACAATATAAACAGTTATCAAAAGTCAGTTTTATTTTCGGAAAGTTCGAAAGTGTCCCCCCCCTGAACAAAATCCTGGATTCGCGCCTGTCGAAGCTGGAGGTCCCGGGTTCGAATCCCGGTCAGGACATGTATTTGTGTGATGAACACGAATATTTGTTCCTGAGTCTTGGATGTTTTCTATGTATTTAAGTATCTATTTATCTATATAAGTATGTATATCGTCACTTGGTACCCATAGTACAAGCTTTGCTTAGTTTGGGACTAGGTTGATTTGTGTAAGAGTGTCCAAAAAAATATTTAAATATTTAATACATATATTTAATTAGGGATGCGCCGAATATTCGGTTATTATTCCGTATTCGGCATGTTTTTGAATGTTCGGTATTCGGCCGAATTATTCGGTTCAGCTGCCGAATATTTACCGAGCAATTTTGAGTGGGTTTTGTTACAAGTTACAAGAGTTTATTACAGTTGCTGCTTCGTGGAATTAATGCTTGACCCATTATTAACAGTTATTTAACTTATTTTTTGTCAATATTCCGCTTTGATAATAAACAAAAATTTTACTCTTCAAATAGTCTGTTTTACAACGATAGATGAAGGAATACGTTGGACCGAATAATTCGGCCGAATATTCAGTTCGGCAACAGCTGGACCTAATATTCGGCCGAATGTTTTTTTTTTTATAATCATTTACTTGCATAATCAAATACATTACATTTACACAGATGTTATTTGCGAAGTAAGAGGTATTGATACCCTGGTAGGGGATAGCAAAAATATCTTATAGACTAAATTTACATGTCAATTAGAATTAATATTCAAATTAAATTAATTACAAAAATAAAATTAAAAAATGTCAAGGGTTGTCTCATAAATAATAAGATACAATTAAATTCAAATCAATCAACAAAAACCAAAATCAACAAAATACAAATAAATGCATTAAACATTTGAACTAAAACATGTTAAAAGATGAGAGAAAAGATTGCATTTTTTTTCAAATTCGTACATACATATATGCTTTCTTACAAATATACCTACCAATCTCTAATATATATATATACACGGTAGAGTCAAGATATTTTGCTGTACGAAATGTTGCCTGCAGCTTTCTGGTAAGCGAATGTTTACTATAAGTACTGTTTGTGGGGTCCGGTCTGTTCATGTTTGCAAGGACTAGTAACTTCGTACTAGTGTTCAGTGGAATTGGCATGATGAGAGACTTCGCTCTGTTCTCGTTTGATTTTATTTTTAGACTGACGCTCAGAGACCTTATACATCTCTGAGGATATTTATTTATTAGATTTTATTATTTTCACGTTGACGTGTTATAGATATAGCTCAAAATATTTTATTATGATTAGTGTACCTACTTTATTACCTTTTATCCTGACGCTTAGAGACCTTATACATCTCTAACAAATCTCGATTGTTATTAGTTTCTTAGTCTTATTTTTGACATGTAACACTACATTTAATTAATGATACTTTGATTATTGTATTATTTTTATTTGATGTATCTAGATAGATTTTGACTTGTAAAAGTGCCCTTGAGGCCTATTTGCAGAATAAATGTTTTGATTTTTTTAAGTTCGTATTCGGTCAAACCGATATTTGGTGCATCTCTACAACAATCTCTGCTGTGCTTTAATAGTACATTAAGGCTCGGTTTTATAAAGATCCGTTAGACCTTATGTCGGTTTGCTATGTGAAAAAATGTACTGAGTTACTGAAATTTGATCTGACGTTTGGTCTAACGGATCTTTATAAAATCCGGCCTAAGTAGTTATCTAAAACAAAGAATGTCAAAGATCGTAAGTATTTGACGTTCAAGCCGAAGACAAGGGCCATAAATATGCTATTTGAGGCTTTCTGCGTTACCGCCCGTGGTGAATACAAAATTTGGTAGAAAAGGACATCCCTGCGATATCCCTTTTTTTTAAATATCATAACTAACCTAGCCTAATTATGTCTTTTTTGAACCTGATTGTGGCTTTATAGGCCGAGCCCAATAAAGCGATAGGAGTGCGCGGTTGGAAAGTAGCCTGGAGAAAACCCCCGACACGACCACGAGTGTGGTTTGGAACACTGGAATACTCTATGAGTTTGCGCTCCAGTGAGATTGGTTGAGCGGTTACAACCGAATTTGAGGTGTAAGTGGAATCGAGCCAGGCGCGGATACAGGGGGGGGGGGGCAACAGGGGCAATTGCCCCCCCCCCTGAAGCCTGTGTCAGGGCAGGGCAATTGCCTATGTCCTGACGTAGGAAATATGTTCTGACAACAGTTATCAAAAGTCAGTTTTATTTTCGGAAAGTTCGGAAGTGCCCCCCTGAACAAAATCCTGGATCCGCGCCTGAATCGAGCTACTGGGAGTTTAGTCGCTGGTTCACTAACCTAATTATGTGTCCTGATAACTTGATAACTCTTGTATTGTAATTAATAGGTCAACGCCACAGCCATCTGCACCTCCGGCGTCCCAAATCAATGAGTTACCACAGGTCCCTCCTACCTCGAGACCTATATCTGAGTTTAAAGAATTGGCATATGACACTGCGAAATTGGCTCAACCGTCAGCAGCAAGGTGAGTAGTACCAAGGCGTGGTCACGGCGCGTGCGTGACGCAAGCGAGACGAAGTATGATTGTACTATATTTTTTTTAAACTGAGTGTGGCTTATATGCCGGGCCCAATAAAGCGGTAGGAGTGCGCGGTTGGAGAGTAGCCTGGGGACAATCCAGGGGAAAACCAAACACGACCACACGTGTGGTTTGGAACACTGGAATACTCTAAGAGTTTGAGCTCCAGTGAGATTGGTTGAGCGGTTACAACCGAATCTGAGAGTGTGAGTGGAGGACAGTCATCTCGCTCATGATTGCAGCAACTAACCGGGGAAATACCTAACTTTGCCCGACAGATACCGTAGCCACAATACTTAAATACCTACTTCTAAATACTTCACTACATAGTATAAAACAAAGTCGCTTTCTCTGTCCCTATATCCCTATGTATGCTTAAATCTTTAAAACTACGCAACGGATTTTGATGCGGTTTTTTTAATAGATAGAGTGATTGAAGAGGAAGGTTTATATGTATAATAACATCCATTAAATAGTGCACCCGTGCGAAGCCGGGGCGGGTCGCTAGTCTAAATATAAAAACTAAATATAATTGTTTTTTTTTTCACAGCCCTAATGCTCCAGGGCCGTCGCAGTTTGCCAATTCTTCTGCAAATAAGAATAGACCTACATCGACTACCAGGTCAGTTTGTCAAACCTATCCTATCCTATTAAACATTAACCTATATATAGGTATGTTCTACTGGTTAATAGTCAATCTTAAATTAACCAATGTTTAATGTTTCCAATCATTTGATCAATTTCTCACTTTAGTATGGGATTTCCATTCAATCGTTCATTCGGTTATGTACTAGCGTCGGGTACAAAAAACATGACATTAGCTCAGCAATCTATACTTCAAAATTTGACATTAAAATCTATCTAACGGTAGTACAAAAGTTACGTGATTGCCCCGCAGTTGGAATTGGGTTGATTTAGCTACATTTGACATTAGAATCATTATTTATTTATTGCATTCATGGTTAATATTTCGGTCTCACATTAGTAAAATAGGTTTCTCATGGACTCAGTAGGGCACAGCAATGGGAAGTCTTAAGTCTACCTTAATTATAAAATTATATTTTATAATCGAAATATTTATGGATAAAATAATTACAGATATCAAATAATAATGTTGGATTAATTACTCAATATAATACTCGAAATAATTACTAGGATCTAAATCTACACAATATGCGTAATTGTAATAACCATATTTAGAATAGTCAGATATTATTCAGGTTACAATTTGATTTACAATAAATGTCATGTGATGTACTTGTTTATTATAAATTACAATTGCTATCCTATCTTATTTTCAATTATAGTCGTGAATGTGTGTAGCAGGCCCCGCCATTTTTGGACGCACCTTTTGACAGTTGGACATTTATGTGACGGCCCGACGTGACAAGACGGCGGTGCCAAGTTGTAATAGGTCGCGTTCAATTTTTAGGTGAAGCGTGCTACACACACCGTCATTAACAACCTAGGTTTCGCCGGAAGATCAGCGCCAGCTCGCTGAGTCGGCATTACGCTGAGGCGGAACCTTTTTGTGGCGATTCCTTGTTTTTTTTTAATTACGTTTATTTATCTATATTTTATGTTTGTATCGTCACGAATAAATGTTTTTCTTCTTCTTCTTCATGTAAATAATAATTTAGGTTACACAATATATAATATCATGCAAGCCAGATGTTCGGATGACATGAGAAAGACGGCAGGGCCAACCTGGATCAAAACCGCTACGTCCAAAACTAAATGGAAAAGCATGGAAGAGGCATATGTCCAGCAGTGGACGCAAATATGCTGAAAGAAAGAAATATATAATATACAATACAATACAATACAAATACTCTTTATTAACAAACAAACAATGACACAGCGATCTCTTCCAGACAACCTTTGGGTAGTGGAGAAATGAAATATAAAGCTGAAAAGTAGGTGGTGCATAAACTATTACAATGAGAAAAAGCGAAAAAAAAAAGATTCCAAAACAACTATTCAATTTAAATATACATACTTAAATAATATATAAATATACATACATAAAAATATACATACATATAATATATAATTATATATATCACTGCTATAGAATAGTAAGAATAAAATAGTGTCAGTCATAATAATTAATTAAAAAATTTAAGGGAGAGACAAATAATATTCTTTAAGATGGGATTTAAAAATAGCAATCGATTTAGCACGTCTTAATTCAACTGGAAAAAATAATATCATCAAATCATTTTCGTCATGTGACAGGAACCGCAACAACAACGATAGCTACAGTTGCTCCAGCTGCGGCCAGCGGCTGGGGATCACCATCTACCAGTGCCTCGGCGGCCACAGCTGCTGCAAGGACTGCCGTGTGGCTGACAAGAATTGTGGCAAGTGCCACTCAGCCATTACTGATATGAGGAACATTACGCTAGAAGCCTTCATAGCAGAGGTAAGACGTCTTCCAGTGTCTTAGAAGGCACAGGTTCCAGTACTGCCGTCTGGCTGACAGAAATTGTGGCAACTGCCACTCAGCCATTACTGACATGAGGGACGTTACGCTAGAAGCCTTCATAGCAGAGGTAAGACGTCTTCCAGTGTCTTAGAAGGCACAGGTTAAAAGCACTGCCGTGTGGCCGACAAGAATTGTGGCAAGTGCCACTCAGCCATCACTGATATGAGGAACATTACGCTAGAAGCCTTCATAGCAGAGGTAAGACGTCTTCCAGTGTCTTAGAAGGCACAGGTTTCAGGACTGCCGTTTGGCTGGCAGAACTTGTGGCAACTGCCACTCAGCCATTACTGACATGAGGGACGTTACGCTAGAAGCCTTTATAGCAGAGGTAAGACGTCTTCCAGTGTCTTAGAAGGGCACAGGTTTCAGGACTACCGTCTGGCTGGCAGAACTTGTGGCAACTGCCACTCAGCCATTACTGATATGAGGAACATTACGCTAGAAGCCTTCATAGCAGAGGTAAGACGTCTTCCAGTGTCTTAGAAGGCACAGGTTTCAGGACTGCCGTTTGGCTGGCAGAACTTGTGGCAACTGCCACTCAGCCATTACTGACATGAGGAACATTACGCTAGAAGCCTTCATAGCAGAGGTAAGACGTCTTCCAGTGTCTTAGAAGGCACAGGTTTCAGGACTGCCGTTTGGCTGGCAGAACTTGTGGCAGCTGCCACTCAGCCATTACTGACATGAGGAACATTACACTATAAGCCTTCATAGCAGAGGTAAGACGTCTTCCAGTGTCTTAGAAAGCACAGGTTTCAGGACTGTCGTCTGGCTGGCAGAACTTGTGGCAATTGCCACTCAGCCATTACAGACAAGAGGAACATTACACTATAACTTGACTTTTTACCTCTGCTATGAAGGCTTACCTTCATAGCAGAGGTAAAAAGTCTTCCCAACGCCTTAGAAGGCACAGCTTGAAGGACTGCCGTTTGGCCGAGGGTGTTTGTAACAACTGCCACTCTGCCATCACTGACATAAATAACATTACGAATCTTGCTAACAGTCTTCATAACAGAGATAGGACATATTTTAGTGCCTTGGCGGATGCAGCTGCAAGGTTTACAGAATAGCTGAGGGCTTGTGGCAACAAAATCTGAGTCTGTGGGACAAAGATTGTTCCGTAATGATGTAATGACGTAATTTTATGTTTCAGTTGAAAAATACCTGTCAGAACCAGGGCTGCACACTGAGCTTTAACACTTATGATATGGAGCTGCACCAAAAAGAATGCCCGTTCGGAGAGTTGGACTGTCCAATGGGCACTATATTCGGACAATGTACCACTCGATGTAAGTGTATTATGACAACGTGATCATATGCCAGAAAATGTGCTGGACATAGTCCTCCCCCAAGGATCGATTGTTGCGGGCCCTTGTTACCCATACAACCATTTTTAGTAACATTTTGATAAATTTTCGCGACCAGAAATGGTTGTTTCGGCTATATTATACAACCAAACGAGCTCCTGTATATTGAAATATAATAAAATCTGGTTACTCACGTCTTTAAGGTCGAATATCACTCGACATATTTCGAGCCTGTACGTGATCTTTGGTCATGAGGCCCATACGTCATGGCAGTGAAAATATATAATAATATTAGAGATGACATAAAATCAGAGATTGAGGACAAACATTTTACGACAAACTTAAGAAATTTCCTAATCAGAAATAGTTATTATACATTAGACGATTTTTTTAACAATAAATCCAAATAGTAATCCCCTAAAATAATAATAAAAATTAATCCATTTGACATGCCTTAATATGTATTTTTAACTTTTGTATTTTAACTGGTATATTCATATTTTAGACATTAATTAATTAAAGTGACATGGTATCTTGATAATGTTTAAAAATAATAATGTAAATAATGATATCAAAAATAATTAATTGTTTAATGATTTAGAATAATCCAATAATGTTATTATATACAAGTGTTAGGTAAAATTATTTCATAATTATTCAATGTATATCGTAAATTTTAATTTTAAGTATTTTGCTATGCCCTATCAGGGTCCATGAGATAACAAAACATAATGTAACACCTGTACTGTACCATGGTTGCAAATAAATGAATTATGAATTATGAGAACCAGGCGCGATGGCAGGCAGACGGCAGCAGGCGCGGATACAGGGGGGGGGGGGGGGGCAACAGGGGCAATTGCCCCCCCCCTGAAGCCTGTGTCAGGGGTGGGCAATTGCCTATGTCCTGACGTAGGAAATATGTTCTGACAATAAAAACAGTTATCAAAAGTCAGTTTTATTTTCGGAAAGTTCGAAAGTGCCCCCCCCTGAACAAAATCCTGGATCCGCGCCTGGACGGCAGCACCTCTATTACTCTAATCTAGATCATCGATCCACCTTGTATGAGATCTTGCCGGTATTCCATTCGCGAACGAAATGTGAATTGACGAATGTGTCAGTGAAACGAAGGTCTCTGCTTCAGCTTCGACAATGCTTTCGTATGTTCGGAGGATTTCCGTTTGCTCTCCTCTACATATTAGGTCGCATTTCTTAACCGATTTTCGTTTCTCGTGAAATTTTGTGAGCAGGGTTCGATAATTATATTTTTTTTATAAAGTTAGTTTTTGGAAATTTTCGTATACAATTTTTTTTTCAATGATTTTGTAAGTTTCTACGGGCGAATTTCGGTTTCTCCTCTACAGCTTGCATTTCTCACCCAGTTTTTTTTGTGAATCAGTTTTTGAAAATTAAAAAAAAAATGGTTTGTTCTCCTGTATCGGTCGCATTTCTCTACCGATTCTCGTGAAATTTTGTGAGCTGGTTCGATAATTACATAGAATTGTTGTCCAGTCAGTTTTTTCAAAATAAAAAAAACTACAGCTTCCAAAGCCACAAGTTAAATATACCTACTACGATTAGACATTGTTCATCTTTTTTTAATTAAATAGTCATTTATTGATATAACATAATAAATAAACAACAATGACAACTTAAATTAAATATTTACAAATCACTACATAGTATAAAACAAAGTCGCTTTCTCTGTCCCTATATCCCTATGCATGCTTAAATCTTTAAAACTACGCAACGGATTTTGATGCGGTTTTTTTTAATAGATAGAGTGATTGAAGAGGAAGGTTTATATGTATAATAACATCCATTAAATAGTGCACCCGTGCGAAGCCGGGGCGGGTCGCTAGTAATAAAATAAAACCTATAAATAATAAATTTGGCCCAGATCGCCATCAATGGGCAGTGTGCTCAGAAGGCTGGCTGCATTGCCATGCAGTGTAATTGTCTTTGTGATTTCGATGTGATTTTATTTTACGTTGTATTTCTGTTATGTGTGGAATGTGTCAGACAATGCAAATAGGAATGCAAATGGGTAATACTTAATTGAAAAAACAAAAGCCGTCCCTCCTGTGGTCAATAGCTAACAGCTTATATGCATGTTAGCTATGTTTTTATTAAAGGGATTTATAGAAACGGAGACACTGTTTATGCGGGTCACTGGTCCAATCCAAAATTAGGTTTTGTAGCCCTTAACTTTTGGTATGTCCACAGAAAAGACGCGAACCTAAATCCGCGTATGACCCAAATACTATAAGTAATATTCATTGTTTTGCAGGCAAAGTCGCCGACATGGCCACCCACTTCGACGCATGCCACAAGGAACAACGTACGGCCGAAATAGACAAGGAAATGTACGTGTTCAACATATGTATGGAAACCCACAAGCTCTTCCTTGTCAAGAACGGCCCATACACCTTCTTAGTACACGTTAAGGTACACGAGAAAGAAAGGCAAATATCAATGACTGTCCAAATGTTAGGCACTAAGATTAGCGCGAGAAAATGGACGTATGAATTCCATGTTTACAACAAAAGGCAGCCTCTGAGGAAGTACTTATATGTTGACAGCTGTCAGTCGATTAGTACTCCTGTGGATGACATTTTTAAGGATAGCCAGTGTGCCAAACTGCCGCTGACTTATGCTATGACGTTCGTCAATGAGAGCGCTTTGACGTATAAGTTTTATATAAAGAAGGAGATGCAGCGAACACGCGGGCCTAGGAATAATGCTGCCAAATAAACATATTTACTTGAAGGTACTCTGTGGGCACATTTATCATCTGATAAACTAAACTGAGGGCCTACTCCGAACTTCGTATCGTGCCGTCCCTTTCACTCATATAGTGTACTAGCGACCCGCCCCGGCTTCGCACGGGTGCAATGCTGATGCATGTATTATACATATAAACCTTCCCCTTAAGTCACTCTATCTATTTAAAAAAACCGCATCAAAATCCGTTGCGTAGTTTTAAATATTTAAACATACATAGGGATATAGGGATATAGGGACATAGGGACAGAGAAAGCGACTTTGTTTTACACTATGTAGTGATAATACGAGAGTGAAAGGAATGGCACGATACGAAGTTTGAAGTAGGTCCTCTTGTCAGGTCAGACTTTCTGTCAAATGCGTTATACCCATACTTAATATTATAAATGCGAAAGAGTGTCTGGTCTGTCTGTCACCTCTCCACGCTTAAACTGTTGAACCGATTTAGATGAAATTTCGTATCGAGATAGTTTAGATAGGAACGAGATACAATATGTCATCTCCTGTCTCTCATCGCGTATTATTTGTCACCGGCCTGCGTCACCGAAACGTCATCAATGTATTGTGCCTATTGGCTTAATTTAATGGCGCCACCCACTAATTATGAGATGTCAGAATTGTGCTAATGGATGTATCAGTCTTATGATACATCTCAATTTAGTCAGGTTATCATAAGTCCGTGCCTTTTGGGTATTCGCTAATCCTCCTTCTATAGGATCCTCTCTACGGTTGATAGTCCTGTCGTCAATTAAAGTTCACTACTGTATAACCGGTCAAGGAAAACTTCCATTTTCTTGGCTGAATATGGCACTGGGGCGCTACCGCGAACAGCAAACGAAGTTTTCCCTCTCTGTCCGACTTGCAAGTTTGCATATAAGTGAGACAGAGAGCGAAAACTTCGTTTGTGGTTCGCGGTAGCCCCTCCGGTCCAAACAATGGTCCAATTAAATCAGTAGCCAATATGAATATGACTGTAATTGAGATGTACAATTACTTTACATATTTTAAGTTTAAATTATGGTTTGTTTTGCTAATGTATATCAGTTATAAAAGGCGCCATGGAAAAATGTAATATTATTGTATAATCAATTGTTATTTTTAAGTCGTATAATTATAGATATATGTATAATTAAAATTGTTAGAATGCGTTTTATAACATGATTTTGAATAGTTGCAATTTATCTTATGTGTAACTATTGTGTATTGATTCGTTCTTATATCGGTGTACCGTTTTTTATCGTAATTAGACGGGCATGTTATTTGTAAATTTTTATTGAAATTGCTAAATACAAATAACATTACGTCGTGAAATGTATTTTGAGTTCGCTGACAATTTATTTATTAGTATATAGCCTCCCATTATTATCCGAAACAAAGTTTACTTATATCGAACAGATTATGTTATAATTGTCTTAAACTGTTACATATAAACGTTTTTAGCTGTGGTCTCCCGGTGAAAAAAATAAACAATAGCATTCTTTCGTAATGATCCCGGGGATCCCCGGCACCGGTAGACGACTGGTTACTATGCTATGACTTAAGCCCTCATATACATACCTTACGAGCGGATCTTTGTCAAACATTCGTACCTATTGTTTTCTCAGTCATCATTTGATATTTAGTCTACTTCATTAACAAATGATTTGAAATTATATACCTACAATACGCATGTTATTAAAATAGGATACCAATTAGCACGTAAGGTTTAGCTGTTAGTGCTGATAATGGTTTACTATAAATAAATAAATAAATTTGACATTGGTATACGAAGGTTTAATGACAGTATACTATGGGTCTATATAATCTAGGATGTACACTTTAGCTACTGTGGCACTGATTTTTGCGTCAAGGATAGCGAAAAGACAGTGATAATCCGTTTATCTACACGTTTGCCGCAGGAGAATTAGTAGACTTGCTTGTCCACCAGCGCGGGGAGGGCGGATCTCTTTGCCCGTGTCAAAAAGACACTGTTTTCATAACGATGCAAATAGAAATCGTTCTCATTCACATCGACAAAGGGGTATCTCCTTATGAATGGCAGAAACAATCTGTTGTTTTTCTTTCCTCGCATCGCCTCACCTGGCTGGTGGGAATACTGCTAGTTTCCTTGCGGGGCTCCGCTAACCTTTATTGGGTGGGAAGCTCTAACACCCCTCCCTTTTTTAATGCGGCGCCTCACAGTTGTCAACCTAGTTTAATTAAGGTTAATGGAATATTCTCCTAAACCGATGACAACTGTGGTTATTGATGATGTATCTACTAAATAAGAGTATTGACTGAGAAGTTAGCGCTGAAATGAAAATTTAGATATGAACATATGAGTCATGACTTGATTATTTTCATGACTGACAGAATGGCCTAACTATAAATCGTTAGGTAATTATAATAATCGATATATTTATCATGTTGTATAGATACCACTGGCCACGATTGGTACCTGCAACCGCAATTCATATTTTACGTGAAATACAATTGAATAATTATATAATATAAGATTTTAAACTCTCGCGCTTAGTACGAATACTTAGAAGATTTTACGATATTTATGTGTTACCGACGTGTCAATACTGGTTGCACGTCGGGAACAAAGGTCACATAAATATCGAGTTAGATCCGTTTAAACATATATTTTAAGTATATAAATAATTATACATATATAGTATTGTAAGGTAACTGCCCGAGTGCTTGACACTGGCCCGATAGATGACACTTTCATCAATTCAATTCAGGAATTATAAGTTGTCAAATATCGGGACGATTGGCACCATGCTTATTATATTTTGTTTAATTGTAAACTGATAATTTTCAATCATATCCTAAATCAATAAAGCATGCTTTTTTTAGTGTGGTACTTTCATTTAATTTTATCTTTATCAGTAGGTACCTATGTTCGTCGTACAAGCCAGAGGGCCGCGACCGTAAACGAACTTTACCCTCTGTCGCACTTGCAAGTCTGTACATAAATGCGACAGAGAGCCTACTCCGAACTTCGTATCGTGCCGTCCCTTTCACTCCGTTCCATAAGTTCCGATTTTGAAGTTCGGAGTAGGCCCTCAGAGACAGAAAAAATCTTTTGTGGTTCGCGGTAGGCTCTGAGGGCTACCGCGAACCTTTAATCCTACGACTCTGTCTGTCCCGATTGTCCGTCTGTTGCAACTATGAACATTAGAGATACACCCCATCAGCCCGGCGTAATGGGGGCTATCGCGTATGAATTCGCCGCTAGAGGCGCTAGTGTAGCGTGGGGTCCTCCGAAACGTCAAATGTCACTGTTTTTGGTTGCGCTACGCGGGTTAATATCTAATTGGAACAATATGGTCACTATTTTGCAATACCTGAGCTTGATTATGGCAAATATGAATTAAGGGTCAATGACTGTGAGGGCTTTGAGACAGATTTGTCTTTCGGAATATTATTTCCTCCTTTTTTCCGAACAAAACGGGACCACGCTACAATGCGGTATATTCGATATTTTTACGGTACGGTTTTAAGGTATTGAATATGATTTAAAGGTAAACTTCGTTCTTATTTCCATAATAACCAATAACAATTTTTGACAGCTGGACCGTAGTCGACAGTGGCGCCAACTGGTGAGCACAAAAACGATAGCCCCCATTCTGTCGCCGAACTCGCCGAATTCTAGCTGTATGATATTCTTAAAATCGACCGTTTTGATTAGTAATTATGAAAAGTATTTAAAAAAATTAACTTTTGCATCAAAAATGTAACTTTTCAAGGAACGATACGTAATTTCCAAGATTTCGTTCAATTTACAAGATGCGTTCACGAGCGTCACTCAGAGATCTGTTTAAAGAGATAAATATAATGACAGTGACCTCTCAGTATATTTACGACTGTATTATTTACGCTCTGAAGAATATGGAGTCCTTTAAAAAAATGAACAGTTCTAGACATAAACATAAAATTGAAATTTCTAAATTTCGCGTGCGTAAAGTATATAAATCATTCATGGGTGTATTCTATTTTACAATAAATTGCCTATTGGAGCACTTGAGTGCCATTACCTGCTTTAAAGAAGTATCTAAAATCTTCTTTACTGAAAAAAGGATATTATACTGTCCAGGACTACTTAAATGATAAAAATGCCTGGCCTAGTTTTAACTGTAAAAGTGTGAACATCAGGAATTTCTTTATACATGTATTCAAGCTGTGATAATTTACTACCTGTGATATTACATTATGTGTCTGATTATTGAATGAACTGTGAGTATTGCGATAATTTAATTGTAGCTGTGATTATTTGATTTTAAACTTGTAATGCCAATACTTAAGGTTTTATTATTATTATTATTTCTTTTTGATGATGCTGAATTACTTACTCGTAGCTGAATTATTGACTATTTTATCTGTTTCATTATAATGTAAAATTTTAAAATGTATACCTAAATATGTGAAAATAGTTGCACCTTATATGAAAGTAATTAATAATTATAGTTGAAGATACTTTGCAGACCTAAATGTACCTTTTCAAGATTGTTGTAGCTGATGACGATGCAAAAGCGGTTCAATGAATCCTACTTGAATAAATGATTTCTTATCTTCTTATCTTATCTTATCTTAATTAACGTTCCAAAAGCCCTGGCAACACTATTCATATCAGTTAACAGTAGGCCTGAAAATAAGTTTCAACAACGAACGGAATTTAATGCTCTTTAACTTTATCACACAATGTGTACCCAAAATGTCGTTATAGTTAAAGCCGTTGCCAACCCAGCCCGCACATACATGTACGGGCACATAACTAAAAAATGCTATTGTTTATTTTTTTCGCCGTGAGACAACAGGTGCGATATGTTACCTACCACACATTAGAGGACAATCTTACACAAATCGATCTAGCCCCACAGTAAGCTCAAGAAGGCTTGTGTTATGGGTACTAGACGACGATATATTTAATAGGTATAAATACTTAAATACATAGAAAACATCCAAGACTCAGGAACAAATATTCAGGCTCATCACACAAATATTTGCCCTGACCAGGTTTCGAACCCAGGACCGTCAGCTTCACAGGCAGGTGCACTACCCACTAGGCTAAACCGGTCGTCAAACACATAATAGGTTTCAGAACAAACAAAAAACGTTTTCCCATACAAAAAATCGGTCAAGTGCGAGTTTGACTCGCGCACAGAGGGTTCCGTTAGTTCCGTATACAGATGTGTACCGGTTCCAACACTATTAAATCAGGATAATTCAACAACGTGGTGTGGAAATTGGACGCCATGGGTACAACGCCATCTATCTGCGACTTGTGTTACAAAGAGCAACTGAATAACTATATTATGTGTGGTGGTTTTTCAAGGATTCACGTAAACCGATTTCAATTCTTTTTTCTTTATTTGAAAGAAGGTACTTTCAGCATAATCTCGTAGGAATTTATAATTAAAACAAAAATCCCGTATTAAAGGTGATTAAATTACAAACTTTAGTATATAGAAATGTTTTTGACGATAAAAACAAAAAAAACTACTTAGGAGATAAGGGTATTTTTACGGTATTTTTTAGAAAATATTTTTGTTAAATAAGTCATGCTGTATGTATGTAGGTAAGCATTCTTTATAACTATTCCAAATTCCAAATCGATAGCATAAGTAGTTCTTGAGATATTTAGCGATGTGACAGACAGACAAAGTGAAACCATAAGGGTTCCTTTATTACCATTTTCGTATGGAACCCTAAAAAGATGACGTCATAACTGCTCTCCTTTGAAATGAAATGAAATCATTTATTCTTCAATTTAGGCATATTCAATTCAATTCAATTATTTATTTCAGACATAGGTCCATACATTTTGTTAGTAAATACAATAATAATAATCTTATAACCTAAAGGGTGTTAGTAAATACCTAAACTAGAGGCAAGTCGTGCTACAAACTATTAACTATTACATTTTTTTTTTAAACATGCATGGACGTCCAGCGGGCATAGACAGGACTGTCCCAGCGATTTGCAAACACGCTCAAGATGCTGTTTATTTACATTATTAGATTAGTATATTACATGCACTTGGATCATTCTACATTTTCATGACCAGTTTTCTATTTTAAAAAAAATCTATGATATGTTCAATACATATCATAGATTTTTTTTTAAATAGAAAACTTAGTGTACAAAAATATTATTTCGAAATATTACCTGAACGTAATAAATGGAATTTATAGGTAAAAATACTTAAATATTAACATATTGCTGTAAAAGGAGAGTAACACAGTGGTAAAAACCATTTTTTCATACAAATGGTGCGACATCCAAGGACCACTGAGATACTCGATTTATGGATATTAGATGTGGTACGTTAATTACCAAAACTATCGGAAGTGATACTGCAATTAAACCTCTTTCTAAATAACAATACAAAAATATGAAATGAGGGCCAAGTATTTAAAAATCTGTATTAAAAAAAAAGTGTCTGAAAATTATGTACATGAAAAAGTAGAATGGCCCACTTATGAATGTCAAAAAACTACCACCGGTTCTTAAAACAAAACCTCTGCCTCGAGAAGAACTGGCGTAAGAAGAACCTTCTTTCTTGGTGCTAGGGGTCAAATTGATTCATATGGCCTAATGATTGATCGTTCCGATTTTCATGCTTTAACACCATTTACAGCTTTTTTGGCGACTCTAGCACTATAACTAGAATAATAGTGCAACAAATATATGTAACTAGCGACCCGCCCCGGCTTCGCACGGGTGCACTATTTAATGGATGTTATTATACATATAAACCTTCCTCTTCAATCACTCTATCTATTAAAAAAAACCGCATCAAAATCCGTTGCGTAGTTTTAAAGATTTAAGCATACATAGGGATATAGGGACATAGGGACAGAGAAAGCGACTTTGTTTTATACTATGTAGTGATTTTACCTATAAAAATTAAGGTTTATTTTTATTTGACGCTACGGAATCCTTCGCTCACGAGTCTGACTCGCACTTGGATGAATTTATGTAAACGAGTTAATTTTTTTCAAGTTGCAACACACAACGTGACGGGACTTCCCCGCCCGCTACCTGTGGCGCTACCGCGAACAGCAAACGGAGTTTTCCCTCTCTGTCGCACTTGCAAGTTTGCATATAAGTGAGACAGAGAGGGAAATCTTCGTTTGTGGTTCGCGGTAGCCCCTCTGCTCCGCCGTTAACTGCAACGTGTTAGCGATCACACGAATTAGCTAAGAATCGAGAACCTTTACTGTAAAGTAACAAAGAATATTTTCGAATGACGGGAACGGGCCACTTGGCTAATTATAAGGCGCAAATTACTTTTGATGGCCGAATAACTGTAAAAATATCATTGAATTTTAAACTCTATTGTTTGTACGATAAAATAGCTTTTTAAACGTATTACTTTGAAGCAACTCAAATTACTTCAAGTATAAACAACTGCGTTTGACAATTGTCCCTTTTCCTCTAAACCACGAAGAAAGGGATGAACAAAGTGTTATCGGAATGGTATGCGATGCTTCACTATGCAGCAATGCAGCCGCAGCCATTATTCATTATTGTTTTGTCTGTGCTTGATGTAACACGGCTCAAGAGGCCCTACGAAGTCAATTTTACATTTTTATGTGAAGATACACAAGTCTAATAAATATTAAGTGTTATTATGGGTCATAATCAGTCGAGAGCTCGGACCGCGAGTAAAGGGTGAGTTTTACTCATTATTTAGTAGGTACAGTCGCCATCAGATATATCGGAGCGAACAAGGTAAATAACAATAACAATATTATGCATGTTCAGATATTTTTGAGCTCCTTGAAGAGTAGAGATATATTTGATGGCGACTGTACTCAGAGTTAAAACGCCGTCTCCTAGTAGACATTGTTTCAATGTGTGAGTTTCTACGAAGCACGTATTTACTTAGTCAGATGCAAGATGTGAGCAAATCTTTCTACTCTAGGTAACAATATGCGCGAACGCGCCATAGTTTAGTTGTAGTTGTGAAACATCTAAACACAGACAATATCAACTCACAAATCTCGATTGTTATTAGTTTCTTAGTCTTATTATTGTCATGTAACACTACATTTAATTTAATTAATGATACTTTGATTATTGTATTATTTTTATTTGATATATATAGATTTTGACTTGTAAAAGTGCCCTTGAGGCCTATTTGCAGAATAAATGTTTTGATTTTGATTTTTGATAGCTGCTACCTGAGGGCGTACTCGGAACTTCGTATCGTGCCGTACCTTTCACTCTCGTGTTATATACCATATGAGTGAAAGGGACGGCACGATACGAAGTTCGGATTTCGAAGTTCGTAATAGCCCCTCTGGTCTACGCTGACGCACACATAGACAATGTGGTTTATCTCAACACACGGTGATTCTCATTCCAAAATTTAACATTTTCTTAATTTGTCCTTACCGGGCCCGGATTGTTAACAACTCGTGAGTGATTAATTCTGACTTTAACTATTTTAACAGTTTGAGGGATCCGTGTATAGAGTAAAATGGAGTCAACAATAAGTTTAAATTACACTCTGATTTCCTTAACTTTCACTTAACATTCGGACCGGTAAGGACATCAATTAACTTTAACGATGAGAATCACCCACAACGGCTCACCCGCATTCGTGAGATAAAAGTGTACTACATTAGGTAGGCATTTTGCTAATGTTATTGCACTAACGATTGTATTGAGTGCAATCACTCGGCTAGCACGAAAGGTTTAGGCCTTGGTTTAGGTCACGTCTTATGGCTGAAATGTACTAAAACGTCACATAAAACATGACTATATTACGTAACGGCTCTATCGGTCTAGGTGGGTTGGGCAGTGCCTTTACCATGAGTTTGCATGACCGTACTCGCTCGCGACTGCGTAAACGATTTAGTATGCCGATTCTTAGTTCTATTGCGACCAGAGGCGCAGTACTTTTGCCCATACAAATTTTTACGCAGTCGCTAGCGAGTACGGTCATGTAAACTCAGGTAAAGGCACTGAGGTAGTAGCTGGGCATTTCTGCGGAAAGGATATACACCTATGGTCCGTGACAACCCAAACTAGCTTAGCAAATCTGTAATTAGTCTTAGAAACCTTTTATCTACTGAGATACTGACTGAAACGATGCTGAGACACGCTGACTAGGTATTTTAAGTGAGTTATAGTTGTCAACCGACGATATTTGATATTTGTTTTGATGGTTAAGCTTAAGCGTGATTAATTAAGTTAGCTAATGAGATGTGATAATTAATAATTGATGTGATAATTAAGAACTAATTGTTTAACCTATTAATTGTTAAACGAGGTATCTGTAAGTATATAATCCAACAACAGCAAGACGCGACAACTACCTACTCTCATGATACACCACTACATAGTATAAAACAAAGTCGCTTTCTCTGTCCCTATGTCCCTATATCCTATATATGCTTAAATCTTTAAAACTACGCAACGGATTTTGATGCGGTTTTTTTTAATAGATAGAGTGACTCAAGGGGAAGGTTTATATGTATAATACATGCATCAGCATTGCACCCGTGCGAAGCCGGGGCGGGTCGCTAGTACAATAATAAACTGCGCAAGGTATGGCAATCCGGTACATCGGTTAGTAGTGTGGGTGACACGAGATACGTCATCAGCCTTGCATCAGTCTATCGACGGTATGCGGACGTGTGAGTGTGTCGTCGACAGTGACTGAGTGACTACGTCACTTGTGTCACGACCCGGATTGTCATTCTAACCGATTTAAGTGCGGTCTTTTTAATCGAAAGTCTTGATGGTGGCATATCGTAGATATGGTTCTTAGCTATGTTTTGTGTCGGGGGTTTACTTGTATTAACTTGTAATTCTTGCATGTATATATTCTCGTGTGTTCGGGTCAAGTCTTGCAACTAAATTTTAAACCAAGTTCTATATTATGCAGTTATTATATGTATGTATGTAGTTCGTTTTTCGATTCTGTTTTTGAAAATGGAAAAAATATATATGAATACTGGCGAGGTCAACAGCCGCTTGCGAGTACGGTCATGCAAACTCATGGTAAAGGCACAGAGCCACTGGTACTCCCTACTAACATATTTTTCTACATTTTCAGAGCTCACAATCGTCAATCGGCAACTGAGCGATTGTACCCCAACTTAGCCAACGAATTTCCTACGCACGGCCCGTCCAATACGGTCGATTTTCGCAGTGTACCGCCTCCCTATGAGACTTGTTTTGGTAACCCGATGCCGTACTTCAACGGACCGAGGTAAGAGGAATTATCGAGAACCGAGTACCGATAAGAAACGCATTGTAAGCACTTGAATATGTCGACGAATGATTTTTAAGAGGGTACGAACATTTCGTTACAACTCGTCATAGTCGCGATCGCCTGCGAGCGGCCATGTTTAGCTACCCACACTAAAACGATTACTGTGTGCGTGCGGTTCGAGTGCTGCCGATGCCGTGCCGGTTCAACTCACAAGCAGTGTTGCCAGATGGTTACATTTCTTACATTTTTCGTAACTTTTGACCGGCTCGCGTAACATGTAAGTAACTTCTGTTGTAAAGGAATTTTTTGTAACTTTTGAGGATAATGAGACTGTATTTAAAAAGAAAGGTATCTAACCGGGATCAAGCGACACAATTTATAGGCTTCCATACAGAAAAGGTGACAAAATAACTTACATAGTACGACTCTTGTCTGTCCGTCTCTTGCAACTTTGTATGACATTTGAGACACCGCCCATCAGCTCGGCGTAATTCTGTCGCCGAACTCGCCGAATCGTAGCTGTATATGGCGACTCGTTTCTTAGAATCGAATGTTTTGATAAGTAATTATGAACGTTTTGTTAAGTAATTATACTAATTATGAAAAATATATAAAATGTAACTTTTGCATTAGAAAATGTAACTTTTCAAGAAAAGAAATGTAACTTTCGTCCCAACGGCCCTGGCAACACTGCTCACAAGTCATTCAGTCATTTATGCATATGTAAAAGATAAACAGCTAATCGTTTTTGTCAGTTTAAAATGGAAATATTGTACCTGAAAGATAGGTCTGACGCGTGTTTTTGCACACTCCGTGGAAAACGTGTTTTTTTTTCAATAACCGTTTATAGAAACAAAAGTATAGCAACTATGGTCCAGAATAATAGTATATATACAAAACAGAAGTTTACTTTAACAATATAATTACGTAAACAGAGATATGGCGTTTGAAAAAACCTTACTTTTGCTAAAATACCATCTTTTCGTTCGTACCCTCTTAAGGGTCGACACGTTTCCTATTATTTTTTATGCGATTTATAGAATCCACAATTGACGATCGGAATACAAACGTGCTTTTATGTTATTTATGAAGGACAGTAAAACTTAATTTCTCCCTAAAATGCCGAAGATAAAAATGTAAATAACCGTTATATGTATAGAATATACAGCGTGTAAAAAAAATGGCGAGTCCATTTAAAATTCTATTTTATTAACTGAACTCCCCATATTTTTTTGATGTTATACCTATCCAGTCAGCCTAGGGCTATAGTAACTTGGTTTAAGTTAGATTTAGTATGTTCTTTTTAAGTCATTTTTGTCCTATTTATATTAGGAGAACCAACAGCAGTACAAACAATGTAACAACATGCGTATTAACAGCAGAGCCAATTACAGGATCTCACAGATAGCGCTAGAGTGTATATACTGAACTAAAGTGCGCAGTCGTACACAATTACAAACGTTATTGGAACAAGAATGTTAAAATAGAAAAAAGAAAAAGACAAGCAATCCAAGCCCACTCTAAACTAATGTTTAACTTGAATAAATTAAATTGTAATTATTGCCTAATAAAATAAAGTCTATAACAACAATGACAAAAAAACATATCACCAATATTTTTTTCTTCCAACCTAGCTGTAGATAACAATCTTTAAGACATTGCTAACAGATGTGCAACATTTTTGCCCGATTGTGAAGGAAGGGACCGCTCTGGTTATTTATTGAAGTTTTGTTTGTCGTTTTAAGTTACTGCTACAACCCTGCGCCGGCGCCGTCCGCCCCGCCAGAGATACTGTGTGCGGAAATACCTGTGTAACTAGAAGGATGCTTACAATGAACGCCTTCCTTTCTGAATGCTAAAGGAAGTTTAATAAAGTAATCGTAAGTAATTCATTAAAAATGAATCTTAGTTATATACACATCTGTTAAGAGAAATTACTAGAGGAAGTATCTAATTTATTATCAAAACAGCAAATTACATAATATAGTAAAGGAATTAAATACATTCAGGAATTTATTAATAAACAATCACAAAACAAAACCAAATATATGTTCGTATCGAATACTTTACCCGATGTGTACAACTCCTTTTACTAACAGCGTATCTGTTCAAAGCGTGAAGACCGATTCGCGACCGTAAACGCATGCGCGTAAGGTGTAGTTTCGTCAAAACGCGGTCAATTAGGATAATTCGGTCAAACGAGCCAAAGCGGACAGAGCAGCCAACAGTACCAGTTCGGCTGGCGCGGCTAATGCACCTATCGCTGCTAAGCGCGTCAGTTATGATAATTCACGATATAAAAGGAGCGGACGTATCGAGGCGAGGTTTCATTCTTGTTCAGACTGTCAGTGACTCTGGTTACTAAACTAAATTATTATCGGTGGGTTTTTTGTCGTTATTCTGTTGGGATTTTGCCGTTATAAGAGAGCATTCTCCATAGCGGGGAAATCCTTTCATACTTTTATTTTCTCATTATTATTTGGGGTTTGAGATTTCAGTTATTTATTTTAAAGACCCAGATCACTGTCTAGGCATACAGTAAGCTTAACGAAATACGCTTAACCATGCGGTGTTAACCAAGCTTATTTCGGAGTAAATTAGTTTACCAAATTGTATGGAGGATTTGGCGTCCTTTTATATCAAAATGGGACGAACATTACTCCTAGCGATTCTCAATGTCCAGCTGGCAACGTAATCATGGCCTATCTGCTTCTTCTTCAGACCTGGCACAGAGGGTGATCCTCGCTTGATGAAATTGTCCAGTATTTGAGTTTCGGTCTTGTTAAATATATTTATATATTATCTTATATGTTAGGGCGTTTCATATCACAGATCCCTTTAGACTTCGGTCAGTTGTGATATGGAGCAATACACGGGCTTTAGGTTGCAATTATCAGATTAGCCTCCTGAACTTTATATTAGGGAAACGCTTAGAGTAGCTAAATTAGGGCCCTCACTACATTACACTCACATATAAATACCTCTCGGCTGAGGTTTGCATACACTAGAGTAGGGATTATTTCTATTTGGGGATGCATTTAGATTAGGATTAGAGTTTTACATAATACTTGGATTTTAGGGAAAGGGTTTAGGATTTAGGGGTTTTATTAGGTATTTACGTTTAAATAGGTATTTTGATGGTTTTGCTAGGTAACAAATACGCGATCTTTAAATGGTTCAGTATTTCCTTTTATGATTAGGATAGCAGAATTGGCTCAGAAAGATGGGCTAGTTCTGAATGTGGCAAGGCGGAGCAGTCACACGGTTTTATCTTATAATTTCATGAGTGAAGGAATACTCATTGTTTATATTTCATTGGTTCATGATTATGATAGCAATGAAGTACCGTATTTCGCATATCATAGATATTCATGTATGGCTAGGTAGTATGGGGATGTGAATAGGTTAGAAGGGTTGAGTAGTTAGAGATGATCTTCAATCATCTAAGGCTTATTAATGAGTTTACCTCATTAGTATGTCTAGTTCTGGTGCAGGTTACGACCATTCCCCATCTTGGCGAGTCAGTGGCACTGTATGGAAATAATATAATAAAATACCATACAAATCAAAGTTATTCTTTAGCTTTAGCTTAATACTGGGTTACTTCAGTACGTAGGATTACATTCTCTACTATGGGAATATTGATGAATAATTTTGATATAAGTAAGAAAGACGGATGTCCTGGGAAACTTGCCTCCTATAGCGTCCATAGCTGCTGATTTCGTAAAGAGGTCCTTTAGTCCTTGTAGGGGTTAAATCACCAAATAAATATTATTTTTTATATGGTTAGGGAACAAAGGGTTTCTATTTACATTAGGAAAACTTATTGTGATGTTTGGGGAAAATAGTAGAAATTGTAGGAAAGGTTGCGATTGGTAGGAAAATTGGTAGGTTCGGTAGAAATATTAATAGACTTTGTTGGGTTTAGGCTAGTTAGTGAAGAGTCCAGATCAGATTTGTTTCACATTAAAGAACTAAGGTTATTTCGGTACATAACGTAGGTTTAATACTAGACGATCACTTGGCCAAATTAATATAATGTTTTACATTTAATTATTTATTTGATGGGCTTTGAGACATGTTTGGGGTAGGAGCGAGGTAGTTAGAGAGAGGGGTAGGGGTGAAAGGGGGGGAGTTACATTTTGGTGGCCGTGACCTGGGATTGGAGCCCTAGGCCTTCGTCCAGGTGTAACATGTCTCGGAACAGGTTATCGTTGCCTTTGGCAACATTTTGCTGTCGTGAGAACGGAGTGTGAACAAATTCTGACTTGGACCCTTGAATTAGAAATTGTACACGTAAAATATTTAAGTTTATTATATCTCAACAATCGGTTACACACAGAATCAAAACAACAATAGTATACAGGTAGAGGTAGACGACAGCCGGTCTTATTGTTAAAGAGTTTATTATTGCAAGTAGGTAAAGAAACAAGTAATGTAAGTAGAGTATGTTCGAGTTCTCTGGAGTAGGGGGCGTCCATAGGCTGCGGTGGTCGCTTGTCTCGGGCGCGACATTTCTATTTGTCGCCGACGTAGTGTAGGATGTGTTAGATAAACTTTTATTATGAACTGCATCTGAAACAAAAAAATATATCAGCATTAATGACAGGTTTACAGGTTTAGTTTCATATTAAACAACAATAAATATTGGTGAACGGCTTTATGCGGTTTTACTTGGTCGCAAACTGGGTAATTCTTGTACTATGGATGCAAAGCGGCAATATATATACACATAAAGATAAAACGCATACTTAAATACATAGAAAGCATCCATGACTCGGGAATAGGTGTTCGTGTTTCACGCAAATTGATGCTTTGACCGGGATTCGAACCCGGGACTTCCAGCTTTGTGGGCGGGGTTCGCTGACAACTAGGCTGAAGTGATAATCAATAATAGATATTGTAAGAGTTTAAGGATTCAGGGGGCGTTAGTTACAATGATCATCATCATTATCATTATAAAAGATCTAGAACTTCATGACTCGGTGCAAGTGATAGGGGGCGTTAGTTATAGCTTATCAAGCCATTTGCTTATAGCCACTATTGGATTCTGTCATCATCATCAATATCTTAGTTATACCAGTGCACTTGCATATTGAGAGATTGCCGGGGTTCCTTGTCTGATCGTATGATTTGTTGTAGGCACTGATTTTATGTTTTCAAAGTTATATGGATATCATTTTTATAAAATATGTTAGCACTACATACAGTATGAACAAATAATTACCTTGAAAGTACTGCAGTAGTAGAAAATGAGAAGTTTGTCATCACTTAGCAAGTCACTGTTGATCGTTCAAAACTGAAAATAATAAAGTACAGAAATTAGCATTAAATGAGGATAATATTAATACATGTAAATTAAGAGCTTGTAAAAAATATTTTGGACACTGGGAGTCATTGAAATAGTATTTGAGATTTTTTGGAAGAATCTTTGGTCTGCTGAGAACACGGTGAAACTTGAAATTTTAATTTGACTGGGTATATTATCAAATTTATTTATAGTCTATAGATTGTTTATTTACATGTACTTACATTTGGAGTTATCCATGTATTGTGATAGTTGAAGAAGTAATCAATATTTTTTTAGTTAGCGGGACGGACCAAACTTTCTCTAAGGATGACTTTGTTGTTTTCAGCTCATCAAATTGTCGGCTTAATAAATAGATCATTGCTAGATTGTAGGTTTCACCATTATGAAACTGAAAACCAGAAAAAAAAGGTGATATAGAAAAATATTGTATTGGAGATTTGAACATGTTTTTATTCTGAACAATGGAGTAGTCAAAATTCTTTCATAGTATTTTCTACTATTATTACAGTATGTAATTTTAGCAACAACTAGTCATAATCTGGAGATGAGATAGGAAGTAGGTTAGCGAAAATTCTATCATGATCAGGTCTCATACAGACAGACAAGGGAAAATATATGTCGGGATTTCATTATCAATATCATCAAACATGGTTATTTTTAGATAGACTTTTAACCCAAAATAAAAGCACACTAAATAGCACAAGCAAAAGGCTGTTTCACAACATTTTCAACCTGTTTACTATTACCTAGATAGGAATTGTTCGGCAAAGTGCGTGGACGATTTTAATGAATAGGAGAAGTAGTAAAAAGAAAAAGTAACTTACCAGCCATCCAATCGGTTTTAAATTTCATCAAAATCTCTGTACTTTAATTTAAACACAGTAGCACCATGGTCTTTGTTTGAAAACAAACACGATGTAGCTTTCTTCCATTATATCATGTGGCTTAATGAAAAAACGCATGGTAATTTTCTTAAGCTTAGACACAGGTTTTCGTAGTTAAAACTATTATAAACACGAAGAATAAATATTTTTTCTGTATCAATTCAACAATAACAAAGGAACGGCAGACATGTTTTTATTTTGTTTCTATGACGTTTGGTAGAAAACTGTACTAGTGTTGTCATTGCAAATAGGGAATGAAAAATAGGCTATGGACGGTTTTAACTAAATTAATTAATTACGAATTATTGTTTAGTTTAGGTAGACATTCAAAATTATGTTGAATAAACAAATAGGTAAATCATTAAATAAAAACGAGTAGTTACGTAAACATTGGTTCGATTATCTCGCGTAAAAGTTACTCCACTCAACAACAGGTGTCGCGGTAGTTATATATACGTTTATGATAACAGTTATTCTATTTGATAACAGATGTCGCAACAATTGAGATCAAGAATTTCAAACAGAAAATATGTAGATTGCATTAAAAGGGGAGGAGTACATCGGAGCAAGATGAAGACAAAATATGTCTTTTCCTACACTCTCTGCCATTATCCCATTCAACAACAAATATCAATGACGCAGTAATGAATTCAAGAATCACTGTAGAATGTTCTAGAAAAATGGTTAGTTTATGGTTGGATATCGCTCACTCTCTTGCTGATATTACTATTCAACGACAGATGGCGATAGCGAAGTAGAGAATTTAAGAGAAATCGTGTGTCGATAGGTGGCATTACTAGGCTCAAAATAGCAATAATGGGTTGAATATCATAAAAATTTGAAATTGAAAATTAATACCAGACATTAAAATATTATACTGTAGAGGTTGTCCGAAATAAATTAATTATCTTATAAAATAATTTCTAATATTTACTATATATTGTTGGGAAGTATGATTTAGTGTCTCGAGTAATTAAATACACGTATAGTAAATGCAGTATTGCAGGATCATCTGGAAGAGGCTTAAAGGAATTAGTATATAAAAGGATACAATTTCTGAACGCAACCTATGGAATTTCGTTGGAAGTTTGACATTTGTTCTAGTTAGAGAAGTTGCGTAGAAAGTTTTTCACAAGAAAAAAATACCATAAAAACTTAGTTTAGATACGGAAAAATGGAATTTATGCTTTTATTTGGAATGAGGACAGTTAATTATTGATGTGGTATGTTTTCCAAGCAAAATAGTGATGAAACTTAACGTAGAAATGAAGCGCGAGTATACAACAAAGGCAGTGTTTTGTTATATTGAATAAATAATAAATTTATCAGTTAATCGTAGAAATATTTGCCATACATAGTATCTAGAAATAAAGTTGTTACAAGTAAACGAGTAAGAATTCAAGGTAGAAAGTGATTTAAGTCCAGAGAACAGAGAGGTACAAATCTTGCAGTTACTTAGTGGTTGTGGGTTGTGATATTAATGTAATTAATGATTTCTACCGGATTTATCATATAATAAAACGGGGTGAGTGTTTGTACTAAAATAATATGTGATATTTTTGTAAATAATTCTTTACTAATTCAGTGTAATTAAAAGATTTGTAGATGTCATTCATAGAAGATTGGTCATGTCATGGAGTACCTAAGGAAAAAGCATTTAATTAATCCTCGGGTTTGTTTATTATTGAAATATAAAAGGGTAATTGTTATTTAAAAGCGATATTGAAGTTCACATTTTAGAAATAGAGAGGCAGACAGAAATTTAGAAGCGGTGAAAATCATAAGACGGGTGATAGTGTTCGGAGATGAGTATATTTTGTTTGTGCAATTTATGCTTGGACTACATTCAGCTACATTAACATAAATTAACAAAAGTAAAATAATAATTAATAGTAAATACTTTTAAAAATAAATATGTATTTATTGATGAGGGATCGTTCACTCATTGGTTTCTTCGGCATGAAGAAATAATTAAATTCTGTTATTACATTTATTCAGTATATTTATGTTACATTATAGTTACAAATAGAATAGAACAATTTATATATTCTTTGTATATAAAGCATTTCATGGGTTAGTTTTTGAAAAATGATTATAAATTATTTCTTTGAGTAAAATTTATTTAGAAAATAGCTGATATTTGTTACATTTTGCAATTATTGTAGGCAGAGAAAGAAATTGATTCTGATATGATAGGAGAAATCTAAATAAAGTAAATCTCAGGTTTTGTCGCCTGTAATAAATATGTGTATATAATTATAGAAATGCAGTTTATTGCAATAGTTGACATTCATTGTTGACAGAAAGGGTAAATATTGGTAGTAATTTTATAAATCAAAATGGTTTATTGGATTAATTTTAACAGTGATAATCTATATTCACTAAGGATTACAGATCAGGACATTGGCTACCTGTAGTAATCGTGCGAATGGGAGAATGAGGATGGATCAATGTTGATTGAGTGGGACAGTTACTGAGATATGATGAATGTTTAGTGATGTATGAAACCAGGGGGGGAGGGGTTTTCTTTTGTGAAAATGGATTGTTGCAGGTAGACAAGTGTTGGATTGTAATCAACTTGGAATTGTCAGTTTTTGTGGGGACCTGAACACACAACTAGTCTAACAAAATCTTATCAGTAGGCTAAAATCGTAATACGATTCGACCCATTTATATATAAGGGTAGTTTTTGTAGACTAGTTACTATACAGAAGCTAAGGCTAAAATCTTGGGTGTATACACACCACATCTTGAAGAGGATCATTCGAGGACAAAATTATCGGAGTGTGATGGAGGGTGGTAAATAAGAATGATTTGTCAAAGTGCAATCATTTCTGAAGATTATATAACATTTTCTATTTTTTTTCTTTTATGTATATATATGGTTTTATAATTATATTTTTGGTAAAAGTGCAATTTTATGAATCTGGTAGAATGACAATATATTTATTGATATCAAAGTAAGACTGATTTACTGCGCTAGTGATGAAGTGTTCATACTTAGTGGTACATTATTATTATAATAATTGCTTTGAAAGGATATTTCATAAGGGGAAACGGGTTGGGATTCATTAATGGTATTGTTGGTTATGGATATTGTTATCCATTATGGTTAATCGCATTTTGAGTTTTAATGTTCTGTCAGCCATTTAACTGACAAATGGGAAAGTCGGAGCATTGAGGTGACGAATGTTGATTGACTAAGTTCATAAATGAACATTTCATAAATTGGTGTTCAAATTAGTCTGAAATCGAATATCTGATTCAAGTATGTGACACGCACCAAGAAAGCTTGATTGAAAATGGTAATGAAGTATCGAAATTTGGTTCGAGTTCTGATTAATGACGAATGAACATCTTAGTACTTACATAAAGGACTTTTCTATTAGCGTGGGGAGTTTTTGGGGTATCATGCGTCCGGGCAATGTGGACATGGATCGATAGATGCCCGGCCAGATCTAGACATCCAACATGATACTACAAACTCGGATTATTAGAATCTATCAGCCTCACAACCTGGTACTTTGCGCAAACGGAAAAGTTTTGGGGAAAAGATTGTCATGAAACATTATTGGAATTCAGAGGACTGGATCTCATACTGAGTCACTAACAATCAATGAGTATTGGTTTAAACACACATACACGTTTAAGATATGGGAATGGGGAGACGGGAAGGGGAGTATAGGTTCACTGACAAATCTAAGGTATGTTATATAACATAATAGTAGTTCGAGGATTCTTCATGAATGGCTCATTAGCAATTACATGGCAAATCCTCGAGGGGGCGAATGTAACTAGAAGGATGCTTACAATGAACGCCTTCCTTTCTGAATGCTAAAGGAAGTTTAATAAAGTAATCGTAAGTAATTCATTAAAAATGAATCTTAGTTATATACACATCTGTTAAGAGAAATTACTAGAGGAAGTATCTAATTTATTATCAAAACAGCAAATTACATAATATAGTAAAGGAATTAAATACATTCAGGAATTTATTAATAAACAATCACAAAACAAAACCAAATATATGTTCGTATCGAATACTTTACCCGATGTGTACAACTCCTTTTACTAACAGCGTATCTGTTCAAAGCGTGAAGACCGATTCGCGACCGTAAACGCATGCGCGTAAGGTGTAGTTTCGTCAAAACGCGGTCAATTAGGATAATTCGGTCAAACGAGCCAAAGCGGACAGAGCAGCCAACAGTACCAGTTCGGCTGGCGCGGCTAATGCACCTATCGCTGCTAAGCGCGTCAGTTATGATAATTCACGATATAAAAGGAGCGGACGTATCGAGGCGAGGTTTCATTCTTGTTCAGACTGTCAGTGACTCTGGTTACTAAACTAAATTATTATCGGTGGGTTTTTTGTCGTTATTCTGTTGGGATTTTGCCGTTATAAGAGAGCATTCTCCATAGCGGGGAAATCCTTTCATACTTTTATTTTCTCATTATTATTTGGGGTTTGAGATTTCAGTTATTTATTTTAAAGACCCAGATCACTGTCTAGGCATACAGTAAGCTTAACGAAATACGCTTAACCATGCGGTGTTAACCAAGCTTATTTCGGAGTAAATTAGTTTACCAAATTGTATGGAGGATTTGGCGTCCTTTTATATCAAAATGGGACGAACATTACTCCTAGCGATTCTCAATGTCCAGCTGGCAACGTAATCATGGCCTATCTGCTTCTTCTTCAGACCTGGCACAGAGGGTGATCCTCGCTTGATGAAATTGTCCAGTATTTGAGTTTCGGTCTTGTTAAATATATTTATATATTATCTTATATGTTAGGGCGTTTCATATCACAGATCCCTTTAGACTTCGGTCAGTTGTGATATGGAGCAATACACGGGCTTTAGGTTGCAATTATCAGATTAGCCTCCTGAACTTTATATTAGGGAAACGCTTAGAGTAGCTAAATTAGGGCCCTCACTACATTACACTCACATATAAATACCTCTCGGCTGAGGTTTGCATACACTAGAGTAGGGATTATTTCTATTTGGGGATGCATTTAGATTAGGATTAGAGTTTTACATAATACTTGGATTTTAGGGAAAGGGTTTAGGATTTAGGGGTTTTATTAGGTATTTACGTTTAAATAGGTATTTTGATGGTTTTGCTAGGTAACAAATACGCGATCTTTAAATGGTTCAGTATTTCCTTTTATGATTAGGATAGCAGAATTGGCTCAGAAAGATGGGCTAGTTCTGAATGTGGCAAGGCGGAGCAGTCACACGGTTTTATCTTATAATTTCATGAGTGAAGGAATACTCATTGTTTATATTTCATTGGTTCATGATTATGATAGCAATGAAGTACCGTATTTCGCATATCATAGATATTCATGTATGGCTAGGTAGTATGGGGATGTGAATAGGTTAGAAGGGTTGAGTAGTTAGAGATGATCTTCAATCATCTAAGGCTTATTAATGAGTTTACCTCATTAGTATGTCTAGTTCTGGTGCAGGTTACGACCATTCCCCATCTTGGCGAGTCAGTGGCACTGTATGGAAATAATATAATAAAATACCATACAAATCAAAGTTATTCTTTAGCTTTAGCTTAATACTGGGTTACTTCAGTACGTAGGATTACATTCTCTACTATGGGAATATTGATGAATAATTTTGATATAAGTAAGAAAGACGGATGTCCTGGGAAACTTGCCTCCTATAGCGTCCATAGCTGCTGATTTCGTAAAGAGGTCCTTTAGTCCTTGTAGGGGTTAAATCACCAAATAAATATTATTTTTTATATGGTTAGGGAACAAAGGGTTTCTATTTACATTAGGAAAACTTATTGTGATGTTTGGGGAAAATAGTAGAAATTGTAGGAAAGGTTGCGATTGGTAGGAAAATTGGTAGGTTCGGTAGAAATATTAATAGACTTTGTTGGGTTTAGGCTAGTTAGTGAAGAGTCCAGATCAGATTTGTTTCACATTAAAGAACTAAGGTTATTTCGGTACATAACGTAGGTTTAATACTAGACGATCACTTGGCCAAATTAATATAATGTTTTACATTTAATTATTTATTTGATGGGCTTTGAGACATGTTTGGGGTAGGAGCGGGGTAGTTAGAGAGAGGGGTAGGGGTGAAAGGGGGGGAGTTACACCTGCTCTTGGACAAAGGTAAAAATATGTACCTACAGACTTTTAGAAATGTAGTCTAAGTAGATACTAGAGATGCGCCGAATATGGGTTTGACCGAATACGAACATTCGACCGAATATTAGGTCCAGCTGTTGCCGAACCGAATATTCGGCCGAATTATTCGGTTCAACGTAATTCCTTCATATATTGTTGTACAACAGACTAATTGAATGGTAAAATTTTTGTTCATTATCAAAACGAAATATTGACAAAAAATAAGTTAAATCACTGTTAATAATGGGTCAAGTATTAATTTCACGAGCCAGTAATTATAATACACTCTTGTAGCTTGTAAAAAAACCCTCTCAAAAAATTGTTCAGTAAATATTCGGCAGCTGAACCGAATATTTAATTGGGCCGAATACCGAACGTTCAAAAACATGCCGAATACCGAATAATAACCGAATTCTCGGTGCATCCTTAGTAGATACATAATAATAATAATACTTTTTTTTATACAACGCCGGTGGCAAACAAGCTTACGGTCCACCTGATGGTAAGCGGGCACCGCAGCCTATAGACGCCCGCAACTCCGAAGGAGTCACGTACGCGTTGCCGACCCTTTATGAAATTTGAAAATTCACTGTGTTGACAGCAGAAGGGACAAATTTAGGTCCCTCGCTCTCAACACAGTGCATCCTCGGGAGCTCTGGCAACCTTGCTCACCTCCAGGAACACAACACTACATACGTGTGCATACGTGTATAGTAAATAATGTTATTATGGCTGTAGTCTTCTGCAAGGTGGAGGTAATTCCCCAGTTGGGCTGCTCCAAATTCGAGCAAGATGACATTTTGCTGTGCCCTACCTCTCTAGAATACTTTATTGAACATAATAACACGCATGTAAAAACAGTTAGTTCGTAAGTAGCTGTTTTAGTATAAACTGTGTCGGAGCTATAATTTACGCCCACCTCGGGACATAAGTGGATTATGTTCTAAACTTAAAGTTTTTTTTATGAGTAACATTATAACTAAACATAAGTATACTTAATCACTATATTTATGTTAGTTTTTAAGGAATAGGTTAAGGCAGGGTAGAGGGGTAGGTAGTTAGGTTTATTTATTAGATGATAGTAATATACATACATCTCTTAATTATCAAGATATAATTTAACAGATATTATTTAGCTACCATTAACAAGTGTAACATAAAATGGTAGTAGGTACTAAAGGTACTCGAACATCTGACTATCTACGTATACGCTTACATACAATAAATATTTCTAATTTATTACTAATGCCTTGACCCCCGCTCCGGGTCATTCTTGATGCAAAGGTTGTCCATTGCAGTCCAACGCGGCAACGCTGCAAGCGTTTTGGGCACCTTTGCACCAGGAATGACTCGGGGTGGGTTATTAGATTAGAATAGGTTAAGTTTCGTTTTTAATTATTTGTTGTATTTATATTTGATTTATTTGTGATTAAAAATTTTAAATACCAAAAATTTAAAATACGTTTGTAAGAACTGCTATTCAGTAAATTGTAAGGAATATTTTCCCTTGAATGTTATCATTTATTACTAATTACTAATTTACACTTTTATATTTTTTTAAAGTGTGGCAAAGCAAGAACATGGGATACAAACGAAACAGGCTGAATCCTCAGGGAAACAGAATCTCAGCATTAATAACGGGGCTCAGCGGAATAATGACATAAGTCTGGTAAGAATGGTATGAGAGAAAAATAATATATATTTTGTACCCGTCGTCTACCGGACCCTGGGATCCCAGGGATCATAACAAAATACAATACAATGCAATACAAATACTCTTTAAAGCACACCTCACATAATAAAATAGCACATAAAAAACAAAAAAACATAGATACAGGGAGACAGAGGCAGAACAACAGGCGGTCTTATCACTAACGAGCGATCTCTTCCAGACAACCTTTGGGTAGTGGAGAAATGAAATATAAAGCTGAAAAGTAGGTGGTGCATAAACTATTACAATGAGAAAAAAAAAGATTCCAAAACAACTATTCAATATAAATACACATACTTAAATAATAATGCTATTGTTTATTTTTTTTCCGGGAGACGACGGCTTAAGCCAAGATACGTGAATTATTTGGACACAATAATGTTGATAAGGCTCAGTAAAATATCTGATAGCTATTAATAACTAGTAGCTCTGTGAGCTGTGTAGACCTCCCGAGTTTTTTATTTTCTTTGAAATTTTCTTAAAACTGACCCGACAAAAAATGTATATGGTTATCGAACCTGCTCACAGAATTTCACGAGAATCGGTTGAGAAATGCGACTTGTAGTGGAGAACAAACCGAAATTCGCACGCAGGAACTTACAGTCGTCGAAAAAAATTTTTTTTTTAATTTTTAGAAAGTGACTCGACAAATAATCTATCTAATTACCGAATTTCATGAGAATCGGTTGAGAAATGCGCCCTGTAGAGGAGAACAACCGGACATCAGGAAATCCGTACATACGAAAGCATTTTTACCGAAGCTGAAGCGGAGCAGTGTTGCCAGGGCCCTTTGGACGAAAATTACGTTTCGTTTCTTGAAAAGTTACATTTTTGACGCAAAAGTTACATTTTTTATATTTTTCGTAAATGTCATAAATAGTTGCAATAGACGGGCAGACAGAGTCCTACCATGTAGGGTTCTTTGTCACCTATAAATTGTCTCGCTTGGTCCCGGATAGATACAATTGATCTTTCTTTTTAAATAGTTACATTATTCTCAAAAGTTACGAAATTTTTCTTTACAACAGAAGTTACTTACATGTTACGCGAGCCGGTCAAAAGTTACGAAAAATGTAAGAAATGTAACCATCTGGCAACACTGAAGCGGAGACTTCCGTTTCACTCGGTCAATAAATATACTCACGAGCAAAAATAACGGGCAGACAACTCTATGGAAATTCAATACAAAGTATACCCCTTATTTTCTCGTGAGCGTATAAGTGCAGAATTTGCCGAGTTACGAGCGCACGGTGTGCAAGGCCGTCTTTCCCACTGGGCACTAAGGGCACTTGCCCAGGGCCCCGCGATCGATAGGGGCCCTGTTAGGGTCCTACTGGGACTTAAATAAAAGTGGACTGTACTTTCTAATAGGCTGGTTTATTCCGCCTTAATACAATTGGGAACCCGGCCAAACAAAAGAGTAATTTTAAAATAATTTAAAAAGAGAGTCGTCCGTCGCCGGTGGGGTTCGTGAAGCCGAGTGTCGCTCGCGGGTGGCCGCGCCGTCCGCGATGATGACGTCGCGCTGTGTCTGCCGCCCGCGCGTCTCCTCCCGAGCGCATGCTGATGGAAATCTCAACAGGCCCACTACTTACTGCCAGATCACCAAAGGGGCCATCCATAAAGTACGTCACACGAATTTCATGATTTTTTGCCCCCCCCCCGTCCTTGTCACAGGTGGTCACATTTCTGAGATACCCCCCCCTCTAGTGTGACGTCACATGTTTTGCAATTTCACATCGAAAAATTATTAAATTAAAACAGCAGTTCCGAAATAAGTTTTATTACCATTCATATTATTTTTTTTTTTATCAGCGTAAGTTGCACTGTATGTTTCGTATAGTCTACGGTAAAGATTACCTAAACCTATCTTTTTATTCATTTTAAACTTGTTTTTTTTTAAATATGTTTTAACTAAACAATGACGTTGTTCACTCAGCGAAAGTAAATTTTCGAATGTAATAGAAACAATAAAATCACGCGGGGTGCGGTGCGTTTGGCGGCATTAGTCAAAGGGCTCGTGGGCGATCGGCGCTTCTGTCGGCGCGTGTCACTAGAGCGAATGTGAACAAAACAATTTAAACCATATTGTCATAAAGATAGAGTTGGAAATATGTTTTAGTATAATTAATATTGCAAATTACGCGGTTTAATACCTCTAGATTTATAAATTTCGAAATGTGATGTCACGAAACTTAGGACCCCTCCCACCCCTTGTCACACCATGTCACACTTTGTCGACCCCCTCCCCCCCCTTTACGTGTGACGTACTTTATGGATGGCCCCAAACGATAACCAATATTTAGTGATCTGTCAAGGGCATAGGGGCCCCATTACCCTAGTGTGCCCAGTTGGTTAAAGTCGGCCTTGACGATGTATATTGTGTTTCAGACGGAGCGGACGCGCTGCCCAAACGCAGGCATCGGCTGCAAGCTGCACTTCAGCGCTGAACAGATGAAGCAGCACCTCAAGGAGTGCCTCTTCAGGGACGTGTCGTGTCCTCTCAATGGCGTCTTCGGCAAATGTTCATGGCAAGGTAATTTCCCCAAACACATCAGCACACATCATCCTGTTGTGGATTCGTTTTTATTATCAGTGACTTAGAGATCATATACATCTCTAACAATATTAAATTAATTTTAATTTTGACGCTCAGAGACCATGTACATCTCTGGGATAATATATTAATTTCACTCCTTGTTTAATCTTGAGACCTTATACATCTCTAACTTAATATTTGTAATAGCTAACTTTGCAAGTTCATCTTCACTGTATGACATTAATTTTGTTATAATTGTTAAACTCGAAATTATTATTCCTTCTTGAACGGTAAATTAATATTTTGACATGAAAAATATATTACTTATTATAGTCAGACTTTCTTAAATTGTTAATTAATATTTTGACATGTAAAAGTGCCCTTGTGGCCTATTTGCAGAATAAATGTTTGTATTTGTATTTGCATCATCCAAGCTTTACAGTTGCATCATGAAGGTAGACCGGGAACCGCTACCGCTACCTAATCCCAAGATTTTTCGTAGGCAAATTTTCTCTAAAGACATCAAAGAATATAATAATATATGTCAGGTAAAATATATAAAAGCTAACTTGTAAATTTTAAATTAAAAGTTAACTAAGTTCAAACAGCTAACCGCCCACATCGCATCTGCTCAGTAGGTTTGCTACGAATGTCTTTTTGGCGGTTGTACACTGTTTTATAGACAACATTTTCAAAGAATTTCGTTTCGCAGAAAATGTTTCTCATATTATCATTTCACAGAATAATCATTATGCCGAACACTTACTTTGTAGAAACTCAAATCAATGATTTTTGATATCAATATTCTTTACTATTTCGAAATTCATATCATAGAATTACAAATGAAATATTATTTTTTCTGATATTATTTAGTTTACGTAAAAATTATTACCAATACAATAGTTATATAGAATTTTGTTTCTCATAAAATGAATCTCATATTATCATTTCATAGAATAATCAATTCGTAAAATAATTAATTTGTAGATAATTTTATAGTAGATTTTTAATACAAAGAAAAGTTAATGTTTCGATATTCATTACGATATAATTACAAATCATTTATTCTTTGACCTTACGTTATTTAGTTAATATAAAACTTATTACGCAGAAAAACATGTTATTGAGTTGCAGTTTCTAAACATTCCAATTCATGCCTTTGCCTTTGACAAAATGCATACCCTCCTATAAAATTACAACACTGCGTTCACAACAACAATGCGGGTAAAAAATCTAGTAACACTGAACTGTTTAATATTCTAACCTACCCGCGTTAGAGTTGATTTTTCCCCAACAGGTTTTCTGGGCTTTTATAAAAAAAATAACCTCGAAGATTAAGACGGGATCGTTTGTCAAAATCTGTCAGTTTTAACTTTTAACTTGATAGACTAATAACTACTATAAGCTGACCTCTCATCTAAGAACAAAGTGTATGGTAAAGATAGCAACCAGAGGTCTATCTTTTAATTACTAGTATCTCAGAAACGGTAAGAGGTAACTCAAAAATAATGCCATTTTTGAGCAATTCACACCCTATGCATGCAAACAACCAAATAAGCATGATTTTTCAGGACGCATAATCTTTCTGGGCTTATATAAAAAAAATAACCTCCCGAGCAAAGCTCCCGTCTTAATCTTCTAAACTATCCGCGTTAGAGTCGATTTTGCCCTAACAGGTCTTTCTGGGCTTTTATTAAAAAAATGACCTGTATGATATATAGATACTATATTTTTCTATGTACACATAGTTATTGTGTTGATGTATTTGAAATACCATGAAAAAAAAACACCGAACAAACAATGTTCGTTAAAACATAATTCTACTGTTTGATAAGTTTCTTAAATAAAGAAACAAAAAATATAAATTCATTGAATTGTGTTTCAGCAAAGATGTTTCTGTATAGTGAATAAGCGGTGATAAAATCATATTCAAAATAAAAATACAAGAACCAAATATTATTTAATATAAGTTTCTGTAAAGCGAAATTCTATGAATATTCTATCTGCGAAACAATGAAATACCAAACGTAATTCTACGGTTTGATAAGTTTGTTAAATAAAAAAATGATATTACAAAATTCATTGAATTGTGTTTTTGTGAAATATGTTTCATTCAAGTAAATAGTCATTGAAACAATAATAGTCAAAATAAAAATACAAGAACCAAATATTATTTGAAACATTTTCTACGAAACAAAATTCTATGAAATTTCTGTCTGCAAAACAAGGGGACACCCTTTTTGGCATTTAAAATTGTTCCAATAAGTAAGTTTCGATTTGGAAAGGAAACTGGAACACGTGTTGTAATCTTTTATCCCTTATTGTGACAAGAGCGAAAAACGTAGGCAATTTCCTTGATTTGTAACTAATATACGTTAAAGTATTCGTCAAATAATAGTCCTCAGATTGCACAAATATGAGCGACAGACGGACCAAGCCAGGCGCGGATACAGGGGGGGGACAACAGGGGCAATTGCCCCACCTGAAGCCTGTGACAGGGGAGGGCAATTGCCTATGTCCTGACGTAGGAAATATGTTCTGACAATAAAAACAGTTATCAAAAGTCAGTTTTATTTTCGGAAAGTTCGAAAGTGCCCCCCCTGAACAAAATCCTGAATCCGCGCCTGGACCAAGCTCAGGTATAGAACCCTTCTAAGCAACAATAACAATATATTTCGCTTTCAGACAAAGTGACGAACATAAGGACTCACTTCGAAGACAATCACCCTGAGAACATCGGTCAAGTCACCCAAGAATATGCCCTGACCAGCCCAAGAACCATTCACTTGGTGGAGCTTAAGCCACTCGCATTTCTCGTGCACCTCAAAGTCGACGAAGAGAATAAGAAAACTTTAGTCACTGTTCAAGCTTACACTACTGAAACCTCCGCTTCAAAGTGGTCTTACGAATTCCTATTCACGGGTCCACGCATGGAGGAAACACTTAAAGGCACTTGCTTCACAGCTGGAGTCTCAGTGGAGAAGAAATTTAAGATGCTGCAGTGTAGAGTACTGCTCATGTCCACGTGTGTAATGGATGGTTTCAAACGTGGCGGATTCAGGTACAAGTATCGTATAATGAGAAAGGAAAACGTTGGTATAACGAAGATCTTACAAGCGAACAGAAAGACAACCAAACAAGGGATAAGCGGAAATGCGACTAAAGAAGAAGGCAGAACTACAAACAAGGAAGCAGCAAATAATACGACCAAGGAGGAAACAAGTAGAAATCGAAGCAAAGTTTGGCAGAATAAAAACAAACAAGTTGCTGCAACATAAAATATGGCGTTGAAACGTCAACGCTTGAATATACTGTTAGAGGTTACTATTTGAATGCATTTTTAGGGTTCCGTACTGAATTATAAAAAAGGAACCCTTATAGTTTCACTTTGTCTGTCTGTCACATCGCTAAATATCTCAAGAACTACTTGTGCTATCGATTTGAAATTTGGAACAGTTATAAAGAAGGGTAACGTAGATGCATAGAAAATGTTCTTTTTTAATATATATTTTTTATTTTGTGTGAAAAATGACAGATAATAGGTGGTTAAAAAATTGAGTCTAGTGAATATGTCAATTGTGGTGTCATATGAAAGGGCTTGAGTTGCACATTCTGAAACATTTTTTTTTATTTTTACGTTGAGTCATTTTCGATTTATGGAGGAAAATGTAAAAAAAAAACGTTCCCCTTTATCTGCGAAGTTTACCAAAGAAAAAATATGAAATTAATACATAACATTGATATTAATGTACATTTTACAGGAAAAGTATAACTATAGCTCTATTTTTTTTAATCATCAAAAAACATTTCTATACAAGTTCGTAATTATACACCTATGCATGTATTTTTGTGTTATAAATTCCTATGCGATTATGCTAAAAGTACCTTCTTTCAAATAAAGAAAAAAAATCGGTTAACGTGATAAAGAATTATCCTTGAATAACCACCATACATACTAAGTTATTCAATCGCTCAAATTTGTAACAAAATTCGCAGATAGATGGCGATGTACCCATGCTGGCGTTACCATGTTGTTGAGATTTTACTGAATGAATAGGGTTAGAATTAATTAAAAGTGTACGGAACCTTCGGTGCGCGAGTCGAACTCGCATTTGAGCGGTTTTTTCAACATTCGCCACTTGAACACCTTTTCACTAGGTTTCTTTATGCTGCAGCTTATTAGTTCTATTCTTAAATCTTGTATGGATCTGACGATGACATTGATATAATGATTATACTATCCTCAAACCAAACTGAGGACTGCGGCAATAAAACCATTAGGCTCGCGTTATCTCTTTCGCATAATTTTTGACGGAGCGGGCCGAGACCCATAGTGTAATCATATTTTAATTTGACACCCGAGACTCTACATCTCTTAGTTATAGGTTAAGTTTATACTATAAAAAGTTATTATAGACCCTGAGACTCTATACATCTCTCTGCAAACGCGTGCCCAGGTTATTCGTCTGATGTATTATTGTTCACTTATTGCTGTGTGCTTTCACTATAGGTACTAACTATGTTTTTGACTTGTAAAAGAGCCCTTGAGTGAGGCCTACTTACAGAATAAATGTTTGATGCAGGTAGTAAACCCGCAACAAGGAACGTCGATAGAATTAAGTGATTAGATAAAATACGTGTCTTAAGTATGAATTTTATATAATTAATGAAAGTGTACATGTAATAATTAATTACCGGGAATATTCAAATGCCAAAATGATCGGAAACGTTAATGAAGAGTTACACGATATATAATTCTAAACCCCTCCTGTGCCTTCTCGTAATTATAAATGAATAAATCCTTTTTTATGCAACTTTGGTCAGAGGGCCTATTGTGAATCGATAACGAAATGTTACCCTCTCATGTGTGACAAAGAGGCATATATTTCGTCAGCGATCGCGGTACGACCCCAGTTTTATTTTTCTATGTAAAATGTGCACTCTGCTAGTTAATAGTATTTTATGCAACAGTTGTATAACAGAGGCCAAAAAAGGCGAGTGGCGTGGGTTACTATGTGAGCCGATGGCGAACATCGTAAATAAAGACGCTACGAGTGTTTTATACAACGTTGCATACAATACTTTATCTACATCCATATATTAAATCCTCTTTCATGTCTTCAGGCACCATTGCGTTGAAAGTGCAAGAGCTAGTTCGTGAGCTCGTTGAAGTTTTTTTGAGCACTAGCCTGTGGGACTACCGCGAACCGAAAACGAACGAAGTTCGAATAGCTCGCTCTCTGTCGCACTTGCTAATTCGTGCGACAGAGAGGGAGATATTCGAACTTCGTTTGTTTTCGGTTCGCGGTAGCCCCTCAGTATCGTAATGGGCGTAGATGGCCATTACGATAGCGTTTTTGATGCTGTTGGACATCTCCGTCTCGGGCCGGCGCGATATTGAGAAGCTGCCTCTGTACTCCGAACTTCGTATCGTGCCGTCCCTTTCACTCTCGTGTTATACACTATATGAGCGAGAGTGACGGCATGATACGAAGTTCGGAGTAGCCCCTCTGGTGCTTACCTACACCTTTTCAGCACACAAAAGAGGATTTACTATATGGGTGTAGGTAGATAAAAAATATAAACTACCTATATTTAATATACCTATTCCCACTGTAGCCGAGCTACAGTCAAAGTCATATATGCTATGTTACATTACCAAAGCGACAAATATATCTGTAGGCTCTTGAGCTTTTGACGTTAAGGCGATGTACGCTTATCGTTGGCACTTAGTCCGGAAAGGCTCAGAAACACCGGCATACGGACCAGAGCCAAATATACCCCTGCCACAAAATACATACATAATGAACTACATCGGTACCTCAAACACCTACATCAAAGACATTGGGAAGAGATAGACACGTGTAGGCAGACCTTAAGAGTATAAATATTTCTAAAGAGATCCTATACGCGGGCCTCCAAGAGTGACGGAAAAGGTCTTATGCAGATAAATTGAGAATTGGTTTAAAATGGCTGCCCGTTTACCATAAATTATTTCCTTAACTTGGGCGGGTAATCGCTTGTGTGACGTATTTGGGCACAACTGGCATATAAAATAAGTTGTGCTCTACAAAAAAAGTGAAACTGTGACAGGGACAACAAATGAAATGTAACTCTCTGTCGCTCTTATACAAAAATGTATATGACTGTCTCGCTCGGTTGTGGTATTATTATTTGCGTGTCGCGTCTGGTAAGTCTGTGTTTGTTCATATATAAATAAAATAAAATAAAATAAAAAAAATAAATACGCAATAAATACGAAGCGATTTTTTTGCCACATATCCAGTGTTGCCAGATCTACTGGTTTTCCAGTAGATCTACTGGTTTTGGGGTATGTCTACTGGTCTACTGGTTTTGCAAGAGAATCTACTGGATTTTACGAGTTGCATTCTGGTTTTAAAACTTTTTATTACGTACATGCATTTGCGCATGGATAATGACGTATATTTACCAAGCAAGTGTTAAAGCGCTTATTACACCATCCTGAATTCAGAATCCTGACTGAGCTAGGAAGCAGATTCAGGAACGTGTAATCGCATTCAGGAAGCAAGGATCCTAAAAGCTTCCTTGCTATCCCCTCCCTCGCGTCCTAGTTAGGACGGCTGATTCAGGATAGTGTAATAACTGCTTAAGGCGGGTTTAAATGACATCGACAAACGTCATTTATCAAAAAATTAGGCTATCTTCCTATTATTCGATATTTATCGGTGTCAGAACCGACGACAAATGTATGGGAATTTGACCGATATCGTACATGTAACCGATAGCGTTCTTTATAATTTTGTCGGATCCTACGCCGATATTGTATCGGATAGTGAGAGCTTCGCCCTTACGAAGTTTTTTAGTTCCAATTCTATTCAAGTATCTGTGGGCTCTTTGTTTTTTTGTTTACTTAAGCGCTTATTACACCATCCTGAATTCAGAATCCTGCCTGAGCTAGGAAGCAGATTCAGGAACGTGTAATCGCATTCAGGAAGCAAGGATCCTAAAAGCTTCCTTCCTATCCCCTCCCTCGCGTCCTAGTTAGGACGGCTGATTCAGGATAGTGTAATAACTGCTTTAAGCGCTTATTACACCATCCTGAATTCAGAATCCTGACTGAGCTAGGAAGCAGATTCAGGAACGTGTAATCGCATTCAGGAAGCAAGGATCCTAAAAGCTTCCTTCCTATCCCCTCCCTCGCGTCCTAGTTAGGACGGCTGATTCAGGATAGTGTAATAACTGCTTTAAGCGCTTATTACACCATCCTGAATTCAGAATCCTGACTGAGCTAGGAAGCAGATTCAGGAACGTGTAATCGCATTCAGGAAGCAAGGATCCTAAAAGCTTCCTTCCTATCCCCTCCCTCGCGTCCTAGTTAGGACGGCTGATTCAGGATAGTGTAATAACTGCTTTAAGCGCTTATTACACCATCCTGAATTCAGAATCCTGACTGAGCTAGGAAGCAGATTCAGGAACGTGTAATCGCATTCAGGAAGCAAGGATTCTAAAAGCTTCCTTCCTATCCCCTCCCTCGCGTCCTAGTTAGGACGGCTGATTCAGGATAGTGTAATAACTGCTTTAAGCGCTTATTACACCATCCTGAATTCAGAATCCTGACTGAGCTAGGAAGCAGATTCAGGAACGTGTAATCGCATTCAGGAAGCAAGGATCCTAAAAGCTTCCTTCCTATCCCCTCCCTCGCGTCCTAGTTAGGACGGCTGATTCAGGATAGTGTAATAACTGCTTTAAGCGCTTATTACACCATCCTGAATTCAGAATCCTGACTGAGCTAGGAAGCAGATTCAGGAACGTGTAATCGCATTCAGGAAGCAAGGATCCTAAAAGCTTCCTTCCTATCCCCTCCCTCGCGTCCTAGTTAGGACGGCTGATTCAGGATAGTGTAATAACTGCTTTAAGCGCTTATTACACCATCCTGAATTCAGAATCCTGACTGAGCTAGGAAGCAGATTCAGGAACGTGTAATCGCATTCAGGAAGCAAGGATTCTAAAAGCTTCCTTCCTATCCCCTCCCTCGCGTCCTAGTTAGGACGGCTGATTCAGGATAGTGTAATAACTGCTTTAAGCGCTTATTACACCATCCTGAATTCAGAATCCTGACTGAGCTAGGAAGCAGATTCAGGAACGTGTAATCGCATTCAGGAAGCAAGGATCCTAAAAGCTTCCTTCCTATCCCCTCCCTCGCGTCCTAGTTAGGACGGCTGATTCAGGATAGTGTAATAACTGCTTTAAGCGCTTATTACACCATCCTGAATTCAGAATCCTGACTGAGCTAGGAAGCAGATTCAGGAACGTGTAATCGCATTCAGGAAGCAAGGATCCTAAAAGCTTCCTTCCTATCCCCTCCCTCGCGTCCTAGTTAGGACGGCTGATTCAGGATAGTGTAATAACTGCTTTAAGCGCTTATTACACCATCCTGAATTCAGAATCCTGACTGAGCTAGGAAGCAGATTCAGGAACGTGTAATCGCATTCAGGAAGCAAGGATCCTAAAAGCTTCCTTACTATCCCCTCCCTCGCGTCCTAGTTAGGACGGCTGATTCAGGATGGTGTAATAAGCGCTTTACTTAGACGTGCGGCACGTCACGTGCCTGAAGTTTTCTAACTTTGAAAAGAGTGGTAAAAATTTTTGAGGTAACGCGTAAATTCTTGTGATTCCAAACATCGAACCAGGTTGGTTACATCAGGTAAAAAGAAAAAAAAGGAAAATTAGGATGTAACTAAAACGAAAGAAAATTTGTGATTTGACAATATCAGGAAGTAAAAAGAAAGAAAACTTGTGATTTGGTAAGTTCTGGGGCATACATTTTTTCTACTGGTTTTTAGCCTCATGTCTCCTGCTTTTTTCCGATTCGGTCTGGCAACACTGCACATATCTCTACTCTCGCCCTACTCTTGTTCCAATGAAAAAGGAATCATATGGAAGCGACATACCTACAGTAAAAGTGTGGCCGACGCCATATTGCGATAGAAACAAAGATGGCGGTCTCTAGTGCTGAGAAGACAAGTTTTTATATATATAATGATATCGATAAACCAAAAGAAAAGTAACTTTTTATCACATACTACTAAACGTATACGTTGTTAAGGCCGTTGTCTCCCAGCGAAAAAAATAAACATAGCATTCTTTTGTAATGAGTCCTTGGATCCCAGGGACGACGGGAGAATACATATTGTCGTCGTCGACGACAAAGATATCGAGACATTTGGCTTATCGTAGCAGAATAATTATATAAGTATACTCATAGGAAGATTATTCTTTATATTTTTAATAAAACAACAATCATACAAAATCATAGTTTTCTTAGCTACTATTTTCATTTCCATCGGGAAGGGACTTTTCTCAAAAATGGCCCGCAAAGTGAACGTTACTTGCTACATACTGGAAGGTAAAGTGGTTTAAGGTCAGATCAGAATTAAAACATAAATCCATTGCAGGCCGCCTGGATTGTTACTAGGGATGCGCCGAATATTCGGTTATTATTCGGTATTCGGCATATTCGAAATGTTTTTGCATGTTCGGTATTCGGCCGAATTATTCAGTTCAGCTGCCGAATATCCACCGAACAATTTTGAGAGGGTTTTGTTACAAGTTACAAAGAGTGTATTATAGTTACTGCTTCGTGAAATTAATATTTGACCTATTTTGATAATGAACAGAAATTTTACCATTCAATTAGTCTGATTTACAACAATCGATAAAGGAATCGCAATCTAATCATATTCAATGTCTTATTGAATGCACTTTCATGAAACTGTAAGGAGCATATATATATTTCTTTTCGATTTGGCTTTATATTTTCGGTTCCAATAGCTTCTAACCATTTCTTTCTTTTAAATTCACTTCTTGGTAACCTGAATAAAATTCGTATAATTTCACTCACTACAATGTCATTTATGATACAGGTATTAGGTACATAAACGAAGTTTGCCTATACTATCAAGGGTTGTTGCGTCCGCATCTACAAAAAAATTATGCGGAGTTTATGCGGATGCGGATGTTGAACAAGTCGGTACAGGAACGACTTAGCGGCGGCCCGTGTGACTGGCGAATATTTCTATTTTATGGCCTAACATTTCTAGAAATCGACATAATAATCACATCCCTAGTTACCAAAGTAACCTATTTTTATAGTCGAAAATAATCGAAACAAACCCTTATTTTATTCTCCTTTGCCACTAATCGTATTCTTTGGATGATTATTAACTAAATACTCACCAGAAGAAGTTGATAATCTTAATAATAACATATATTTCAGTGAAAATGTAAACATACCGGTGAATTGACAAACTTTTCTGGTTTTCTATATTTGTCGCGCCACAGCCAACGACACTGCACTTAGGCATTATCTACTTAATTAACAGAATCACTTCACATAATTATAAAGCTGCGATGTCTTGCAAATCTATGGTATTTTTAAATTTAAACTAAATCAGTTCAAAACACCGACACAGGTTCGCCATTTTTGTTTCATCGCTTGCGTTCTGACCGGCCACAGTAGGTATTGGGTAGGTACGTAAAATGAAAAATGTTGCCATAGCAGCACATACTGAAGTAGTGTCATCTTTTTCATATATGGAATAAGATATTGGTTAGAAAGTGACAAGATTATTTTTACTCTTTCTGCACCGAAATGCTTCGTATTTGTATAACTTATTGCATGTATAGAACATTACACCTAGTCCACTCTTTATTACGTCATTGTCTTGTTCTCAAGGGATTATTGTTTTCAAATCTTGAGCTGGTAACTATAATGTCAAATCTACTCGACACACACGACACACGAGAACGAAATTGTGTGAGTGCGTTTGTAGTGGTTTCTAGTAGCCTACAAAAAGTACAACATAATATTGGTAGGCTAGAGGCTAGTAGCATTAGCACGTTGGAGGCGGTAATATGTGAACATTGAATTTGACTAATTAGGACCAATAAAATTAAGTTCAGTGTTTTGTTTTCTTACGTTATGGGATACGCGCACTCGAAGGATCAGAGCCAACGGTGAGTAAAAATAACTACATATTTCCCATTTATTACTTTCTTATATCAAGTATAATACTTCCTTTAAGTTTAATGTTAATGAAGAGTACCTATTAGCGATCGGGTCACGCTCTACGGCCACAAACTAGCCCCAGTGCCTCGAAGACTGGTAAAAATGGCTAAAACTATACTCGTAATGGGGCCCTTACTATACAATAGATTGCCAATAAGCATAATAAACTCCCCTAGTCTCATCAATTTCAAATAAAAACTTAAAGCTTGGCTTGTTGAGCAGTCGTTCTATACTATAGAAGAATTATTAAATTTGAAATAGTGTAATTTCTCGCTCATGACATGAATGTGTACAATTGATTGTGATGTTAAATGTGCAAATACCTGTGTAATACGTTGACTTGTAATCTATATTACCAACAAAATATGAGTATGAGTATGAGTATTATTCAAAACAACCGAAATCACTACATAGTATAAAACAAAGTCGCTTTCTCTGTCCCTATGTCCCTATATCTCTATCTATGCTTAAATCTTTAAAACTACGCAACGGATTTTGATGCGGTTTTATTTAATAGATAGAGTGACTCAAGGGGAAGGTTTATATGTATAATACATGCATCAGCATTGCACCCGTGCGAAGTCGGGGCGGGTCGCTAGTGTATATATAATTTACTTTCCACCGGTCGAACCGGGACTTATTTTAAAGTGTGCCCTGTTGTAGTCGTCTCCCGGCGAAAACAATAAACAATAGCATTCTTTTGTAATGAACCCTGGTATCCCAGGGACTGGTAGAGGACTGGTTAAGTACAGGTACCTATAACAACTCACCATGTTTTAGGCTTACGAGTAAAACGTCAACAAATACATCAGGTCGATTGTACTACTCACGTGCTGATGAATTTTCTACCCAAACTCGTCTGAGTAAGGTCGAAATTAGCAGTACATCAAGAAATCATGCTTTTTTTGGAATCATATCATACTTCGACGTGTTAAGGTAATCAATTTTCTTTTATTTTTCCACAATCATAAAAAGATATGACTTTTGTTATATGACCTGTGTAGGTTGTAGCTGTAACGTTCTTTCACATGTGCATATACTAACCTTTTGTTAGGGTTCCGTAGAAAACAAGGAACCCTTATACCTAGTTTCGCCACGTCCGTCCGTCCGCGGTTTATCTCAACAACCGTTACTACCAGAAAGTAATTTGCCATAGGTAGAATAAAATCTTGAGCAATTATTTTTCGTATGGTTCTTTTTTTTGCACACATTCGCTATATAGATTAAAGCCTGTCACACACTGCAGACACACAGACTGCGAGACATGGGCGCTAACGATGGGCCTCATAAGAAAGCTCAAGGTCACCCAAAGAGCAATGGAAAGAGCTATGCTCGGGGTTTCTCTGCGTGATAGAATTAGGAATGAAGCTATCCGTAGCAGAACTGGGGTCACCGACATAGCCTTCAAAATTGCGAGACTTAAGTGGCAGTGGGCAGGGCACATTGCTCGCAGGACTGACGGTCGATGGGGCCAGAAACTGCTTGAGTGGCGTCCACGCACCGGAAGACGAGCTGTCGGTAGGCCTCCGACAAGGTGTAGTGATGACCTGGTGAAGGTCGCGGGAATCCGGTGGAAACGAACGGCACAGGACCGGTCTAAATGGCGAGCCTTGGGGGACGTCTTTCGGCTGAAATGGTGATGATGATGATGATGACACACTGCAGCGGCCTGCGGTGGCGGCCTGTGCCTTTACCATGAGTTTACATGACCATACTCGCTAGCGACTGCGTAAAAAATGTATGGGCAAAAGTACAGCGCCTTTGGCGGTTACGCAATAGAACTAAGAATCGGCATATGAAATCGTTTACGCAGTCGCTAGCGAGTACGGTCATGTAAACTCATAGTAAAGGCCCTGCTGTCACTTCACTATGACAATAAAGCCCACGTGTCTGAATGAATGTTAGGATTATCATAGTGTACAACTGGCCGCCGCCACAGGCCGCTGCATGTGTGAGACGCTTAATACTTACGTGCAATCGATCGCGATCATGTTCCCTGTACCTACGTATTCTTGCAAATAAACATTTCTATTCTATACCTTGTTTTTAGGGTTCCATACCTCGAAAGGAAAAAATGGAACCTTTATAAGATCACTTTGTTGTCCGTCTGTCTGTCTGTCTGTCAAGACCCTTTTTCTCGGGAACGCGAAAAGGCATCGAGTTGAAATTAAAACCTTAGACTCATATCTACAGTCCCTTGAAGCTGTGAAAAAACCAAACTTCTAAGTTAACGTAAAAAATATAGACGGCCGTTTATGCCGCAAAAAACGTATATTTCGATACTCTCAAGGAAAGCAAACGGACGGCCGGACGGACATGGCGAAACTATAAGGGTTCCTTGTTTACTACGTAACCCTAAAAAAAGGTATAGGATTACTTATGCTCAGTTTCATATTGTTTACCTATATTGTCTTTTTTTGTTTAGTCATTACTGCAACCCAGCTCCGAGTGTGGCTGTGGTGACCACTGCCATTGATCGAAGGTACGTTAATCTGTGACTTTACCATGAATTTGTTTACATGACTGTACTCGCTAGCGACTGCGTAAGAAAATGTATGGACAAAAGTACAGCGCCTCTGGCGGTTACGCAATAGAACTAAGAATCGGCATACTAAATCGTTTACGCAGTCGCTAGCGAGTACACAGACGGACTTCGAACTTCGTATCGTGTCACTCATATTGTGAAATAACACGAGATTTTTTTTTTGAACCTGTCTGTGGCTTTATAGGCCGGGTCCAATAAAGCGATAGGAGTGCGCGGTTGGAGAGTAGCCTGGGGAAAATCCCGGGGAAAACCTCCGCCACGACCACGCGTGTTGTTTGGAACACTGGAATACTCTAAGAGTTTGCGCTCCAGTGAGATTGGTTGAGCGGTTTCAACCGAATCTGAGGTATGAGTGGAATCGAGCTACTGGGAGTTTTGTCGCTGGTTCACTAAACCTAGCCTAGCTGAGAAGAGTCCAGCAAGAAACTCAGCTAGGCCCGACCTGGGCCGGACTGACTATCCGGTGTGCGGCGGTACCGGGACGAATATGGACTATATGTGTCAGTGTTGTCGCGATCGCGCGGTATAACACGAGAGTGAAAGGGACAGCATAATACGAAGTTCGGAGTACAGCTCCAGGGCCTGGCCATCAACCGTCAGTGTCAGTATTAACTAGTAGCCAAATCATTCGCTCCCGCTTTGAGGTCAAATTGCTCACTATGAATAATTCCGTATCTTCACTACATAGTATAAAACAAAGTCGCTTTCTCTGTCCCTATATCCCTATGTAGGTATGCTTAAATCTTTAAACACGTAATGGGGCCCTTAGTGTACAATAAATTGCCAATAAGCATAATAAACTCCCCTAGTCTCATCAATTTCAAATAAAAACTTAAAGCTTGACTTGTTGAGCAGTCGTTCTATACTATAGAAGAATTATTTTTGAAATAATGTAATTTCTCGCTCATGACATGAATGTGTACGGTCCACCTGATGGTAAGCAGCCACCGCAGCCTATAGACGCCCGTAACTCCAAAGGAGTCACGTGCGCGTTGCCGACCCTTTATAAGATTTGAGGATGCACTGTGTTGACAGCAGAAGGAACACATTTAGGTCCCTCGTTCTCGCGTGAATTTTGAGCGGTTTTTGTTACAAGTTACAAGAATGTAACGTAGTTACTGCTTTTGCCTTGTGAAATGAATACCGTTAACTTAACCCAATATTATAATTATTTAACTTTCTTTTAGTTTGAATTAATCCGTTTTAGAACAACGGAAAAGGCATTACGTTGAAACGAATAATTCGGCCGAATATTCGGTTCGGCAACAACTGGACCGAATATTCGGCCGAACGTTCATATTCGGTAAACCCATATACATAGTAGTATAGGTACCTACGGCGCATGCCTAATTCTCTACTTATTAAGAACACAAGCAGTTCAGTCACCATCAAAATATAATAAATCTTATTTAGAGGGGCTAAGATGATCGCGTATATATTGGACAAATAGGTAGCGTTCGTCCCTCTCGCACTTACATGTTTGAGAGTAAGCAGGCGCGGATCCAGGATTTTGTTCAGGGGGGGGGGGGGGGGGCACTTTGGAACTTTCCGAAAATAAAACTGACTTTTGATAAATATTTTTATTGTCAGAACATATTTCCTACGTCAGGACATAGGCAATTGCCCTCCCCTGACACAGGCTTCAGGGGGGGCAATTGTCCCTGTTGTCCCCCCCCCCCCCCCCCCGTATCCGCGCCTGACAGTAAGGGACGAATGCTATATTTCTGACATATAAAGCGATCATCTTAGCCCCTCTCGTATACTCTTCAGTGTACTCATAAATAATTTGAACCTTAATGCCTTCTTAATGTCTCGTTCAGATATGTCTAGCACCTTGTTCGATCTGATAAATCTGACGGCGACTGTACGCATAGATTATCCGGGATAGCTTTATCTCCCTTTACCTACCTTTATAGTTTGAATATTTGGGGATTGTTTTTTGTTTCAGACATAATGCTGCAACAACAAAAGACTGTCAGCTTCCATCAAAAGAGTGTAACCGTGCTAACGAATTTTATGCCTATGACTATAATAATAAGGTAAACATTCGAGGTTCGGATTCTGAAGATTATATTGGTAATACGACTCCTTTAGCACGCAGCGCACTCAGGTGAGTCAATTCTTGGTAAATATTCGTTTATAAAACACTGTCACGTGATCGGAAGTATGGTATAATGTTACCGAATAACCACCGTGATATAATCATATAAATGGACCAGCTTGACTAGTCAAATTCACAAATTCACATTGAGAATCCAACTTCCAGAATAGAATTCATAAACTAAACCATCAAAGCATATACTTTTTTTAATATGTGATAATCCAATATTGAAAGGGACCTTATGGCGGCCGGCACTTACGCCTTTATTGTCGCTGTTCCAATGCAATAGTGAATAGGTGTAACGTAAGCGCCTGCCGCCATAAGGTCCCTTTCAATATTGGATTATCACATATAATCTTTATAGAAATAAAATACAATAAATAATCCTTATTGGTAAATGGCCCTACCACAGAAATTACGGGACCAATTCCGCAGTGGAGATTAGTCGTCTGCACGTGGCGAGCTTTAGAGCGACCACATGTCCTAACTACCTATAAGTCTTATAAATTAATATAAGACTAATTAGAATATATACTAAACATTCCAATATAACTTCAAATACCAGACGTTCTAATGCTATATGTAGGAATATCATTCGTAGTTTATATTTTTAGTAGGGATGCGGCGAATATTCGGTTATTATTTATTATTCGGTATTTGGCATATTCGGCATGTTTTTGAATGTTCGGTATTCAATTCAATGGGGGCTATCGCGTATGAATTCGCCGCTAGAGGCGCTAGTGTAGCGTGAGGTCTCCGAAATGTCAAATGTCACTCTTTGTGGTTGCGCTACGCGGGTTAATATCTAATTGGAACAATATGGTGAGTATTTTGCAATACCTGAGCATGATTATAGCAAATACGAGTTACGGGTCAATGACTGTCAGTGCTTTGAGACAGTTTTGTCTTTAGGAAACCTATTTCCTCCTTTTTTCCGAACAAAACGGGACTGCGCTACAATGCGGGATGTTCGATATTTTTACGGTACGGTTTTAAGGTTTTAAACATGATTTAAATGCAAACTTCGTTCTCATGCCCATAATAAACAATAATAATTTTTCACAGCTGGACTTTACTTGACAGTGGCGCCAACTGGTGAGCACAAAAACAATAGCCCTCAATAATATACATTGTATTTGAAATATTTATAAATAATAAAGTCATACTTAAAACAAATTATCCTCTAGCATTCAAATAAAGTAAAAATAATAAAAATTAAAAATCACTACACTTAACTATACAGCTAATTAGCGAATTATTCGGTTCAGCTGCCGAGTATTTACTGAACAATTTTGAGAGGGTTTTGTTACAAGTTACAAGAGTGTATTATAGTTACTGCTTCGTGAAATTAATACTTGACCCATTATTAACAGTTATTTAACTTATTTTTTGTCAATATTTCGCTTTGATAATGAACAAAATTTTTACCATTCAATTAGTCTGTTTTACAAATAAATAAATATTTTGGCTCTTTACACAAATCTACCTAGTCCCAAACTAAGCAAAGCTACTATTAGGAGACGATATATATACTTATATAGATAAATGTGATAATCCACATCGAAAGGGACCTTATGGCGGCAGGCGCTTACGTTGCACCTATTCCCTATTGTATTGGAACAGCGGCAATAAAGGCGCAAGTGCCGGCCGCCATAAGGTCCCTTTCAATATGGATTATCACAAATAGATACTTAAATACCTAGAAAACATCCAAGATTCGGGAACAAATATTCGTGCTCACCACACAAATAAATGGCCTGACCGGGATTCAAACCCGGACCTTCAGCTTCGTAGGCAGGGTCACTACCTACTAGGCTAAGGCGGTCATCAAACAACAACAGATGAAGGAATTACCTTGAACCGAATAATTCGGCCGAATATTCGGTTCGGCAATAGCTGGATCTAATATTCGGCCGAATGTTCGTATTCGGTCAAACCATGGTCAAACCCATATTCGGCGCATCTTTAATAATTAGTTATGCTACCCGTCGTCTACCGGTCCCGGGGATCCCCGTGGTCATTACATAAGAATGCTATTGTTTATTTTTTTTCCCCGGGAGATAAAAAAGAATTTAGCAAAATTTTTAATAGTTCAATTAAAGTTAATAATTGATTAAATATTAATATGATGGTAAAGTAATGAATTCATGCATGTCTGGGGTTTTAAGGACCTCTCTTTGAAGTCCTACTCCAATTTACTCCCTATCTTGTAACTCTTTTCTCCATTTCTCTCCAGCAGTATGTTTAATTTCATCTGTACACCGTTCTAAGCGGTCTACTCTTTTTAAAAAAAATAGGTAAATGTAAAACCAATACAGTCAACAATAAGTTTGCATAACGGTATGCGAGGTTAAGCAACGTGGGTCGAGGTCAGTTCTTGGATGGGTGACGGCTTTGAGTGGTTACTAACTGAGCGCTCCCGTGCTTTGGAAGGCACGTTAAGCCGTTGATCCCGGCTGCTGTCTATGATAGCAGTCATTGAGCCAAGTTAGTGACGTTGTTTCTGATGGTGATATTAGTCAGTGCTCCTGAGGACGCGCTGTGCTGAGAGTGAGTGACCTGTATTAGTCTCTAGATGTCAGTACAACGAATCCTCAAACCTAACGAGGGTAGCAGCGCGCTTGTTTGTTCTGGAGAAATTTCGAGTCTTACCATCAGACTGTACTTGTTTGCCACCTTCATAGAATTTAAAAGAACTCCCCACAACCGCAGATGTATAAATATTTTTTCAGAACAATTTCAACAGAAAGACTGTATCCCGACTTGACTGCCGAGTTTTCCACCTACGGTGATTACGATAAGGTTCATTTTCGAAGTGGACCAACTTCTGAAGCTCGCTGGGAAAAAGCAAACTTTCACGAACAAAAGTAAGTTTACCTTAGTTAGCTACCCATACCCGTGCCTATAGGTCCTATACCTAGGTTCGGCAACTAAAAAGGCTGAATTTCGCGTTCGAATTCCGCTGGACAGAGGGGCTACCGCGAACTGAAAACGAACGAAGTTCGAATATCTCCCTCTTTGTCACACGAATTAGCAAGTGCGGCAGAGAGGGAGATATTATACTTCGTTCGTTTTCAGTTCGCGGTAGCCCCTCAGGTCCCGACCGCAGTTGCTCCATACAAGCAGCAAGCGCAGTTGGGCCTTTGGTAAATGGCCCTACCACAGAAATTACGGGACCAATTCCGCAATGGAGATTATCCGTCTGCACGTGGCGAGCCTTAGGGCGACAGTGTTGCCAGGGGCGCTACCTCTAAAAGCAAACGAAGTTTTCCTTCTCTGTCACACTTGTAAGTTTGCACATAAGTGACACAGAGAGGGAAAACTTCGATTGTGGTCGCGGTAGCCCCTCAACGAAGTTTTCCCTCTCTGTCGCACTTACGTCCGAACGTGCAAGTGCGACAGAGAGCGAAAACTTCGTTTGCTGTTCGCGGTAGCGCCCCAGGGCCCTTGGGACGTAAAATACGTTTCGTTTCTTAAAAAGTTACATTTTTGATGCAAAAGTTAATTTTTTTCTATTTCTCATAATTACTGATCAAAACTGCCGATTTTAAGAAATTAGTAGACACATGCAGCTAGAATTCGGCGAGCTCGGCGACAGAATTACGCCGGGCTGATGGGGGATATCTCAAGTGTCATACATAGTTGCCTACTCGTACATAGTCATAGTATTTATTTCTTAAACAATACAAGATTGTGTATAGTTTAAGAAATAAATACTATATGTACAACAGACGAACAGACAGAGTCGTATCATGTGGTTCCTTTTGTTACCTTTCCAGATGGAAGCTTATAAATTGTCCCGCTTGGTCCCGGTTACAAAAGACCTTTCTTTTAAATAGTTTCATTGTTCTTAGAAGTTACGAAAATTTCCCTTACAACTGAAGTTACTTACATGTTACTCGAGCCGGTCAAAAGTTACGAAAAATGTAAGAAATGTAACCATCTGGCAACACTGTAGGGCGACCACATGTACCTATAAGTCTTATAAATTGTGATAATCCACGTCGAAAGGGACCTTATGGCGACAGGCGCTTACGTTGCACCTATTCATTATTGTATTGGCACAGCGGCAATAAAGGCGTAAGTGCCAGCCGCCATAAGGTCCCTTTCAATATGGATTATCACAATTAATAATAACATCCTTCCCTAATAACATACTTGTTATGTGCCCGAAGATCTCCGGCACCGGGAGATGATGGCGTTTAAGGAAAATTAAACAATATGTTATAATGTTATGTTATTGTCAGATACAACAACCAACCGGACCCATGGGCGCCTCCGGCCTATACGCCATCGGCCGGTTCTTGGGCACCACCGGCGTATTCGGTGCCACCAGCTCCTACGGCACCGCCAGCATATTTGATGGAACCGGAGTTTTCACTCCCACCAGCTTTTACGCCATTAACGGCCCCTTGGGAACCGCCGGCCTATCTGGCACCTCCGACATCTTCAAATTCTTCAATGTCGCCGCACCCCTGGGCTCCATCGGTCTATTTGGCACCTCCGCCCTCTTCAATGTCGCCGCACCCCAGGGAACCATCGGTTAATTTGGCACCTCCGACCCCTTTAATGTCGCCGCACCCTAGGGCACCATCTGCCTATTTGGCACCTCCGCCCTCTTCAATGTCGCCGTACCCCAGGGAACCATCGGTTAATTTGGCACCTCCGACCCCTTTAATGTCGCCGCACCCTAGGGCACCATCTGCCTATTTGGCACCTCCGCCCTCTTCAATGTCGCCGTACCCCAGGGAACCATCGGTTAATTTGGCACCTCCGACCCCTTTAATGTCGCCGCACCCTAGGGCACCATCTGCCTATTTGGCACCTCCGCCCTCTTCAATGTCGCCGTACCCCAGGGAACCATCGGTTAATTTGGCACCTCCGACCCCTTTAATGTCGCCGCACCCTAGGGCACCATCTGCCTATTTGGCACCTCCGCCCTCTTCAATGTCGCCGCACCCCAGGGAACCATCGGTTAACTTGGTACCTCCGACCCCTTTAATGTCGCCGCACCCTAGGGCACCATCTGCCTATTTGGCACCTCCGACATCTTCAATGTCACCGCACCCCAGGCCACCATCAGTCGATTTGGCAGCTCCGAATTCTTCTGTGTCACCAACACTTAGAGCACCACCGGCACTCATTAAGAAGACTCCAAAGAACAGAAACAAGAATAAGGTGCGAGTAGCTTCATTGACCAATATGGCACCATCGGCCTCATCAGCCCCACCGGCCCTTAAGACACCAGTGGCTTATCCGACTGCACCCTCAGAGGCCCCCGGGGCGTCAGCACTCGCTAAGACTCCAGAGAGCAAAAACAAAAATGCTAGGGTGTCCCAACCGGAGTCTTCAGCGCCATCAACCCCTAAGGCACTAGAGGCCTATTCGACAACACCCTCAGAGACCTGTAAGGCGCCAACAACATTCGCTAAGAGTCCAGCTGAGAACAAAAATAAAAATGCTAGGGTGTCCCAACCGGAGTCTTCAGCGCCATCAACCCCTAAGGCACTAGAGCCCTATTCGACAACACCCTCAGAGACCTGGAAGGCGCCAACAACATTCGCTAAGACTCCAGCTGAGAACAAAAATAAAAATGCTAGGGTGTCCCAACCAGAGTCTTCAGCGCCATCAACCCCTAAGGCACTAGAGCCCTATTCGACAACACCCTCAGAGACCTGGAAGGCGCCAACAACATTCGCTGAGGCTCCAGCTGAGAACAAAAATAAAAATGCCAGGGTGTCCCAACCGGAGTCTTCAGCGCCATCAACCCCTAAGGCACTAGAGGCCTATTCGACGACACTGACGTCTTCAGATGCCTTAAGAGCACAAACAGCACTCGCTGAGAAAAAACCAAACAGAAACGAAAATAAGTGGGCGGTTCCATCGACCTACTCTGCGACACCGGCGCCCTCAGAGGCCCACACGGCTCCAAAGACCAGGGTGTGGGTTTCATCACAAGCTTCATCGACCAAGCCAGTGGCCTATTCAACAACAGGAACCAATAAACCGTCAGATGCCCCCAACGCACTACCGGCTAGCAACGCGAAACCTTCCAAGAAAAGAAACAGAAATAAGAAGAAAAATAATGGCAATTACATTATTTATAACAACAAGTATAATAATTGAGATCATTTAAAGGCTTTAGAAATCACGTGAGAATCTTTTAGACCCTCCCCCTTCCCCCCTTGGTGAGGTTCTAGGAGACACACACTCTCGCGTGATCTCTAGATAAATCCTAAGATCCTATTCATGTGGGTATTTACAGAAAAAGAGATAATGGACGAACCTGATCATCAGTCTGACCCAGTCTGGTCAGCTGATAGTACCTACTGTCAACAGCAGAATTAAGTTAAGTTTTTCACTTTATTATCATGGAATAAAGTTCAGTCATTTAACACTTTAACTGTCGCAAGGATATTTACTTTCTCTTCACCAAATGTCCAATGAGGTAATAATCGCTACATAGTATAAAACAAAGTCGCTTTCTCTGCCCCTATATCCCTATTCCCTATGTATGCTTAAATCTTTAAAACTACGCAATGGATTTTGATGCGGTTTTTTTTAATAGATAGTGATTGAAGAGGAAGGTTTATATGTAGATATAATAACATCCATTAAATAGTGCACCCGTGCGAAGCCGGGGCGGGTCGCTAGTATTATTATATTTTGAAGGTGTATTGTGTGTTATGCACGGACGTCTCAAGCAAGGTACATGTAGTCATGTCATACATAAACATTCAGCTTTAACCCGTCGTCTACCGGTCCCGGGGATCCCCGGACACATTACAAAAGAATGCTATTGTTATTTTTTTTCCCCGGGAGACCACGGCTTTTACAATCGACGTTAACGAGCGCTACCGGGTATGAATTCGCCACTAAGAGGCGCTAGTGTGCTACCAGTCCTCCGAAATGTCAAAATTCGTAATTTGTGGGTGGGGTTACGTACGCGGCAGAGGGCCTACTCCGAATTTCGAAATCCGAACTTCGTATCGTGACCTCCCTTTCACTCCTATAGTGTATAACACGAGAGCGAAAGGGACGGCACGATACGAAGTTCGGAGGAGGCCCTCTGACTACAATTATACGCGGGTTTATTTCTAATTAGAATAATATGGAGACTATTTTGCAATATTTTTGAAACAATTTTAAACTATTTCCTACTTTTTCGGAACGAAATGGGACTTCCTACAACAATATGGGATGTTCGAGGTTTTCATGTATTAAATACGATTTCAACGTAAACTTTGTTTTCACGCCCATATAACCAATAACAAACTTTGACAGCTGGACCAACTGGCGCAGTGGCGCCAACTGGTGAGCACAAAAACCAGTAGCTCTCATTATACGTACCACGACAGAATAATTTATACTAGTTTCTTACGTACAGAAGGCTTTGTTTAACAAAACCGATGTCTGACATGATTATATTAAATAAATTATACAACTAAATGTTTTCAAACGTTTTATTTCAGACAAAACTAGTGTGGTGATCGTGACATAGTACAAACACATTTAATAAAACAATCACTGCAATTTCATTTTACATACGTCTTATAATTTACTGCCAAAAACGGCTAACTTCATGGCATGGAGCTTAATTAAAAAAAAAAAAGATTATAAACGTTTGTTACGTTATCTCTTTTAAGGATGAGGTCAATGTGGATAAGACCGACATACTTCATTCAAATCTATATTTGTAGAATACAAGTTTTGGGGTAACATCGACATCGAATATCGTGATAATATTCATAATTAGGCGATGGACAGTAATATCAGCAATATGAGTGTGCATTGGTGTTCCATTGAATTTTAAAATTTTTCAAGTCCAACTCATTTAATACAACTCAAGGCAATTTCTTCTAACGCTTTATAACTTCAGATATACGGTATTATCCATACTGACTCGAGATAATTTCCCAATTCGAAAGTGACATAATCTATCAATTAACTGTAAGATTTTAGCTGATAATCTAATTTAATGTTCATTTAGGGTTTAAAGCTAAGAAGTCGTTGAAGACGCCCTTGTATGTTTAACAGTCTTCGATTCGCTAACACTTGAAAAAGGTCTATTCCCCATACACGGGTAAAACCCGCCCTAATGAAGAATACCTAGATTATAAAATGGCGGCATCTGCTACAGGATGACATAATGTACAAAACAGTGGTTTGTACCACTGTTTTGTACATTATGTCATCCTGTACGTTTGTCCTGTGCGTTTGTACGCATGGCCTAAAGAGAAACGAAAACGAAGAGTCTCCCTCTCAGTAGCTCTAAAGTCCAAGTACGACACAGAGGCAGTATTTTTTCAATACTCGGTATGCCTCACACTACCTTATTGAGTAGTGTGAGTGAGACAGTGTAAGAGACCGCCATTTTAAAATCTATTTTCATTGACATGGCTTATATTGTCATTTACTTAAATAATTAACATCATCAACTATCAAACTAGGACAGGGTTAATCGAGAGGATATTCCCACTTTCGCCGCCAAATGATTAAGTATCTATTAAGACCAATTTAAAGCACCCACACAAGTTGAACTCACTATTACGCGGCAACACTGCACTAAATTATAAAACCTATTCTGGAGTGATTCCGCGAACCACAAGCGAAGTTTTCCCTCTCTGTCGCACTTATGTGCAAACTTGCAAGTAGCAGCCCTGGTTTGGTCGTCAGAATGACACTTAGGATAGGGTCTTTTCAAGGGCAATTATTTTATTTTATCCAGCGACTTTTAAAGATGCTCCTGTTTTGTTATTTAAATGAACACATATATATATAGCATGCAAGTTAAAAATGCGGGGTTTGACAGATTGTCTGTACTCGTAATATAACGAGGTCTGTAATATAATTGGCTTTATCATACTTCTGTTATCTGCAATAGGTAATATAATTGCATGGAATACTTGCACGTGTGTATTTACAGGAGCTTTACAATATAACAATATGTTACAGCAAGGATGCTTGTAATATAAGTTGTTGGACGGTATAAAAGGAGAAAGTTTCGGGGTTTTATTTAATAATTTTACGATATTTTTAATATTTTATATAATAGATACATGAATGTTGGAGGAAAATCGATCAAGAGCGTTGTAGATTTACCCCCTTGTTCATAAAATGCATCTGATTATGAACTTGTTTCGTCTCTTTTCTACAAACATAAATATCATATTCACGGACAATATGTTTCATAATTTTTAACATAAAATAGCTTGATAAATACTCGTTTATTAAAAAAAAAGCATTTAAAATTAAACCGCCAATGAGTATCCAAGTCACGATGTCTTTTGTAGTAAATAATATTAAAGTTTTTTATCATTACGTTAAGAATTACCCATTTAAGTATACTTGACAACAAGTGATGCCACACATATACACTCTTTTTAAATATAAGTACCCTTTACAAATTCCCATCCCTGTAAATGCAAGTTATTGTTTATCCTTCTCATTGTGTTTTCGATATATTCAATCTGGTAATATTCAAGAGCGTAGTCAGGTAAAGGGGTTTCACTCCACACTTCATAAAAAGACAATTCTTTAAAATGTGTGTGACGTACAAAATTGACAACCCTAGCGAGTGAAAAGAGCTCGAGTTAACGCGACAAAGAAGGAAGGTATTTTAGTTACTTTCTCGTCAACAATAACGTTGTTAGACAGTGGACCTTCCGTAAGGATCAAGTCGAATTTCTGCCTTGCCTACCCCTGAACTAAATCCTGGCTACTCCCTTGTTAAACTTAAAATAATGACTAGATACAAATGGTTAAGCACACATTTTAACATCTAAAATTATCGTGGTATTATTCTTTCTCTCTAAACTTCTTATTTTTTATTCTTTTAGTGTACATATAAAAGGTAGATTGGGATAATTGCGTCTAATAATTAATCATAAACTACTGGTTAACTTTAATACATTCGTTGATTTAGAAAAAAATATACATCAACTCAAGTTGAGATAAAAACAGAGATTGCCGAGTATTAAAAAATATTAATTTAGAGAAATAGAATAATCCCAGTGCAACTTCACTCTAGCCACTCACTTTAGTATTATGTACATAAATTCTAATCCTTTTCAATACGTATCACGCCTTTTATAAGGACACTAGTAACATTAAACAGCTAGAATAGAGTCACTTGTTCAATATCTATCTCACTCTAATATAAATAAAATACAAAAATTCAGTGAACATCAAACATTGAGTGCTAGTGATAACTGATTAAAAATGTAAGTCGCAAATGCAAGTCAAAGTAAAATGTCTTCAAAACACTTCTTACAATTCTGAGTAAGTTTAATGTTGCCAATTCCGTCGGTGGGGTATTACCGTACACTTCTTTAATAGACAATACACAGCTATTGACTTGTAAATTAAAGAAGCATTCAGATTCAGATAAAAAAAATATCCGGTATTAACCTCACAGACGGAATTGTCCTCATCTATACATGTTAATGTATTGATGTTCTACTTGTCATGATGTATAAGTACATGAAATAATAGTATTATAAATTTGTATACCCATTTTAAAACCATTACATTGAACACATTTATAGTGAAATGATTGAGATATTTTTATTCAGTTCTTAATTTAGAAACCAATACTTGCTTAGAGCATTAAAACAAATAAATACAAATGTTGAGATCATTCTTTACCTATAGTGTGTGAAAAGACATTCCTTGTATTCTATACTGGAATATCAAATTAATAAATTGCATATAATGTGTCTTGGACCTAATCGAATATGATTTTGGGTAATGCTACTTTTTCTTGTAGTTTTTAGCGTATCCGAAGCGTCAAACGGGACCCTATTACTAAGACTTCGCTGTCCGTCTCTCACCAGACTTTATCCCATGAACCGTGACAAGACATTTGAAATTTTCACAGATGATGTATTTCTGTTGCCGCTATAATAACAAATACTAAAAAAACAGAATAAAATAAATATAGGGGGGTCCCACAGTAAACGTCATTTTTTTTGCTGTTTATATAGGTATATTTTTTTATTATCACATTGACATCTTATGAGGGTCTCTAACGCGCAGTGAGCATGTGTGCCGTGGGTGGCACCCGTCTACAGTCAACACCGAAACATATCTATACGCAAATACAGATATTTTTGTTACATTGCGAGCGTAAATTTACGTTCCATATAATTATGCCTTTCCCAGGTGCTCTTAGTCGGGTGTTCATGGCCACGGGTGGTGTGGGGGCAGGGGGTCCCCCCCTCTAAATACCCCACTGCTAACTCATCGCAAAAAAATGGCTAACATCGTTACGATAGTGAACTGAACCATGTTTATTCGAGTGTATCGCGTGACTAAGTCGTTTTTGGCACGCGACAACACGCGACTAATGTCATATGACCTTTGAAGGGTCGTCGCACCCATTCTAGTGTCAATGTTATGCCCATAAGGCAGGGCAGGCATAGATAGACATTTTATCGAAACACGGTCAACTTTTACCTCTGGTTTGGAAGGCAGGTTTTTTTATGTCGCGTTCGTAAAACTTGTGCATACGCCAAATGTTGGGATAGGTGTCAAAGCCAACACCCAACTCCAGGTCACCAACCGAGAAAAACGCTAGGAGTATCATCATCATCATCATTTTCAGCCTGTAATCGCCCACTGATGAGCATAGGCCTCCCTTTGAGTACGCCACTCGTCCCGGTCCTGAGCCAGTCTCATCCAAGAGTGACCCGCGACCTTCCTAACATCTATATAGTATATAGATAATAGGAGTATAAATAAATGAAAATAATATATATTTTGTGGAACAATCTTAAACGTATTGACCTAGTTTCAAACTAAGCGAAGCTTGTATGTACTATGGGTACTAGGCGACGATATACATACTTATATAAATAAATACATAGAAAACATCCAAAACACAGGAACAAATATTCGTGCTCACGCAAATAAATGCCCTCACCGGAATTCAAGCCCGGGACTTCCAGTTTCGTAGACAAAACTACTAGAAAAAGTAGCCCAAAACTTTAAAAAAGTAGTGCCAATCAAAGTGTAAAAAACGAAGAATTACAGGCCAGCCCTAGGTACACCTGATCAGAAAATGATGAGAGATTAAGGGTCGGTTGCACCAACATACGATCACAGGCCGGTCATCGTCAAATATGGCGCCGGCAGCTGTCATCCCATGGAAACTTGTCAAACTTTCAAAACAATCAGATTTTAACGAACACCGCTTACGATAACAGACGGTTTGGTGCAACCCACCCTAATTCAACACCACTTAGGGTGTGTTGCACCAAACTGTCATCGTAAGCGTTCTTCGTTAAGGCAAGGCCCATTATGAGATCTGACGAAGATACTGATGTTTGAGCTTCCAGTGTGAAGAAATAATGTAGATCTACACTACACAAAAATTACTGTGGATTGAAAAAGAAACATTCATTGCCATCCAATGTGGCAATGCGGCCAGCATTTTGGGAATGTTACCTACTGGCAGCTGTTTGTTAGATTAGGGTTTTTGATAGGTATATATTTAGGTTCATTTTAGGTTAGTTTTAGTAATTTCTTTGTTTATTTGCAATAACTTTTCAAAAGAAACAAAATAACAATTGTTATAAAGTTTAGACTTGTAACAATTGTTATAAAAAAATAATTTCATTTCACAGAATATTGAAAAAAAAACCGGCCAAGGGCGAGTTGGACTCGCGCACGAAGGGTTCCGTACTAGTATCTATAAAACAGCAAAAATAACTTAACCAAAATTACAGTTAAATCAACCTATCTCAAAAACTATAAGAGATACTTTGATCAAACCAAAAATCGTTGAAAGAGTTAATTAGCATGCATCACCTCTATTTTTTTTAGAATTTTATACCCCGTAGTTATAAAAATAGAGGGGGGGGGGACATACTTTTTACGACTTTGAGAGCTGATATCTCAAAAACCGTTCACTTTAAGAAAAATGTTTTTTAGAAAACTTTATATCATTTTAAAAGACCTTTCCATTGATACCCCACACGGGTATGTACATCGAAAAAAAAATTTTCATCCCTCAGTTACATGTATGGGGGGCCCCACCCCCAATTCTTTTTTTTACTATTTAGTGTCATAATTTTGTAGCGGTTCATACAACACATATTCCCATCAAATTTCATCACTGTAGTACTTATAGTTTCCGAGTAAATCGGCTGTGACAGACGGACAGACGGACAGACGGACAGACGGACAGACGGACATGACGAAACTATAAGGGTTCCGTTTTTGCCATTTTGGCTACGGAACCCTAAAAATGCCTTGGTAACTCTGTCAAAGAGTCCTAAATCGTAAAAATAAGCTTTCATGCTGCCAATTTCGCAATTATCAACGACAGTTATGTTTTTTTTTTAAAACGATAACTTTTTCTTTGTCCTAATACAATAACCAGACAGATTTTTCATAAGTCATCCAGTGTTCCAAGAATCATATTCCACTAAATATTTACGAAATTACGCACAGAGCTTCGGTAGAGAGCAGGATGGTTAATTGCAAATTCACGCGTATTAGACGGGGTCATTTGCATTGGAATGGCCTTGCCTTAAAATCTGATTATATGTCACATTTGACAAGATTCTATGGAATGACAGCTGCAGGCGCCATGTTTAAAGTTAATCGATCTGTAATTCAAAGTTGGTGCAACCTAAAAGCGTTTTAACCTTTTCCAAATTACTTTTCGTTACCTTGATGTTATAGTATTTCTTGATTCTCCCTCTCTCTCTTTCATTAACACGGTACCATAGAGCCGGCTCTGAAGAAGTCGCATTAGTTGTTAATGCCGCCATTGTAAGCGTAGTCCGCCTTGTTGTGCATCACCAGCTGGTTGTCCACGAAGTAGAAACTGTCTGAGCACGTCTCGAAGGGGGCTGCGATCATCTCTTCGACTGGAACGTGAGAATAATCATTTTTTTAATTTATTAAGGACAAAAAAACAGTTACACACAAGGTTACATGCTTTAAGTGTAGAAGTTGTAAAATTACAGAGTGTGAAACCAACGACATTGTACACAGATTAATAGATTAGTATGTAGCGCTAAGTACTTATAGATATCTTAAAATTTGGACAATTTATGGACATGGTTCGCGTTTCTTCATACGCGTCATACTCGTGAACGGGTGCTGTTTGTGGGGTCCGGTCTGTTCATGTTTGCAAGGACTAGTAACTTCGTACTAGTGTTCAGTGGAATTGACATGATGAGAGACTTCACTGTTCTCATTTGATTTTATTTTTTTAGACTGACGCACAGAGACCTTATACATCTCTGAGGATATTTATTTATTAGATTTTATTATTTTCATGTTGACGTGTTATAGATATAGCTCAAAACATTTTATTATGATTAGTGTACCTACTTTATTACCTTTTATCTTGACGCTTAGAGGCCTTATACATCTCTAACAAATCTCGATTGTTATTAGTTTCTTAGTCTTATTTTTGACATGTACCACTACATTTAATTAATGATACTTTGATTATTATATTATTTTTATTTGATGTACCTAGATAGATTTTGACTTGTAAAAGTGCCCTTGAGGCCTATTTGCAGAATAAATGTTTTGATTTTGATTTTGGTAGTTATATGCAACAATGCTAAATAGTGGGTACATTTAAGTATGTGAAACAGTAGGTGACAAACAACGCACGGATAGTTATTAAAAAACAAAAGAAAGAATGAAACGGTACAAATGAAAACAAAAACCATTACTTAAATGTCAGTTGGGTCGGCATCTAGCAATCTGAGCAACACTCTTTTTTTGTATACTGTGTCGGAGACCATGAACCATTTAGTATTCATAGAAGAGTTGAAAGATGTGATAACCGTACACAACATCAACGATAAGCGAAAAATAAGAGGCAGACCGCCAGCCTCGTGGTGGTCCACAGTCGAGAGAGATTTGAGAACCCAAAATATCCCACCGCAGACAACCCAGGACACATCAACCTGGCGCAGACGCACAGGCAGGCCCTACCCCAAATAAAGATGGAAAAAGAGAAGGCAGAAGAAGAGGAAAGAAGAGTTGTAGGATACACACATTGTCATTTATAATCATCTCCCGGAGGAACTAAAGCTGCTGGAGGGAAACGCCTTTAAACGCAGTCTAACAACCTTGGTTTTAGAGCATTGTTTTTACAGCGTAAAGGCGTATCTCGAACACCAGCATTAGAATTAGTAATATTTAGTTAATTGTTATTATTTTACGATTTTATTGTGCCTCTTTGACTGTGATATGCCTATTATGTTAATTTTACTAGTATTTCAATTTGACTTCCTATATTTGTTTCAATTATTTTTATTTTTATTCTTTTGACATTTTAATGGACTGTAACTTTTGACATTTAATGTATTTGCATGCTTGCATGCAGGCTAGATGCATGAAACAAAATGTATTGTAACATCCCTATATCTACTGTGTCTATGCAAATAAGTTATTTCTGATTTCACGAAAAGGTCTATTTGATTTCAAAACGAATGCTACCTAACTTATAATGACATAAGGTGCAAACTGGCTTTGAAGTTGTTACTCTCTCACTTAGATCGTCCCTCTCATGGGGCCTGTGCCCAGCAGCGGGACGCATGTAGGCTGATGATGATAGTATTGACAGATTATTTATACTATAATGAACCTAATTGCGTATGAATGTGGGTTCTAAGTCAAATCTCGGGATTAGGTGTCAAAGCGACAGCCGAAAAAACTCTAGGAGGATGATGTGACTGACGAATGAGAGTATACCAGACTTTTAAGGTTCTGTTGCCAAAATTTCGAATCCGGAACCCTCATAGTTTCGTCATGTCTGTCCGTCTGTATGTCACAGCCGATTTACTCGGAGACTATAAGCATCTCATAGCAGCTCACTTACGATCTTTTGCAATAGACTAAATAATTAGCTTATCTTCATGAATGTCCAGGGATGGACTATACCAAGAAATACATTTGCAACCAGTGCTCTTTTACAAGTGTCATTCCACAGGTTAAAGAGGACAGATTTTCATAATAATCAGAGGACAACCAAAAACGAAGTATCTCCTTCTCTGTCGCTCAAACATGCAAGTGCAACAGAGAGAGAGAGAGAGAGAGAGAGAGAGAGAGATACTTCGTTTTCGGTTTGTGGTAGACCCTCGGATTCAGACTTCGGGTGGGTTGCACCAAACCATCTGTAATCGTAAGCGGTGTTCATTAAAATCTGATTGTATGGTAAATTTGACAAGTTTTTCTGAGATGATACCTGCCGGTGCCATATTTGGCGATGTCTGGCCTGTGATCGTATGTTGGTGCACCAAGTCTTAGTATGATAAAAGTAACTTAGGTTTTACACAACTTACCTAGATCAGGAGGCAGTGTAGGAAACTCATATATGTGTTCACAAGTGTTCCGTGAGAATGGGATGCAGAAACCAAACTCAAAGTCAAAGGTCTTCAGCAGCGTGTCCCTGAAGAAGTGCTTCTCGATCATCCTGAAGTGGTTGACGGGACGAGAGCCCACCGTGAACTCCACTCTAAAATATATAGACTATTTTTCTAATTCTAATAATGTAATTTTAGAGTTACCCAATGTTGATATGTTCTGCCTAGCTATGATCGCATTTATGATGACCTAAAGCATTTGTACCCAGTAAGTGATGAAATATATTGATTGTTATAATTTTTTATTTTATTTTATGAATAAAGTTGACTCTAATTTACAGTGATGAAATATATTCTGAATATACACGGGTGGATCAACTAATCTTTGTTGCCCGTTACCATGGTTATGTCTCCTGAGTCACTCTTTAAAACTGTGATTTTATAGAATTTAAATCCTATCCAGCAAACGTGAGCTTTAGCGAAAAGTATAAATCCATTTGGACATGGGTCATCTCTTGAGCATGCTTGAAGTCCATATTATAAACATTTTTCTAAGAAACTCGGTTACTGTTGTCTCTTCACGGACGGGACAGAATAACAACAAGAAAAAGTTGATTGACCCACACATTCATGCTAGCTATTACATTAGGGTGGGTCTATCTAAATCTAGATTTTTTAAATTATTTTTCCCGCAATCTACATCTGTGTCATCTACAGATAAATCAGCAACTATTGAGCGCTCATACATTATGGTACTATAGACATTTCAACATAAGGTTCCATTATTTGGTACAGAGAACGAACATACAATGTTTTCTTTGCTGTTGATTAGTTGTAATTGGTATAACCGTTCTTGTGAATTAAATTAAATTGATATCTGTAAAATTTGATTATGGTAAGTGCCATGTTTTTTTTTTTTTTTTATTTGGGTAAACAAACAGTCACTACAAAGGGTGCTTATACTAACTTATTGTAATAATGGTTACAATATGTGTGACCCACACCGTTTACCACATATTATATTATATGAGTTTATCATTCGGAGATATTCAGTGCACCGTCAGTCTTAAGGACTTTCGGTGTCAACAATAACAACATAAAGAACTTTAAAGAGTGAGAAAAACAATATATTATGTGTATGTAAGTAGAAGCGGTCTATTTCACATCTAACTTAAATTTCATATTAAATAAAATATATATCATGTTTTTGCGTGTTAATATATTGGTAATTAGCTTTTTATAAACACTTATACTATTACCAAAAAGATCTACTTTACAAAATTTTTTATTGTAAGTATTAACGAGTCTGCGAATGTTAGTGCATTGTCTACCAGTCCATGGGATCCTAGGGCTTATTACAAAAGAATGCTATTGTTTATTTTTTCGCCAGAGACAATGGCTTAATACAAATCAAAAACAATGTCCAACAACAGCCCAAAAAACACAATCATTGAGCATGACACACCTCTTCCTATAAGATCCCTAATCCTATAGATTTATACCTTTTTATATTTTTTAAATATTTTGTTTGAATTCTCTGTTCTGTTCTTTTCTTGTACTGTCATTATAGTGAGTCGATTAAATATTACCATATCAGAACCAGTGTCTTAATTCCAGCAGTTATATTTCTGGTCCTTCGAACCGGATGCCAAAAATATAACTGCTGGAATTATTGGTATCCGGTTCGAAGGACCAAAAATATGACCATACCAGAACCAGTGCCTATTAATTCCAGCAGTCATAATCATTACAAAACATGTAGCCAACTAAAACTTACGTTGCACCAACAGTCTTCAGCTTCAGGAATTGTGGTGTGAACTGATACCGCACGAATCGCCCGGCGTTAGGGTCCAAGGGCTCCTCGGGAGCGTCCTCAGAGCCCTCGCTGTCCACACCGAAATCAGTCGGCGGCTTCGCAATCTCAAACAACACTGTTCCAGTCTCCAAGTCACGAATCTTGAATCTCGTAAAATCTATATCGTATATATTTGCCTCGGGGCTGCACAGATATGTGTCAGTGATCCTATCCAACCCCAAAACATCTTCAGGAGTAATATCGCTTGGTATTACGTCGTCTGTATTCGATTCCAATAGGGATATTGATTCACACTTTTTTCCTACTAAACTCATCTTTGTAATCGCTCGGTTTTCCAATATAATTAACTCGAAGGGTATAGGCACAAGATGTAATTTAATTAAAAGGCCGACGTATGTAAATGTATCAGTGCATTTTCTTTGGAATTAGATTAGCAATCTAACTGCAGTTTAATGCGTAAGAAAAAATACTGTTTGCTCTCCCTCACCTCACCACACGTCACTCTGCGCACGTCAAAATCAAGTCAAATTTCAGTTCTACCACAGATAGCAAAGCACATTGGTGCTGAGTGATCGTAATGTATTGAACATGATGAACATGATAGACTTACTAAAAAAAAACAGGTATCTTATTTTATGGACGTTTTTCTAGTTCCTAATTAAGTTTGTCATTTTTCATCATGAGTTTTTCAGGGTACACTTCCTGCACACAGTTACAGTGTCTTGTAAGTCTATCTTGAACGCATCTGAAAATGTTGACGTAATATCCGTTGCGTCATGAAGCATGCGCCCTGTCATAATTCGCTCGTAGAAGATTGGTCATAGATAAAAATTACAATAATCGGGCCATCGCTCAAGTCTGGTTCTGTGATAAGTTAATTTGTCGTGAGAGTGGACTGTTTAGTCTAATGTGCATTTAAGTGAAACAAAATAAATATACAAGATGCTTATCAAAGAATAGTAAGTACATTTTGTCAAGGTTAAGTCTAGCCCGGAATAATAAATCGATTTTTACACAATTCGTGGCACGGGTTTTAGGGTTTATATATTCTTATCAGTAGACGTCGTCAAGATATTTTGTCTGTCAGTGATGAGTGACTTAATTGTCACGAATTTCAATTGATATTCATGACGAGGAATGGGACTGGCTGACAGTGACAGACCCTCAGGTCAAGGTCTGCCTGACAGATGGCCATTTCAGCAGATTTCGGTTATAGGAACGATTTCTGCCACATGTAATTTAATTTTAAGTTGTCCTAGCATGTAATTTTGGTATCAGATGTTGTTAGCAAATGAAAAATGAGATAGTTCAGTCAAAACTATATTCCCCTGACGATTTCTACACCTGTGACAGAACATGCATGATCGACTCTGGTTCTTTGTCTCATATCTTTAGATACATACATTTTTGTTACCACAGAGTTGTAGTTATTTACCTGGTATCTTAAAGTTTTCTAAATTTAATCAACTTAAGTATGCAAACACATTATTCAACACATTACAAAATATTATGAGAAAAATATGTTAGTTTTATCAAACATCCCCAAATGTTACTATATTCCTTATATCTTCTTGACAACCGGTTTAGCCTAGTGGGTAGTGCACCTGCCTGTGAAGCTGACGGTCCTGGGTTCTAATCCCGGTCAGGGCAAATATTTGTGTGATGTGCATGAATATTTGTTTCTGAGTGTTGGATGTTTTCTATGTATTTAAGTATTTATGTCTATTAAATATATCGTCGTCTAGTACCCATAACACAAGCCTTCTTGAGCTTACTGTGGGACTAGTTTGATTTGTGTAAGATTGTCCTCTAATATTTATTTTATTTATTTATTTATTATTTATCTATGAAAACATGATTTCTAGGGTTCCATACCCAAAGGGTAAGACCGTAATAGGGGACCCTATTACGTGATAGTTGAAATTTTCACAGATGATGTATTTCTGTTGCCGCTATAACAACAAGTACTAAAAAAACAGAATAAAATATATATTTAATGGGGTTCCCATACAACAAATGTGATTTCATTGCCGTTTTTGTAAATAATGGTATTTCACGCGATTACGACTCCCACTTGGCCGGTTTTTCTGTATAAATCTGTACATTATGTCAAATTCTAATTTCAATCCCTCACCTACTGATCCCAGAGATCTCTGTCCATTTTTAACCAGTCATCTCAAAGATTGCCATAGTCATACCTCATCATCCTCCTAGAGCTTTCCTGGTTGTGTCCTAGAGCCTGAGGTCCGCTTTGACACCTAATCCCAAGATTCGACATAGGAACTAGTTTTTACGATAGTAACTGCCATCTGACCTTCCAACTCACAGAGAAACTAGACCTTGGTGGGATTGCCATAGTCATATCTTCTATTTATAATATGTTATTGCGGTACAGGGTTTTTTTTTGTGGTAGATGAAATGATGATGATTTAATAAATGAGGTCCCGCTAATAATTAGTAAACACTTCATTAATACAATACAATACAAATACTCTTTATGCCGCACCTCAGTAAAAAAAAGAACTAAAATTTTTAAAAAGTTACAGGAAAAAGCTTGTAAAGACTTCTCACACCTTAGAACTTTGTACATGTTATCTGAATTGATTATTTTGTGTTCAATCTAAATTGTCTTTACATTCTGAGTACAAAAATGAATAAGCAAAAATATGTATAGAATTAATCCTCTCAGAAATATGAACTTTGATTCATGATGCGAGAAAATCATTATCTCTATGCTATAATTCATTTTGTAGGAATGATATTGAAATATTTGATATGTAATAACTAATTTTAGTACATTTTTAAGAATTTGTTTTTTGATGATGTATATACAAATAACTTCCCCATTATGTCTATTTAGATCTGTTCTTCCCTGTCGGAAGGTCAGGTGCCAGTTGGTTTCGTAAAACTAGTGCCGATGCCAAATTTTGAGATGCCAAAGTGGACCCCAGGCTGCTTTAGAATACAATGAGGAGAAACTAAGAGATCCACTGCATACTTTAATCTATTGTTTTTTTAAAAATTAGGCTAGGACAGCTTTGTCAAATGTTTTAAATGTATATTTTTTATGCATTTTTTTTAGAAGACTGAAGAAGTATATAAAGGGAGTGATTTTCGGAATCGCAATTCGATACCGATCATTGCCTTAAGTGCTCCATATACTATTTTTTTAACACCTGTATAGTTATCAGATTTAGGCTGCGTTTCCATCAGAGCTGTGCGAGGATGTGTTGTCATACATTTGACATCTTGCTGGGTAGCTTGTGAGGTATCAAATGTATGGAAACACATCCTCGCACAGCTCTGATGGAAACGCAGCCTAACTAGCAGGTTCTTGTTTTTTTTTAATATTGCATTATAATTTTGAAATAATTGATATTGTTTTTTAATACTTGATTATTTATAATGACGACATGTAGTTAAAACTTACAACTACTCTATGACTACATGATTATGTTACTGTAGCATTGTAACAATATATTTAGTTTTCTTTTATTGACATGCCTGTTAGTCTGTAAGGTATATGTGAATATGGGCCTTGTTGCCTGATACAAATAAATAAATAAAACACATGTCACAAATTCAGAATCAGAATATTTACTGTATACAGGGTGTTGGGATTGACAATGTGCAGCTATGTTCTACCTTACGGCATACAAAGGGTTTCATAGTTTAACTTAGTCTAACGAGCCTAAGTTAAACTAAGAAAGATATATCATTACATTAAATTATATTATATTACATTATACAGTCATTAGTTATATCACTAATTTTGACGACCGGTTTAGCCTAGTGGGTAGTGCACCTGCCTGTGAAGCTGACGGTCCTGGGTTCGAATCCCGGTCGAAGCAAATATTTGTGTGATGAGCATGAATATTTGTTTCTAAGTCTATGTATTTAAGTATTTATATCTATTAAATATATCGTCGTCTAGTACCCATAACACAAGCCTTCTTGAGCTTACTGTGGGGCTAGTTCGATTTGTGTAAGATTGTCCTTTAATATTTATTTATTTATTTATATATTTATTTATAATATCATTTAAATATTCATTTACAGAATAATAAGGCTTCCTTATTAATAAATTGTTTAAAGAGTTTTTAAATTCTTTTATGCAATCCTTATCTCTTAAGGCAATTAGTAATTTGTCGAATATTTTTGGGGCTATACCTAATATGTTTTTCGACAAATGCCTCGATTTTGATGGGGCAGCTACTAATTGGTATTATATAACTTGAGAAATGTCTAAATTGTTCAAGTTTCAATATTGCAGCAAATTGTGCCAGCCCTATCTAGCTTAAAAGTACATCACAATATTTGTGAACCATTATATTGACCGTTAGATTATCTATCTATTGATGAAACTCGTAATAGAGGATGGAGACAAAAATTACAGAAAAAAAAGTGCACTCTATGTGATAGGGCCAAGGTTCAATTTTACTTGCATCATCATAACATATTATTTTGGCTACATGTTTATTTCATGCTTTGATTGAGTAATTTAACAGGTAGATAATTATATGAGTTGAATACCTTCATGTTTTTGCTTTTGTGTGTAAAACTGTAAATGGAAACTAACAATGTTTTATTTTTCAGCCGTGTCACACTGCCCCTAACAGTGGAAGAGGTGAGTTATTCTAAATTAAAGTACCCGGCGATAATATTGCACAATCGACCGTTAGAAAGAGACTCGGCTAATTTCGGCTTCGTAGAGCGTTGTCGCACACTACCTATATAACGTTTATCAGTCGACCTTAAAATATATAATATAGAGTTACTGAAATCCCTCAACTTTAAATTGTGCGATGTACAAAATAATTCATAATAGAGAATATATGCATTCTTTTTTTTATGATCCCATTCGAACCAGTCTTTAGAGAGGAACAAATGTGTTCATGGACCAAGTACAGTTAGATTTATTTATTTATTTATTTAATCTTTATTGCACAAAAGCAAAACTTATCGTACAAAAGGAGGACTTAATGCCATAAACATTCTCTACCAGTCAACCTTAGGGCAAAGCAGACAAATTGATTTTAAAGATCAATACATAGATCAATACATAAGACAAAAATGGATTTTAAAGTACATCATAAAATCCGAGCGCTCAAAACGTGCCATGTTAATTGAACATAGTATGTGACGTCACATACTTGGTCGTGAAATATAACGTTTTGGTTCATTGTTGTTATACAATTTTTCGTTTATTAAAACAAGAATCCTGAGGGTGGTTTTTAATTTACTTTTGGACAAAAAAAACACATCATTTTTTGAAACTTTCGAGTGTCATCTTTTTAAGATTTTGTGATTTTTTTAAATTTACTGTTTTTTGTCATAATTTGAAGGTTTACTATTCAAATAGTGACATATTATTATTATTCAGTCAGCATGCATATTCTCTATTTTTTTACTATCCTTTTTCTAGTACTCAGTTGCAACAGAGGGCCTACTCCGAAATTCGAAATCCGAACTTCGTATAGTGCCGTCCCTTTCACTCTCGTGTTATACACCATATGAGTGAAAGGGACGGCACTATACGAAGTTTGGATTTCGAAGTAGGCCCTCAGCATGAATCATTGAAATAAATTGATCTAAATCAGCTCTCTATAGATATCCAAATTTTACATGTCATCACTTTATAAACTAACTAGCGACCCGCCCCGGCTTCGCACGGGTGCAATGCTGATGCATGTGTTATACATATAAACCTTCCCCTTGAGTCACTCTACCTATTAAAAAAAACCGCATCAAAATCCGTTGCGTAGTTTTAAAGATTTAAGCATACATAGGGATATAGGGACAGAGAAAGCGACTTTGTTTTATACTATGTAGTGATAAAATAAATAAATAAATATTTGTGGACAATCTTACACAAATCAACCTAGTCCCAAACTAAGCTTGTACTGTGGGGTTCTAGGCGACGATATACATACTTATATAGATAAATACATACTTAATAAAATCCACAAAGTATTTATTCAATGATTTAGATTTATTTATTTCACAATATACAATGTTACTTAAAATTACACATAGTCAATTTTGAGGAATTTATATTGTGAGCGTCAGTTTTGAAACATGTACAAATTAGGTAGATACATTAGAATTACCATAAAAAAACAATATTTACCAATAAATGTCAATGAAATACTAAATTAAGATTGGTCAATAATTTTAAATATCACCTTACGGGTCGTCAATAATGTAGAAAATACATGTCAATAAAAAATAGAATACAATAAATCTAACTAGTTATGTCGTAACACTCATAATGAAACGTAAATTTAATTTATGTCACACCTGGCCATAAAGTGGCAATTACCGCACGCTCCGCGCGTGGAAAATTCCACTTGGCCAGAGGGGCTACCGGGAAACGAAAACGAACGAAGTTCGAATATCTCCCTCTCTGCCGCACGAATTAGCAAGTGCGACAGAGAGGGAGATATTCGAACTTCGTTCGTTTTCGGTTCGCGGTAGCCCCTCAGAGGGTGACATAAAATTTTGTACTTACCTCGGGCGGTAATTAAGAAAGCCTCAGATCGCATAATTATCGCCCTTGCCTTCGGCTCGGGCGTGAAATACCTGCGATCTGAGACATTCTTTGTTTTACCGCCCTTGGTAAGTAATGTACTATAATACAATGATTGATGGACGGTCGCCATCGCCAGTGGGGCTACCGCGAACCGACAACGAACGAAGTTCGAATATCTCCCTCTCTGTCGCACGAATAAGCAAGTGCGACAGAGAGGGAGATATTCGAACTTCGTTCGTTTTCGGTTCGCGGTAGCCCCTCAGTGTTCGGAAATCATCGTAAACAGTCAATTGCCTCATTCCAAAGACCGATGTGCAATATTTATCGCCGGTTACTGTACTTAAGATCATTTATGTTGGCCGGATTGTGTCGAAGAAATTCATGCAAAAAGCGACTTAATTTTGTTTGGGAAGAAGATTCAAAATCCAGTTTTATAAAATATCGTCCTGAAAAAAAGATCTCAACTATAATTACATGTCATATCACATATTTACCCGTGGTCCTAGTGAGCGGCTACCGTGAACCAAAAAGTATCTTCATCTTATTTATTTATTTATTTTATTTTATTTTATCTTATTTTTATTTATTCGGGGCATCAACAGCATTACAGAAAAATAATACAAAACTTAATAGCTAATAACAAAGCCAATTATAGATGTCCACACAAATACAGTTAGTTGAAAAAGAACGTAAAACATAAAACATACAACTGGTAAAACAGAGGCTAAGATGGCAATTCATTTAAGAATTAAGTTTCAAAACATGCGTGTATTACAAACTACTTATCAAGACACATTAATATCAAGAGGTACTCCACTTGAAATTTTTATCTTTTTTTTTATCTTCATCTCCAGTCGCTCGAATTTCCAATTGTGAAATTCTTCGTTTTCGGTTTGAAGTAAGCTGCGCTGCTTGGGTTGTTTTTATTCGACTGCAGCGGGAGGGTTATGTTTCTTAAGAGGCCTTGTAAGTTTGAAAATGTTTTGATATAAGATTTCAAGCTTACATGGTCATTTACATTAGAATTACGATTTGAAACGGGATATTTACCATGTATATTTGTATTTTTGAGTTCCCGATATTTCGGCACTGTTGCAAGCGCCATTATCAAGGATTAACTGACAATACAAATATACATGGTAAATATCCCGTTTCAATCGTAATTCAAATGTTTTGATGTCAAATTATGACAAAAATATTGATAATACCAATAAAGTTATTAAAGGCTACGATAACTTTATCAAAGTTTTAGATAGTAACAGTCATTTTTTGGTTTTATTGTGTGTAGTAGAATTTAAGCGGAAAAAACAAATTTTTAGCTTGAAAATAGTCGATTTGGAGTGACGTTTGAAACGATATTTCTTAATGAAAAATCCAAAAAATACATTTAAAGTTTATGACATAAGGTCGCAATAGTCCCGTAACATTGAGAAAATGTCAAGATACTTGTCAATTCAAACAGAAAATGGCGTAAATAGATGAGCGTTTTTTAACTGATAAGGACCCTTAAGTGTATGATTATTTCTTTGGCACACTGAAGCTTAAACGTGTTGAGGGATTTTAACATATGAGTGGGTCTCGTTGGATTCCAAATTCCACGTACTCGTGAGATTGATAATTTTTTTGTAAAAAAACCTACATTTACATTAATTTCATTTTTTGGTACGTTTCTAGCAGCTGTATCAGTGTAACTACCCAAAAAGATGCTTATACCTGGCTAGCCATAAAAATACCCCTACGCTATTGATACATACATATGAATAGCAAACAAGACCGTAATGAGGAGTAACTATACTTTTTTTTAAATTATAAAAATCGTGCGATTGTCGTCATGCGATTCCAAAGAAAGCAATCTTGAAACGGTGAAATATGCGGCGCGATATCTTTGAGACGTGATAAGCTACTGAAATAAATGAAAATAGTACAATATTATCCTCTGAGGGCCTTCTCCGAACTTCGTATCGTGCCGTCCCTTTCACTCATATAGAGTATAACACGAGAATGAAAGGGACGGCACGATACGTAGTTCGGATTTCGAAGTTCGGAGTAGGCGCTCTGATGTCTAGGGGAACGAAGAATTTATAAGCGAAAATGACCGTTAAAATTCTAATTAAAAAAAAAGGGGTACAGGTAGGGTACTATCCTGTGTATTGAACATGGTGTTTTATTGCGAACTTTCAAATGTATTTTATTACAACTATGTCCATTATGTTAAAAAAATGCAATATATGAACCAGAATTTTTCAATTTAAGCCGTCATCTCTCGGGCTCGGAGATCTCCAGGCACATAATAAAACAATGTAATTGTTGTTTTTTTTTCTTGCCCGAAGACAACAGGTTTAGTTACAAACTTAGTACTTTTTTTTGTTGTTGATGGCTTTCACTCCTTGCTGAATTTGGCAAGGGGTATTTCGCCAATGTCGCCGTATACAGACATATCACACGAGAGGAGAATGATCATGTTAAAAATTTTGATGGTTGTGGAAGGATACGTCTGGGAACCTAAAACAAATAATAACACATATTAAGGACGGCACAGACAATACAGGACGTTTGTACAGTTAAAAAAAAGAGCGGGAAGTGGGTGACAGACGGTTAAGCATGCCAATATAGAGGAAAAAAACTTCGTACTTAGGGTCGGTTGCATAAACATACGACCACAGGCCGGTCATCGTCAAATATGGTGCCGGCAGCTGTCATCCCATAGAAACTTGTCAAACTTTCCATTAGATTTTTAATCAGATTTCGACGAACACCGTTTACGATTACAGACGGTTTGGTGCAAGCCACCCTTAGAGTTCCGTACCAAAAAGATAAAAATCGAAACCAAAAGAAACCCTTATGCCGACTCTGTTTTGTTTTGTCTCTTGTGTTACCGCGGGGGTTTCAAGTTTATACTTTGGGCAGTTTGCCGTCATTTCGAGTTTTTGTAGTGGTGAACAGTGCATAGATTAGATTATATTAGGGATGTATTTCATGGTAAAGAAAAGATTTTAAATTTACATAACATAAATGTCAAAATTAGAAGTATACCTAATTGGTCTGACTTATCATATTGATGGGATATAAAAAATTACAAGCTTAACAATCTCAATTTTCGCTGACACGTCGGTTTATCTGACAACGTTTGAAGAAGGATATGGTTGAGCGATCCCATCTGTTCTATTCGACTGAACGTCATAATCTTGCTCTAAAAAAGTATTTTCTATTTTTTATTCGAAATTGGCTAGCGCTGGCGTTTGACCGCTATCTCGCCTCACGGGGCGATCTGTGGTGTATCCAGCTTGCCTAGAATGTACCTTCTACATTCGCGACTTGTCACCGTTGAGTGCCGAACTGGAGAACGACGAACTAGATCCCACAAGTCCGTGCCCCACATATGGGTCATTAAGTAACAACCACGTGGACGCGCTCAGATTATGTTTGAAGTAATTTGCTGGACTAACGACGAAATTAATGCATTTTGTATGTGAACTGTTAACGTGTTAAAGTAAAGACCCCCTTCTCTAAATATTTTGTTCTGAAACATGATTTTTTTTGTATTCTAGGCTTTAGGAAATCACTGAACCGCCCCTGATGCTTAAACATTTTGCGAGTTGTGCTCAGACTACTAATGACTACACTTGTAACTATTTGCCTTAATGCTTTCAAATAAGGTTTATATTCGCTCTATCACCGTGTGAAAAACTGAATGCAAAATAACATATTGATCCTATTAAAAGTCTGTTGAACCTTCAGTGCGTGACCCGTATATACACACAGAGATAATTTGACCGTAATTAAGCGGTTTTATGGATGAAAACTAATCTCGGTTTTCTAAAGACCCGGTAGAGCGTAAGCCAGATCACATTAGTATATCGAGGGGTGAGTGGTCAAACCCGATAAGTCGTCTAAAAGGTTTTTTGAAAATAGAACTCTGCGTAATGGATGTTAAGTTGTTATTTCAAAAAGATTTGTCTCTATTTATCGGGTTTGACCACTGACCTCGATATGTATAAGCTAGTTTATTTTATAACTTACTGACATTAGTGACTATAGGTCTAACGGATCCATTCAAATCAAGAGCCAAAATCTCTAATGGATCTATGTCAAACAAATGTTTAAATTATAATAAATTAGCCTTTGCCCGCGATTTCGTCTGCGTAGAACTAGTTCATTGTGATTGAATTTTATTGCTATTTTTTTATTTCAGGCGCTTAGTCATCGCTCTTCCATACAAACTTCCGCCTCCTTAAGCGTTGATTTGCGGGATAAAATAGCCTATGTCCTTCCCCGATACTCCATAACAAATTTCATCTAAATCGTTTCAGCGGTTTAAGCGTAAAGAAGTAACAGGCAGAGAGAGACAGACAGACACTTTCGCATTTATAATATTAAGTATGGATAGTCTTTTAAGCAACTGCAGTAATTGCAACTAAGAGCTCGCTAATCGTTATTAGAAATTAATAACTCAAGAGTGAAGACGCTCAAAGTAATACTTTAGTTATAGACCTTGCAAGATTAATTGGTAGACTTCAAAAGTCAGCCGAAACACTGCTGTATCATTTCTATTCAATTTATGGGACGATCCATTCTTACACTATTTGACGCAAAAATGGATTTATGTGATTAATGAAAGTGCACCGCGCATTTATATTTTGTTTACATGGGCGCAGCACTGATATACTAACGCCTATGGCCACAAAGAAACTAATGTACTCGTAATGTGTGAATGTTAGGTAAATATGAAACCAATATGTAAGTTATTCATATATTCGGGTATGTCAACAAATGAGTTCGTTGCTGGTTACGCATCTTGAGGTTCTGTTTGCTGATTGAAACCCACACCTCTATGGTAAGCAGTACCATAGAAGCTGCATCGAATTTACGATGGCCTACAGGCCAGAATTAAAACTAAATAAAAAAAGTGCATACTTTCTCCAATGCTCCTGTCTATGTAGATTGGTTCGTCCCGATCATATTAACTTAAAAGTATATTTTGTTATAGTATCAAGTCGCTCAACTATACTGCGTGGCGGAAGTCTCCAAAAATGAAACCGGCGGCGGCGAGGGCATAGAAGTCATAAAGAATGAACCATTCAAAGACTATCCGTTGCTTGGTAAGTACTTAGTACTAGACTAGAATTTTCTAGTTAACGACTTGTCAATTATAGGGCGTTGAGCAACTCGACCTGACAATCGCACGGACCTAATAAGTAACTTGTTGATTCTTATTTCACTTGTGAACGTGCGGTATATCATTCCTGCGAGCGTGTGATTTTATATTAGATACAGATAAAATACAAGTCTATACATATGAAATAGGTCATCAGATTGTTAAAAGTCAAAATAATTTATTGTTCAATTTAGGCATATTACCTGCACCTATTAGCTACCATCGGTTCGGAAAATAAACCTTTGCTTCGAAAAGACTAATTCGGTTTGAGATCCCCCTAGTATTGGAGTGTCAGACAAGACGAAATTAAGTCCATATAATACGTAATCCGATTGCCTAGGTCATACACGTTTCAAGGTTGTAAGCACAAAGACAAGGATGCCCGACTGTCGGATCCTTGGACTTTCTGAACAAATTGGACACATGGCTTCTATTCGACGAGTGCTTAGCTAACGCGATCTATAAGATCATAGATTATGAAACATTGACTTCATATGACTCACGACCCCTCTTTTAATTAAGTATAATATATCTAGGCCAATTTGTAAGTAAAAAAAAACTAAAATAAATTTTGGTAAAAAAAAATAGATGTTAAATAAAACCTAGCGCGTGTTAAATAGAAGCTCAAATGTGTCTAATGAAAACCAGCGCGAATCGAATGTGATGCGATTCAGACAGGACTGCGATGCTTTGCAACTAGCGCTGGGCAGGTGTTGTCATGCTTCCTGCGACCTAGCTACTAAACGGATTTACTGATTTAGATTGCTTTAGTAGTTACACAATTGAATTAAATACGAGGCTGAGACAGACTAAAAGTTATCTTACACTTCTTACAGCGTTACATACGTAGTCTAGCCATAAATTCTGTCCCAACTTTTTCACCATTTTAAATTTAATAATGGAACGCTCGATGTACTTTTCTTTCTTGATTATGCTTAAATAGACATTTGACTGTCAGAAAAAGTATATTTGGCTCCAGGTATCGTTTCCCTGAAGACGGAGTGGGGCATCAAAGAGAATCGTGTCGCAGTGATAGCGTTATACAAGTGTAACAAGCAAGTGAACAACATTTTCAAACTGCTGAAACCTTTGAATATAACAAAGAAATTTATCTATCGTACCATCAAGCGATACAACGACATCGGTTTAGTCGACGACCGGCCCAGGAGCGGTCGACCACGGCAAACAAGGACACCGGCAGCGATTAAAGCGGTAGCTGAGCGAATTCGGAGAAATCCGCTACGCAAGCAGAAAATCATGGCTAGGGAAATGAAAATTCCCCCTAGAACTATGTCCCGTATCATAAAACAAGACCTTAAGCTTGGGGCTTATCGACGGAGCACAGGTCAGCGATTGACAGCGGCCCTACGGAAAATAAGAGCGACGAGAGCTAAAGTGTTATGGTCGCGGCATGCAAAGGGCGGATATCGTAATATTCTGTTTACAGATGAAAAAATCTTTACTGTGGAGCAAAAATTCAACCGCCAAAATGATAAAATATATGCTCACAGTTTCCAAGAAGCTTCTGAAAAAGTTCCAAGGGTAGAAAGAGGCCACCATCCTGCATATGTCATGGTTTGGTGGGGAGTATCCTATGAAGGCATCACAGAGCTTCATTTTTGTGAACAAGGGGTAAAAATACGTGCTACGAACTATCAAAAAGACATTTTGAAGAGAGTTGTTAAGCCGCTAAATGATACTTTATTTGCCGGTAAGCACTGGATATTTCAACAAGACTCTGCCCCTGCACATAAAGCTAAGACAACGCAACGGTGGTTAGCGACGCATTTACCCGAGTTTATTGCGGCTGAAGATTGGCCCTCAGGAAGCCCGGATCTCAACCCCTTGGACTATGGTCTGTGGAATATTTTGGAGGAGAAAGCCTGCTCTAAACCTCATCGCAATGTTGAGTCTCTGAAGTTAGATTTAGTGCGGGCAGCGGCTTCAATACCCATCGATACCGTCCGTGCCGTCATAGACGAGTGGCCGGACCGTTTAAAGAAGTGTGTTAAAGTAAAAGGTGGACATTTTGAATAAATATTTTATTTTATACAATCTGTATAGTATAATTAATAAAAATAACCCTAATTTATTTAAAAACTTTCTTGTATTTTCAAAATAAATGTCATTTCATATAGGACAGAATTTATGGCAAGACTACGTACACGCATCGCTAGTTATCATTGGTAATTTGAGAAATCAGATGCCATTTTTTAATCTGAAACAGTGCTCGGACATTGCAAATTAGTCGGTTTAGCTATGTTTTAGTTAATCGGATTATTTCATATGCTTCTAAGTCTGCTTTTGTTATAGAACTAAATAGAAAACGCCCTGAAAATTAGACAATTATCAAAAGTGGTCCCCTAGAACAAACTCAAAGGATCGCAAATCTGTTATCAATTTTGCAAAATGTATATAGATATGCATATGCATGGCATGGGTAGCCTTTCCTTATCATTGGCGAAGCTCTCTGAAACTTATTCTAGTTTCATTGACGAGTGTAAAGGTAGGATAGGCATCAGAAATAGAGAATGATGTGACCCTGCCCCCTGTAGCGTAGTATCTGTAGCAGCGATATGTTTCAATACTTAATTTGCGGATTTGCATAACTTTATGGTTACTTTTTATGCATGCCTTTTATTCTAGCTGGATCTAGTATTAATCAAGCATCGAACTCCAGCTCTTCAGACAAAAACGGTACAATTTTTATGAAAGTAGTTACTACCCTGCACAATTATTTTTCTGTGTTTAAATAATCACGTAGTCGGCAGCTTTTTGTGCATAGATTAGTATTTTTTATTTATTTTGTACGTATAATTAAAAAAACACCATAGATCACATATAGAGACATAAAGATCGATTTATTTATAACGTAAATTATGAAATTTTGACCTGGCAATATTTTTCACGGTAACGCGGGGGACAAAATTATCAGTTCTTACAATTACAAAAACTGACTCTCATTATGGCAAATAATATCTGTTGTTGATATTTTTAGTTTATAATTAATAAATATTTTATTTATGTTGTGGCTTTGACCGTAATTTTATTTAAAATGTGCAATGATAGTAACACAAGAGACAAATAAATGTGGATCTAAAATTTGCCCAACTAAATATTATTTGTGAGAAAATTATGTATGTAATTCACATAGGTAAGGTAACCGTCCCAATGTTCGGCACCTTAATGCCCAATAACTGTCATGTCACCTCTGTCACTATGACTTAAGATTAACAGTACGAAGTATTGGGTCCGTTTCGAGCACTGGGACATTTAATGGTAGTTGATATTTATTTGGACACATTTTAATTTTCGTCTGTAAGTAACTAGGTATATCTTCGGTAACTCTCGCAACTCTTTTTAGGGTAAAACGGGATCTTATTACTAAGACTCCGCTGTCCTTCCGTCTGTCTGTCTGTTCGTCTGTCACCAGGCTGTATCGTATCTCATAAACCGTCATAGTTAGACAGTTGAAATTTTCGCAGATGATGTATTTCTGTTGCCGCTATAACAACAAATACTAGAAAACAGAATAAAATAAATATTTAATGGGGCTCCCATACAACAAACGTGATTTATTTTTATAGATAATGGCACGGAACCCTTCGTGCACGAGTCCAACTCGCACTTGGTCGGTTTTTTTTATTTAAGTCGAACATAGTCATTGTATTGTATGCCTTCTGGGTGAGCTCGCTTCATCGTCGGCCTCATCTTTGCCCCCTGGCTAGATGCTGGCCAAGAGCGATCCCATTTTTAATTAAAAAAAAATGGTCAACTCGGATAACGTCGATTTGTAATTGTTTGGCTGGAATGGATTGTTGGTCTGTGTTTGCGCCTTTTTGCACCTTGTTGCGACTATTTCACAGATGACGTAAGTTTGCACAGCTGTTGCAGCTTGCGCATTCACTACAATACTTACACCGTAAATTGCATCTCGATCGTGAAAGATCACCATGGGGCGTTTTTATGGCCAATTGGCCAGCAACACCGCGTAAGGCGAATAGTTTATATTCTTCGTCACGCGTTTACGCTATTCGCCTTACGCGCCTTCTCAGCTAGGCTAGGTTTAGTGAACCAGCGACAAAACTCCCAGTAGCTCGATTCCACTCCCACCTCATACTCGGTTGAAACCGCTCAACCAATCTCACTGCAGCGCAAACTCTTAGAGTATTCCAGTGTTCCAAACCACACGCGTGGTCGTGCCGGAGGTTTTCCCCTGGATTTTCCCCAGGCTACTCTCCAACCGCGCACTCCTATCGCTTTATTGGGCCCGGCCTATAAAGCCACAGTCAGGTTCAAAAAAAAAGCCTTACGCGGCGCCTTACTCATACTTCGCGTATGAGTAATATCGGACTTTTTAAAATTACTTTTTTACTTCTCATGCTCAAAAAGTGTGTCAAGCGGGGCTAAAGTAGCACATTTAGCCACTAGGGAAAATATGATTTACACACATACATACATACATAACACATAACTCACGCCCGTATTCCCAAAAGGGGTAGGCAGAGCACAGGCACGTATCCAGACTTGGTTCGGGGGGGACAAACATTGAAACAACCATGTGAACTGTGTACCTACTTATTGAAAGAACACGCAAGCGAATAAATAAACTGACGGCTAAAAACGTTTTCCGGTGGGGGGGGGGGGGATATATCCCAACTATCCCCCCCTCTGGATACGTGCCTGGCAGAGCACATGAAATTTAATTGTGCCACACAAATATGATTTACAAAACATTTTAATTTGACCAATCAAAATACTTTAACTATTAAATCCACAATCACAGAACACTTTTTAAAAAATATTTTGGTATTGGGCATCAACTAACCAGAATACGGCTTTACTAAAATCGACCAATCAGGAAACAGAATTCATTTCTCTAAAGATTAAGTTTGTCTTTGAAGCAGAAGCTCAATGGAAGGTCAGTAGCTTTTATTCGCGCGTGAATGTTGCGCGCGAAACACGGTGTCTATGTTTTGTGTGTCAAAGCAATTTAAAAAAAAACATGCCCCTAAATTATATTCGGAATTTATTATTAATTTTGGATCAATGCCTTTTGGTTTATTTATTTTCTAGCAATCGAAGTGAAAAGTAGAGTGGTCTAAAAGCCATATTATCCCTCGAACTATCTCGTGGTGATATGGCTCATTTTAGACCCTTGTCATACAATCTACTATTTGTTTCTTACAAATCAAGGGATTTTTCAATCATTACGATATATTCCATCTCTCTCGATTTTACTATAAAAAGGATTAGCGTGCACTAGCGTAATATTATTGATGTATTGCGGCCGCCGATATTGCAGAATTTCACGCATTGTCATCACTCGCGTAAAACCTTTTTGTATGCTTTCTTCCGGATCCAGCGAGAAAGGTTCGAACTTCGAACGTTATTTTTAAACTTCGAAATCTCGACTAAAGTTTTTTATTTTTGTTTTCTTTTTATGTTACATTCTCTTAACAGGGCCTAGTGGAAAAATCGTTGAAGACGATGATTGTTCTGTCTGCTCCGGATGTCGGACGGGTACTCACCGCATCGGTACAAGCTCACGTCAAGTTAATTTTTTTTTCGTATTAAATTCTGGGTAAAATCGGGAGAGATGGTCCAAATATAATAGGACTTATTAGATTTTTTTTGTATCAAAATATGACAAACACTACATTTAGTAAAACTATTTAAATGATTTTTTTAAATCTATTTTCATCTCATATAAATTAACAGCCTTACAGTAATAAAATCGGCAAAATACGCAACGTCTTGGAATATGTATAAATTGCTAAACCGAAGAAAGATGGACCACTTTCTTTATCTTCTAATGGTAATCTTCCCGTCCTGAGCATTGTTATGTGCTTCAAAATATCTGACACTGATTGATTTATTTTAGCGTGATTTGCTTGTTAATGTTAACTTTACAAGGAAATATTGGTCCATCTCTCCCGATTTTGTTGAATGATATCCGTAAATAGCCGGCACATACGTAGTTAATTTTATGACTACTTATCTCTATAGTTCGACATGATGAGACAAGTTAATGTACGTAATTATTCGTATTCTACAGCCGCACTTTGCCCGTAATTTAGAGCAATAAATAAGTTACTTTCCATAGAAATGTGTATTTTTTACTTCCAAAATATAAACAGGGGTAGAATTAATAATAGTTATTTGTACGCTTTAGTAGCAAAGAGTATTTTAAATATTTTTTAGAATCTGATGTATATATTTTTTTTTATAAAGTCAGTAACCTAGCAATTGTGGGCCAGAATAAACTACTTACGTGCGCGTTTGGGGGTTTAATATCACGTGCGCAATCCTACCCTGAAATTGACGTTAGTACATATTCCTAACAAAAACTTCATTGAAGATTGAGCCTTACATCAAATGCCAATTCCATAAATATCAATTATTTTCGTATTTGTTTGTTAGCTCTCCATAATCCAAAATAATCTCAAGTTTGGTGCGAGTTATGATAAACGCCACCGATTTATTTTATCTTGAGTGAATCATACCATTATACAATTTACGCCCTATTGTGTCATTATCCTAACACTAGACACAAACGAGCATAATGCATTACTGAACACCAGTAACACTATACTAAGTAGTACATTATATCCAAGGGAAATTAGGCCTTATGACCACACTGTAAGTTTTACTTAGTCTTATCATAGCTACAGTTTCGCGGATGACGTCAAAAACAAATAAGTTTGTACAGTTGTAGCAATATTTAGTTAAATGTTCGAACAGTCGTTAAATAGTTCCAACGCGACAGTTTTCTGTTTCAGTGTTAAAGCGGTTTTTGCGGAATCTTAATCGCGATGTGCAATTGTTACGGTTTTATCGCCGCCTTATCGACGGATTGTTCCACTTAGGGTAATAAATAAAACTCACTAGTAATGGCTGAAATATGACTACATTCTTTACTTAATAACATCTGGAGTTCTGGACAATATTGTCCTTGTGAAGTCCGAATAGAGAATATGCATCTTTTTCTATTCGAATGTTTTTAGAGGAACAAATGTGTATATGGAACAACTACAATTAGAACAACACAAAAGACAAAAAATGCGTTTCAAAGTACAGCACAAAGGCCGAGCCCTGAAAACGTTTCATACTAATTGGGCGTGTTATGTTATGTGACGTCATATACTATTTATTATTTATTTATTTATTTCTAATCATGCTATAATTAAAATTGCAAACCTTTACATGAAGTACATCATGAAACCGTGTAGGTTTGTCTTGATGTACGTACAGATTCCACCGCAATATCGTAATGTTTATTACAAATTTAGATTAATGATCCCGATGATTACATTTAGGTTGATGATTATTTTATTGTGCCCTGTACTACCATTGTATGGATAAATGAGTAATTTGCTGGTTTCGTCGTGCAATATTGCGTTTAGGTACATAGTTATACATTTTCCATGCAAATAAAAATTGCATATCTCTATAAGATTTTGATCATAATTATTATTATTTATGTCGTAATTGGATGTTTTACTATACGTAATGTAACAACTTATTACTGTTCATAACGCATGCATACTCACTATTCCGTAGTCTACGGTGGTACAAGTATACGGCTTGTCTCATGGAAAACACATGCTTTCCAGGAGATAGACCGTGTACTTGTTTACTACCGTATTGTTGTAATAAAATTGACATACAAACTTTTGCAACAACAATGTGTACATACTTCCATACATATAGAAATTCCGTAGATACAGTAACGAATTACTCGTTATTTTTATTTAATTCTCAATGACAAAACTATACTGTAGGAATTAATCGGTTATTAACATCAACTTTTGTATGCTACATTTTTGACGTTCTTTCTATTTTATTTTTATAAAAACCCACAGCAATAACACAAAAAATGTGACATAAAACTGTCGATTAGAATATCGCAACTGAGAGTTCGTACTACCCGCTCACAATGTCTGCAGCGTGACGTCCTTACGAAGGTGCACATACATTTAGACCGGGTAGTAATTAAGTGGACGTTGTAAATATATGCATACATTTTTGGATCTTTTATTTCAATGGAATAAGGTAAATTTATGTATACATAGATGTCGGTCCTTGACTGAACCAGGATTTACTTAAAATTTGTTTGGTTAGTACATACATGTGGATACGAAATATCCAAATGATCCAATGACGCAGCAATAATTCATAGTTTTATTACCTGCATTTCCGCGCAAAATAGGACGTGGTTAAAAATTTGGCCTACATATAAAGGAGAGTAGCTAATCAGGGATCGGATACCGGTATTTTCTCCATAGATAAATACCGGTATCATTACGGTCACCGGTTCATTATTTCGTTTTTAATGGGACAATCTAATAATACGACGTTGTTACCTAAATAAATGATTCAGCCCTACGTAAAGAGCAAAAAATAGTCCAAACTATTGGGCTAATTTAGGGTTTTTTATAAATACCGGTATCGGTCCCTAGTAGCTATGGCCTATTATTTCCAAAAAAAAAAAATTCTTAGTGGTAAAAGGTAGTGTTCGTCTCTTGAGTTACCGTGGAAAAATTGTTACGCAATTAATTTTGCTCAATTCAAAAACTCGCAATTACACAAACACTGATTTTAGAAGGGTGTAGCCGTGCAAGAAACCCATTAAATGGGTCGAGAGCGGTGTTGACCCATCTCGCTCTCGTTGTGTAACACCCGTTACTACTTACTTATTGACTGGCTTGTCTGGTGACTTTCAACAAAAGCCTGAAACATATGCATCTCTAACTTTACTGATGTTGTTATATTCGTAGATAACTTTGCAAGTTTATTTTCACTGTCGTTATGACATTAATTTTGTTATATTTGTAATCACGAAATTATCATTCTTTCTTGAACTGTAAATTAATATTCTGACATTAAAAATGTATTCTTATAGTCAAGACTTTCTTAAATTGTAAATTAACTAGCGACCCGCCTCGGTTTCGCACGGGTGCACTATTTAATGGATGTTAATATACATATAAACCTTCCTCTTCAATAACTCTATCTATTAAAAAAAACCGCATCAAAATCCGTTGCGTAGTTTTAAAGATTTAAGCATACATAGGGATATAGGGACAGAGGAAGCAACTTTGTTTTATACTATGTAGTGATATTTTGACATGTAAAAGTGCCCTTGTGGCCTATTTACAGAATAAATGTTTGATTTTGATGAACTATATTGGTTTGGTTTATCCAATCAATTAAGGTGATATTGGTGGGTGGATCAACTAATCTTTGTTGCCCGTTACCATGGTTACGTCTCCTGAGTCACTCTTTAAAACTGTGATTTTATAGGATTTAAATCCAGCAAACATGAGTTTTAGCGAGAAGTATAAATCCATTTGGACATGGGTCATCTCTTGAGCATGCTTGAAGCCCATATTATAAACATTTTTCTAAGAAACTCGGTTACTATTGTCTCTTCGCTGACGGGACAGAATAACAACAAGAAAAAGTTGATTGACCCTGATAATGGAGAGGAAGATTGACGGAAGAGCAGAAGAGGAAGGCCGAGTGTTAGTTATTTGGACCAGATAAAGAAAAAGGTAGACTTCGTGTTGTATCGAGAAGTCAAAGAACTGGCGTTAAGTAGCACGGACTTTTCGGTTCATATTGTCTATATTTGAGGCTTTCATTTCGTTTTGCAGACAAATCTCCTGCGATTTGTTTGCGGATGACTGGATGGTTGTCGAAAGAAAATATCTGAAACTTTGTGAGAGTCTTACGTAGTACCTAATTGACATTAATGAATTTTATTTCATGGTTTATTGTTTCGTATTTAATGTAATAATTTATTGTTGACATAATTTGTAAGAAATCTGTAATGCCCTAAGACTATCCTGTAATATTGCGCTTTTCTAATAGTTGAATAAATAAATAAAAAAAAAATGTTTCATAGAATATATTGTTTCGCAGAATTCTCATTTTATAGAAAACTTTTTTTTTCGATAGGGTCGCAGTACCTACTTTTCTGGTAGATCTAATTGGGTTCTACACTACACAATGACATTTTAGCTGTACCTAAAAACTGGTCAATTACATGTCGGACTTCGCGCCATTAAGGTTCAATCAACCCCAAAATTTATTGATTTTGTTAGGAAAAAAAAAACAAATTTCAATTAAAAAAATCTTATTTATCAATGTATTTGTTTGGTAAAATATATATAATAATCAACATTATCAACAAATTACAAGTTCATAGGTTAATAAGTTAAAAAAGTTCTTCGAAAAATTTTGTGACAGACGACGGACGGACGGACGGACGGATAGACTCGTGAAAAAAAAGTTCCTATGAAATCAAAATTCTGCGAAGCAATACATTATTTGAATCATTTTTCTTTAAAACAAAGGGACGGACACGGTTTGTGGATAAAAAAAAAACAGGCTTTATACGGGGAGTCCCACCACAACATGCAATTAATACGAAACCATTCCCCAAACCAAATAAATAAATAAATAAATCATAGAGGACAATCTTACATAAATCGAACTAGCCCCACAGTAAGCTCAAGAAGGCTTGTGTTATGGGTACTAGACGACGATATATTTAATAGATATAAATACTTAAATACATAGAAAACATCCAAGACTCAGAAACAAATATTCATGCTCATCACACAAATATTTGCCCTGACCGGGATTCGAACCCAGGACCGTCAGCTTCACAGGCAGGTGCACTACCCACTAGGCTAACCGGTCGTCAAACGTCTACATGTTTCAGAACTGCGATTAACTTTGCTAAGTGTTTTCTTCTTAAAAAAAGCACTATTTTCGGCTCCAAGTATCGACTTTCAACTGGCGACCTTGCGGCCCGACAAACTTGTTAGTCGAAGGTCTGCATCTCACGTCCACACTGGCTTCTTCACTTTCACTACACTTATCGACAATTGAAAACCAGTATAATTCTGACCTCCGATCACTTATACTTATTACGTATCTGGGTGTCAAGATGTACTAGGACCGTGTCGAGACAAGTTGTGAATGTTCAATGTTCTATTTCTAAGTCACAAGGCTGTGTTGCACAAGGCTGGGCAAAGTGTAGACCTGGCTCTATCAAGAGAACCTTGATATTAATTGGGATTAAATCTTTTGTCATGTCATACTGGGTGATGTCTAACGAGACTTCCTAAAAACCGGCCAAGTGCGTGTCGGGCCATGCGCAATGTAGTTGTCCACCCGTTACATTACGCGCATTTAAAAACGTTCGCAAACTTATATTATCTACGTAAAGTCGAACTCATAAGTAGCTGAACACTTTGGTACTTTGTCGTTTTCACCCGTTGGAAATGTTAGTATAACAGTTTAAACATTACGTTAAAGAAAAAATGAAAGAAATATTTATTTGGTGTTAAATCATTACACAATAAAAAGTAGATAAAATAAGGTATAGGCATATGGTGAATTGTGCAGTTCTATATTTAATGAATGTATATTTTGTCATCTGTTATGTACCATAATTCTCGCAAATAAAATTTTTGACTTTGACTTTTTAAGATGAATTTAACACTAAATTAAGTATGAGTTATGAACACCAAAAAGGATACCACTCAGCATAACATAATAATAATAACCTAGCCTAAGGCGAAAAATAAATAAAGAGAATAATAATAATAATCATTTATTTCAGGCATTGCCCATAGTGTTAGTAATTACAAATTCAGAAAACTTACAAAACTAATGTTAGTTGCATCACAAAACATAATAAACCAGAAAGATAAGACCGGATGAGTCTTCATTACACAAATTATACATTTTAAAATTAGGCAATTATTTGAATATATTACAAAATCAAAACATTTATTCTGCAAATAGGCCTCAAGGGCACTTTTACAAGTCAAAATCTATCTAGGTACATCAAATAAAAATAATACAATAATCAAAGTATCATTAATTAAATGTAGTGTTACATGTCAAAAATAAGACTAAGAAACTAATAACAATCGAGATTTGTTAGAGATTTATAAGGTCTCTAAGCGTCAAGATAAGTAATATTGCTATTGGTGTACATTAAAATATATACCAATAGCAATATTACTGCCTTAAAGCGGAAGGATAATAGTAAGAAACCATAATTGGGCTCTGTCTGGGCACTTGGCTAACCAAATTGAGCTATCTATATTGTTACATACCGCAGTGACCAATAAGCCTGCAATGAAATCATGAGCTAATATTGCTTCCTAGTAAATTATATTTAACCGAACGGAACATGACGTATGTCTACGTTGACAGGTGTCAGCGCTATTTTTATCATTAATAGGTGCGTTAAAACTCAGTTAAAAGTAGAAGATTAAACACGTTACACGACCCACGTACCTATAATTACTTTGATGGCTGGAGCGTGTACAATCGTGACATACAAAATTAAATGACAGTAATACATTTTTTTGTATCGCGATCCGATTAGGAAAAAGTAGAAGAAAATTTTTTTTGACACGAAAACATTTTATTTTCTCTGGGCAGGTCGTCCAAGTCAGCCAACTGTCCATACAAAGGCCAAAAATTGATTGGGTCAAAAAAAAATTCTACTTTTTCCTAATCAGAACACGATACCGAATATGCCCTTACACGGATACTCACTAGTTTTGTTACACCCTGTATATATAGGGTGTACAGTAAATAATGGACAAGCTTCTAACCACCAATAGAGCACCTGAGGCTACTCCAGAAAATGGACTTTCAGGATTAATAAAAGTCCCTTGGTTTTCGAGATAATCGAACTTTTCCATTTTATTAATAATTGGTATGTTGTGGTAAATGTCCCCAGCACGTTATAGAGGCAAAAGCAGCCTAATGTCGTGTTTAGATATTTATGAACACTTTGTTTTTTTTTAAGGAACGGTTGATGAATTTGGGTCTGGATGGCGATTGCAACTATAGCTCAGTTGGCTAGAGCGACTGGCCGCGAGTGCCGGGAGGTCGCAGGTTCGAATCCTGCTCGGTGCCTAAATTTTTCAATTTTTCCTTCATTCTAAACTTTGTTTGTTACTATGTATGTGATGGCGATTGCAATGAACATACTTGCTCTGTTCTCTGGGATGCTAATTATTGAGCAATTGAAGGCGGAAATTTTTGGCTTTGGTAATTAATGGCGGCACGCGTAATATGGAATGGCCTAGAACTCGTCGTGTTTATTCGTTTTGATGATTGTGATCTTCTAAAAATTGATACTGTGATCCAAAATAAACAAATGTAAATTAATTGTTTTTTTTACTAAGTGACTAATGCGACTTTGTCGGCGCAAAAAACCGGTTACTTCATACAATATGTTCGATTGGATATATTTTCCTATTTAGGACAATTTGGGTCGACCAATCCTGCAAAAAATCGCGCGGGCAGGGTTATTCCCGTAGTAGAAATATTTCAGAATTATTTAGCCTCATTTTTTAGGGTTCTTTAGGGTATTATAGTTTCGCCATGCCCGTCCGTCCCCCGCTTTTCTCAGTAACCGTTAGTACTAGAAAACTGTAATTTGGCATGAGTATACATATCAATGACGCCGCCAAAAAGGTAGAATAAAATCATAAAAAAAGTTTTTTTTAGGGTACCCCCCCTACATGTAAAGTGGTGGTGCAATTTTTTTTCTTCCAAACCCCATCGTGTGGGGTATCGTTGGATAGCTCTTTCAAAAATATTAAGGTTTCTATAAGCATTTTTTGATTCAAGAATTGGTTGGCGTGATATTAAGCTTTGAAGTGATAATTTTTGCTATGGTCAAGTGGGTCCCCCCCCCCCCGCTAAGCGGTGGCTACTAGGCATGTGAAAAAAATCATGGTAGTAGTATATACGATGGATTTAAAAGGAAAACTATCACAGATAAGTAGACATTACCGTAAAGGGCAAAAATATATATACAACACAGCATCTCAAAAAAGTACATCATCAGTACTAAGATCAGTAAAAACCCTTCTACGGGTCCGTAATTCCGCATATGACCGGTGACGTGATGGACGGGCAACTACGGAACCCTAGGCAACCCCGGCAAGACACGCACTTGGCCTTTTTTTTATTTTGTAATACTACTTACGTTACACCAATCTATGCATCTATAGATATCTAGTACCATCAATAAGTTGTTGAGCCAGCATGGAACCTAAATGTTTTTCTCGCAATTCAGCATTGTTATTATTATGAGAAGTTCTCCTGGCTAAAGAAACTTGAATGTAAAAAAAAACATACAACTTGAAAGAAATGATGACCTACATAACGGAAGCAAAAACCAGGTTTAAATTACCTTACAAACAACACGTACAACCCTTGACACGAAAACACGTAATCATAATCAAGTTCAAACTGTCAAATTGCACGTCCGCTTTAAATCAGGGATCGGATACCGGTATTTTCTCCATAGAAAAATACCGGTATTATTACGGTCACCGGTTCATTATTTCGTTTTTAGTGGGACAATCTAATAATACGACGTTGTTACCTAAATACATTATACAGCCCTACGTAAAGAGCAAAAAATAATCCAAAATATTTGGCTAATTCAGGGTTTTTTTTAAATACCGGTATTGGTCCCTGCTTTAAATTAAACAATTATGTGGGTCAATCAACTTTTTCTTGTTGTTATTGTGTCGCGTCAGTGAGGAGACAACAGTAACCGAGTTTCTTAGAAAGATGTTTATATCATGAGCTTCAAGCATGCTCAAGACGTGACCTATGTCCAAATGGATTTATGATAATTGCCAAAACTCATGTTTGGTAGATCTAAACCCTATAAAATCACAGTTTTAAAGAGTGACTCAGGAGACGTAACCATGGTAACGAGGAACAAGGAATCGTTGATCCACCCATGTATTCCTCAGACATAAATCCCAAAAACACATGTTTTATCGGTGTATGTAACTTTTTTCGTGTAAGGCTTGCGAGTGGAAACCTTGAACGCAAGAATACAAGTTTTACATGAACATTGAACTTGCTAGTGAAGGTGTTTCTGCTCGGCTGACGTAACGCAATCTACGTCACCCGACTTTGACGATACAGTTGTCTCCCATTCAATCGCCTGACGTATAAATGTAGTCAGACACGCTATATTACACGCGGTAACCACTCAGGTGGGCCGTCAGCTTTGCCACCGATGTGGTATAAAAAAAAACATGATATCATGTCGTATTGCAGGCTGCTCCGAATTTTTCGTCCCGTCCCTCTCACTCATATAATAAATAAATAATAAAAATAAACATTAGAGGACAATCGTACACAAATCGAACTAGCCCCAAAGTAAGCTCAAGAAGGCTTGTGTTACGGGTACTAGACGACGATATATTTAATAGATATAAATACTTAAATACATAGAAAACATCCAAAACTCAGAAACAAATATTCATGCTCATCACACAAATATTTGCCCTGACCGGGATTCGAACCCAGGACCGTCAGCTTCACAGGCAGGTGCACTACCCACTAGGCTAAACCGGTCGTCATATAGTGAATAAAACGAGAGTTCGGAGTAGACCCACTGATCTCTTAGTAATAAAAAGATTTTCGTTGATGTCTAACCTGTTAACAAAAATGTATTTAATGCCAACTTAATCAATTCATTAGTGAAGAAATTTTTGTGAATCACTATACATAGTATAAAACAAAGTCGCTTTCTCTGTCCCTATATCCCTATGTATGCTTAAATCTTTAAAACTACGCAACGGATTATGATGCGGTTTTTTTAATAAATAGAGTAATTGAAGAGGAAGGTTTATGTGTATAATAACATGCATTAAATAGTGCACCCGTGCGAAGCCGGGGCGGGTCGCTAGTTGTTTATAAAATTAACACAAAAAATGCTGAACAAAGATCGAAAACTGTTTTTTGGACCTATTAGGAGTGTATAATAACGTCCATTAAATAGTGCACTCGTGCGAAGCCGGGGCGGGTCGCTAGTTGTTTATAAAATTAACACAAAAAATGCTGAACAAAGATCGTAAAACTGTTTTTGGACCTATTAGGATTTGAACCGGTAAAAATAGTCATATTTTCGTTGTGTAACTATTAGCCTAAATTACGCGTTTGAACCACTAATGGCAAGAACGTTAGAGAAATACAAACAAAATCCTTATTAGCTGAGTACTGCAGGGTGTGGAATTACCATATCAAATCAAATGTACGCACGGTACCTACAAGTTGGGTACATTCTACGTTTTCATGATCAGTTTTCTATTACAAAATTTGTCCCTTCTGTTGTCAACACAGTGCATCCTCAAATTTTATAAAGGGTCGGCAACGCGTACGTGATTCCGTTGGAGTTGCGGGCGTCTATAGGCTGCGGTAGCCGCTTACCATCAGGTGTACCGTAAGCTTGTTTGCCACCGGCGTTGTATAAAAAATATATGATATGTATTGAATTAGTGTACAAAAATAGGATTTGGAAATAGTACCTGAACCTAATAAAAGGAATGTACAGGTAAAAATACTTAAATATCAACATATTGCTGTAAAAGGTTGGTAATAACCATTTTTTCATACAAATGGTGTGACATCCAAGGTCCACTGAGTTACTCGATTTACGGATATTAGCTGTGGTTCGTTAATTACCAAAACTATCGGAAGTGATACTGCCATTAAACCTCTTTCTAAATAACAATATAATAATATGAAGTCAGGTCCAAGTATTCCAAAATCTGCATTAAAAAAAAGTGTCTGAAAATTATGTACATGAAAAAGTAGAACGGCCCAGTTGTTATTATATGTAGCATAGATGTTGTGTTTGATTTGAGTAATTAGATTATGCTAAAATTGCACAGTTTTGATACATGAAGCCCGAACGTATTTTTAATTCATAAACTCTATTGCTCAACGGCACTGACTCGAGGAGTAAAAAGGTTTGCCAATGTTCGACTTTATTTTGTTCACGTTAAGATCTAAAAAATGACGAACATTTCATTCCGCGATTTTTCAAGCTGCAATCTAATCTGGAGGTGACTTTAAACTAAGTTGTATTTTTTATTGATTTAACTGACTTAATTTAGCGCGATCGCAATCAAAAGAGAACCTTATTAACAATAAATAATCTCAAACTTCCAATTAACACTTTTGCTGCCAAGCTTTTCGTAAGAATTACGATTTGAAACGGGATATTTACCATGTATATTTGTATTTTTGAGTTCCCGATATTTCGGGTGTTAATCCTTGATAATGGCGCTTGCAACAGTGCCGAAATATCGGGAACTCAAAAATACAAATATACATGGTAAATATCCCGTTTCAAATTGTAATTCTAATGTAAATGACCATGTAAGCTTGAAAGCTTTTCGTAGCGCTACGCAATTTTCTCTACATACAGGGAAAAGCATGGTTTCGCGATTTATGAGCATATAAGGGGCTGCTAGTTTCAATAAAGGCCGCTTTTCTACCGGAGGCAAACTAAGTTGTGTAGCTGTGGTTGTGCATGATAGCCAATAACGCAGTCGCCGTCAAAAATATCTAAGTAGAACATATCTGTATACGCCTTTATTATCAAGGCGTTACAGTACATGTTCATGAATACTGAAGAGTTCAAATATTTTGATAGCGAATGTACACTCAAGTTGGGAGGCGTTTAATTTCATGGTTTAACTTAACTTAGCACTGGAAACTTCGCTTTAACTTCTCTCATATCCCAAAACCAACCTAAAACGGATTAAACAATTCCCAACTCTATATACGTGGCCACTAAATACATTTTCATTCGACAGGCGGCAAGTACTCATCAGGACAATACACATACAAAATCTACCACTTGGCGTCGAAGGTGCCAGCCTTCATCAGGCTATTGGCGCCGAAAGGATCCCTGGAGGTGCATGAAGAAGCGTGGAACGCTTACCCTTACTGCCGGACTGTGCTTACGGTAAGTAAGAAAGAGATGAAGAGAATAGAGGAAAGGCGTCTCCTATAATGTCCCCAAACCAAATGACGACCGAGTTGATAGCGCTATCTCTTGCATACTTACACGGTGTTACAAAGTGAGTGTCACGTGTTTTATGGCCCCGATCGTCGGTTTGGTTTGCGACTACTATAGTAGTCAAGAAAATCGAAACACGTACCATTTTCGCTCTAGTCCCTGTGAAAATAAGGGATAAAAGGTACGTGTTTACGTTTCCTTTACTGTACCTGGTGATTTTGCAATTTCTTGACGTTATCCCGGTTGTAATGCAACATAAACTAGTCCAACGGCCGTTCGACTTTCTAATCCGATTGGCGTAGGTTCTAGTTTTTGCGGTGCGATTTTCTTGTTTTTTGTCTGATTTAAATAAATTGAATTGAAATCTTTAAAAAAGTAGGGTTTGTCAAGTGAGTCAATAAAAATTTAATTAAATTGAAATCTTAAAAAAATTGGGCTTTGTCAAGTGAGTCAATAAAAATTTAATTGAAATCTTAAAAAATAAGGCTTTGTCAAATGAGTCAATAAAAATTGAATTGAATTGAAATCTTAAAAAAATTAGGCTTTGTCAAAGTGAGTCAATAAAAATTGAATTGAAATCTTAAAAAATAAGGCTTTGTCAAGTGAGTCAATAAAAATTGAATTGAATTGAAATCTTAAAAAAATTAGGCTTTGTCAAGTGAGTCAATAAAAATTGAATTGAATTGAAATCTTAAAAAAATAAGCTTTGTCAAGTGAGTCAATAAAAATTGAATTGAATAGAAATCTTTAAAAAAATAGGCTTTGTCAAGTGAGTCAATAAAAATTGAATTGAATTGAAATCTTAAAAAAAATAGGCTTTGATCAAGTGAGTCAATAAAAATTCTCTGCCCGATTGCTGACATAATCAGTCTGACTTGATATTCCGTGGCCTACATGTGATCTCGGTTACCGCTTACGTTTACGTGAGAAATAACCCAAGATCAGTTAGTCACTATGCTCGCCGATTGTCGTCACATGTCAAAAATCAGGGTTACGCTATTGTTTAAAAACTTCACTTCTATTTAATTTCGGGACCGACGGCGTAAACAAAATTTCCCAATGTCGTAAACCACAACACGTCATTCTTTGAGACATTAAAATAAGATTCCATTTAAGATGACGTGGCTGAGCGTGTCTGTACAGGATTTTTGAACTAAAAAATTACAAGGGATTAATATATATCTGATAATATAATCACTGGTTTAGCTTAGTAGTAGCATACGCAGGACTTCGCAGGCTAGACTAGTAAGCTAAACTAGTTAAGGGCATTTTTCTAGTTTAATATTTTTTTGTATATTTATTTCCGATTGTATAATACTTAGAGATAAAACATTTATTAGCTTGAGATAAAAACAAGAAAATAGAAGACACGTTGAAAATTTAATAAATACCATGTGTGTCAAATCAATGCAATATATCGCCGTTTAGTATCCATAATAATAATAACATATGCCTTTCTGAGATATGTAGTGGGCTACAAATAAGGCGAAATCAAATCAAAATGTAAGCAAATTACTGACATTGGTAAAAAGTGTCGGTCATAATCATAAATTAGTGTATATTTTTCAGAATCCTGGCTACATGAAGGACAACTTCGTTATCTGCATAGAGTCCCTACATTTACCGGACGTCGGAGACCAACATAATGTAAGTTAATTTCACTTTTTTATACAACGATCGTGACTTACGGTCTGCCTGATGGTAAGCAGACGAGCTATCCTTGCGGGGCTCCCTAGCATATTCCCGACCCTTTATTGACTCGGCGATTCGTTGTTTTGACAGCTCTATAGCTGTCAAAACAACATGCAGGTCATACATGTCTATACATGCAGGTCCTTCACTCGTTTTGTCCACTGTGTTACTTTTTTGAACATTGGAATCATTTATTTTTTATTTCCGTACTACGTACAGTCACACCAGCACCAATATCTGCCACAGAAAACTGTTTTGTTTTTTCAAATTATAATGCCGGTGACTACACCAAACCAATTAAAAGTATTACATCTCAGAAGGACAGGTTTAGAATTTAGTATCTCTACCAAACATGACATATTTGTCTCTTGCGTTACCAGACCAAATTGTTCGGTCTTCAAATACTTGGGATTTCCAGATATTGGGAATAGCCGAAATTATGACTATATATTATGACCTGCCTGAAACCTTGTTGCATTGACAATGTTTGTTTCAACCCATAATTAATGTATGCGTATAAAAATGTTTGTCGCCATTAAAATTACAATTATCACAAATAATAAAAACCGGAAATCTCAAATAGTAACTAAATTACACAAATCCGTATCTGATAGCTTTATGTAAAACTCATTAAGGTTATTTTTTTCTTTACTTATCTCGTGTGTTACAAATTTAGCTAATTGGTTGATAAGTATTTAGTATTTCATTGTCGTCTCGTCAAGTGCCGGTGATTAAGCTGGGGTTTTTGACCTATCAATACAACTTCAAACTTTCCGTCGGTACAATTGTTAATTTTACTAAAACGCAATTTAATTATCTGGAGAATACAGTAAACGAATGTATGTCATGTATTATGATATCGTTGTAAGAAAGACCGCTTGAACGAATAAAGATATCCATTGTCCAATAATAATGTAAATTGTAAATAAAACGAGAGTATTTTAAAAAAACCGTTTAATTATTGCAATGTGGTAAAAAAAATATTATTCATAATGTCTTAAATACAAAATAAATTCAATTTGGTAACTTATCATAATCTAAACGCGCTCTTACTGTTCTGACGGCAGTCGTATTCAGACAATTAAATTCGCAACGCAAAAAGTACGTGACTCTAAATATCGTCTAAATATTCCATTGTAAGGTACGTCAAAGAGTGAGTTTAATTAAAAAAAAAACATGAAATTGTTTTGTAGTTACGCAAGCAATATATCCGCACATAAGTAAACCATTATGTCACAATGATTCTCAGACAAAATTTAGTCTCATTGCTTGTGGGAGTTGTGAGTAACAAAAGTATATTTTCGTAGAACTTAAATATTATTTCAAAGAAATTATAAAAATAGCGACGTCAAAGTAGAGTAAAATTAATGTTAAACTAATCTCTCCAATGTTTCCGCATACACACCTCTGACGTAAGCATATAGACACAGACACACAGAAAAGCACACATTAAAACAATGTCTACTAGGAGAGAGGCGTTCATTATAAAGCTGGTTTTAATCTATTTTTTCTCTTGACATCGTAATACTCTACCTTCCACTTGAGCTAAATAAAATTGAAACTTATTACCAATTCTCAAATATTTTCTTGTGCCTGATTAAGTATTCTTTATCGGCACAATGAAGAAATTACCGGCTATCAACCGACCTTGCTGATATACTATAATATATAGTAGATAACATGACGTCACGTTATTTATGATCAAGCTAAGTAAACGAGCTATATATATGTCTACTAAAATTCCCATCGTAAAAAGGTGGATCCCATGGTACCCTTTTCATAAATGTGTTAACTTAAGCGTGTCATAGTATTTTAGTTACCTATTGCTAAAATCAGCACAAAAAATTGGAGAGCAATTCAGTGACATTTTCTTAACTGTTTCATTCTGAAGCGAATAGGTACGTGACGGGGTCGATAAGGCGCCGTTTTCTTACTTAGGCAATTAGAAATCGTCCTTATTGACATATTCAAAAGGAGACTTTAAGAATGCCATAACATAACAGAACACACACAACATAAAATAAGTTATTTGTAAATTGCCATATATACAATCGTTGGATAAACGTCTATTATTATTATTAAATCGTCAATTATTGGCGCTTTACGCTATGTTATTAGCTGCTCACACGGCTCCACCCTCGTATTACAAAAGATAATTTCTAGTAGCCGATGTCCGTCCCGAAGGTTCATTCAAATTGTAGGTCCGGAGTCCAGAGGTTCTATGAACATAAACGTAACTCAATACTCGTTTGAAAATGATTACGCTGAAGGATATGATAGGTAGACAAACCAGAGATAGAATCGCAATCAAATAATGTACCATCTATACCATTCAAGATGCTCAAAAAATCTGACCATGCACTCTAACGCCTTGGCCGGCCGCGCGGAGCCGTGTTCAGATATTTGTGAGCACCTTGTTCGCTATATCTGATGACGATCGTATAGGGCTCGATTATTCTCCGTCCTTTGATCTATCTATGACAGATTAAGAAACAATTGTCATGGCCTCACGCAGCTATAACGAGCAAGCAACACTTATTGACGGCAGTAATTGCAGCGCATTGATTACCTACCTATACCTACAACGCTACACGCCATGGCAAATTAACGCGTGTCCTTAGATATAATTGTCTCACTAATAAGTGCTCTATTCTCGCAAAACTAAAATCCGAACTAATATCATAAATGCGAATGCAAAAGTAACCCTATCTGTCTGTTACATTTTGCTAGACTGCTGAACGGAATCAGAAAAATCTGTGGCGTAGTAGGTACTTAAACAAGTATGTGACGCTACTTTCCATTTCATTTCCTGAGCGTATTCAATAGAATAGACTGTCTGTTCTGTTCTGTCGTGAATCTACTTAGCTGTTACACTGTCCCGCTCTAGTTTAGCCAACAAGGTTATTTGTGTACACTTTCAACAGGTTTTCGCAGTAGTCGTGATTTGCAACACAACTTCCTGCTTAAACAATCGAAGATGGCACGATGAACAATTTTGTTTAAGATTTTTAAGTTTAATTTGTGATAAAACTTGGGATTTGAATAGATTCAGTGGGCCCTATATGCAATATCATAACGACTTAACATGTACAAGTAGCATATGCCTTTAGAATACCTTAAATGAATTAGCTTTTAGATATAAAAGCAATTGTTCGCTTCCCATTATCTATAAATATAACAATTTTAATAAAAAAGTAAAACCGACTCCAAAAAAAAAGTAAAACCGACTCCAAAAAAAAAGTAAAAAATAATTGCCTTACTTCTAATATGAGACTTTACGCTTCTTATTGAACAACGTAGACGTACCTATTTTATATACCTGTGTGTATTAAAAGTTAATGTGTGTTCTTGTATTGTTCGTCTAAAAATGAATAGGGTCGTAAACTTTACTTGTAAGCACGAAAATTAACAACTGCAGAACACACCGTGTTTTTGTTTTAACATTAAGAATGTATATTTCAGTTACTTACAATCTTAGTTTATTCTTTTTACGAGTATAGTAGCCAGAGTTTAGTAAAATTATTTGGGAGTGCTAAAAGTAACACAGGAGACAACTATATTTTGTAAGTTAAAAAGTTGTGTAGTCCTCCTCTTCGTTCGTTATCTCAATGCTGAGGATTGTTGACATCACATCTTATTCTTGCTGACGAGAATCCTCCTGAGGTTGTAGTTTTGATTGATTATAATGCTTACCATATCCTTTTTAAATACCATAATCAATAAAATTAAATGTGAATTCGTATCTCTGCGTCAGTTCTGTTACACATAGAGCAATGTTACACACAAATCTATGTAATACAAAAAAGACTAACTTTAAGCAATAATCTTTTTTTTATTTGAACCTGACTGTGGCTTTAAAGGCCGGGCCCAATAGAGCGATAGGAGTGCGTGGTTGGAGGGTAGCCTGTGGAAAATCTAGGGGAAAACCTTCGACACGACCACGCGGGTGATTTTGAACACTGGAATACCCTTAAGAGTGCGCTCCAGTAAGGTTGGTTGAGCGGTTTCAACCGTATCTGAGGTGTGTGATTGGAATCGACCTATCCTGGGGGTTTTGACGCTGGTTCACTAAACCTAGCCTAGCTGAGAAGAGTCCAGCAAGAAAATCAGCTAGGCCCGACCTGGGTCGGACTGACTCTACCCGGTGTGCGGTACCGGGACGAATAGGGGCTATATGTGTCAGTGTTGTCGCGTTTGTGTTTCCCAGCTCATATAACCTAGACCTTTTTAAGGCACGAGTGAATAGGCACCTTCTGGGTGAGCTCGCTTCATCGTCGGCCACATCTTTGCCCCCTGGCTAGATGCTGGCCAAGAGCGATCCCATTTTTAATAAAAAAAAACAAAAAAAAATCGGGCGGTGGACGTCTGTGCAGAATAATCCTGATAGGGAATTCCCTAGTACACGCTGTAACGAAATCGTTTCCATTTTATTTCAGGTGCACGAGCTACCCCCAGAAAAGCTAAAAACCCGCGAGGTCGTCCACATCGACATCGCCAACGACCCCCTGTCGTCGGCGGACTACAAGCCCGAGACGGACCCGACCAAGTTCAAGTCGACCAAGACCGGCCGCGGCCCGCTCGTCGGCCCCAACTGGAAGGCCGACGTCAAGCCAGTCATGACTTGTTACAAGCTGGTGACGGCTGAGTTCAAGTGGTTCGGCTTGCAGGTAGGCTTTGTTTGTTATGCGTGTTTGAGTTAGGTAAGCGCGTTCCATCCTAGACCTAGTGGAAATGCTGGAGAGCAGCTTGGAGGAGGCATAAACGAGGGGGCAATTGCACAAAAGATCCCACTGGGTCGAAGTGCATCCGCTAGGGCCCTCATCTAAATAAGATAAGATAAGATCTTAGACCACAATATTGCTTACCATCAGGTGATTTGAGGTCAAGCGCAAACCTATTTTGAATTAAAAAAAAATTGGCTCTAAGCGGCTGCAAAAGGAAGCAGCAAAACATGTATAAGATAGTATTTCACATGCAAAGTGTTGTAAACATAACAACAAAGGAAAAAAATAAATAGATAACAGAAAAATAATTATATGGGATTTATCCGTGCAATTGTATGACTACAGCCATTTTAAATATTAATTTATACTGTGAATTATTATGGAGAGTTGTAAAAAATAGACAGATGTCAGGTTATAAGCTGTCAAGATTGATTGCCATTGTTTACACAACAAGTAGGTATACAGTAACCTCCTCATTCATAAACGTCCATCAAACCTATTTTAGTTAATAGCCACTAAAATTCGTTTGTCCTTATCTGTCACTTTGAGTACATTGACACGTGTGCTTGTGAGACAGTGACAGAAACATTGCACTAGCGTAAGCAGTTCCATGCAACTGAATGTGTATCCAATGGAATGATGATAAAGTATAAATTTGTAATTATTATTTACGATTTGATTTATTCATTTTTAAGAATAATAATTTTATTTCTTGAATGCGTAACGTCAAAAAATCAAAATCTAAGCATTTATTCTGCAAATAGGCCTCAAGGGCACTTTTACAAGTCAAAATCTATATATATCAAATAAAAATAATACTTTAATCAAAGTATCATTAATTAAATGTAGTGTTACATGACAAAAATAAGACTAAGAAACTAATAATAATCGAGATTTGTTAGAGATGTATAAGGTCTCTAAGCGTCAGTCTAAAAATAGAATCAAATGAGAAAGAGCGAAGTCTCTCATCGTGTCAATTCCACTGAACACTAGTACGAAGTTACTAGACCTTGCAAACATGAACAGACGTAAACTGCTAATAATTAAATATTTGTATTTTTGCTTAAAATGCTAAGTTGTTTATAACAAATGCTGACATTCCATTTACTCTTTACAGAGCAAAGTAGAAAATGTCATCCACAAATCAGAACGGCGGTTGTTCACCATTTTCCATAGGTAAGTTATGTTGATTTTCATTATCTTGTCAAAAACTAAACTTACATTTATTGGCACTATTTGCTATTACATTTTTCTTTAAGCAACATAGGGTTAAAAATAACACATTTGCCTTTATGTAATTTAAACTTGCACAAAAATAGAAACAACGTACTCAGGTCGGAATTAATATCAAATGGCATTCTGTACCAGTCAACAGACACTTAACATCGGCCTTTCCTTGTATTACATACTGTACACATTGCAGGTACTTCGACAGGATAAGCAATCCACAATGTCCACCACCATAATTGTAAACTGTTTATTTGTAGACAAGTATTCTGCTCCATGGACGACTGGCACGGCATGACGATGGCCGACATCCGCGCGATCGAGGACCGCACCAAGGAGGAGCTCGAGCGGCTCCGGCGCGAGGGCGAGGTGCGCGGGATGCGCGCCGACAACGAGTAAGCCACGCCCACCGGTGCATGCCGCTTACACCATCACTTGGGTTGCGGGCTTGCGGGCCAGAGCCACGGTCGAATATACACGAAGGAACTGTGACGCTGCTGAAAATACTATATTAAAGTTCGCATCTTACCTTCTCTCGTTTGAGTGATATAAGTGCGATTGAGATTGGTATATCCGAACTCTTTTAATTCTATTTTCGTAGCGCCAGCTCTGTAGTACGCGACAAGGGGTGTGGAAAGGAATGCTGGTATAGGTTTTAACGTTTGAAGTGAACCTTGCAACCAAAGGCTTATTTAAACAATTTGATTGTGTGCTCGGCGCGGCCCATTTTTGCCAAAATAAGAATTTTTTTTTTTAATTGCAATATCAACTTTATCGTCTTAGTCTACAATACAAATATTTATTGTTTACTAAAAATAAATAAAACAATAGTACAAGGAACGTAAGCTATAAAACACACAATTTATATATATGTATATATACAGATATGTAAACAAACATATGTATATATGTATATGTAAAAACAAAAATTATAGTATCAACACAGTCAAACCAGGATTTCAAGCACTGTAGTCTGCAGATATTGAACTAACTATTTATTATTTTTTTTAGCTAAGATGATCGAATCCGTAACTCGATAAAGATGTAATACAGTATAGGCATGGCTTTCGCAATAATTACACGCGTTAATCTCACTTTACGATTGTTTGAATACAAAGCCTTGTTGAAGATCACTCCAATTATTAAAAAATATTATATCTAACGTAATGATAAATACGGCGGCCGCACTCCTGTCGCGTACTATTAATGTCCCTTTCTTTCAGCGGTTGTAAAAAAGAAAGCGGCATATTCCTTAAGTGTTTCGACTTCGCCATTCCTAAACGCTCAGCGTGTCGGTCAACTGAGATTGGGACTTCAATACAATTTATCTACTTAATATAAATGTTGTTTACTTTTTAAAGTATTCATTAGTGCACGTTCCTGAAATACCACATTCTTGAAATAACTTAATAAATTATTATATTCCCTCGTTAACAGAATACTAATGTAACTAGAAAGAGGATACAATATTAGATCGTATTAGGACTCTAATTGGGAAGCTACCCGCATTATAAGACAATTTTTAAAATGAAATGTATACAGTCAGGGATGACTGTAAATTTCAAAAATACTTAATGAATGTTATTCTGGGTAATGTTTGAGGAATACGCATTTTTTTAATATGGTATTTTAAGAATATGGAATATTGGGAACGATGTTAGATCGTTTTCAGTGCAATCTCAGTATACGCGACGGCATTCAATTAGTTTGATTACCATTAGAAAAATAATGTCATTGAAATGTGGTTATAGATACTATTTAAAGAATAACTAATAAGTCGATGTAGTCAGTGGTTACAGTTACAGGTAGTGTTGTCGTTACCTAATAATTAGTAATTAAATTCTAGACGACGTTTTGGACAATTATTACTTCGTGTGCAACGAGAATTGGTGATTTCTAAGACTTACCAAACCTAAAAACTTTTGGTCAAACATTGATTTAGCCACAAAACTTTTCGATATTTTAAGACAAAAAAAATTTAAATATCGAAAAGTTATGCGGTCCCAGATTTTCAATATAATCCAACGGTTTACTGGTCAAAAACATACAGAGAATTTGATCAAAAGTTTTTAGGTTAAAAAGAGGGTACGCCGATTTCCAGATATTTATCATGAGCTTCATACTAATTCATTTAAATTATTATCATTTTCTAATCTGCATGCGTGGGATGGGAAAAAATATGGTTGAAAAAGTGTTACATTTTTTTTATTTTTTTTTTAGTTTTATTGTTTTTTTTTTATTTTCAGAAAGTAAAAATTAGTTAAATAATGACACTAGTTGTATTGCTAAGTGACATTCCTTGTGGTGACATTGGTGAAAGTATCAAGAAATGCCAGCTAGATGAAAATGAATTTGGGAACCTCATTGAAGCTATAGCCAAATAGATGTACATAATTTACGAAATAAATAAATTTTCCACTCTATTTTCTAAATTCATCTTTTTAGTATTAATCAGAAAAATACTATATGGTTTTCGTAATTATTCTTCAAAAAGAGCCAATTTTTTGTGAGGATTTATTACTCTAGGTAAAATATTACCTCTTTTTCCGATACGTGTAAAAGAGATGCCAGTCTATGGTAAACGTGTCCACTACACGAAGCTCATGATAAAACAAATATTTGTAAAATTTAAATAATTATTCGACAGTTGTATAATATTTATCATGTATACACCGTGTAAGTCATTTCTCAGTCTCAGCACTAACGTTACAAGAAATTATTATCTGTGCAATAATTGAAGACACGAAAGTTCATTGGTCATAATATGATCGAAGAATAATATTTTTTCTGTTCCCGAAAGTTACGGACAACGCGGCTAGAATTCAGGCACGTATCCAGACTTTTGGTTCGGGGGGGGGACAAACATTGAAACATCTATATTTTTATTTACCTACTTATTGAAAGAACACGCAAGCGAATAAACAGACGGCTAAAAACGTTTTCGGGGGGGGTGGATAAATCCCAACTATCTCCCCCTCTGGATACGTGCCTGCTAGAATTTGATTTTGAAATCTCCTAACGTAGTCTAGTCAGCTAACCGTGTCAGTGTCACATGACGTTTGATGTGAAGTGTTGCCACGTTTTTTTTCCGACACTGTCGGCTGATCGGACTATAGTTATGGCCTGTATCAAATTTTATGCGTCGTCCTTAATTATTAGGAACAAGAAAAATATTATATTAGTAAACCCCTTATTCATAAAACTTAACTAGCCGCTATGAGTCAAAATGACACATAAATAAATTATTCTAAAAGTCATTTTAACAAGAATATTGTTGATTAAAGTGTATGTTTAAGGGTATAAATCTGTATGACCCTGATGTGAATTAGTGGGAAATAATGTGCGGGTGTTGCTAGGTTTATGGCACACTTAACTTATTTATGGGTATCGGTTGGGATGTTAAGTCAAACTGGTTATTGTTACTATAATTTTATTTTGGGGAGACCTTTGTACATGGCAACACCTTCGATAGTGGTGGCTTGTATAATAAATGATATTTGTAAGTTATGTTTACAAATCAGTATTTTAATATTTGTGTGACATTCCAGATTCTATTAATGGTAACATTTTAAATAAAATTAGTTTCATTTTGCTGCATTATTTGGCCAAACAACTTTTACATATACGGGTTTTTGTCTACTGCGTTACTTTTTTAAAAAAGAACGATTAAATGAATATCGCATCTCAAAACTGTAAATAACTGTAAAACACTTACAATGCCTGGTTTAGAGCAGTTTTTTCTATCAAACAAGACGGTTTTGTCTATTGCGTTACCGGACAAATTTGAGTATGTGTAAAAGTTGATTGGCGTATATTCTATTAATGATAACCATTTGAATGAAATTAGTTATACTTTGCTACATTATCTCCATTGTTTGAAATAGCTCTCTTCTGTTTCGTTATGCATGCATGCATAGAAAATAATAATTTGCCAAGAATAATGTATTTAAGAATTAGTAAGATGTCTATGTTGTTTTTTTATTTGGTTTTTCATATCCTAATGAACTCTGTATTTATAGACGTATGTTCCGTTTCAGTCACATTTATTTTTGTGGTCGTGCTTATATATAACTTGCATACTGCAGTGCTGTTGTGAGGTTACTACACTGCGTTTTGGGGCCATAACCATTTATCGCTTTCTGTCTAGAGACGGGAAAGGGACAATTGAATCATGACCCCAGGGCAAGCATGTTAAAATCTCAAGTACATTTGCTTATTAATATTGCACTTTATTTAATAAAAATTATGAAACATTAACTTTGTTTCATATTTTTTAAATGTGGTAACACATTATTTTCAATCATTGATACAAATATCAAAGCAATAAGAAAATCGCAATGATTTACGAGACAGGGAATCAAATCCGGAATATTTCCGATTTACCCTATTTTGTTTAACGACCACCAATTTTTCTTCATGCTTTCATCTTTGTATCAACGGTTAATTTAATTAAGTTTTTTTACTTTTGTTGTATTCAGTTTTACATCAAATACAGCGTGATATATATTTCAGAGTAGTCTTTTATTAGTAAACATTAGAGCAACCTACTTTTAGCGCCGCGTAGAGCTTGTGTCAATGTTATTTTAACAATTTCAATGTACTTAAATCTGTCCATTTTAGAGCACAATTCTGTTCCTCATAACGTAATGATTATAAGTCGATGTTAAGATGAAATTAATCCCTTTTATCCATGACAATATGTAGGGTAGCCACTGTCTAGGACCAAGTCTGGCGACTACTCTCGCAGATTCGCACATTAGGTATTTCTACAAGGAAAGTTAGAACGCAACATGGACGTGAACTATCTTATTACAAATGTTGAGATAGAGCAATATTTCTATCTAACCCTGTCTAATATACATCGCGTACGGAAATGGACAGTACCGTACTTTATGACTACACGAGGTCGAACATAACATAATAGCCGTTCTTGGACGCTCAACTGTATGTATTCATGTTGTCAAAAGGGTTAAAATTATATCATAACACTTCGGTTAAAAAATATATGCTTAAAGACAACGTACGTTTCCTTAGTGTTACTCAATATCATGATAGTAAATAATCCATGCGGCGTTTGATTTTCCACCCTATATGGCTGTAATTAAAACTCAGATCCTGTTATATGATTCAAACCTTACTTTGCTCTTTGCTTCATTAAAATTGTTAACTTAGTTGTTGCAGTTACCAAATAAAATAAGTACACTTGAAACAATCTTTTTATTTTACAAACGCCTATTTATAAACGAATTAACGATATGTCCTTTGATGTGTTAGATATAAAATAAACGAAATAATGCATATTTAATCAATTTAATTTACGCTTAACGTAATAGTGGTTACCTCCTATGCCGTGCAGTCAAGATGGCCCCTCATTCTGACAGTCAGCGTTGAGGTCGATCAGGCGTAGCTCTCGCTGTAGAATGCGTATAAACTGCATCCTGACGCTTCAGCGCGCCGGACGGCAGAGCGGAATGACCGAACGAGATATAGGTATACAGATGACCTTGACCTTGGTTTTGCCATCCGCCGAGTAGCCTGGAAGTGATCAGACGGGCAAGCATCACGCGGCAGACTGATGCTCGCCAGTCAGGAAACGCATTTACAGCGCTGACCGCTTACACAGGCATACCTACAGTCGACCTTCAACGCTGATCGGCAGTATATTACCGGGCCTTAGTCAAAACTGTAAAGTTAATCGAGTGGGTTGGTTTTTCGATGTTTCTAGTTGTCTATGGGTAGGTTCTCGGAACTACAGTACGTAAATAGATCGCTAAAAATTGTCAATTTTTAAATGTTTAGCTAATTATTAAAATTTTGACAAGTTCTCGCATTGAAGTGCAAGTACCTATTGTATTATGTAATTAAATATAACATTTGTTGTAAAATGGATATTTTGAGGCCAACAAAAATAAAAATGATTTAACCAGTTGTGGATTGTTTGGTTTGTAGCTAGGACCTCCTCTAAGAAGTACCTAAGGCTATGATTGAAATGAAAATTACACTGATATTACTGATTACCAAAATACTGTAACAGACACTATTTAGAAGGAAGACGGGTATTTGTTACGGGCATTTTTTGTAAACCTAAGTATATTTTACGGGACGTGAAGCCTTGCCTCAGTAGGTGTAACCTGCTATGAGCCTGATAAGTTGTAATGTCATGGTCCCTCACGAAAAACAGGCTCACATTTGCGTGGAAAATCGATATTTATTTATTTTTTAATTTATTCATATTAAAAGAGAAAAAATTACAAAACTTATTTAGTAGTCGCGCACAGAAACCTGTTTAAGGTTTATGCGTGACGCGAATGTATCGCACCGCTCACAACAATAACATTAATAAATAATACTAAGTAGGCGATTACAGTATGTAGGTTTTACGCTCCAGCAATCACACCTCGCTGTCTGTTCCCGTTAGATAATATCTTTTTAATGCGATTTTGCACGACTTTTTGTCTCCAAGGACACTTGTGTGTATATCTTCTGGTATTGTATTGTATTACATACACGCACATTGTACCGTCTGACACTGAACGGTTTTGCAAATACAATACCGAAGTGTAGTGAATCATAAAACAACTACTTATACCAATATTTGTTGTCATCAATATAAATCATCTTGAAGATCTTATCTATAGAAGATTGGCATTAACAAATATAATAAAACCAAATTTAAAGTGTTTGGTATTTTATTAAAATGCTGTAGGCAATAAATTTGTTAATAAAACTAATATCAAAAATCAACAAAACTGCTTTGCTATTGCAGTTTTCATTTATTTAAAAGCTCAAGCTAAGCCACAGCTTTCAACTTAATAATAAAAAAATCGAGTCGCAAAATCGGTTGATTCCACCTTTATGCACATACTATTTTGTCTGGTGACGCAGGAGACAAGACTACAACCTTTGCAAGGGAAATACATAATAGTATTTCAACTATTATGCCAAAATGAGTTTTAATACTAATATTTTAAATTATTCATATGTATTGAGTTACACAGGGGACAAAATACGGGTCTATGAATTGTTTAGATCTGGGGTCTATTGCATAAAGTCTCTTTCGAATGAAAGGGGTTGAAAAGAGACTTCCGCATTTAATATTAGTTACAATTCATTATGCAATAGGCCTCTGTTCCTAAGTCTCAGTAAACATTTTTACGTTATTCACACTAAATGTTAAATGATCATGTCAATTAGTGGAGGAGCGTTCATTTTAAGATTGGGTTACTCTACGAATCTGCGTCCCTTTCATGGAAGTATTGACCTTGCTCTAATCACAGACAGATTATTGGACAGGTAGTGAGTGCCTATTTACAACTATGTACCTAAAAATTTCAATTTACAAATATTTCACAATTTTCTTCTCTTTACACATCACTTAAATTTAAAATAATGATAGTCATTATTCTATTGCACATAACGTCACTTAATTAATATGGCAAAGTATTTAATACCACAATATTAAATACAACATAATTTGCATGTTTAATACTAATTGTATGGAAGGTGCAGCGGGACGATCTAGACTGCGGGGAAGTTAAAACTAATCAAAATATACCTCTACCTCCGCCTTGCAGAAGACCACAGCCATGATAACATTAGTTACTATACAAGTATGTAGTGTTGTGTTCCTGGAGGTGATCAAGGTTGCCAGAGCTCCCGAGGATGCACTGTGTTGAGAGCGAGGGACCTAAATGTGTTCCTTCTGCTGTCAACACATTGCATCCTCAAATCTTATAAAGGGTCGGCAACGCGCACGTGACTCCTTTGGAGTTGCGGGCGTCTATAGGCTGCGGTGGCCGCTTACCATAAGGTGGACCGTACGCTTGCTTGCCACCGGCGTTGTATAAAAAAAAATATTTTCCGTGTTTTACATAATTTACTATAGTGCCATCTTGGTGAAATTGTGAAAGCGCTTTTCTGGGCATAGATAGCACCAGAGCTGGACATTAACTCGTTAATCCGTTAATTAACTTATTAATTAACCATCCGTGTATCGGATTAACTTTTGAGTTAACTTGTAAAATTGTTAACGGACTCATTAACTTCCTCTAACTGCACAAAGTTCCGTTAATCCGTTAAATAAGTACCTATTTCATTAAAGGAACACCACGCCGTCGCGCCGCGAAAAACAGGTTCCGACAAGTCCGTCCGATCGGGGCGACGTAGGCGCGAGCTATAGGCGTCGAACTATCGTTGAGACAGACGATGCAAGTGAGGCGCGTCAGGACTTAACGATTAACGTTAACTTTCGTTAAATGGCCTAAAACATATGGCTTACGACAACTTATGGCACACAATGGCTTAAATGTTAAACGAAGTTTACTTTTTTTTAACGGATTATCGACTAATGACGTTTTAACTATTTGGTTAACGGTGCCCAGCTATGGATACCACTCTAGTAAATGTGACAATCCACATCGAAAAGGACCTTATGGTGGCAGGCGCTTACGTTACACCTATTCACTATTGTATTGGAATAGCGGCAATAAAGGCGTAAGTGCCGGCCGCCATAAGGTTCCTTTCAATATGGATTATCACAAATGATGTAAAACGCCAGATATTTTCAATTAATATTAATTTCCCGCAGTCTAGTTTGCTCCGTTGTACCTTATTTACCTTACATGATAAATTGATAATACGATTTTCAAATATATAATAGAATAAGTTAGTATCAACAGGCGGTAGATTCATCAATTGACCAAATATTTACAATAATAACAACATTCAGTAGGCTATAAGTATTATCATTTAAGTATTTATTATGTTTTACTGGGGTATGAGATAAAACGATGAAAAGAGATAGACAAAAAATTAGATGGGAAGACGAAATAATTAGAGTTGCAGGAAGATAATGGACCAGACTAGCGAGAGGAAAAGAAATGGAGGAGGTCTTTGCCAAACGGCAAACAGACAGAACCGATGCTGTCGAAAGACTATTATTATTAGAAATGCGCCGAATATGGGTTTCACCGAATACGAACATTCGGCCGAATATTAGGTCCAGCTGGACGCGTTCAAAAAGCTATTTTACCAGTCACCCAATAAGGTTCAAAATCAACAGTTTTGTAGAAATTCCTCTATATCCGTGAGGCTGATCAGCCGCAGCGTGTTGATGATGTAGCGTTCAAAAGATTCAAAAAGCTATTTTACCATTCAAGCAATTAGGTTTTAAATTCAACTGTTTTGTAGAAATTTCAATCTTAAATGATTCATTCATCAACCTGAAGCTCCAGCTCGATGCCCGCCAGGCTGATCCGGCGCAGCGTGTAAAATCATGTAGTGTTCAAAAGCTATTTTACCATTCAAACAATCAGGTTCTAAATTCAACGGTTTTGTTGAAATTCCAACCTTAAATGATTCAACCGTCAACCTCAAGCTCCAGCTCGATGTCCGCCAGGCTGATCCGGCGCAGCGTGTTGATGATCATGTAGCGTTCAAAAGCTTCAAAAAGCTATTTTACCATTCAAACAATTAGGTTTGTAATTCAACTGTTTTGTAGAAATTTCAACCTTAAATGATTCAATCGTCAACCTCAAGCTCCAGCTCGATGTCCGCCAGGCTGATCCGGCGCAGCGTGTAAAATCATGTAGTGTTCAAAAGCTATTTTACCATTCAAACAATTAGGTTTGTAATTCCACTGTTTTGTAGAAATTCCAACCTTAAATGATTCAATCATCACACACCAGCTCTATATCCATGAGGCTGATCCGGCGTAGCGTGTTGATGATCACGTAGCGTTCAAAAACTTCAAAAAGCTATTTTACCATTCAAACAATCAGGTTCTTAATTCAACTGTTTTGTAGAAATTTCAACCTTAAATGATTCAATCATCAACCTCAAGCTCCAGCTCGATATCCGCCAGGCTGATCCGGAGCAGCGTGTAAAATCATGTAGTGTTCAAAAGCTATTTTACCATTCAAACAATTAGGTTCTAAATTCACCTGTTTTGCACAAATTTCAACCTTAAGAGCGCTTTAACAAAATGTAACAGGTCCACTAGCACCACTCGTAAATAATTGTGATTGTCTAAATTTAACGATAGATATCTAAAAAAGGGGGCCGCTACGTACTGTATTTTGTATTTAAGTTCGTTCCAATCCATCAAACTACTTATTATGTTGCTGAATTCGTCAATCTATGCGTCCAAAGTTAAAACGGCCGTTTTATTTTTGAGCTCATAGAGAGACCAATCTAGCAACGTAAAAATTAATTTGATGGATTCAAAAAGTACTTAAATACCAACTACAGTACGTAGCGGCCCCCGTTTTTAGTTATATATCATTAAATTGAAATAATTACAATTATTTACGAGTGGCGCTAATGGACCTGTTACATTTTATTAAAGCGCTCTTAAATGATTCAATCGTCAACCTCAACTTCAGGCTCGATATCCGCCAGGCTGATCCGGCGCAGCGTGTAAAATCATGTAGCGTTTACCATTCAAACAATTAGGTTCTAAATTCAACTGTTTCGTAGAAATTTCAATCGTCAACCTCAAGCTCCAGCTCTATATCCGCCAGGCTGATCCGGCGCAGCGTGTAAAATCATGTAGTGTTCAAAAGCTACTTTACCATTCAAACAATTAGGTTCTAAATTGTAGAATTCATGTTTTGTAGAAATTTCAATCGTCAACCTCAAGCTCCAGCTCGATGTCCGCCAGGCTGATCCGGCGCAGCGTGTAAAATCATGTAGTATTCAAAAGCTATTTACCATTCAAACAATCAGGTTCTAGATTCAACTGTTTTGTTGAAATTTCAATCGTCAACCTCAACCTCCAGCTCGATGTCCGCCAGGCTGATCCGGCGCAGCGTGTAAAATCATGTAGTGTCCAAAAGCTATTTTACCATTCAAACAATTAGGTTCTAAATTCAACTGTTTCGTAGAAATTTCAATCGTCAACCTCAAGCTCCAGCTCGATGTCCGCCAGGCTGATCCGGCGCAGCGTGTTGATGATCATGTAGCGCGAGAACACCACGTAGAGGTGGCGGAACCACACCATCTGCGAGTCGTGGCTGCGCATGGCGCGCACCACGCGCCGCGACTCCGTCCAGCGGAGGAAGTATCTGGAATGTTTTTTTTATTTATTTATGTGGGTCAATCAACTTTTTCCTGTTGTTATTCTGACCCGTCAGCGAGGAGACAACAGTAACCGAGTTTCTTAGAAAAATGATTATAATATGGACTTTAAGCATGCTTAAGAGATGACCCATGTCCAAATGGATTTATGCTCATCGCTAAAATTCATGTTTGGTAGATTTAAACCCTATAAAATCACAGTTTTAAAGAGTGACTCAGGAGACGTAACCATGGTAATGAGCAACAAAGAATAGTTGATCCACCCATTTATCAAAAAAGTACATAACAGTTACAACCTTTTAATTACTCGCTAAACTGCCATAACAGTTTGTTGGCGAGATCGCGCTCATTTAACTAATGTTAGGTACTTACTATGCTATTATGAACTAAACTTAAACACTGAATATGACAATGCCTAAACACACACACGTTTTTATTATCAGTGACTTAGAGACCATATACATCTCTAACAATATTAAATTAGTCTTAAGTAGCGACCCGCCCCGGCTTCGCACGGGTACAATTCTGATGCATGTATTATACATATAAACCTTCCTCTTCAATCACTCTATCTATTAAAAAAAACCACATCATAATCCGTTGCGTAGTTTTAAAGATTTAAGCATACATAGGGATATAGGGACATAGTGACAGATAAAGCGACTTTGTTTTATACTATGTAGTGATTTTGACGCCGAGACCATGTACATCTATCTCTAAGGAAGTTAGAATAATAACTATGAATTGTATTTGGACGCTCACGTACATCTCTGGGATATTATATGAATTTCCTTATACTCTTTGTTTAATACGACTGAGATGTATAAGGATACATCTCTAATCAGACTGAGACCTTATACATCTCTAACTTTACTGATGTTGTAATATTCGTAATAGATAACTTTGCAAGTTTATTTTCACTGTCGGTATGACATTAATTTTGTTACTTATATTTGTTATGTCGAAATAATTATACACTTTCTTGAACTGTAAATTAATATTCTGACATGAAAAATGTATTACTATTGTACTGAAAAGGCACCGTGTAAACGACTAGTCATCAGAAATGAGGCCATCCGAAGCAAAACCAAAGTAACCGATATAGCCTTTTGAATCGCTAAACTGAAGTAGCAGTGGGCGGGGCGCATTGCACGTAGAACCGATGGTCGTTGGGGCCGGAAGGTTCTCGAGTGGCGACCACGGACCGGAAGACGCAGCGTGGGTAGGCCCCCACAAGGTGAACTGATGACCTGGTAAAGGTCGCGGGAGTCCGCTGGATGCGGGTGGCGCAGGACCGGTCATTATGGCACTCTATGGGGGAGGTCTATGTCCAGCAGTGGACGTCTTTCGGCTGATATGATGATGATGATGAAATGACTAGTGACGGTTTGCTGGTCACTGGCGGCTGAAAATAGTCTTTATCTAAACGGTCTGAAGATGTGCTGACGATAGACACTGGCGCCGTAATTTAGGCGTCTCAAAATAGTCTCCGTCTAAATCAACCTTTAGAATTTATAGGCTATATTGAACCGTTGAGTTTAAGGAGAAACTTTGCCTTCTTGTACAAGTTCTATCGCTTATATAATGGGTTGTGCTCCAAAGAACTGTTAAATATGATGTCTACGGCCGCTTTCTACCATCGCACCGCTCGCCGTCGGCAGGGCATTCATCCTCACACCTTAGAACCGAAATGGTCGCGTACGGTACGGTCTCAGAGGAATTTCTTCCCACGGACGCTCCGGTTGTGGAATGAGCTCCGTGCCGAGGTTTTCGAGGAACTACAGTATAGGGCTCTTCAAGAAAGGAGTGTTAAAACTTTTAAAGCAAGCGTCCATAGGCTGCGGTGACCGCTTACGATCAGGCGGACCGCACGCTCGTTTGCCACCGACATGGTATATAAAAAAAAACAAATCGGGCAGTGAAAATATTAAGTCCATACAGAACATACAAAGCAAACTTCACTAACAAGAGTACCAAGTATGTAGGTGTGAGAGGAACAAACTGTCATACATACATGTGATCCTAGTATTGAAACTTTTACAATTAGACCTTCAGCCGTCAGGCACGTATCCAGACTTTTGGTTTGGGGGGGGGGGGGGGGACAGACATTGAAACAACCATGTAAAAAAAAATGTGTAAAAATCACTGTAATCACTGTACTACAAAAACGGCTAAAAACGTTTTCGGTGGGGATAAATCCCAACTATCCCCCCCTCTCGATACGTGCCTGTTAGCCGTCGTCTCCCGCGAAAAAAATAAACAATAGCATTCTTTTGTTATGATCCCTGGGATTCCAGGGACATATTTTAGGTGTGTTTAAATTATCTTACCTTTTGGAAGACAAAACAAAGCTTAATGGAAGATCTAAGAAGCCCCAGTATTTTCTTAATATATTTACAGTGTCTAATGTGTACACTGTACACCCTGAAAATAAAGAAAAACCATTTGTTAAACACGAAATGATTGAATAACTGCTATTCACTTTCTCTGTAATTGAAACTACTTTTTTATTTTCTCTCTAAATTATAACTCATAGCCATCATGGCTACGAGTTACATATATTTTTGGACCGTAATCTAGTCATGTGTCTTCTTATATATATTATTTCACTGTACGTTTCGATTACTGTCTGTCTAATGTACCTTTCGAAATAAAATAAAAATAAAGAAAAATACAGTGCGTGGGCTATCCCCATTTGTTCCAGAAAGTGGGAGTGAATTGTTGCCACCTGTACTTACTCATACAGACTCCTGCTAGTACACCAAATCTTAAGAACTTAAAGTAATCTACTTTGTTTGCAGCGGGGACCTAATCTGGTATTGTAAGTATGTGATGGTCCCCCGATTGCAAACAAAATAGATTTCCTTACGTTCTTTATTTTGAAATTAGTTTTTATCATTTTAGTTAACTGTTTTTCCAGTTTTTTAATTATTATCTTATTTCGCAATTATATTCTATTTTTGAAATCGTCTTTTCAAATGCTTCTTTTTCTTACCCCACTTGATAAGATCGAATTTTTTTTCATCCGATCAAACAAATTGGAGTACATAGTCCGCCATATTGTGTGTAATTCAACGTCATATCCTATGTTACTCAGGATGATGTAAGGATTCCAACAATACCTCACACATCTAAGTTGGTTAAGGCGTTGAGAAGTTCTGGGGGAGCAAAGAATCTCACATACATACATACATAAACCCTGAAAACATTGCACTCGTTTTTTGGCATCTCAAGTAGTTTTCACGGGACACAAATTAAAATTGGTAAAATAACCGAACAATACTCACTTGCAGGCATACGTTTCTCAACAAACATATAAGCTATAGCATAGAATACGGCTGAATGATTTGGGTGTGAGGAAACCCCACCCCTATCAAACGAGACTAAAGTATCTATGTCTAAAGCTTCAAGCTGGTGTTGTATCAGCTTGGCGATGACGGCCACTGGCCATTGGACCTTCGGGTCATCAGGGAGGCGGGTGTCTGTGACGAGACATATGTTCCGGTCTGGGACTCCAAGCTCGGAGCATGCGAGCCATAGCTCTTTACGCCGTATGTTCCCTTTACCCTCATGGTTACCTAGAAGAGGCATAACTTGTGTTTAATAAGCTGATAAAGCATTTTCAGACAAAGTGCACAATATGAAGAGTTTTTCAGACATTTACATTAATATCCTGAGATCCAGAGTATAATTATGTGTTTAAATTTAGAACTGCTAGTCTATTAGGAAAAATGCAGTTATTTACTTCTAAATTGTACAAAATTTTTTACATCATGGGGTCTGAGGAGGTTAATGACCAACTGATGTGAAAGTGACATAAATCAGCTGTTTCTCAGTTGTGTTAATTTTGAAGTTATATTATTATGATAAATGAATCATACTCGGATTATGTTCGCGTCTTTTCTGTGGACATACCAAAAGTTAAGGGCTACAAAGCTTAATTTTGGATTGGACCAGTAACCTGCATAAAAAGTGTCTCCGTTTCTATAAATCCCTGTAATAAAAACATAGCAACATGCACATAAGCCGTTAACTATTGACCACAGGAGGGACAACTTTTGTTTTTTCAACTAAGTATACCCAAATAAATTATTCCCACCTACTAACTTGTGAAATGAAAAGTATTAGGTATGTTTGTGAACATGTATATCAATAAAAGATAAACCAAACAAGGGTGTATAAAGATTCAAAAAGTAAGATGACAGCCAGGAATGGAATATAAATGCACCCCAACCTGATGTATGGGATTATTGGGATTAGGCAAGAGAATATCAGCGCTTATTACCATTAGACAGACAGAGCAAGTACACGTCCGCACCCTGCTCGCACAACCTAAATATCGTTGGGCCAAAGAACATGCACTCGTCATCGGGATGCGCCACCACAAGCAGCACCCGCTTAGCGCGGAGCGCCCCGCGTGCCCGCGTCGGCAGACGCCGCGCGTACCGTCGGTACACCACGCAACACACCAGCAGGTACCCCAATACCCATAAACTTATATACAAAGCAAAGTTCCTTAGATACAATATAGTCTCAGCCAAAAACTCCACGTAAAAATTGTCTAAGGAATCGAACTCTAAAATCGAGGCCAACAGGAACATTTCTGACTAGAACGTTGGAAGATTTAGTTCCAAGTAAAACTACTTTACTATAAATAACTGAGTATCATTGAAATAATTATAATTTGAACTTTTATTATAACATTTTTCGATACTTTTTGCATCAGTAACTAATGTTCGCTGTTTCGCGTATTTATCACGTCAATTTGACAGTAACAAAGTGTTGCCGCATTTTATTTTGTGAAACTTGAAGGGCTTGCTGAGACTTCCGGATAGGATCAGACAGCTTTGTCCACCAGAGGAGATAAGATGATTGCTTATATGTCGGACATATAGAATTCGTCCCTCTCGCACTTCAGTATTTGACAGTAAGGGACGAATGCTATATGTCCGACACATAAGTGATCCTCTTAGCCTCTCAGAGGGGCTACCGCGAACCACAAACGAAGTTTTTCCTCACTGTCTCACTTATATGCAAACTTGCAAGTGCGACAGAGAGGGAAAGCACTCCAGGGGTGCTACCGCGAACAGCAAACGAAGTTTTCCCTCTCTATCGTACTTGCACGTTTGCACATAAGTGAGACAGAGAGGGAAAACTTCGTTTGTGGTTCGCGGTAGCCCCTCTGAGGGCCTACTCCGAACTTCGTATCGTGTCGTCCCTTTCGCTCTCGTGTTATACACTATATGAGTGAAAGGGACGGCACGATACGAAGTTCGGAGTAGGCCCTCTGTATTTACACGAGAATTTTGAAGTCAAATAAAGGCCATATTGAATTAACCATCTCAATATTTAATGAAAAAGAATCGCATTAAATTTTGAATTTTACTGTAAAGGAGGTATTTTTGTTGGGAACTTGATGAGAAAAGAAAATTCTCAATTATTTGCTATTGAACAGCCAGTTTTCTTTACGTGTATCCAACATACAGACAAAAGTTGATAACAAGAATCTATTGACAGCGACTGCATAGACAGAGTAGACTGTCAAATGACAAAGGGAGGAACGAACGAAGCGAAGAACGTTTTTATCTTTCTAGTTGTGAATTGTTGTCTGATTCCCTATTTATCTTATAAGTTATGTGCATAATTATAAAAAAGACACAACGTTTGCGTAAATTAAATAACAGTGTGGATTAAAGGCGGATTCACTTGTTGAAAAGTCAAGAAGTAAGCAAAAATGATTCAACCAGATTACACTTCTGCGATGGGTTTGCTGTCCCATCTCAATTCAGATGAATTGAAAGAAATACTAAACGACGACTCTAAATTTGATTCAGTGCTGAAAGATGTGAAACAGGTAAGAAAAGCGATTTACTAAATATAAATTGATACAAATTGTTTTGACAGCTAGGTACTTCCTCTATGCTGAGTCAGTATTTGTTATTGCTTGTGAGTACATAACTAGTAATCGAGAGGTTTTACCTCTTGCACAATAGATTATTGAGGTCAAGCATACCACTTCAGATTGGAAAAGCCATGTGATGTGGTCTTTGGTGCACTCTGACGCCTGACACGGAATGAGCCGTCACGTCAGAGCGCGCGTGAAATGTGAATTTTCATATCAGTGTATATTGAAACCGATATTGTTCTTTCTCACTTCACGTTCACGTCACTTGCTAAACAAAACTATTTGTTGGGTCAAAGTTAATCTAAAGAGGCAGCTAATGTAGCAACAACCTCCCGTCGTCTACCGATCTCTGGGATCATAAAAAAAGAATGCTATTGTTTATTTTTTTCGCAGGGAGACAACGGCTTAATAGGCCTCATAGTGGTGAATAAGTTTCGGAATTTGTTTGTAACTTTTTATTTTATGTTCTTTACCCGTTTTTTTATTGTTTTAAATAAATAAACTTTTGGATTTGTACATAACAACTAAAGTGAAAAAAACGTAAATTTGGTAACTTACTTGTCGAATCTGATATCACAATTTTCGTATTTTAGGTAAAGGACTGGGAAACAGAGAAAGAGATGATAATAGCTAGCAACCGATCCCTGGCGGAGTTTAACCTGAAAATGGAGCCCCAGCTGCAGGAGCTCAAGGCAGCAGTGCAGGAGCGCTCTGAGGAGGGGGAGGCTCTCTGCAGTCGTATACAAGAGCTACTGGAGGAATATAGTAAAGTTTACTGATCCTTAAATCAGTTACTAATATTACCACATTATAGCTAAATAAGCCTTTTTTTAATATGAAGAAACTACAATAAAAATCATTTAAGCAATCGTGCAAAAATGCTGGTAATGGTCAAAATTGAAGTGATTGCATTCTGTTTTTTTAACTCAAAGTAGTTCTCTATAGGAATTGAAAATAGTTTTGTATAGGTCATTTATAATTCTCATGATGAATGGTGAATTCATTTCAGAATCAAAATCGGCCGGAATCTCGCTGGACACCACACAGGCACTGCTACAAACAAGTGCAGCTGAATCTGAGGAGAAGTCAGAAGAAATTGCACAAGACTATCTCTCGGGAAAAAATGGGATTGACGGAGAACAGTTTTTAGAGGCCTTTGAACCTGTGCGCAAACAAATGCATCTCAGGAAGTTTAAAGCTGAGAAGATGGCTGAACTGATCAGAACGGGGAGCAGAAATTCCTGTGGAAATGGATTCTCAAAGCCATATTTACCTTATCCGAACTTTGGGCCAGGGCAGAGTGCTCCTAGCGTGCCATACCCTATGGGACCCTTGAACATGCCAATGCCTGGCATGTATGGAAACCATTTTTGAGACTTCGGATGCACACCTTCAAATGTCGTCCTTAGCTATATAGGCAGTACTTTCCAGAAAACAATTTTAAAATGGAACTTATAAAAGGCCATCCATGCTAAGTTAACATTTATATCAGATTTATAGTCATATTTCTATACAACTATGACGTAAATTTGATGTTTCCACAACTAATTTCAATGCAAACATAGCGTGGGCAGACTCTAAAATGGTATTTTAGACTGCTTTTTTTTAAAGTACACTAAATGTTGGTGCTTACATAGTGAATACGTCAGAATCTATTAAACTCTTAGAGACTATGAGATAATGTAGTTTTACATAAAATTTTATTCATAATTGGTATAACACTGATAGCAAAAGTAAAATTAGGGGCCATCCATAAAGTACGTCACACGTAAAGGGGGGGGAGGGGGTCGACAAAGTGTGACATTGTGTGACAAGGGGTGGGAGGGGTCCTAAGTCTCGTGACATCACATTTCGAAATTTATAAATCTAGAGGTATTAAACCGCGTAATTTGCAATATTAATTATACTAAAACATATTTCCAACTCTATCTTTATGACAATACGGTTTAAATTGTTTTGTTCGCATTCGCTCTAGTGACACGCGCCGACAGAAACGCCGATCGCCCACGAGCCCTTTGACTAATGCCGCCAAACGCACCGCACCCCGCGTGATTTTATTGTTTCTATTACATTCGAAAATTGACTTTCGCTGAGTGAACAACATCATTGTTTAGTTAAAACATATTTAAAAAAAACAAGTTTAAAATGAATAAAAAGATAGATTTAGGTAATCTTTACCGTAGACTATACGAAACATACAGTGCAACTTACGCTGATAAAAAAAAAAAAAATTTGAATGGTAATAAAACTTATTTGGGAACTGCTGTTTTAATTTAATAATTTTTCGATGTGAAATTGCAAAACATGTGACGTCACACTAGGGAGGGGAGGGGGTCTCAGAAATGTGACCACCTGTGACAAGGACGGGGGGAGGGGGCAAAAAATCATGAAATTCGTGTGACGTACTTTATGGATGGCCCCTTAGGTGTTAAGTTTAGATGCCTAAATCTTTAATTTTGTCTGTCGAAAGCATACGAGTTATTATTGTAAAGGTTATTTAGTTGAAATTATAGCTCCTTTTTTTAATAGAAAGGTTTCAATAAAAGTAATCAACTGTCAATAAATATTTTATTTTCTAGTCGCTATTTTTTTACAACTATCTCCTCATGATTTAGGCAACGGTCCAAGCTTTAGACACGTCTAGCGGCTTGACGTGTCACAAGTTTTTTATAGCTATTGAGGTATGTACAATATATACAAAACATTTTTACCATTATCAAAAATAAACACAACAAAACATTCAAAAACCATGACAAAATTAATACTAAAATTTGAACTACAAAAATATGATCAGGAAACTACAGTCATCTGAAATAAATTATACACCTCATATCTGCTAGATAAAATAATTCGATTTCTTTAGTTCGGTAGCTAATCTCTAAATGTGATTAATCCACATCGAAAGGGACCTTATGGCGGCAGGCGCTTACGTTACACCTATTCACTATTGTATTGGAATAGCGGCAATGAAGGCGTAAGTGCCGGCAGCCATAAGGTTCCTTTCAATATGGATTATCACAAATAGAGTGTTGGAAAATAGGCAGAGTATTTACTTTTTTAATTATGGTAATTAAGAAACCAATGATGTGTCAAGAGTAAAATAGAGGTTTTTGCTTGGATCAGAACACCCATTAGCAGTAAAATTGCGCTCTGTTCGATTCTATACTACTTTAACGCCCGTCTGCCCACAAAAAATTTACTAAGACGACACAGTTTTGTCTTCATTGCTTAGTTGTGTTTCTGTCGTGCGTATCCTGTCTACGTCGTACTTCGGTTTCCCGCGGACCACCAGCGCAAAGAACAACCCCATTATAAGGAACAGCACATAAATAGTTGTCTCTTGGCGGTTGGAATGCACGGTGTCTGATTGCTTCTCTCGTTTCTTCCTTATTATTTCTTTTTCGTACTGAGACTTTCGGAATATATCGCCGTAATGGTTTTTAGACCTGAAATAAAACAACATTGGTTTAAGAACTAATTAAAAGTTTCATTTATTTGCCAGAATACAGTATAAATAATCTAGATGGTACATCATTACCAGGCGCGGATCCAGGATTTTGTTCAGGGGGGGGCACTTTCGAACTTTCCGAAAATAAAACTGACTTTTGATAACTGTTTATATTGTCGGAACATATTTCCTACGTCAGGACATAGGCAATTGCCCTCCCCTGACACAGGTTTCAGGGGGGGGGCAATTGTCCCTGTTGCCCCCCCCGTATCCGCGCCTGATCATTACAACAGTAGGAAATAGCTGGCTGGAAATCTATGCGTTGTTAACAACAATTGATTATGAAAATTGTGAGATTAAGATATCATAAATGTCATAAAACATAAGAATTTATAAAAGTAGGATTTTAGAAACACTTTTGCATTGTTAAAACACACCAACTTACTTAATTAACCAGTAATATGTCATCCAAATAATATTATCTCTAGTGTTCTTATCATGGTGTACGAGTCAAATTATAAAACAATAATATCAATTAGGTTGAGGCTTTGAGTATGGTTCGAGAGAAAAGGTGTTTACAGGTAAATTACTTTCGAGATGTTTTTGCATTTGTAATTGTGTCCGGTCAGCATATAATTTTTATAGTCGGTACATCAATGAAACTAATAATGTTAAACAATATTTAAAATGAATAATACTGATATTAAACATAACATTTAATTCTAATATTCTTCAACTCCAGATATTTCGATCTCCAATCATTTGTGTTAACTATAATTTGTTCTGAGTCTCTACTCCGAACTTCATGTCGTGCCGTCCGTTTCACTCTCGTGTTATACACTATATGAGTGAAAGGGACGGCATGATACGAAGTTCGGAGTAGCCCCTCTGATATTATATCTAAAGCCTCATCCGTGCCTTGAATTTTTTTTATCTCTTTAATAGCATGTAGACAAACATTTTTTTTAAGAACTGTTGATTTGTAAAACGAAAGTTAAATTTCCATATCCCTGGAATTATACAAATACTAGTACTAATGCAAAAAAAATCTGGAAAGTAATTTACCTGTATTTTTAAAAATAATTATATATAGAAGAGGCATGGTGATGGCACACCTGATACGGTATGACAGCTTCTTAAACGTCTTAGAGAGCAAAGTTGAGGGCAGAAACCTACACTAACTTATTTAAACCAAGTGAGGGAGGAAGTTGCTGCTGAGTCGTATGGGGAAGTCAAGAGACTGGCAATGAACAGAGAAGAGTGGTGGTTACTCTACTTTTAAGTTCTGATGATGATGATGAATATCACCCAGAAATGTAGCATAAAGAGAATCTTTTCTTTTGGTAATAAAAAAATGTATACAAAATACTAAGTTGTTGTGCTTGTCTTTATTTTGAATCTCTTCAGTTTTTACTATTTTTGAAATATCTCCTAAAGTATTGGTAATATCTCCATTTTTATTTTAAGATTTGTTTCTGTTAACCTTCATCTATGAAATAAACGATTTAAAGTACGAAATAATATCGTAAAGCACAATTAACCGAAATTTTTAACGGTTAATTGTACGAAGACGAAACCGGTTTCCGAGCCCTGGAGTGCTACCGCGAACCACAAACGAAGTTTTCCCTCTCTGTCTCACTTATATGCAAACTTACAAGTGCGACAGAGAGGGAAAACTTCGTTTGCTGTCGCGGTAGCGCCCCTGCTCACAGAGCGTAGGTAATGATTTGTTTCGGCTATATGAAATGATTTCTTCGGGCTATAGTAAATAATAAAGATCAAGAAAGAGGAAATAAGAAAGAAAACCAAGGTCATCGATATACTCACTCGCATAGATCATCTCAAATGGGGATGGACTGGACATAATTATGCTACGTTGCCCAGAAAATAAATGGAGCCAACAAGTTACTCTGTGGTACCCTAGGGATGGCACCAGAAGACAGGGACGCCCAATAAGAAGATGGGAAGACGACATCAGGCTAACCTTGGGACCACGTTGGACAAGAGTCGCATCTGACAGAACCCAGTGGGGACATTGGAGGCCTATACCTTACGGCACACTGAATTGCGCGACATTTTGTGAAAAGGAGAAACATCACTATTTCAGTCTTCAATTCAGTTTAAAAGGCTATTATTATTATAGTAAATAATTTCTTTAGGTTATCTTACCAGGCATCAAAGTCATAAATGGGTATTTTCCCGTCCATAGTGGGTGTTACGTGGCGTGAGGAGCGGGACTTGTAGAACTTGAGCGTCGGGTCCGTCGGCTCGGGCTCTGGGCGGTACTCCGTCGAGCCGCGAGGGCTCTCTCGTGTCAAGAGACCTGAACAAATAAACAATATTAATATAATATATTCAATATCTTTAATATATTATGTTTCCGGTTGTCAAACTGTCACCACGTCTTTGTTAAAGCTCCAGTTAAAACAAATAATTAAAAGTGTAAAACCGCGCATCCGAAGATAAACCCGAATTAATCAAGTTACTGAAGGTTCAAATAATTCGGCAATCCGAATTATAGTGAAAGAAGTGCAAGATAAATCGCGCAAATCACATCGCAAAGATAGGAATAAGTGCGGTTATCTATAACCCGACCAAATCACAGAGTGAGAATTGCTGTCCGCGACTAACTTCACAACGGAAAGTGACAGTCGGTTTGTCCGGTGTGACCAGTGAGCAGAACAAAAATTCCTACTACAAACACGTTCCATTTCACGAAAATGAATGCCTCCCTGCAAGTACTATTTGACAGCTTAAAGGTAGAGATGGAGAAACAAACAGAAAGAATACACGATTCTGTAACAAAAACCATGAGTGACAGAATGGACGAAAAACTTACATCGATCCTCGATGAAAACAAAATATTGAAGGCAAAAATAGAAACTTTAGAAGAAAAATTCGTGCTTTTAGAGAGGGAAAATAAAAAGAACAATATAATATTATTTGGACTGGAGGAAAAAGAAAAGGATCAAAGCGACCTGATAGAAATAGTAAAAGAAAAAATCAAAAAGGACCTACAAATTACCTTAGAAAAACCTGAAATAAATAAACTCCATCGTATTGGTAAGAAAAAGGAAAAAGTGAGACCTGTTCTTATATCTTTTGTCAATGAATGGAAGAAAACTGAAATAATCAGAAATAAAAAACATTTTCAAGATGTGTATATAACGGAAGATTATCCCAAAGCGATATTGGATAAGAGGAGAGAACTCCAAGGAGAATTACAGGAAGAGAGAAGAAAAGGAAACCATGTATTCCTAAAGTATGATAAAATAGTGATAAATAAATCAGAAAGAGCCCAGGAAAAAAGGAAAAGAATGCCATCTACATCACCCGGTCAAAGCAATCCAACAAGGAAAATGCCTTGTAACCCTTCCAAGCCGAATGCCTTTGATGTAATGAGGAACAGGGCAAATTCACTAACTTTATCACCCGCATTGGAAAATAAAGAATAGGCCAGGTCCATCGACAACTTGAAACATACACAACACAAAAGCAGGAACAAGAAAACAAAACTTCACCCCAACCCGGCTGGTCTCCGTGGGGTTAGCGACCACCACCTTCCAAAGTCACATAGGGAAACCCAAACCGAAAGTGATCAAAAACAGAAACAAAAACAGAAAGAAGATAATATTTACATTGCAACTTTTAACGTTAGAACACTTAAAACAGAAGAGTCATTATTGCAACTAGAACATGCTTTGGAGAAAATAAAATGCCATATCATTGGCTTAAGCGAAGTGAGAAGGTTAGGCGAAGAAATTCTAGACCGTAGCGAATATATTCTCTTTTATAAAGGTGAAACCAAAGGCATGTTTGGAGTTGGTTTCTTAGTAAAAAAGCAGCTATGCAAGGAAATTGAACAGTTTATAGGTATCTCAGACAGAATTGCTGTTTTAAACATAAACTTACCAGGATCTGGAAACAAATGGTCCATAATTCAAGCATATGCACCCACAGACATAGCTAGCCAAGAAGAGAAAAACTCCTTCTATACATTATTAAGAAACACCGTAGAAAATACACACAAAAACATTATATTAATGGGAGATTTCAATAGCATACTGGGATCAGAGAAGACAAATAATAATAGCATTGGCAAATACACTACAGGAAAAAGAAATGATAACGGTACCAGGTTAATAGAGTTTGCGATGGAAAAAAGATTATACATAATGAATACATTTTTCAAAAAAAGATTTAGCAAAAAATGGACATGGCTGTCGCCACTGGGAGTAAAAGATGAAAGAGATTTTATATTAACAAATAACAAAAAAGCATTTTTAGACGTGGAACCACTTAACAATTTTAATTTTAATTCGGATCACCGACTGGTTCGGGGAAGAATTACTTCTAAATATACCCAAAAATCAAGAAAGAATATAACTAAAAATAAGACTGTAATTCCACATCACATCCCAGAAGACATGAAAAAATATATATCGGAGAAACTTTCACAGGCAGACCAAACCACTAACATACAAGAAAAATATAATATCATAGAAAGAGAATTAATCGATTTAAATAAGCAGTTCAAAACCATATCTGAGAAAAGAGACAAAATAGGACCAGAAGCGAGAAACCTCATCATTCAAAGACAATATCTGCTTATAGATAAGAAAAACAACAGAACAGAAATAACATCTATAAGTAAGCAAATAAATGAAAGTATCAGAAAATACAGACATAAAACAAGAACAGACAGGATTCAAAAGTGCATCGAAAAAACAGGAGGAGTCAAGAAAGCCATGAAAGAGCTTAAAGAAGAAAAATCATGGATCCCTTCCATTCAAGACAAAAATAAAAAGCAGACATCCAAACGACTACATATAATGGATGTGGCCACCCAATTTTATAGAAACCTCTACAATGGCGATGAAAGTCAGAAAAATGAACATATAGATAAGGACTATGATCTCCAGAGTAACACCGATGAGGTTCCCGAATTCTTAAAGAGAGAAGTGGAGGTTGCTATTTTAAGTCAAAAAAACGAGAAATCCCCTGGCGATGATAATATTACAAATGAGTTATTAAAGGCAGTCCTTAACAGTATTATTGATCCACTCACTAACCTTTTTAATGAAATTTTAAAGAAAGAAAAAATACCAACACAATGGACAAAAACTACAATCACACTCTTACATAAAAAGGGAGAAAAAAGCGATATAAATAACTACAGACCTATAAGCTTGATGAGTAATATATATAAAGTATTTTCGAAATTAATTTTAGGACGTGTTACAAAAGTTTTGGATGAGAACCAACCAAGAGAGCAAGCTGGATTCCGCAAAAACTTCTCCACAATAGACCACATCTCAGTCATCAAACAAATTGTTGAAAAATGTCATGAGTATGGAAGAAAATATTACGTGGCATTCGTAGATTACAATAAGGCGTTTGATTCACTTAAACATAGCAAGATATGGGAATCACTCAAGGAACAAGGAGTCCCGGATAAATACATCAGGATTATAAAAGAAATCTACTCAAAGTGTACAGCAAAGATTAAATTAGAGAGAATAGGTGAAGAATTTAATATAGGAAAAGGAGTCAGACAGGGTGATCCTTTATCACCAAAGATATTTATAGCAGTCCTCGAAAGTGTGTTTAGACGGATGAACTGGGATAGCTGTGGGCTCAATATAAATGGAAGAAAACTTAACCATCTACGTTTTGCGGACGATCTGATTCTGTTAACAGATAATCCCAAAGAACTTCAGTACATGCTGGAAGAACTAGACACACAAAGCAAACTGGTTGGCCTGTCCATGAACATGTCAAAAACTAAACTAATGACAAATAACTCCAAAGACCTAATCACAATAAACGGAAATACAATAGAATATGTATCTGAATATGTATATCTTGGACAAATAATATCACCATCAGATCAGTCTAACAAGGAAATTGAAAAACGAATATCAAATGCATGGAAGAAATTTTGGTCATTAAAAGAGGTTATGAAGGCGAAAGAAATACCAGTAAGCCAAAAATTTAAAGTTTTTAATATGTGCATTGTACCAGTACTCACCTATGGATGCCAAACTTGGGCACTTACGGGAAAACAAGAAAAGAGGCTTGCTACATGTCAAAACAACATGGAAAGAAGCGTGTTAAACATTAAGCTCAAGGATAGAGTAAAATTGTCCACAATTAGAGCCAGATCAAAGTGTGGGAGAGTGGTCAAAAAGATTAAGCAACAAAAGTGGCGGTGGACTGGTCACATCATCAGGGAAGGAATACAAAAGTGGACAAAAGACCTCATAGAGTGGTACCCAAGGGGACACAAAAGGAAGAGAGGAAGGCCTATTCTTCGATGGTCAGATGACCTTAAAAGGATAGGCGGAGTAGACTGGCTCAGGAAAGCGAGAGACCGCGTCACCTGGAAGGACTTGGAAGAGGCCTATGTCGGAGGACAAGCTGAAGTTGTCGATGGAAATAAAAAAATAAATAATATATGTGTATAGAGAAAAAAAAAAAAAAAAAAAAAAAAAAAAAATTAAAGTATATTTTTAAGCAGAGTATTGTAAAAACTTCAGAAATAAAGGCTATTTTTATTTATTTTATTTTTTATTTATTCAATATCTTTAAACAAGCAATTCTTTATCTATTTCGGTGATCTCAGAAGCAGCTCAACAATGGAAGCACAATAATTTACCACAGGACCACACTTGCATGTGATCAGTGTAGCTCATAATATTAGCATAATAATAATAATAACAAAGCCAGCAAGTACAGTGGCACATTACATGTAGGACGTTGTTTCAACAATCATTATCCCATAGCGAGTCTCGACCAAGCCTCAAGAGACTGGCTAGAAGGCAGGGTCAAGGGTCAGATCAGATACAGCGTGAATAGTCAGGAGGTTCCTCTCTGTCACCCTAACCACCGGTAGCTTAGGCCCCGCCTCGTTGCTGGCGGCACTCTGTTAGGTTTTTTATAGTGTTTTATATTTTGTATTATTGTTTTTATATTTTACTGAATAAAAATCTCAATAATATTATTATATGAATATTGTAAGATTATCAATCAATAAAGTGTATAATAATAATAATAACAAGATGTTTACTCAATACATGGCAATTTACGGGTAACTAGCACAGGCACAATAAGACAAAGTATACAAAATAATTGAAAAGGTAGGCGGCTCAGCTTGTGTCTGTACCAAGAGACCACTAAGGACTCTTGGTCTACAGACGCTGTTATTCTGCCACCCCCGTGACTTAAAAACTAAAATAAGTGTCATACGAAACTAGGCAATTGGCGAAAAGCAATAATGGATGGTAAATATTTCAATTGCGAGCATTTACATACCACAATAAGTTTCTATTCCAAATTTACATACATGTTATGTCAATACTATTATACCCATTATTTAAATTACATACCTTTATCATACATCTTCTTTAATTTCACATTTCCTAGTACCTCATATGCCTCTGAAATTGCTCTAAATTTCTTAGCTGATGCTTCATCCTAGAACAATTACAACCATATAAATAATTTTAAAAATGCGATGAAGAACTGCTTCTATTGGTGGTCGTGACCCCTCAGCTTTGAGGAATCAACGAAGAAGAAATGAAAATTGTACTTTATTAGCTACCTTTCCATGTGCATTATTTATGCCCCTTCCCTTGATTCAACTTACACTTGATATGTCTGGATGATATAATTTAGACAATTTATAATATGCCGATTTGATATCGTTCTGTGTGGACCTTGGCGTGATTCCAAGGGTATCATAATGGTTAGCGTAAGCAGCTGACGAGGTTTTTAATGTTCTCAAAATATTCTTCACCAATCTTGATCTACTTTGGCTAAGCATCTGTAAAGAAATGGCAAATAATGAGAACCATTGCATAAATTGTAATAGTTACCAAGGATTTAAAATTCAAAAGGTAATTACAATTTAGAAATATAGGAGCTTACGACGAGTTTGTTTTCATTTTGGAATGGAAGTGGTCATAATTTTTATTCTCCGAGCCGATCAGTCTAATTTTGACATTTCTCGTTTTTCGTTACATAATAGCGGATTTTTCCGTACAAAACTTTTGAACTTTATAATCATTTCTGAACGTAATCTCTGACGATGTATAGGTACATGTGATGAAGTGATGAATGATAGTGAATAGAAAGCTTTAGTACTGCCTATAACCTCATATTAATTTGTCAATTCGATTTCGGGAAATATGACAGTTTTTTTACATACGCAACACTAAACTATTAGTCATTTTCTGCCTTCATCGTAGTTTTGTATTCCTGCTTTAATTTCCGTTAAAAACGGCTATTTATAGTATTTATTCTCATTAAAGTGTTAAAACATATTATGTGAGTATTTCAGTCGGTTCCATACATTTTTAGGGTCATAGTAAAACCAGATGGGCTGAGTTGAAACACACCTCCATGTATGGTCATCCTTGGTTTTAGCCGTATTTGTCACTGTATGGCCTACATTTTTAGTGTGAATGCGAAGTCTGTGCAATATTCTTTACATGAGTCACTTTCTCATTATTTGAGGTGACGATAGGTGAGTGACACGGTGTGGGCTTCATTAGATTTTATTTATAAACTCGTCACGGCACGGTGTTGTGAAGATACAAGTCCTCCCATTGTCTTCATCTTCTCGCGTCGCGTTGCACGTCTCTGTACTTTTCAGGTAAATCACCGTACTACGAGGCACTAATTAAATTATAATGATCCATCATCATTATATAGAAGTTTATTGTATGTGGTTATGAACTGTGTCCTAAATGTGGTTAACTGATTATCAACATGATTAAAACGTTATTTTACTATTTACAGCAACATAAACTTTTTATCCCAAAACATCTTTTGTGTATTCTTAAGATCTGTCGCTCATAATTGGTGATTAAAACAATTCTACAGCTTCTATTACTTCTCATTACCAGATTTCAAAATGTCGTCCCGCAAGACAGCCGGCCGCCGCGGCACGAACAAGAAGCGAGCGCAGCGGGCCACCTCCAATGTGTTTGCCATGTTCGACCAGGCTCAGATCGCCGAGTTTAAGGAGGCATTTAACATGATTGACCAGAATCGGGACGGCTTTGTTGACAAGGATGACCTGCATGACATGCTGGCTTCTCTTGGTGAGGATAAATACTATAATTCTACTCTATATTTCTGTATTATTTTGCTTCCACACACTAACCTGTTGTTGCCACACTGGCCCGATATTTATTATTCCCTTTCATAAAAAAGTTAGTTGTTAAATAACTATATTTATTATATTATACCTAGTTGATAAAATTTGCACCGATTCCTCAAACAAGTGGTATGGCAAATTGTAGATTATATTTCAAAGACATCATTTGATTCATTATTAATTAGTTGAAAGTATATATGTTAGCGCTGGACTTACTTTCAGCACATTGAAATGAAATGAAATGAAATCATTTATTCTTCAATTTTATTTCGTAGCACACCCGTAGTCTTGCAGTACCAGGTGGTGCAGGGGTTCATTCTATAAAAGAGACTCCTTGGCCGCTTTCAATAGTTTATTCATTATTTGCTATAGCACATTTTTAGTTTATTGGATAAATCTAAGTCTGGGATATTACAGAAGGCACAAGGTTAAAGGCTAATAATACCAGTAGTTAACATTGAGAACTCAATAGATTTAAACGGAATGTTCAATAGGTCTTAGCATTCAGGCAATCTGATGAGTGATGTCAATTGCCTCTCCAATGAGGGCCCCACCTAATTTTTTTAATTTAGGTGTTGTGGCTATTCCCGGGCTTTTCAGCCCTCGTATCACTGTGACCATTTCTGATCTATTGTGATCCCACCTAAACCTAGCCCCACCTCCTCAGGTGTCAGGTGTGGTGGTCTGACCCACATTAAATGGAATTTGGCCTAAACATAAAATAAATAAATAGCCTTTTAAACTGCATTGAAGACTGACATAATGTTGTTTCTCCTTTTCACAAAATGTCGCGCAATTCAGTGTGCCGTAAGGCATAGGCCTCCTCCAACTGCCTCCACTGGGTTCTGTCAGATGCGACTCTTGTCCAACGTGGTCCCAAGGTTAGTCTGATGTCGTCTACCCTAAACATAATCGAAACTAATTAAAATACATTCTTTGAGATACCAGATTTTGAAAAGTCGCTGTTATATATGCTATTCTCTAGCGACAAATCTTTATTTTATTAAATCAAAAATAAAATTGGTGTATACTTTAATAATTTGAGTAGCCAAAGTTGCATTAACTTAATTCGTTCAAAAAGCTGTTACTGTGTACTGTTCAAACAATTAGGTTCAAATTCCAGTAACATTTTTTAAAAATTCAGCCCACAAAAGGTATTTCAACCTTACTACCTACAATGTCAGACACTGGTTACATTAGCATAGTTATCAAGCAAGAACTATTGATAAAGCTAATGTGTCTTTGAAAAGAAAAAAAAACAACTATGGTTAGTAACTTTAGTAAATTAATGAATATAATTTTAAGAGAGGTAGGGCACAGCAAAATGTCATCTTGATCGAATTTGGAACAACACAACTGGGGAAGTATCTCCGCCTTGTTTAGGAAAGAATCATTCCTTTGAAATGCTGGATCAAAATAAATAATATCTTGTCTAGAAGAAATTGTCAGTTCCGTTACGGTTCTTATAAGAAAACCTGATAGATTATCTGTTGTTCTCATTGAGATGTATGTTTACTTGACGTAGTGAAAAACCGGCCAAGTGCGAGTCGGTCTCGCGCACGAAGGGTGTCGTACAATTATATATAAAAACGGCAAAAAATCACGTTCGTTGTATGGGAACCCCCTTAAATATTTATAGCTTATTTTTTTGGATGAGAACAATAATAGAAGGAAAGATAGAGGGAAAAAGGAAAAGGGGAAGACCTAGAATGACGTACATGGAGCAAATAAAACATAAAATATGTATATATATATATATTTATTTACCAAAAAAGTTAGATACAGTTTTACATTAATATCCGTTCGCCAAACAACGTTTATTGGCGAGTAATGCACTCATGCTCTTAATGAATTAATGTACCTATCTACCTTAAAACCTAAAATAAAATATGTATTTAGAGGGTGCTACGTCAATGCTACGTCATTTTTATTTATTATTATTGTTAGTTGTGGGCCTTCTTTGCCGCCTTGACCAGTATTGATCTATTGTGGCAGCCCTTAAAGTTCTTTGCTTATACCCGTTGCCTCCAGGAATTTCCAGATTCTTTGGGTCGCAATCTGTTGTATCTCCTCTGTGGGCATAATGTGCCTCCCTAGATAGATACTTCTTTTGCGCATAAGTGGCCATGCTACGTCATACAAAAAAGTGAAGGACAAAGTTGAATGTAGAATAAGCTGGCAATTACTCCACCTACAAGAGCCGAGCTCTTAAATATTATGGTGATGATGATGATCTTTTTTAATAGTATTCTGTATGTATTGTTAATTCTGTATGTGTTGTTGTAAATATTTGTTTCTGAGTCTTGGATATTTTCTATGTATTTAAGTATTTATATCTATTAAATATATCGTCGTCTAGTACCCATAACACAAGCTTTCTTGAGCTTACTGTGGGGCTAGTTCGATTTGTGTAAGGTTGTCCTCTAATATTTATTTATTTATTTATTGTTGAATGTGCAGGTAAGAACCCGACGGAAGACTACTTGGAGGGCATGATGAACGAGGCCCCGGGGCCCATCAACTTCACCATGTTCCTGACGCTGTTCGGGGAGCGCCTGCAGGGGACCGACCCGGAGGACGTCATTAAGAACGCTTTTGGGTAAATATAAAGTAGTAGCAGCGCCCTGCGGTGTTACCCGCGGCTAAAAGGTAGCCTATGTCCTATTCTGATGTCTAAGCTACAATACTGGAAAGTTTCATAGAGATCCGTTCAGTAGTTTTTGAGATTAAGCGGAACGTACATCCATCCGCACAAACTTTCACGTTTATAATATTACTAGCAACGCCCTGCGGTGTTAACCGCGAATAAAAGGTAGCCTATGTCCTATTCTGATGTCTAAGCTACAATACTCGAAAGTTTCATAGAGATCCGTTCAGTAGTTTTTGAGATTAAGCGGAACGTACATCCATCTGCACAAACTTTCACGTTTATAATATTACTAGCAGCGCCCTGCGGTGTTACCCGCGAATAAAAGGTAGCCTATGTCCTATTCTGATGTCTAAGCTACAATACTGGAAAGTTTCATAGAGATCCGTTCAGTAGTTTTTGAGATTAAGCGGAACGTACATCCAACCGCACAAACTTTCACGTTTATAATACTACTAGCAGCGCCCTGCGGTGTTACCCGCGAATAAAAGGTAGCCTATGTCCTATTCTGATATCTAAGCTACAATACTGGAAAGTTTCATAGAGATCCGTTCAGTAGTTTTTGAGGTTAAGCGGAACGTACATCCATCCGCACAAACTTTCACGTTTATAATATTATTAGGATTAGGATTAATTCTTTTGAGTTACTTTTTTCACCATTACCCCATTTTGTCCTTTTTTCGCTAAACGCACCTCTGTACTGAACAATCGTCATTTACTATGCTGCTTTAGGTCAGTGACGTCACTGATTTGTAACGCTTTCTCTCTCTAATTAAAAACGTTCTAACGATTGTAGCTCCGTTATTTTTTGAGAGATTTTAATGGGAATTTCACCATTTGTCATAGTTTTATGTGTATAATAAATTTTATTGGATAATAAATTTTGAGTCAACATCCGTAGAGTCCGACCACGCTAACTCTGCATTTAAATAATTTAGCAACACTACCTAAAACGTCACATTTTCATACAAATATGACGTATAATGCACAGTGTTGCCAAATTATTCAAAATCAAAATCAAACATTTATTCTGCAAATAGGCTACAAGGGCACTTTTACATGTCAAAATATTAATTTACAGTTCAAGAAGGAATAATAATTTCGAGTTTACAATTATAACAAAATTAATGTCATACAGTGAAGATTGCAAAGTTATCTATTACAAATATTACAACATCAGTAAAGTTAGAGATGTATAAGGTCTCAAGATTAAACAAGGAGTATAATGAAATTAATATAATATCCCAGAGATGTACATGGTCTCTGAGCGTCAAAATTAAAATTAATTTAATATTGTTAGAGATGTATATGGTCTCTAAGTCACTGATAATAAATACGAATCCACAACAGGATGATGTCTCTCGTCAATCCCCTATAAAAAGACACTAGTATTAACGTAGTCGCTATGTCCTAGCAAGCATGAACAGACCGGACTCCACAAACAGCACCCGATCACGAGTATGACGCGATCTCAGCCATTCCTTGCAGTGTTAGCTTGGTCGGGTTCTATTGTATTGTATATAAGTAGTATCATTATAATAAGCATAATTTTGGAGAAAATGACGGACTGTTGAGTTTCTTTCGGCGTTTCTTCTCGGCAGTGGTCTCATGAGGAACGCTAGTAGTTTTTGACTTGTAAAAATGCCTTTGCGGCCTACTTGCAGAATATAGTTAAAAAATAAAAAAAAATCAAAACATTTATTCTGCAAATAGGCCTCAAGGGCACTTTTACAAGTCAAAATCTATCTAGGTACATCAAATAAAAATAATACAATAATCAAAGTATCATTAATTAAATGTAGTGTTACATGTCAATAATGAGACTAAGAAACTAATAACAATCGAGGTTTGTTGGAGATGTATAAGGTCTCTAAGCGTCAAGATAAAAGGTAATAAAGTAGATACACTAATCATAATCAGAGCTCGGAATAGGTAGTGCCTATTTACCTAAACTTCGCGGGAGGACGTAACTAAGAGTGGTTACAAGCACCAAAAATAATTATTTCTTTTTAATGAATGCGGGATTTCCCGGGATTTACTGCATTATTCTAGAGGCTTAATACATTTCGCGTTACTTATAAATCTTGTTATATTGCATATTATTTGTTTAATTACCTTGAAATAACAATCAGTCATTAAAAATATAATATGGATCAAATTGAGTCAAAAAGATTCCGAAATTTGATACTTTTTAGTTGGCTTAGACAGAATTATACTCCTTTTTTCCATGAGAGGGGACCTGTGTCCAGCATTAGGGCGTATATAGATTGGTGATGAGACAGAACTATGATATCGTATAGAAAATTCTGACATTCATTCCGACGTTTCGAGTCCTTTACAGCACTCGTGGTCACGGAATCTATTTTAAATTCATGATACGCGATATAATCGGTTGAAAAATAGTTTTATTTAATATATAAGTACATGTATACCATCATATTAGAAATAAATTAGAATACATCTGTACGATATCTTCTATGCCATATCATAGTTCTGTCTCATCACCAATCTATATACGCTCTAATGCTGGACACAGGTCCCCTCTCATGGAAGAAAGGAGTATAATTCTGTCTGTCAACTAAAAAGTATCAAATTTCGGAATTTTTGATGTTATTTCAAGGTAATTAAACAAATAATATGCAGTATAACAAGATTTACAAGTAACGCGAAATGTATTAAGCCTCTAGAATAATACAGTAAATTCCGGGAAATCCCGCATTCATTAAAAATAAATAATTATTTTTGGTGCTTGTAACCACTCTTAGTTACGTCCTCCCGCGAAGTTTAGGTAAATAGGCACTACCTATTCCGGGCTCTGATCATAATAGAATATTTTGAGCTATATCTATAACACGTCAACATGAACATAATAAAATCTAATAAATAAATATCCTCAGAGATGTATAAGGTCTCTGAGCGTCAGTCTAAAAATAAAATCAAATGAGAACAGAGCGAAGTCTCTCAACATGTCAATTCCACTGAACACTAGTACGAAGTTACTGGTCCTTGCAAACATGAACAGACCGGACCCCACAAACGTTCCCCGTTCACGAGTATGACGCGTATCTCAGCCGTCGCCTCCCTCGACCATATGTTAGGGAAGGTTGCGACCCGATCAACGACCCCACCTTAAGCAAAGACCTTTAGGCGAGCAGCAGTGAGAGCTGTTAATTTATTGAAATAAATGAAATAAATGAACTTTATTCTGCAAGTAGGCCGCAAAGGCACTTTTACAAGTCAAAAACTACTAGCGTTTCTCATGAGACCACTGCCGAGAAGAAACGCCGAAAGAAACTCGACAGTCAGTCATTTTCTCCAAAATATACTTATTACAATGATACTACTTAACCTACTTAAGTAAATGTAAATGGTACACAACAAAAGAGAATTGAAAGAAAAACGAGGAAAAAATAACAATACGTATTTACAATGTGTAGTTACACAAGAAAACAAAACATGTGGAATCGTTTGATATGCTTTCCTGCAAGGAATGTGTCAACTAGATACAATGAAAATATTAGACTCTTTACGCTATTTAGGTATTTGGTTTGGGCCATGCATTTCTGTCTGTTAGATAGTCCTCAACCCTATAATAAGCCTTTGACATCAAAGTTTTTTTAGCAAAGCTTTTTATTGCATTGTAACCCCCCCAGCTGCTTCGACGAGGAGAACAACGGCGTGATCAACGAGGAGCGGCTGCGCGAGCTGCTCACGACGATGGGCGACCGGTTCACGGACGACGACGTGGACGAGATGCTGCGCGAGGCGCCCATACGGGGCGGGCTGTTCGACTACGTCGAGTTCACGCGCATACTCAAGCACGGCGCGAAGGATAAGGACGAGCAGTGAGCGCCGACTTGGTTAGTGGCGGGTTGGGTTTACAAGCAATAATGTACCGTCAAACGGGGCTACTTTCAAATTCATCATCATCATCATCATCATCATTTCAGTCGAAAGACGTCCACTGCTGAACATAGGCCTCCCCCAAGGCTCGCCATTTAGACCGGTCCTGTGCCGTTCGTTTCCACCGGATTCCCGCGACCTTCACCAAGTCATCACTCCACCTTGTCGGAGGCCTACCGACAGCTCGTCTTCCGGTGCGTGGACGCCACTCAAGCAGTTTCTGGCCCCATCGACCGTCAGTCCTGCGAGCAATGTGCCCTGCCCACTGCCACTTAAGTCAAACTTAAGTTAACTTTCAAATTAGGGCTCAGAAACCGGTTAATTTTTTAAACCGTTATCATGTACTTTCCGCAAAACGTTTTTATTAGTATCTACAAATACCGGTTTCTTTAAACCGGTTTACGGAGGAGCTTTATATAAAGGTTTTGTTTTTAAAAAGCTGTTTTACTGTTTAAACAATATGGTTCATAATCCAATAATATGTTCATAGAAATTCGGTCAACGAAAAGAATTTCAACTATACCTACCAATCGTAATGCCTACAGATGTGAGCCCCACTATTACGCCCGCCGGGCCCCTCGTAGAATAAACCGGTTAATGTAAAGATCTTAAAACGTTCGCGTTCCCACGAAAAGTTAGAAAAAAACCGAAACAAACCGGTACATTAAAAACCGGTTCCGAGCCTTGTTTCAAATTGTGGGAGACTATAAAAATCCAGTTTGTATGCCTTTTTTTAACATGAAGTAACAATTTCCCAACTATTTACCAAACTGAATCAAACTAGAAATACTTGGTGAAGATTATATAAGTGTTCTAAATCTATCAAAGTGGCCCCGTTTGTTAAAGTCACCTCAGTTTACGGAATAAGTATACTAATGTGTCGAAACTTTTTTGTCAGAAATACACTTCTCAGAAATTTCATTTTATAGTAAATTTTCGCGTGTTAATGATATAACAATGTAATTTACTATGTGAAATAATAACAGTGGGCGATAATGACAAGAATAAGTAGATTGAAGACATTTTTGTCTGTCATTGTCTCTTACCTTTATTTATAATGTGACATTACTATTATATCTGTTGACACTTGATGTTTACTGTCACGATTACCTGCCAACTGATGTAGTCTGTCTGATGACAGTACTACAGTCTAAAAATGTCATCGTGGCTTAGTTTATTATACCATGATTGGTATAATAAACTAAGCCACGATGACATTTTTAGACTCCATCCCTGATATATTGGTACGAAAGCCGGTAAGTTAGATTTCATTTATATATATATACGAGCCCCAATGCAAATGAGTACGTCTGGTAGGAAAAAAATGTACTAAACTAACGTTAACCTAAAAATTCTGGGGGACGAAGGTGTTTGGAAGAATTAGCAATATAAAAACAGTATAAGTTATAAATCGTATTTTATTTATTCAATGAAAAAAAAAACGAACTTTCCTTGGTAATAAAAAAAACATTGTTTCACCAATTGTACTAAAATGCAAAAAAGTTCGTCTTTAGTGTTACCGACGCAGATTAGAACGTCTACCACTTGGTGGCGTCTCCTTTTGCATCTAAAACGGCTTTAATTCTGAGCGGCATTGTATCTACCAGCTGTCGACACTCTTCCGGGGTTGTTTCATTCCAAACACAGGTAAGTTTCTCTTTAAGATCAGCTTTTGATCTGGACGGGTCCTTTCGCAACTTCTTCTTCATTTTCCACCACAACGTTTCTATGGGAGACAAGTCCGGGCTGCTGGATGGCCACGACATGGTAGGTATTTTTTTCTTTTTCAGCCACGCCATCGTTGCTTTAGCGGTATGGCATGAGGCACCATCTTGTTGAAAAGTATACGCATTTTTATACTTTAACTTACGTATAGACGGCAGCAAACTCTCTTGTAAGATGCTTTTGTATTTTTCGGCATTGACGGTTCCATCTATAAATTGCAGACAGCCGACACCCTGTGCCGACATGCAGCCCCAAATCATTAAGGAAGCTGGAAACTTTACCTTACGCTTAAGACAATCTTTTTGAAATGCCTCTCCTTTTTCGCGAATGACTTTACTTCTTTCATCGCCTACTGTGACTTCAAATTTAGATTCGTCACTCCATATAATTTTACGCCACTGATCGACGGTCCAATTTCTGTACTTTTTGGCGAATTTCAACCTGTTAGTTTTCTGCCGTTGTGTAAGTAACGGTTTCTCTTTAGCAGTGTAAAAACCGTAGCCCATCCTCTTCATCACTCTCTTGCAAGTATCCACTGAAATGTTTTTTTTAATTGCGTCACGCCATAGTACCGTAAGTTCTCCAGCTCTTGCACGACGATTTTTCTTGATGATCTTCCTCAGAATCCTGTTTTCTGCTTTAGTAGTAATTCGTGGGCGGCCGGATTTCTTTAAACAAGAAATTTTGTCGTGTTTTCGATGATGCTCGATGATAGTTTGGATTGTAGACCTTGGCATAGAAAGGTCCTTGGCAATTTGGTACGTAGATTTGCCTTTATTGTTACTGGAGATTATAATTTTCCGCACTTCTTCAGTCACTGGCTTACCTCGTGCCATCTCGATAGAAAAACGATTTGGAGTAATAAAAAATTAGGCTGAATTTGCCCTTTTATATAGTGGTTTGTCATTTTACATGACAGAGAATATTCCGTATTCAATTTGAAAATAATATTTTATATTACGAACCCTGGTAAACAGGTTTTATTTTAAATAGACGACCTATTTTGCCTTAAATATGAAGCAGACGTAATTATTTGCGTGTGAGATGTAATATTTATAATTAAATTATTTTAAAATAAATAACGAGATGTACACTTTGTACAACTCAAAACTAAGCTAGCTTTAGTGACATTGCGTCTAGTGTATTCCATTAATCATCAAAGTCGATTCGGGTAGAAATACTAGTTTTTGAAAAAAAATACGCATGCAGAATTGCGACTAGACGAGCTATTTTGCATTGGGGCTCGTATATAGAGGCTACCGGGAATCGAAAACGAACGAAGTTCGAATATCTCCTCTGTCGCACGAATTAGCAAGTGCGATAGAGAGGGAGATATGCCAACTTCATTCGTTTTCGCTTCCCGGTAGCCCCTCTGCTTTCTATCTGTCGGGGCGTATTTCGCGTAAAATGTTATTCTGGTAATATTAGTTTCCCTGTTGTGTCCTAGAGCAGCCTGGGTCCGCTTTGGTTTGAAGCCTTATTTCCTACATTATTACTCTTTATTAACTAATAATTTTGTACCGTCAACCGGGGTTACTTTCAAAATGAGGGGCGAATTTAAAAATCCAATTTTTATGCCGGGCTTTAGTTATTATTTGCTTAACATGAGGTCAGTAAAATACCTTGGTAAATTTCCCAACTATTTACTAAACTGAATCAAACTAGTGATACTTGGTGATGATTATATAAGTAGTCTAAATCTATCAAAGTGGCCCCGTTTTTACTTAAAGTCACCCCAGTTTACGGTACGGGATAAGTTTCTAGTAATCAATATTATTGACTTGTGAATTCAACCCGAGTGTACTACCACAGATATCAAAATACAAGACAAGACTAGAATGAGTCTTTTTCTGATCAAAAGACAATAGACAGCACATCTTCTATTCTGATATCCAAGTGTATTTTTTAGATTTTTTTTATATATATAGCCAAACTAAAAATTGTTGTAAGACAGGTAACAGTTAGATTGTAAGTTTAAGTTTATGGATTAAAAAAATATCTCGAAAGCTATTGCGGTGCTAAAATATAGTACTTATTATATCCATTGCATTTTCTGAGTTTTATGCATTTCACTGAAATTATGATTCCTTTTTGGACCAGTAATAATAAGTTTGGCCGATTCTAAGATTTCCAATCGTAGCTTGAAGTGACACCGCTTCTGTAGATTGTGATTAGTTGAAGTATTATATTATAATCATTCCTAGAATTATAATTGGCTGGAATATGAAGTATATTTTAAGTTAAGACTACTTGTAATTATGAATTATCTTAGAGTTATCTAACCGGAGTGTATCTACTTATTATGTAATCAATTATGTATGTATTTATTTGGTTTAAACATAATAAATTCTCTCTTTCTTATCAGTTTGTTTTATTACATGAGTTAATTCTCGACCAAAAATATAGGACCATGCGCAAACTAATTTCTTACACTGGCAATAATTATGATGATATGCTGTCACTGTTGTCAGCGTCTCTGTGGTGGTTTATTTGAACAACAGTAGTGTTGAATATCACTACAGTATAAAACAAAGTCGCTTTCTCTGCCCCTATATCCCTATGTATGCTTAAATCTTTAAAACTACGCAACGGATTTTGATGCGGTTTTTTTTAATAGATAGAGTGATTGAAGAGGAAAGTTTATATGTATAATAAGATCCATTAAATAGTGCACCTGTGCGAAGCCGGGGCGGGTCGCTAGTTAAACAATAAATGACAAAAACGATCCACAGTCAAGAACATAGTATATAATATATAGTCATAGTACAGTATATAATAAAATTCTGAAAAAATAACGCTCGGATAATGAAACCATTTCGCGACAAAACATTTCAAAATTAACACCAGAACTGACAGGTAAACAAGTCGAAATGTCATTATTCCGACTATATTCACATTACTAACCTGTTGCCATACATGAAAATAATAATCTTAAATCACTACATAGTATAAAACAAAGTCGCTTTCTCTGTCCCTATATCCCTATGTATGCTTAAATCTTTAAAACTACGCAACGGATTTTGATGCGGTTTTTTTAATAGATAGAGTGATTGAAGAGGAAGGTTTATATGTATAATAAATTACAGACGGTTTGGTGTAACCTACCCTTATTCCTATAGCGGAAAATTTTTACGAAACTATAGTGCAGTGGAAAATGCACCAAATACAATTACAACAAGGTTCAAAATTGATCGTAAAGATTTGTAACCTTCAACTTCTGGAAATAGACCTATATTTCTGCACTTGCCGGCGCTCGCTAAGGTGAATTAGCGCTTCATTAATTAATTTACGCACGAACTTAATTTTAAACTAACGTAAACAAGTGGTGTATTTTTAAACTGGCGACTGAGATAAACAGATGAAATGCGTAGAAGTTGATGAGAAAAGATGCAAAAGCCAATAAAGATAATGGCAACTTGAAAAAATCCATTCTAATATTATAAATGCAAAAGTGTGTCTTACCTCTTAACGCTTAAACCGCTGAACCGATTTAGATGAAAGTTGGTATGGACATACGGTACTTTTTTATCCCGGAAATTTAATTATCCTCTAAGGGGGTTGAAAAGCGATAAATAGTTAAGTGCCTGAAATAAAATAATAGCAATTAAAATTCTAACACGATGAACGTGTTCTCCGCGGACGAAGTCGCAGGCAAAAGCTAGTAGGTCTTTAATGCGTGTTGTAACATTAAATTATGGTAAGTACAGTCAGAAGTAATACCTAGCTAATCGTAATCGGGCGTAGTGTTCTAAACTAGATAAGCTCTACCGACCTAGCGAGCGGTCTTCGACGACCGCATTAGCCTAGTTGGTAGTGACCCTGCCTACGAAGCTGGAGGTCCCGGGTTCGAATCCCGGTCAGGCCATTTATTTGTGTGATGAATACGAATATTTGTTCCTGAGTGTTGGATGGTTTCTATGTATTCATTGACCTGTGAATACTAAAAGTGTTACTTTTGTGGATCATATCATACGACACGTATAGGAGAACAACCGGAAATCCGTAAAATGGGACATAGAAAGCATTTTTGTCGAAGCTGAAGCAGAGACCTTCATCTCTCGGTCAATAAAAATAAATGTTAGAATCTTGTTTAGCTACTTTCTTTGTCTATTCTAACAAAATAGTGATCTGTCAAAGGCATAGGGGCCCCTTTACCCTAATGTGCCCAGGGCCTCAAATTGGTTAAAGACGGCCCTGACGACTACGGCTTTGACTATTGTTATTTTGGAGGGAAAAAGGGTGCCGAAATGATAAAACGGGCGTTAACCGAGATGCTATATTCTGACTACTGGAACTGACGCCGGGCACAGCCGGCTCGCGTTCGTTTCTCTCCGTACCCACTATCTTATACCTAACAAGTATATTTAAGGTTTTTTAAAGGATATGACATGATGAGAGACTTCACTGTTCTCATTTGATTTTATTTTTAGACTGACGCTCAGAGACCTTATACATCTCTGAGGATATTTATTTATTAGATTTTATTATTTTAATGTTGACGTGTCATAGATATAGCTCAAAATATTTTATTATGATTAGTGTACCTACTTTATTACCTTTTATCTTGACGCTTAGAGACCTTATACATCTCTAACAAATCTCGATTGTTATTAGTTTCTTAGTCTTATTTTTGACATGTAACACTACATTTAATTAATGATACTTTGATTATTGTATTATTTTTATTTGATGTACCTAGATAGATTTTGACTTGTAAAAGTGCCCTTGAGGCCTATTTGCAGAATAAATGTTTTGATTTTGATAATATTGAATTGAAAAGCGATTAGCATTTTAAAATCAGTTTATTACTCAGAGATCAGCCCCGAGAACGGGTTCTGCTTGAACAGCTCCTTGTTCAGGAAGATCGGGTGCGTTGGCTGCACGATCGGCTTCGGCTGCACGATCGGCTTCGGCTGCACGATCGGCTTCCTCCACAGCTGCTGCTGCCAGTTCTTCAGGATGAGCGCCGCGCCGCGCTCCGCCACCATCATGACGGGGCCCTGCGGGTTGCCCGAGGGCTGCGTCGGCATCACCGACGCGTCGATCACTCGAAGACCTGTTGGATTAGGCGGTGTTAAGAGTTAACAGCCAAAAACGGTGAGTCCGACCACGCTAACTCTGCACTGAAATAATATGGCAACACTACCTCAAACGTCACATTTTCATACAATTATGACGTATAATGCACAGTGTTGCCAAATTATTCCTTGCAGAGTTAGCGTGGTCGGACTCTTATCTATGTAGCTATGTAGGGTTTTATGTTAATAAGTAGTTACTATAGCGTGGGTGGCGAGACGAGAGGGAGAGAGGAGATAAAAAATATGGCGGCGGAGGAGTTCGTAATGAAAAAGTGGTGTGCGGAATAAAAAAGAATAGTGTTTCAGTTAGCGGCTTTTTTATTTTTCACCCATCCTAAATCTATTTAGGCTATTTTCAGTGTACATTGTTCCGTAGAGGTATCTTGACATTTTCTCTTTGTTACTATCTGTTAAAGGACTATTTCCACCTGTTTTCATACGTTTTGAAGTTTTAATTAACAAAATGTCGTTTCAAACATGGCTGAATGTAGTATAGGCGGACATGAGCGAGATCAGGTTCAAAGAGGACGCCCAGGATCGTGCAAGGTGGGGAAAGGCAAGCAGTAAAGCGGACCCTGGCTACAGCCGAGATACTTAACGCTAGGTAGAAGAAATATCTCTCATCACTCCATATCGATAAAATTAAAGTTGAAACCGTTTTATGCCGCTTACAGTCTAGGTACTAGAGCCAACGCCAAGTCCACCCACTTGGCGGACCATTACTTAGAACTGCAGTTGGTGTAACGGCGGGTTTGGTTAGAAACAATTTCTAGACGATGCATTGGCTACTTACACAGTCAATGCATCGTCTACAAATTGTTTCTCCCGGAGCTCAGAGTCAAACAAGTCACAGGTAACACCTGTGACTTGTTTGACTCTGAGCTCCGTGTCGAGCACACAATCCCAATAACCGCCATCGCCATCTGATGATTCCTGCGGTATAGCGATGGGGTCTATTTATCCAGACCAGTGTGTGTGTGATGGGGTCTGGTTAGATCAGGAGACGATGCATCGGCTGTGTGTATCACCTGTGACTGTTTGACTCTGAGCTCCGTGTCGAACACACAGTCACAATGGCCGCCATCGCCATTTGACGATTCTGCGGGTAAGTGAGGACTTTACGTGGGGTCTGGCTAGATCAGAAGATGCGTGTATCACCTGTGATTTGTTTGACTCTGAGCTCCGTGTCGAGCACACAGTCCCTATAGCCGCCGTCGCCATCTGATGATTCTGCGAGTAAGTGTGGGCTTTACGAAGCACTGCTTGGAGCTGCACTTGGTGTATCGATGGGGTCTGGCTAGATCAGGAGAAGATGCATGTATCACCTGTGATTTGTTTGACTCTGAGCTCCGTGTCGAGCACACAGTCCCTATAGCCGCCGTCGCCATCTGATGATTCTGCGGGTATCTGTGGGCTTTACGGAGCACTGCTTGGAGTTGCATCTGGATGTAGCGATGGGGTCTATCTATCCAGACCCTATCGCGTGTAGCGTTAGACCAGGAGACGATGCATCGGCTGTGTGTATCACCTGTGACTTGTTTGACTCTGAGCTCCGTGTCGAACACACAGTCCCAATAGCCGCCATCGCCATTTGACGATTCTGCGGGTAAGTGAGGACTTTACGTGGGGTCTGGCTAGATCAGAAGATGCGTGTATCACCTGTGATTTGTTTGACTCTGAGCTCCGTGTCGAGCACACAGTCCCTATAGCCGCCGTCGCCATCTGATGATTCTGCGAGTAAGTGTGGGCTTTACGAAGCACTGCTTGGAGCTGCACTTGGTGTATCGATGGGGTCTGGCTAGATCAGGAGAAGATGCATGTATCACCTGTGATTTGTTTGACTCTGAGCTCCGTGTCGAGCACACAGTCCCTATAGCCGCCGTCGCCATCTGATGATTCTGCGGGTATCTGTGGGCTTTACGGAGCACTGCTTGGAGTTGCACCTGGATGTAGCGATGGGGTCTATCTATCCAGACCCTATCGCGTGTAGCGTCAGACCAGGAGACGATGCATCGGCTGTGTGTATCACCCTGTGACTTGTTTGACTCTGAGCTCCGTGTCGAGCACACAGTCCCTATAGCCGCCGTCGCCATCTGATGATTCTGCGGGTGTGGGCTATATGGAGCACTGCTTGGAGTTGCACGTGGACGTAGCGATGGGGTCTATCTATCCAGACCCCATCGCGTGTAGCGTTAGACCAGGAGACGATGCATCGGCTGTGTGTATCACCTGTGACTTGTTTGACTCTGAGTCGGTCGATGATCGCCATTTGACGATTCTGCGGGTAAGTGAGGACTTTACGTGGGGTCTGGCTAGATCAGAAGATGCGTGTATCACCTGTGATTTCTTTGACTCTGAGCTCCGTGTCGAGCACAGTCCCAATAGCCGCCGTGCCGAGCTGGTGGTTCTGCGGGTCGGTGTGCAGGCGCGCCATGCACTCCACCCACTTGGCGGACCATTCTTTAGAGGTGCACTTGGCTGTGTAGCGCCGGTCGAGCTCAATGCCGAATTTCTTAAGGGTCTGTGAAAGCGTATGAATACCGCCGTTATAATTTTTTCACTTTTTATAACAACTTTGAAAAGTACCTATCAGAAATAAATATTTCTGATTTTAAATCTTGCCTACAGCATGGGGGCCGTTCAAGTATTACGTAAGCACTACAGGGGGCGGAGGGTTTATGCTTTGCTTATTTTTGATGACATGGGGGGTGGGGGTCCAGATGGTGATTACGTCAGCAATAGCTATTTTTTTTATATACCAATGGCAACCCACACACTTGAAAACGCATTTTCGGGGATATAATTGTTTAAGTAAATTGATATTGTGTGCGTTAGTCTTCTATCCTAAATCTTTTTTTCTTATTTCTAGAATTAAAACTGCTGCTCATGTCTCAAAAAAAATAGTAGGTACGAATGTTTACGTAAGTTTAGGGGGGGGGGGGGGAGGGGATAAGAGCTTTACTTACTTTTGCTGACTAGGGGGGACGGGGGGTAAATAATTGTAATAAATCTGCTTACGTAATACTTGAACGGCCTCATGCATAGAATAGATAATAACTCCCTAATGGTAGAGAAGGACGTGCTTGAAATTGCCTTAGTTTACAAATTTCAGCCGTAATCAATACTAGAGTACCTACGATGAGGTAAGCGACGGTTAACGACATATTAATTCATCATTTCATGTGATTTGGTATAGCCAGTCGCGACAAAAGCTACGCCGCCACCCGTATCGAAAACCACAAATATTAGGTACAAAATCTTACATCCATACAACACACTTGTTTTAATTTGTCCCCATCTTTACCGTGTCCCGTTAAACTAGATACGTACGGCTAGCGATGTTTTTCATTCACCGCGTATGAATAAACAAGTAATTTCCTTAAATGGCGCCCAACGTGGGGCCAACAAGGAATCAAATATTTTCCTCAAATGCTTAAAACTCTTAACTTCAACCAAAACTTACAGTGCTATTAAATATTCTCTGAAGATATCTAGCACCGTCTCTGAGCATGACCAGGTCTTCCGGCTCCTCGAAGTAGCAGGGATAGAATAGCGGCGGATCCAGCGGGTCCGAGGAGTTGAGTGTGAGCAGCCCGATAGAGCGAGGCAGCAGGAGATCCACGTTGGCACTGGCAAAAAATACGGATCATACAATACAAATACTCTTTATTGCACACCTCAATTAAAGGACACAGCACAGTAAAGTTCATAACAACAGGCTGTCTTATCGCTAAAGAGCGATCTCTTCCGGAAAACCTTAGTGTTGGCACTTAACATTTATAATCCAGTGGAACGTAGTAATTATATTATAGTAAACCCAAGTTTTAAATGAAAACGCTCTCATAAGTAGAAGACTTTGTTTTAGTGTGCTAGTGAATTGCGCTTAGGTATAAGTTTACGGGAGATGTGAGCTGGTACTGAAGAGGCGTTCGTTAAAACCATTCTCAAACTAGAATGGTTTTAACGAACGAACGAAAAATAGTAGATTGTATGACAAGGGTCTAAAATGAGCCATATTACCACGAGATAGTTATTTTCCCGAACGAAGTGAGGGAAAATAGTTCGAGGGGTAATATGGCTTTTAGACCAGAGTTATACACTCTACTTTTCACTTCGATTGCGAGAAAATAAATAAACAAAGGTTAACCCACCCAAAATTAACAATAAATTCCACGGCGAACATATGTAATTTGGCAGCATGTTTTTTTTTCTAAACTGTTTTGACACACAAAACATAGACACCGCGGTTCGCGCGCAACATTCACGCGCGAAAAAAGCTAACTGATCTGCCATTGAGCGCTTCAAAGTGTTGCTCGAACGATTTAACCACTTTTTTAATTATTGTGAAATAGGGACTACTACAAACTTAATCTTTAGACTCTTTAGAAAAAATAATTATGTTTCCAGATTGGTCGATTTTAGTAAAGCTGTATTCTGGTTGGTTAATACCCAATACCAAATATTTTTTTAAGAGTTAAATTAGTGTTCTGTGATTGGTGGATTTAATAGGTGAAGTATTTTGATTGGTCAAATTCAAATGTTTTGTAAATCATAAATATGTATTCATATTTTCCCTAGGGGTTAAATGTACTACTTTAGCCCCGCTTGACAAGTCTAATATGACACACTTTTCGAGCATGAGAAGTGAAAAAGATATTTTTATTGCAAGAACAGTGTACAATAGGTGGTAATAATAAGAAGTTCCATGTTCGACCTAAAATAGGTATATGCAATATATTAATGTTTTCTTCGTACTCTATGTACATCAATAGAATCCATGAACTGTCAACCGTACTGTCTTCTCGAAGATCTCACGGTTCGAAATAATTTCCATACGATAAATAAAGCCTCAATTACACTGCGTCGTTCACCTAATGCGGTCGCCGAATTCATTTTAAACTACTTAGGCCAACAAACGTCGTGTTCACATTAGTCTGTCAGCCTACCTATAAGCGTTGGCAGCTGTCGATCGTCGAATGCGGCCGACTCACGTGTTCTTTACACTTTTGCGGTCACCGCATGCAGCATGCGGCGAACGACGAAGTGTAATTGCAGCTTAAATAAATAATAATAGAATCCATTACCGTCAGATTCACAGGCCAACTACTCCAAACTGGTAGTTAACAGCCAGTGCTTTTAGTAGTGTGATGACTCACGAGATATTGCGTCCACGTGGCGAGTCGGCGACCAATTCACCGATGACGCCTGTTTCGGATTTCTCAGCGTAGAAGCCGTTGAAGAAGAACTGCAGGTCTGGCTGCTTGCGGCCGCGGTCCGCCAGCGAGGAATACAGGATGCCCGTCAACTGATTAAGAAACACGTTTAAAAGGTGTTCTTTTACCGAAAAAATTACAGATGGATCAACTATTCTTTGTTGCTCGTTGCCACAGGGTTACAACTCCTGAGTCGCTTTTTAAAACTGATTTTATAGGGTTTAAAGCTACCAAACATGAGTTTTAGCGATGAGCATAAATCTGTTTGGAAATGGGTCATCTCTTGAGCATGCTTGAAGTCCATATTATAAACATTTTTCTAAGAAACTCGGTTATTGTTGTCTCCTCGCCGACGGGACAGAATTTTAACATAATAGCGACTCCGTGGATTCTAGAACCACAGCGAGCATCCAAAAGTCCCAAGCCTAACTATAAGTATACACTAATATTGGGATCAATCTGTCATCATAATCAAGCACAGGACTATATTGTAGCCAATAAATCTGATATCGTGCTGAGAGATCGATCGCAACGCCAGGCAGTTCTTGTCGACATCACTATTCCCCAGGACAAAAGCCTCGTGAAGGCCGAGAAGAACAAACCCAGCCAGTATAACTAGACCTGGCACACGAGGTTACCGCCATGTGGGATGCTGGTTCGACGACCAATGTCCCGATAAGCAGACCCTGGGCTCCGAAGCAGTAGCTGAGGTTGCAGCCGGGATAAACGCTTAGGTAGACGGGAGAGAGAGCCCTTGTTCCTCGTAGATAACCAAGTTTGATAACTGGTATTCTACTAGGAAAAATTATTCCTTCTAGCTAACCCGGTTATTAAACGGGATTTTTTTTCCTCGTAGAATACCCTTATTTTATTTGGTTTTCTACGAGGAAGACAATCTTCTTCTTAGCTAACTCGGTTATCAAACGGGATTATTTTTTTCCTAGTAGAAAACTGTTATTTTTTTGGTTTTCTATGAGGAAGACACTTTTCTTCCCAGATAACTCGGTTATCAAACGGGAAGCGGGTTAGCTGGGAAGAAAAGTGTCTTAACAGTTTTCTACGAGGAAAAAAATAATCCCGTTTAATAACCGGGTTAGCTAGAAGGAATTATTTTTCCTAGTAGAATACCAGTTATCAAACTTGGTTATCTACGAGGAACAAGGGAGAGAGAGGACGCTCGAGGACGTAAAACCTACAACATAATACTTATAATAATATAAATATATGTTAAGAATACCTGCGTAATACCAGTCCCAGTCATAGGCCCCTCGGCCTTCAGGAGATACTGCGTCAGCGCGCTCCAGTCCAGCCCGCTCGTATTGTTCAGTCCCTTCAGCACGAAGTACACCGTCATCCCGTAGTGGTTCCTCAAGTTCTCGCCCACCGGTAGATCAGCTACGACGGGGAGGCGGAACTTCTCTAGAGTCTGCCGGGGCCCGATGCCCGAGTTGAGGAGGATGTGGGGGGAGTTGAGGGCGCCGGCGCATAGGATCACCTGGATTATACGTACAAGGAGTGTTTAGAGAGCTACGGCGGAGAGTAATGTTGTCTCGCTCGTATATCTATGTGAGGACGTCACAAGTCTTTATTATAAGGGCATAAGAGCTGCGGAGACTTCGATCTCTTCATTTTACGAGAGGTAGGACACAGCAAAATGTCATCTTGCTTGAATTTGGAGAAGCCCAACTGGGGAAGTACCTCCGCCTTGCAGAAGACCACAGCCATAATAACATTATCTACTATAGGTATAAGTATATAGTGTTGTGTTCCTGGAGGTAAGCAAGGTTGCCAGAGCTCCCGAGGATGCACTGTGTTGAGAGCGAGGGACCTAAATTTGTCTCTTCTGTTGTCAGCACAGTTCATCCTCAAATTTTTAATTGTCGGCAACGCGTATGTGACTCCTTTGGAGGTGCGGGCGTCTATAGGCTGCGGTGGCCGCTTGCCATCAGGTGGACCGTAAGCTTGTTTGCCACCGGAGTTGTATAAAAAAAATGCAGTCGCTAGCGAGTACGGTCATGTAAACTCATCGTAAAGGCACTGTTCTTGTCTTCAACCTCCACTCCATTCAGAGTCATAGTAGATCGAACTGAAAAAAAATAGTAGATTGTGTCTCAAGGGAGCAAAATGATATATTTACGGCGAGGGCGGTATATTGAATTCTGAGTGAAGCGAAAGATTCTACAGTAGAATCCTGAGCGTAGCGAGGGATTCTAAAGTAGAATCTTGAGCGTAGCGAGGGATTCAAGTGTTTACGCCCAAGACGGAAATAATTTTGCTACCGTGTGACACATACTGCTTTTCACACCGTCTATGAGGCCCGCTGCTAAAAACATGAAATATCTTACAAATGATTTTACTACAGTGTCACATACTGCTTTTCACACCTGCTATTCAGAAAAGAGTCATTGTTGCCCTCAAATGAGGGAAGAAAAGTACAACTTTGATCCCTCATTCGAAGGCAACAATAACTCTTTTCTGAATAGCAGGTGTGAAAAGAGTATTTACCTCCTTCTTCGCCCGCACAGTCCTCTTAGTTCCTTGTTTGTCGACAAACTCTACTCCAATAGCTTGCTTCCCGTCCAGAAGAACTCTGGTGACGCGCGCGTTCAGTTTAACGCTTAGGTTGGGACGTTGCGTGTGAGGTTTCAGGTACGCGCGGGCCGTTGTATAGCGCTGTCCATCGCTGCATACATGTTAAAATAGAAAAATATATATATACTAGCGACCCGCCCCGGCTTCGCACGGGTGCACTATTTAATGGATGTTATTATACATATCAACCTTCCTCTTTAATCACTCTATCTATTAAAAAAACCGCATCAAAATCCGTTGCGTAGTTTTAAAGATTTAAGCATACATAGGGATATAGGGACAGAGAAAGCGACTTTGTTTTATACTATGTAGTGATAGTGATAATCTCGCGTTATCGCCGTTCATTGGCCCATTTAAGCAGTTAAGTACCACAGTATTTTGGTTTGCCTTGACGGCTATAATCAGTCAATAAGAGCTAATTAAGGTAAAGCCCATTCAGAAATCTGATGAAAATACTGAAATTTGAGCTTCCAGTGTGAAGAAGTAATGTAGCATTACGCTACACAATAATTACTGTGGACTGAAAATGAAACAAAGAAAAGAAATAACAGAACAAAATATTTAAAAATGCCTTGGTCACTCTGTCAAAAAATCCTAAATATCATCATAAAAATAAACTTTAATGCTGCAGATTTCATAAAAATTATCAACGACACTTGACATGTTTTTTTTTACAAAAAGGATAGCTTTATTATTGTTTTAATGAGGTAACCGGTCCGGTTAACTTATGAAAAATCTATCCTGTTAAACCGGATAGATTTTTCATAAGTTATCCAGTGTGCCAAAAATCAATGAAAATGTACTAAATATTTCCTAACTTACGCGCAGAGCTTCCATAGAGAGCGGGATGGTTAATTGCAAACTCACACGTGTTAGAGGGGGTCATTTGCACTGAAATGGCCTTGCCTTAAACCATTTAACGGTACATTTATCGACGTATCCACGACTTACCGATATAGAAAGAAAGAAAGAAGTATTTATTTGATGTTAAATAACTATTCATTACACAACAATAAAGTACATGAAATAAGATGAAATAAACACTAAATTAAGTATGAGTTATGAACACCAAAAAGGATACCACTCAGCATATTTATGCCAATAGCAATATATGCTAAGGCGCTAGTTTTCAGAGCACCCTAAGGCTGGGTTGCTCCAAACCGTCTGTAATCGTAAGCGGTGTTCGTTAAAATCTGATTGTATGGAAAGTTTGACAAGTTTCTATGGGATGACAGCTGCCGGCGCCATATTTGACGATGACCGGCCTGTAATCGTATGTTGGTGCAACCGACTCTAAGAAAGATACAACAAGTTCTTGTTAAATATGAACAGAGATCGGACAAATTTTCGTCATTGCTCGCAATAATGTGGACATGACTCCAAAATTAATCAAAATGTTAATCAAATAATTATTTCTTGAAATAAAATTAGAATTTCTGGAGATAACAGTTTATACGTGCTTATAATTATTAATTAGCAAAAAGTTATTAAAGTGGTTATCATTTTCGTAAATATTATTATATAACAAAGAAGTTACGATTTTAAATAACACGATCAGAGGTACGTTAGAAATAATACCCAACGACTACTACATGGTAAATATCCTGCTATGATTATTATTTCTGACGAAGAAGTTTTCTAGTGGATTGCGAGCGGAGTTTTTCAGTACTTAAGTATATTTTTGATGTAAAAAGGAATAGACTGACTGCAGGAAATTAAAAATCTGATTATTTCCTTTAATAAATATATACTTTAACAAAGTTTTGTATTTATTGACTAGGAATCAAATTATATGTCAAGTAAGAAATTAATTAATTGATTAACATTTTGTTTAACTTTGGACTCATGTCCACATTATTGCGAGCAATGACGCATTTGTCCGATCTCTGAATATGAATGTCAAATTTTATAAAGGGTCGGCAACGCGTACGTGGCTCCTTTGGAGTTGCGGGCGTCTATTTAATTTAATTTAATTCACAAGAACGGTTATACCAATTACACTTTCATCTTATACTAAAAAATTAGTCACATACTATTCATTCATTCATTCTCACAGTAAGAGAGGCACCTAGTCGCGAGCATGGGCAGGCTGTCCACAAAAATATCGAGTTGTGGTTCAGTTCGCAGAAGTCCGTTGAGAGAACTGATCACGTCGCACAGCGGTGAGTGGCGGCGCGCCGCGGTTGCGCGCGATTCGGTACCATCCGACAACTGTATGTACGCACGCCGACGGGCTGACGACTCTATAGGCTGCGGTAGCCGCTTACCATCAGGTGGACCGTAAGCTTGTTTGCCACCGGCGTTGTATAAAAAAGAATATGAAAGACGGGAGACTTACGCATTGAACGCCTGCGCTATACCGAATCCGTCCGGGGTGTCGGGGTCGTTTAGGTCGGCGGCGACCGGCAGCCCCGCCTCGCTGATGGCCGCCAGCAGCTCGTACACGAAAGGGGGCTGGTATCTGAACTGCGAACATGATTCACGCATTGCGCTAACAGCCTCGTGGTCCGAGGGGCCTCGCGACTTATTTAGCAGCTGTTTTTTTTTAAATTCATAACATTGCTTCTTTGTGCCATGAGAGGGCCTCTATACAGGGTTTAACAAAACTAGTGAGGTCCGTTTAAGGGCGTATTCGGTATCGTGTTCTGATTAGGAAAAAGAAGATTTTTTTGACGCAATCAATTTTTGGCCTTTGTATGGACAGTTGGCAGTTGGCTGACTTGGACGATCTGCCCCATAGAAAAAAACATTTTTTTTGCGTCAAAAAATTTTTCTTCTACTTTTTCCTAATCAGAACACGATACCGAATATGCCCTTAAACGGATCCTGACTAGTTTTGTTACATCCTGTATGTCTAATATGTCTTGCCCACATCAGATTTTGATCTTATCCGGCCACTGCACATTACATTAGATTTAAATCCGTCTAACTAGCTTTGTCTTGCCTCAAGATCGCGCCAAAAAAACAAAAGGCAAAGTGACAATTTAAATGGCATCACGACTACAGCATGGCTCTTCAAAAAAGGCGTGAAAAGGTTTCTTACAGGTCGGCAACTCGCGTGTCGCGCCTGGTGCTGCAAGCGTCCGACGCGACGGTCGCCACTTACCACCAGGCTGTCCGCTTGTTTGCCACCGTCGTGGTATAAAGAAAATCTTAATATATGGCAGTGTTGTACTTGAATTTAGAATGAAGGAAAAATTGAAAAATTTAGGCACCGAGCAGGATTCGAACCTGCGACCTCCCGGCACTCGCGGCCAGTCGCTCTAGCCAACTGACCTATATGTGCAATCGCTACCCAGTTCCAAATTCATCAACCGTTCCTCCGTTCCGCTGCTAAGTTAAAAAATTAAAATCAAATAAATAGGTACTTGCAGCTTATCAGCTTTATATTTCATTTCTCCACTACCCAAAGGTTGTCTGGAAGAGATCGCTCTTTAGCGATAAGACCGTCTGTTGTTCTGCCTCTGTCTCCCTGTATCTATGTTTTTGGTTTTTTATGTGCTATTTTATTATGTAAGGTGTGCAATAAAGAGTATTTGTATTGTACTTGACTTTAGTCGGTAAAAGCTGAGACTAAGGAAATTCCTCACCTGCTGAACGGGCAGTGGGCCCGTGTCAGAGTGATGACTAGCGCTGACGAGCGTGCCGATCTGCTTGTTACCCTCGGTCTTGTCGAAGTACGGCAGGTTGTCCTCCCACGACCAGCCGGTGGCCCCCGCCTGCACCCAGTCCTCGTAGTCAGCCGCGTGCCCGCGGTGGTACATCATTCCGTTCAGCACGCTTGAGCCACCTTTAAAAACATTACTTAAAAAATTTTCATCGGCCCAACGGAATCGCTACCCAGTTCCAATGAAGAAGTGCTGGAAAAGGCTAAGGAAAAAAGACAGATAATATCCGCCATAGAAAAACGAAATAAATGCATCGGCCACATACTGCGACATGAAGGGTTAAACGTTACCATCCTAGAAGGCAAAATAGAGGGAACAAGAAGGAGAGGAAGACCCAGAATACCATACATGGCACAGATGAAGGAATGGTGCTGTAGCCACACATACCAGGAAGTGAAGACGAAGGCCCAAGATAGAGTGGAATGGAGAATGCTGCAACGACAGAGGACCAGGCCCTCTTAATATTGATGATGAGGCCCAACGGACGTTGCTTTAGTTAGTCGACAAAGGGTTCCATACAATCAGCTAGGTATAACCGAGTTAAAGAAATTATAAATACCTATCACTAAACATGTTTAATAAGTCACCCGAAAGACCTGTGCCTTTACCATGAGTTTACATGACCGTACTCGCTAAACGATTTAGTATGCCGATTCTTAGGTCTATTGCGTAACTGCCAGAGGCGTTGTACTTTTGCCCATACACATTTTTACGCCGTCGCTAGCGATTACGGCCATGTAAGCTCATGGTAAAGGCAATTCGTCGTAAGTTCAGATTCCTTTGACTCTAGTACGCGCTCCCGCCGTTTGACGTGAATCCCCGTGTGGTTGCCGGGTAAGAATTGCGCCACCCCATCTCTTCCCGTGGATTTCGTAGGAGGCGAAAAGGGAAAATCGGAGGGTGGGCAGCAGCATCCTTCGATCATAACCACCATCAAACTGCGGTCGCCAACCCGCTTGCCAAGCGTGGCGACTATGGCAAATCCCCCCCAAGGGATATTTGGGGGAGGCCTATGTTCAGCAGTGGACGTCTTTCGGCTGAAATGATGATGATGATAATACTTACCGAGCACCTTCCCCCGGGGCCATATGCACCCTTTGCCGTCCTGGTCGAGGCAGTACCCCGCAGGCACCGTCCGGTACCGCCAGTCGTAGCGCTCGTCGCCCCAGAACGTCGTGTAGAAGGACGGCACTCGCGACACGATCGGCGCCTCATCACCAGCCTCCAACAAGAGTACCTTTAGGAATATTATGACTACCATCATCGTCATATCAGCCACAGAGTACTGACTCTATACTGTGCCTTTATCATGAGTTTGCATGACCGTACTCGCTAGCGACTGCGTAAACGATTTAGTATACTAAATCGTTTACGCAGTTTATATATGCCGATTTTTAGTTCTATTGCATAACCGTCAGGGGCCCTGTACTTTTGCCCATACAAATTTTTACGCAGTCGCTAGCGAGTACGGTCATGTAAACTCATGGTAAAGGCACTGTGCCTTTACAATGAGTTTGCATGACCGTACTCGCTAGCGACTGCGTAAACGATTTAGTATGCCGATTCTTAGTTCTATTGCGTAACCACCAGAGGCGCTGTACTTTCGTCCATTACATTTTTTTAAGGCGTTTGTATAAAAAAAGACATACCAAAAGTTAAGAACTACAAAGCTTAATTTTGGATTGCACCCGCATAAACAATGTCTCCATTTCTGTAAATCCGTGTAACAAAAACATAGCTAACATGCACATAAGCCTTTTACTATTTGCCACGGGAAGGACGACTTTTGTTTTTTCAACTAAGTATGACCCTTATAAATAAAATTTACCCTTATTATAAAAATTTGTATGTGCAAAAGTACAGCGCCTCTGGCGGTTACGCAATACAACTAAAAATCGGCATACTAAATCGTTTACGCAGTCGCTAGTGAGTACGGTCATGCAAACTCATGGTAAAGGCACAGGGGAGACCTCCGACACGACCACGCGGGTGGTTCGTGCGATTTTCATTAGAACGCGGGGTTTGATCGTCTTCGACTTACCCTGGTAGCCCGCAGCCCGTAATGTAATCAAAATTCCATGCAAGTTCTTGCACTATGTAAATCTGCCTTAAAGACCTCCGACACGACCACGCGGGTGGTTCGTGCGATTTTCATTAGAACGCGGGGTTTGATCGTCCTCGGCTTACCTTGGTAGCCCGCAGCCCGCAATGTAATTAATATTCCATGCAAGTTCTTGCACTATGTAAATCTGCCTTAACGCCAGCCCTAATTAAAGTACGCAAGCAATGCTCCAACTACTCGGAACAGGAGATAAATCGAACCTGCGACCTTGCAGCTAGATCATAATCACGTAATCAGACCAGCGGGGCACATAAATTTGGAAACATTAGTTGCGTCAAGTACACGCCTTTTTTTTAGGGTTCCGTACCAAAAAGGTAAAGAAACCTTTGTATTGCGAATCTGTTTGTCACATCGCGAAATGACTGGAACTACATATGCATACCTAAGTCTCATAGGCCGTAGGTATATCCATATTACTATATACATTAAGTCCATCGATGTATTTTTTTTTTAACCTGACTGTGGCTTTATAGGCCGGGCCCAATAAAGCGATAGGATTGCGCGGTTGGAGAGTAGCCTGGGGAAAATCCAGGGGAAAACCTCCGGCACGACCACGCGTGTGGTTTGGAACACTGGAATACTTTAAGAGTTTGCGCTCCAGTGAGATTGGTTGAGCGGTTTCAACCGAATCTGAGGTGTGAGTGGAATCGACCTACTGGGAGTTTTGTCGCTGGTTCACTAAACCTTGCCTAGCTGAGAAGAGTCCAGCAAGAAACTCAGCTAGGCTTATCGATGTATGTTGAATAATTAACCTTTTGCCGAATCACGTATAAAATTATACGTTCAATTCGAACCTTGAAACGATGCAATAAGGTCTAAAATGATATCTGTCAACAAAACTCCCAGTAGCTCGATTCTTCCATATTCGGCATATTCGGTATGTTTTTGAATGTTCGGTACTTATTCGGTTCAGCTGCAGAATATTTACCGAACAATTTTAAGAGGGTTTTATTACAGTTACAATAGAGAGTATTATATATAGTTACTGCTTCGTGAAATTAATATTGGCCCATTATTAACAGTGATTTAACTTATTTTTGTCAATATTTCGCTTTGATAATGAACAAAAATTTTACCCTTCAGTTAGTCTGTTTTACAACATTAAGAAAAACAGAACCATAATTCTTTTGTGAAACTTGCTACGGAACACTAGGTGCGCGAGTCACACTCGCACTTGACCGTTTTTTTTAACAACGCCACACGCGGAATTCGCGAAGCGGAGCGAATCTCCGTCGACCTTAATTTAGGCGTTATTGCTTGTTACTTGTATGTAGGAAATACAAATGGCAGTAAAATAAAACAGTTCATGATGAAATTGATGAATCTCTAGACATAGAAAATTATAGACATGAGTATGCGGAATTAAACAATAGTAAAACGATTTTTTTTACGTTATATACCTGTTTATTGGTAACCCAACCCATCCTACCGAATATACAGGGTATAAAAAAACTAGTGAGGATTGGTAGTGCATATTCGGTATCGTGTTCTGATTAGGAGGTTCATGCACGCGCGGTGCGCAGCCGCACTGCGGCGCCTGCGGGACAGTCACAACAGCCTCCTGGCCGTTATAGCTGACAGGCTGGACAGTCAGCTCCTCACATGTTGGACGAAAGCACATTCAAATGTGACCATATACACGTACTGTGTGTGGTCATACTTTTGAATGTGACTAGATAAAGTTTGAATGTGGCTAAATTGAAAAAATTAACACAGTACTCTTAAGATACGATATTGTTATTGTTACTAACCCATTATGGATCATAAGGTCTGAAATAAAAGCATTTTATTTTTTTAGGAAAAAGTAGAGGAAAATTTTTTCTTACGCAATAAATTTTTGGCCTTTGTATCGACAGTTGGCTGATTTGGACGACCTGCCCCATAGAAAAAACATTTTTTTTCGCGTCAATAAAAATTTTCTTCTACTTTTTCCTAATCAGAACACGATACCGAATATGCCCTTAAACTGCTCCTCACTACTTTTGTTACACCCTGTACTTTGAAATTGACCAGCGACGACGGACCCGACTCCTCCACCTCCACCAACGACTACTAAAGTCGTAGTCGGTCGTGAATGTCGTGATCTCCACATAGCGACGCCTGACTCGCTGGCAGGAGTCGTTGTCGGCACAGCTACCATTAATGAACAGGCACTGAACGAGGAGTTCTCACCGAGCCTCCACCGACGACTACAAAGCCGTAGTCGGTCGTGATCTCGACGTAGCGCACCCGCCGGCAGGGGTCGTTGGTGGCGCAGCGTCATTTAGGCGGTTGTCACACTGATGCGATTTCCGTACGGTTTCCGCAGTGCGAGCGGGACACCGCTATAGACTTGCATAGCTGTGGCTCGCTCGCACACCGCACCGTCGTGCGGAAACCGCATCAGTGTGGCAACCGCCTTGCTATACTCACACTGAATGTGGTGTTCTCGCTGAGCCGACCAGCGACGATGGCCCCGGCCGAGCCTGCACCGACGACTACGGAGTCGTAGTCGGTCGTGATCTCGACGGAGCGCACCCGCCGGCAGGGGTCGTTGGTGGCGCAGCGTCATTTAGGCGGTTGTCACACTGATGCGGTTTCCGTACGGTTTCCGCTATAGGCTTGAATAGCTGTGACTCGCTCGCGCACCGCACCGTCGTGCGGAAACCGCATCATTGTGGCAACCGCCTTGCTATACTCACACTGAACGTGGTGTTCTCGCTGAGCCGACCAGCGACGATGGCCCCGGCCGAGCCTGCACCGACGACTACGAAGTCGTAGTCGGTGGTGATGTCGACGGAGCGCACCCGCCGGCAGGGGTCGTTGGTGGCGCAACGTCATTTAGGCGGTTATCACACTGATGCGATTTCCGTACGGTTTCCGCTATAGACTTGCATAGCTGTGACTCGCTCGCACACCGCACCGTCGTGCGGAAACCGCATCAGTGTGGCAACCGCCTTGCTATACTCACACTGAACGTGGTGTTCTCGCTGAGCCGACCAGCGACGATGGCCCCGGCCGAGCCTGCTCCGACGACTACGAAGTCGTAGTCGGTCGTGATCTCGACGGAGCGCACCCGCCGGCAGGGGTCGTTGGTGGCGCAGCGTCATTTAGGCGGTTATCACACTGATGCGGTTTCCATACGGTTTCCGCAGTGCGAGCGGGACACCGCTATAGACTTGCATAGCTGTGACTCACTCGCACACCGCACCGTCGTGCGGAAACCGCATCAGTGTGGCAACCGCCTTGCTATACTCACACTGAACGTAGTATTCTCGCTGAGCCGACCAGCGACGATGGCCCCAGCCGAGCCTGCACCGACGACTACGAAGTCGTAGTCGGTCGTGATCTCGACGGAGCGCACCCGCCGGCAGGGGTCGTTGATGGCGCACCGGCCCTTGATGTACTGCTCTAGGAGTACCATGAAGAGTATGGCGGTGCCGAAAAGAGGCGCGTCCGCGAGCGCTGAGGGCGTGTCGTCCAGCGGACACTGGCATTTCTGTAGGATTAGGTGAAATATAATTAATAGATTATAGCAACAATTAAGCATGATGTGGCATGATCACTGACGTCAAAGTTAAAATCCAGTAAAATGAGAAATTTAAAAATATATAAAAAACCGGCCAAGCGAGTGTCGGACCACGCACAATGAAGGGTTCCGTACCAACACCTACTAGTCTACATTTACAATCGCTATCCAATACATTGAATCTAAAAAAGTCGTCTCTTCATAGGGAACTCACGGCACTTACGACCTTTTGCTTGGGCAAGACAGTTTTTAAGGAAAACTCAAAAACCGTAAAACCTATATTGTTCAAACCAAAAATCGTTTAAAGTATTTACTAATGCACACCACCTCAATTTTTATCAGAATTTTAAACTTAATAGTTTAAAAATTAGAAGGGGGGACACACTTTCTATGACTTTGACAGCTAATATCTCACCAACGGTTGACTTACATGGGCAAGTTTTTAGAAACCTCCATATCATTTTTAAAGGCCTATCCATCGATACCCCACACGACTATGTGGGTTGAAATTTTTTTTTTCATCCACCGGTTACAGGTATGGAGTGCCCCCCCCCCTATTTTTTTTTTTGTAATTTCACATCACTTTTAAGTATGTAGCGGTTCATAGAATACACCTTCCTACCAAATTTCATAATTGTAGTGCTTATAGTTTCTGAGTAAATCGGCTGTGACATACGGACGGACGGACGGACAGACATGACGAATCTATAATGCTTCCTTTTTTGCCATTTTGGCTACGGAACCCTAAAAATGCTTCCGTACTCAGTACTTAAGTAAATACTTTCGATCTTTTTGAATAGGAAATAGTCTCCTACCTACCTACTATTAAAATCATTAGAATCAGGTAAAAGGCAGGTAGATTTCTTAGTGAAAACGCCCTTGGAACGAATAATATTTTCTGCAGAATACTTACCACCCAAATCGGTGTTAAGTATTTTGCGGTACCGGTAGGGTTAAGTATAGTTTAACCGTATCATTCACTTACCTCGGGTGATAACAACATTCTGGCTGTAAGTTGTGAACCGCGTCACCTAATAAATTAAAAAAAATTAGCATAGGTACTACGAAAAAAATTTCGCCATCTCTGTGACACCAAAACGGCCCAGTTAGCACGATAGCTTTATACCGTCACATTATACGGTAATTTTTCAGTACACTGATAAAAATACGGTTGCATTGAAGTTTGCCCAGCTAGCACCCGATGAAATTTTGAATTTACCCTTTCCAGCTCTTAAAAATTACTTAAAACATTGATGTCAAAGGCTTATTATAGGGTTGAGGACTATCTAACAGACAAAAATGCATGGCCCAAACCAAATACCTAAATAGCGTAAAGAGTCTAATATTTTCATTGTACCTAGTTGACACATTTCTTGCAGGAAAGCATATCAAACGATTCGACATATTTTGTTTTCTTGTGTAACTACACATTGTAAATACCTATTGTTATTTTTTCCTCGTTTTTCTTTCAATTCTCCTTTGTTGTTTACCACTTACATTTACTTAACAAGTAGTATCATTGTAATAAGCATATTTTGGAGAAAATGACTGACTGTCGAGTTTCTTTCGGCGTTTCTTCTCGGCAGTGGTCTCATGAGAAACGCTAGTAGTTTTTGACTTGTAAAAGTGCCTTTGCAACCTACTTGCAGAATAAAGTTCATTTATTTCATTTATCAAATTCAAGTTCAAGTTCATTTATTTGGCCAAGTAACAAAGTACGTTACATTTAGCAAGTCATATTACATGCAATATCTATTGAATACCATTATATCATAACATTAATAACATAAAACTACCTTAGCATAGTAAGAACGTAAATAGGTCCTATAGTATACAATTATTTGATTAATGAGAGGAAATCATTTTGTTTCGTTTTTTCTGTAAATTCATCAATTGAGTAAAATGGGTTACATTGGAAGAATCTTTTTAGTTTGCTTTTAAATTCTAAATATGTTAAATTTCTGATGTGGGACGGTAGTAGGTTGTACAATGTAATTTTTAAGGAGATGCCCTGCTTAAATGTTTTGACAAGATTTCTTTCAGGGATGCATAGTTTATCCTTATTGCGTGTATTGTAATTATGAATGTCTTTTATTGCTTTAAAATTATTTTTACTACTATGGATTTCTAATAAACTGTTAAATATGAATAACGATACAACCGTCATAATCTGACCTTTAATAAAGTATTCTCTTGCTGAAGTGCCTTTACGTCGACTGTATATGGTTCTAATAACATCTTTTTGCGATCTAAGTACTCTTTTTATGCCAACAGCATTGCCCCAAGTAGTCAGTGCATAATTTAGATGAGCATGAACAAATGCGTAATAAGCCATAATAAGAGTTTTCCTATCAATTAAGGGTCTCAGTTTTAAAAGTGCGTAGTTTCCAGAAGCAATTTTGTTGCAAATTTTGTCAGTGTGCAATGAATGGGTTATTTTATTGTCAATGTGATATCCTAAAAATACTGTGTCAGTTGCTTTAATTAATCCTATGTCACAATTGTTCATAATGTCAATTTTATTTTTATAATAGTATGTCAATAGTGTACTTTTGTTGGTATTCAATACAATTCCGTTAGCGTTAAACCATTTTTCTAGCATCAACATGACACTACTTATTTTTTTTTCCAGAAAAGTTGGATTTGTATCTTTCAAGCCTACATGTGTATCGTCTGCAAATAGTGTAATCATAGCGTATTTTGGTATGCACTGCGGTAGATCATTAACATAAATTAGGAACAAAATCGGGCCCAAGATAGACCCTTGGGGTACGCCAACATTAACGTTAATTTCCTGCGAAGCCTTACCATTTACATGTACTATTTGGCTTCTGTTATTGAGGTAGCTCTTAATTATATTGAGTTCTTGACCTTTAAATCCATAATATTGCAATTTAGATATCAGTACATCATGACGGATACAGTCAAACGCCTTAGACAGATCACAAAAAATACTTGAGCATTTCTGTGATCTGTCTAATGCTGTAATCACTGTATCTCGAAAGCTTTTACGGTCAGTTTTTATGTCCGAAACTTTTTACCTTTTATGGCCGTATATACTTAAACGTCACACAAAACATGACGGTATAACGTAACGTGCTAGCTGGGTCGGTGTAGGGTCGGTAAGTGGGTTTACGGCCGGTTAAATTGATGCGCCAGTCTGCGGCCACTTGGATGAGTTGGTGAACTGAAAGGATATTTTCTTGCTTTTTTTTAATATTTAGGGCATGTAAAAATGTAAATATCTTTAAGTAATTGAAAAAACTTCGTTCTTCAGAAGGCCGCAAACTGACGCAGGCCGCGTAACTGGCCTAGCGGCCCTACTCGATCGTCGACAATGTCGACGTAGATTATATCAATGTACTTATTTCGCAGAATAATTCATAATTAAATAGAATACGGCAGGTCTTTTGGCAGACGGTCTACCATACAAACTGTATAAGTAATAATCTGTGCATGCAATACACGTGACGACACTAGTAGGTACTTAATCACGAACAAGTTAATCACGAAAACTTTATCACGAAAAAATTTTTATAACCCCTATACTAGCCTCTAAAGCGCTTTGTTTTCGTGATATTCTTTTCGTGCTAAAGTCTATTCGTAATAAAGTTTTCGTGATATTTTCGTGATAAAGTTTTCTTGATATGGTTTTTTCGTGATAAAATCAATTCGGCAAAATTTCGTCCGGTTCACCCGCATCACCTAATGTCAGATATGAGCGGAGCCATTAGAGGGGGCATTCATTAAAAAAAATAGTTGCAATCTAAATATGTGTTATAACATAAGAGTTAGATGTTGAGAGAAATTGTGAAAAGGATTGTGAGTGATGTTAAGAAGGTTCACGCGTATACATAAGCGATCTAAATCTTAGGACAAAAACTACTGTGGTTAAGAGCGTGCCTCGAAAAATTACACATTTTTTGTAAAGCTGCTGTTGGTACTGACTAGATTAGGAAACGGTAAGGACTAATTTTTTACTATTTAATTGTTACTTTTAATCTCTAATTATAAACTATGGGTACTATGATTTTTTTTTAATTACTTTATTCCAACTACCACACAATCTCATATCATCTCTTTGAGTGAAGCCGGGTACCCCCGTTAGTAAATATTTAAATCAATTAATAAATTATTACAATTTTGAATATAAAAAAAAACTGATAACTTTTTATTTTATTTTCATTTAACTTGAAGAAATAAATTACATAATTTGTAATCGGAATATCATATGATCTATGTGTTATTATTTGTTTTAGGTTCCCAGACATATCCTTCCACAAAAATCAAAATTTTTATTATGATCATTCTCCTCTCGTGTGATATGTCTGTATACGGCGACATTGGCGAAATACCCCTCGCCAAAGTCAGCAAGGAGTGAAAGCCATGAAAAAAAAAAGTTGCAATCTACGAATAATACCATTGTTGGATTGGATAAATACAGACTATGTTTTAGACATACATCAGAGTACATCAGAGTGTATAACATATACATCTCTAACAATATTAAATTAATTTTAATTTAGACGCTCAGAGACCATGTACATGTCTGGGATAATATATTAATTTCACTCCTTGTTTAATCTTGAGACCTTATACATCTCTAACTTAATATTTGTAATAGATAACTGCAAGTTTATCTTCACTGTATGACATTAATTTTGTTATAATTGTTAAACTCGAAATTATTATTCCTTCTTGAACTGTAAATTAATATTTTGACATGAAAAATGTATTACTTATTATAGTCAACTTTCTTAAATTGTAAATTAATATTTTGACATGTAAAAGTGCCCTTGTGGCCTATTTGCAGAATAAATGTTTGTATTTGTATTTGTATTAGTGTACATCAGAGTGTAACATATATCGATTATCTATATAGAAACAAATTTGTATACTCACATTTATTTCCGCAGGAACTTGACTGATAAAGTACAGCGCTACTCAAATTCAGGTTTTTAAGGATATCGACCTCGGGTCAATCCACGAACAGACTTAACTGTTATGTTATCAACTGCATACGAAAATTAACACCAACCTTTCTAATATAGTGTTCAAACTATGAAACTTAATTAAGACACCAATATTTATGCTACTACACCGTGATATTTATATGTTAAATAAGTTATAAATATAATTTTAACGAGTTAATTTCTTGTGCTAAAGTCGCTTTAAACAACAGTTTTATGTTTGAATCTAGTTATTTAAAGTAACAAACGCGGAAACTGATGATAACATTACGTGGGTATAAACTGTTAAATAACTTATGGTTGTGTAAAAAATAATTTGGTGAATTAATGAAAATGTTCAACGCAAGACGTTCATGCCGCGCGGGAAACATTAGTACTTTAAGAGTGATACATATCTTAACCTTAACAGTACGTACAGCCAAGAGCACCAATATTTATACATTTTTCACCTTATTCTTTTTATTGACGACCGGTTTAGCCTAGTGGGTAGTGCACCTGCCTGTGAAGCTGACGGTCCTGGGTTCGAATCCCGGTCAGGGCAAATATTTGTGTGATGAGCATGAATATTTGTTTCTGAGTCTTGGATGTTTTCTATTGTATTTAAGTATTTATATCTATTAAATATATCGTCGTCTAGTGCCCATAACACAAGCCTTCTTGAGCTTACTGTGGGGCTAGTTCGATTTGTGTAAGATTGTCCTCTAATATTAATTATTTTATTTTATTTTATTTATTTATTCCATTGAAATAAGGTCCAAAAATGTATACATAGTTATACCCTCGACTATACCTAAGTACAGTCAAGTGTAAAAATAATATGTACGAAAACCTTAATGTGCCGACATAAGATCCATGGGACATATTTTTGAGTAGCTTGCATACACCAATATTTTTGTACTAGACTGTACAAATGCATTTTAGCCTCAAATAAAGTAGATATTTACTTTATATTTAATGTTCGGCTTCTAGCTACAATGTAAAACTGACATTTAAATCCTCATGAGGAAACTGTTAAGATTTCGAAGATCATTCTCATGACTATTAGCGTATATAGTTTACATTTATCTATTTAAATATTGATTCAAATATTGTCATAACAGTCTGAGTAAATTCAGCTTTTAACAAAATTGAATTACGAGTTAGATATTACACGTTAGTAATGACTAAGGTCTGATTTTGTAGATATATCGGCAAGCTTGCAATAGTTATGGGTCATACTTAGTTGAAAAAACAAAAGTCGTCCCTCCTGTGGTCAATAGTTAACGGCTTATGTGCATGTTAGCTATGTTTTCATTACAGGGATTTATAGAAACGGATACACTGTTTATGCGGGTTACTGGTCCAATACAAAATTAAGCTTTGTAGCCCTTAACTTTTGGTATGTCCACAGAAAAGACGCGAACCTAAATCCGCGTATGACCCTTATTTGTTATTCTACAAGGGTGCAAAGTTGTATTTCAACCACGAGTGTGGAATTAAAACACGAGCTAGCGAATGGATTTTAGGGTTGAACTACGAGGTAGCGAATGGATTCCATGGTTAAAATATATGAGTGGTTCGAAAATAGAATCCTGAGCGTAGTGAGTGTTGCAACACATGAGACGTAAATATATTTATCGCCTACAATACAAACCGCAGTCAACGTCACTATGCCCACACTTCTACAGTGCCTTTACCCTGAGTTACATGACCGTACTCGCCAGCGAATGCGTAAACGATTTAGTATGCCGATTCTTAGTTCTATTGCGTAACCGCCAGAGGCGCTGTACTTTTGCCCATATAAATTTTTACGCAGTCGCTAGCGAGTACGGTCATGTAAACTCATGGTAAAGGCATAGTAGGTACTTTTATCTCACGAACGCGCAGTGTTGCCAGATGGTTACATTTCTTACATTTTTCGTAACTTTTGACCGGCTTGCGTAACATGTAAGTAACTTCTGTTGTAAAGAAAATTTTCGTAACTTTTGAAAATAATGAAACTATTTAAAAAGAAAGGTCAATTGTATCTAACCGGGACCAAGCGAGACAATTTATAGGCTTCCATACAGAAAAGGTGACATAGAAACCTACATGGTAGGACTCTGTTTGCCCGTCTGTTGCGACTATCTATGACATTTGAGATACCGCCCATCAGTCTGGCGTAATTCTGCAGCCGAACTCGCCGAATTAGGATTGTTCATATTTTTTCAAAAGTGCTAATTCGAAATCCATTTCGAGATATAAGGTTTTCAAACCATTTCAGGCAATTGCTTCGGCAAAATAATCAAGGATTAGAGATATTTCAATACATATACGTGTGACCTTTGTTTGACTTTTCCTCAAATCCCCTTTGACTGGATATGTAAAATCTACGGTCATTAAAATAGTTTTGATCTGTGGTGTTTAACCGTCACTGTGACTTCCTTCACTGACGTAAATTAATGTTATACGGGTGTTTTCGATTTGTTTAGTCGTCAAAATCACTTAAAATATGGAAAAATATATGAAATGTTTTATTTCTACGTCTAAAAAATGATTCAAAAATATCTCTAACTACTAGTTAAAATCCGGGAAGAAAACGCGGTGTCGTGAAGTCGATGTGGAGTATTTCCAGTGCTATACACAATACTACTGCGAGGATCACTGAGACGTGAGTACAAACAATAAGATTCATAAGACGACACAGTTTATTCGTTATTTTGGCTCTTGAATGTAAATAGTATCTTATCGGGAGACAATTACATAAACTATCTAAATTTTGTTGAACAGTGTTCTCACATTAAGATATATTCTCTATAGTATATTGCGTATGACTGACTATGAGATAAAAACAGGTATACCATTTTTATTTTTTAGGAACAAGCTGCAGTTCAGGATATTGTTACAATGGTGGACAAATTCACAAACAAGAGGTTTGAGGCAAGCAAGCTCGGTTCTACAGCAGTTCTCAAAGTACATTCATTGGAACACGGATATTCAACATCAGTGTCTTCTCCATCTTTGTCTAGTTTTACACCAGAATCAGATTAAAAATGCCTCAGAAAAGAATTCAACTGAAGAAAACTGAACATAGAATTTTTATGAAACCAAAAATGTATTTAGGGTTACCTAAACAATACAGTAGTGATTCAGTAGTTTACTTCAAAACAAGTTATAATGGTGTATCATTATAAGCGGAATAAAGGCTCTCTATGTAGCTATTCCACACAATTCTGAATGAGAAGTCACACCTTTTTAACTATAATCCTTTATTTGAGAAACAGTGATGTAAGCTCTATGAAGAACACAGAAAATATTTTTATACAGTAGCTGAATAATTGATAAATTGTGAAACCTAATGTGATTTGAAGATGAAATAAAAGTGGTTACTCAAAACAAGCTTTTTAATACTAATTAACTACACCATTATACAGCTTCCATCTGTGTTAGTTAACTATAAACTATGGAAGGATCTTTAGGCACCAGTTTTGGTTTATTTTACTTTTGGGAATGTCTTTGCTTGAGTCAGGTTCGGCACGTGCATTGGACAGTGTCAGCTTCTTCCAGAACTTTCAGTTGAGGTTGATGAGGGTTTGGCACACTATTTTACCTACCAGAAGAGAAGCAACAGTGTTTGCATCCGCCTGAAAAAAAGTTTTATTAAAAAATGGAAGTAAGTAAACTATATTGAGCCTCGGAGATTAACAAAACATGGGAACTGTAGGAAGTAAGCATGGAACGAATGAGACTCAACACCCAAATCAGGCATTCAGATTTGTATCTCTTATATAGCGAACATTATCAAAAACGATATAAACCATACACAACTTTCAAGTGAGTGACCCTATATTTATGACAAGGACAAACATTATGTTGGCAACAAACTAAATTGTTAGGAGGGCCGTCTGTGTAGCCAAGACCAACATGACAGTAGGTATACAAAAGCAAACACCAATAGAAAGAGAGATAGTATACCCCGAGCATCTTTCTGGATGCAACTGTACTCGAATAATGCTAAGAGCATTCAAGAGATGTATTGATGCAGCATTCAAGCAATGATTTAAGAATTACGAATGTGTAATTTATAATGTTACTTACGTTAGTATTTTTGCTCCCCTGATTTTCCATTAAAGCTCCATTGTCCAATTTAGGAAGAGAAACCTTCCTCTTCGACTTTTAACTAATTTGTCGATCATATTTGAAAATATTCCTTTAAAGCAGACGGATGATAGGAACCTACGCCAAATTTGATGCAAACGTTACATTTTTTATATTTTTCATAATTACTTGTCAAAACGTTTGATTCTAAGAAATGAGTAGCCACGTACAGCTACAATTCGGCGAATTCGGCGACAGAATAACGTCAGGTTGATGGGTGGTATCTCAAATGTCATATACAGAGACAGAGTCGTCATGTCATAGACAGAGTCGTACCGGTTCTTTTGTCACCTTTTCTGTATCTGTAAGTCTATAAATTGACTCGCTTGGTTCCGGTTAGATACAATTGCCCTTTCTTTTTAAATACAGTTTCATTATTCTCAAAATTTACGAATATTTCAGTTACAACAGAAGTTACTTACATGTTACGCAAGCCGGTCAAAAGTTACGAAAAACGTAAGAAATGTAACCATCTGGCAACACTGGGTGGGAATGGAATTTATGGAATGGGTGATTACATTGACAGATGACAATTACTAACCATCGATGATTGACATTTACAACTTTTTTGGGTCTCTATTGTGCTTATGCTTTATCGATTCAGCCACGGAACGTAACTTACGCGAGGTAGTATCTTATATTTTAAATATTTTTTTAAAAATAAACTAAGCCCTTAATTGCTAAAATATTCAAATTAGTTTCTTAAAATACTCTATATTTTCGAAAAAAAAATTAAAAACCGGCCAAGGGCGAGTTGGACTCGCGCACGAAGGGTTCCGTACTAGTATCTATAAAACAGCAAAAATAACTTAACCAAAATTACAGTTAAATCAACCTATCTCAAAAACTATAAGAGATACTTTGATCAAACCAAAAATCGTTGAAAGAGTTAATTAGCATGCATCACCTCTATTTTTTTTAGAATTTTATACCCCGTAGTTATAAAAATAGAGGGGGGGGGACATACTTTTTACGACTTTGAGAGCTGATATCTCAAAAACCGTTCACTTTAAGAAAAATGTTTTTTAGAAAACTTTATATCATTTTAAAAGACCTTTCCATTGATACCCCACACGGGTATGTACATCGAAAAAAAAATTTTCATCCCTCAGTTACATGTATGGGGGGCCCCACCCCCAATTCTTTTTTTTACTATTTAGTGTCATAATTTTGTAGCGGTTCATACAACACATATTCCCATCAAATTTCATCACTGTAGTACTTATAGTTTCCGAGTAAATCGGCTGTGACAGACGGACAGACGGACAGACGGACAGACGGACAGACGGACATGACGAAACTATAAGGGTTCCGTTTTTGCCATTTTGGCTACGGAACCCTAAAAATGGGGGGTTAAAAATAATGAACAATGCTAATTGTAGCTGTATATGGCTACTCATTTCTTAAAATCAAACATTTTGATAAGTAATTACGAAAAATATAAAAAATGTAACTTTTGCATCAAAAATGTAACTTTTCAAGAAACAACGTAATTTTAGTCCAAAGGGCCCTGGCAACACTGCGAACGCGGGTGAGCCATGGTTGTATGTTGAGATATACATGCACATTGTCTATGTCGTGTAGGCCAAACAAATTAAATCCAAAAAGGCGTTTTGAGATATTCATTTCCAGAAAGCTGGAAATTTTTTAATACCTACCCTCATTTGGTCCTAAATGCGTTATGTATGTCATACTTTTAAGATTTGATTCAAATAACCTAAATATTTACATACAGATGTAGATTTCAATTATATTAATATGTAATATAGTAATATCATAAAATAAGACATTATTTTTGAAATTAACTTAGATTATATCATTATATTACATTGACTAAATAAATTTTAAACTTACTAACAAGAATTGACATTGTAAAAGTATTAGCAAGAAATAAGGCTTTTTATTTTTATTTTATTATACATTTCAATTTAAATAGAGGTTGTATAAAAAAATAGACATATGATAATAAAGTAATTTTGTTCTCTTCATAGTGTTATGATTCATTGCAAATTGCTTTTCCTTCTGTAAGCAGCACGGCCCACTCCAGCACATTGTAAATACGGGTGTGTGGGTTTTCATTTTTCACTGCAACACACAATATCAGTAGATTAGGTATACGCATACATGGTCTAAGAAAGAGGGGCGCTACCGCGAACAGCAACGAAGTTTTCGCTCTCTGTCGCACTTGCACGTTCGGACGTAACTGCGAGAGAGAGAGCGAAAACTTCGTTTGCTGTTCGCGGTAGCGCCCCAGGGTCTGACAATCCGGATCGTGGCACGACCATACGTCACAGTCACCACACACACACACACACGTCCGCATACCATCGATAGGCTGATGCGAGGCTGATGACGCAGATCGCGGCACACACACTACTAACTGGCGGCTGGCGCAGTATATTATCGGTTGCATCATATTTTTATTTTTATACAAACGCCTTAAGGGAGGCGTACAGCGACATCTACCAGAAGACTCATGCTTCATTAACGGCACTAACGTCTCAAATCATATTGAGAATCGTCAGTTGCGATGCGCCATCCCATACCCAAATTATAGAATAAAGGAAAAATTGAAAAATGTAGGCACCGAGCAGGATTCGAACCTGCGACCTCCCGGCACTCGCGGCCAGTCGCTCTAGCCAACTGAGCTATAGGTGCAATTGCTACCCAGTCCCAAATTCATCAACCTTTCTTTCGTATTAAGCAGTACCGCTGCTAACGTAAACTATATTTTTTGATGAATTTGGGACTGGGTAGCAATTGCACCTATAACTCAGTTGGCTAGAGCGACTGGCCGCGAGTGCCGGAAGGTCGCAGGTTCGAATCCTGCTCGATGCCTAAATTTTTAAATTTTTCCTTTATTCTAAAATTTCGGTTGCATCATGTTCGCATATCAAGTAGAGATGCGCTGGATATGGATCATACGAACATTCGGTCGAATATTCGGTGAAGTTTTGCCGAACTGTGCTCACCGTACTGGCTAGCGAATTGCGTAAACGATATAGTATGCCGATTCTTAGTTCTATTGCGTAACCAGAGGCGCTGTACTTTTGCCCATACAATTTTTTACGCAGTCGCTAGCGAGTACGGTCATGTAAACTCATGATAAAGGCACTGAATATTTAGCTGAATTAAATCGAGACAACGTAAAAGTCTTATCAGCCGTTGTAAAACAGGTTGATTTAATGGTAAACAACTTTTCACTGTCAAAGTGAAATACGGCCAATAAAATAAATTAAATAACAATTTCACAAGGCAATTAAGTTCTCGATATTTTCTACTTATTCACAAAATACCTCTAAAATTACTATTCAGCAGTATTAACCAAGTATTTATTACCAAATAAGAAAATTAAAAAATACTTATGCCGAAAACAGAATATTTACGGATATTCCTAAGGGAACATACACAAACTACGTGACCCGTTTAGGGGGGAGGGGGGTCGTCAAAGTACCACTCTTGGTCACCGGGGGGAGGGGGAGGGTCGGTTTCTTGTCACGTAGCCGGTAGAATAGAATACTTTTGAGAAACATTCTAATTGAAGCGGACTCACGCGCCGCGGCTTAACCCCATCACTAAAACTTGTCCAGTTTCGCCACATCACTAATTGTACTGTTTCTTCTTGATATATTTTTTACTAAATACAATTACAATTGAATAGCTATGCTATACCACGCTTGCACTCTCGAAGTATGCATTTTTAGGGGCCGTATGAGAAAATACAAAGAAAAGCCATTATTTTTTCAACTTTTCGCAAAAATTTTTTTATAAAATATACTACGTGAAAACTAGGGGAGGAGGGGGAGGGGGGGGGGAGGTCTTGGCATATACTACGCTTGGTCACCTATGGGGGGGGGGTAAAAAACGCAAAACAATTGGTCACGTAGTTTGTGTATGTTCCCTAACCTAACACGCTCGAAAACAGCTTAATATTAACTAGGGATGCGCCGAATATTCGGTTATTATTCGGTATTCGATTCGGCATATTCGGCATGTTTTTGAATGTTCGGTATTCGGCCGAATTATTCGGTTCAGCTGCCGAATATTTACCGAACAATTTTGAGAGGGTTTTGTTACAAGTTACAAGAGTGTATTATAGTTACTGCAGTGACTGCTTCGGAAATTAATACTTGAACCATTATTAACAGTGATTTAACTTATTTTTTGTCAATACATCGCTTTGATAATAAACGAAAATTTCACCATTCAGTTAGTCTGTTTTACAACAATAGATGAAGGAATTACGTTGAACCGAATAATTGGGCATATTCGGTTTGGTAACAGCTAGACCTAATATTCGGCCGAATATTCGTATTCAATCAAACCCATATTCGGCGCATCTCTAATATTAACATTGACTGCCTTGCAGTTAAATTGAGCTAGATGACAATATATTTTTATTGCATTAGTGGTGTAGATGTTTTTGCACAGTCAGATAAGTCATAGTACAATACAAACTAATATTATAAACTATCTGTGCCTTGCGACTTGAACTTGACCGATTCATGAGTTAAAAAGTACTCGATGTTGACTAGGGATGCGTCGAATACTCGGTTATTATTCGGTATTCGGCATATTCGGCATTTTTTTGAATGTTCGGTATTCGGTCGAATATTCGGTTCGGCAGCTGGACCTAATAGTCGGCCGAATGTTCGTATTCGGTCAAAGCCGTATTCGGCGCATCTCTAATGTTGACCCGTATTATAATCGATCCCCATATCAAATTTTATGCCAAATAAAAATATTAAGTTAATCGGACATAAGTCCGCGCGTGATTTTGTTATACTCGGTATTAGATAATGAGTAGCGATGAGTAAATTTATAGTATAAACGCTGTGTATAAACGTAAATATCAAAACTGATATTAACTTGATATTTCATAGAACAATGACATTTGACAATTCAGGTTGTGTTGTCATATAAAAAGTCCCATAGTTTTTTATGAGATCATTCTCATCTTTCACTACCCCGACTCGATAAAAATGTATCAGGATCTCTAAAATATTTATCTTTCAGGGAAAACCCGAATGATTTTAATTTACGCATGAAATTTTTGTGTTATTGGATATCCTCTCTCGTAATCTATCCATTATCTTCTTGATCCCGTCGTCTACCGGTCCCTAGGATCCCAGAGGGCCAACTCCGAACTTCGAAATCCGAATTTCGTAACGTGCCGTCCCTTTCACTCTCGTGTTATACACTATATGAGTGTAAGGGACGGCACGATACCAAGTTCGGAGTAGGCACTCAGGGATCATAACAAAAGAATGCCGTTGATTATTTTTTTCGCCGGGAGACGAGAGCGCTTTAATAAAATGTAACAGGTCCACTAGCGCCACTCGTAAATAATTGTAATTATTTAAATTTAACGATATATTACTAAAAAAGGGGCCGCTACATACTGTAGTTTGTATTTAAGTACTTTTTAAATCCATCAAATTAATTTTTACGTTGCTAGATTCGTCTCTCTATGAGCTCAAAAATAAAACGGCCGTTTTAACTTTGGACGCATAGATTGACGAATCCAGCAACGTAAATAACTAGTTTGATGGATTCAAAACGTACTTAAATACAAACTACAGTACGTAGCGGCCCCCTTTTTTAGATATAAATAAATATAATAAATAAATAAATATTAGAGGACAATCTTACACAAATCGAACTAGCCCCGCAGTAAGCTCAAGAAGGCTTGTGTTATGGGTACTAGACGACGATATATTTAATAGATATAAATACTTAAATACATAGAAAACATCCAAGACTCAGAAACAAATATTCATGCTCATCACACAAATATTTGCCCTGACCGGGATTCGAACCCAGGACCGTCAGCTTCACAGGCAGGTGCACTACCCACTAGGCTAAACCGGTCGTCAAATTTAGATATCTATCGTTAAATTTAGACAATCACAATTATTTACGAGTGGCGCTAGTGGACCTGTTACATTTTATTAAAGCGCTCTTAAGCGCACAGCAGTGGGTCGTATTTAAATATTTTAAATACCTTGTGTCCTGACAAATTGTTTGGTAGGAACGTCCAGAATCTTCCACTTGGGCCGGCCGTGCACGAAGTGCGTTGTTGAAGGTATGCCCTTGTGAAATTCCTAGAAAAAATATATTTTTTTTAATTCTAGCTTTTTCACGCGGCTTCATCCGCGAAGAAATCGTTCATCGCCAGGCACGTATCCAGAGGGGGGATAGTTGGGATTTATCCCCCCCCGAAACCGTTTTTAGCCGTCTGTTTATTTATTCGCTTGCGTGTTCTTTCAATAAGTACGTACACAGTTCACATGGTTGTTTCAATGTTTGTCCCCCCCCCCGAACCAAAAGTCTGGATACGTGCCTGTTCATTGCGTTAGAATACTGGCTATCCGAAGAACATCGTGAGAATTTCCCTTTCATAGTACCCGCTCCAAGGTGACCTCACGTGTATTTTTTTATTGTACATACAAAACCGTGAAATAATATTTGCTCATGTAGGAAATTATAAATCTTCATTACGAACGTCAAGAACAGCGAGTCCATTTTTGCATAACGCATAATTATGACGGGAAAAGTTGAGGGCCACAGGTTCCGGGGCAGACTACCTGCTAGGTCACCCAAATCACTGGTGCCCTGCAACTATATCTGCATCCATATCCATGCCATCGGCCATCCATAAGGTCCCTATGGAAGAGTCTGGTCAGTAATAATTGGACATTATGTCCTCAGCGTCGAGCGAACGACTGATGATGATGATGATGTGCCGCGTCCACGCTGTCCGGATGACTTAGCTAGCAGTCTACTTTAGGCTTGGCTTTGATCCGGTATAATGTGACACTGAAAAGGAACTGTCGATTTTGAAGACCCCTTTTTCAAATATTTTTAGTGTTCCTAAAAGAGACACAAATTACAGAAATCTATCTATACCTATAGTTGTTCCTTTTCTTGAATAACTATGGGAATTTCCGTATTTTAGCGGCGTCGGGACGCCGCTACAGGACTCTCGTAATCTTAAATAGTAGGTATACAAGTAGTAATCTTAAGTGAGTTACTTACCTGATATCTTAATCTAGTCTTAATGTATAAAAAGAACAGCCTTAAGTGTTGTGACAAAAAGTGAATAGTCAGCTAGATATAAGGTACCTATTTACATACAGTCGAGGCAGTATTGGAACAAGGCTCTTTAAAATTTATTTTTGTTTCGCTCCCTTCTAATAGCTTCTAATTGGAAAGGACATATAATAGTTTAAATGAAATGACGTGTGGAATTTTGAATGGAAGTACGAGATCAACGAGCTCCACGTGGACAAAGTTGCGGTCAAAAGCTAGTAATACTATAGTGCGCGAAAGGGTACATAATGTGAGACCCATAATATAAGCATGAAATGAACTGTATAACCATTATGTGCAATAAAGTATTGAGTATTGAGGCAGGAGTATGAACGAAACCTTTTATACAGGGTGTAACAAAACTAGTGAGGATCCGTTTAAGGGCATATTCGGTATCGTGTTCTGATTAGGAAAAAGTAGAAGAAATTTTTTCGTCAACTCTTTTTTACAATTTCTTTGGATGGCACCGGCTTCAAAAATTACAATAGGTACAATACGTCTACATCACTACATAGTATATAACAAAGTCGCTTTCTCTGTCCCTATATCCCTATGTATGCTTAAATCTTTAAAACTACGCAACGGATTTTTTTAATAGATAGAGTGATTGAAGAGGAAGGTTTATATGTATAATAACATCCGTTAAATAGTGCACCCGTGCGAAGCCGGGGCGAGTCGCTAGTATAATATAATAAATAAAAAGAATATTGTAATAATTAGACGCAAAAACGGCACAAAAGAAATAAATACGTGCAAATGAACTCACGCTTTGACAGAAGCCGTGAAATAGTGAATTTAGTACGGAAAGTTGGAAACTTAAGTTTTTTTCTCAGGAAATCTAAAGGTTTCCGCAATCTAATATTTGGTGGGGAGACTCCTTATGATGAGTACAATCTATAAATAAAATATGAGCCCAGAACTCGATGGGACATAACATAATCTACAGTTGAGCCACATTCTAACAACGGCTGACTTCTGTGCCTTTACCATGAGTTTACATGACCGTACTCGCTAGCGACTGCGTAAAAAATTGTATGGGCAAAAGTACCTACAGCGCCTCTGGCGATTACGCAATAGAACTAAGAGTCGGCATACCATAGTAGTTTATGCAACTGATACATAATGAGAGGTCTTAAAACACGAGTGTTTTAAGGCCTAATTATGTACAGTTGTATATACTACTTTATCTACATCCATACATTAAATCCCCTTTCATGTGTTGCGTTGAAAGGGCAGGAGTTCGAGTTCGTGAGCTCGTTGAAGTCTTTTTGAGCACGAGCCTGTATCGTAATGGGCGGAGATGGCCATAACGTTACCGTTTTTGTTGCTGTTATGGCCATCCCCGCCCCGGCGCGATATTGTAAAGTTGGTCCTTACACTTTTTGAGCACATAAAAGAGGATTTACTGTATGGCTGTAGATAAAATCGTTTACGCAGTCCCTAGCGAGTACGGTCATGCAAACTCATGGTAAAGGCACAGAATCATACGCAATAACATCATCATCATCATCATCATCATCATCATTTCAGCCGAAAGACGTCCACTGCTGAACATAGGCCTCCCCCAAGGCTCGCCATTTAGACCGGTCCTGTGCCGTTCGCAATAACATACCTGGTCCCAAATATTCTTCCTGATGATCTTAGGTTCCTGTCGATCAGATCTGGCGGCTTTTGGGTTGTAATCCGGGGGGTGGTACAGCATATCGTACGGACACAACGGTACCTCCTTTGGTATCCATTTGGTGTTAAAATACGTGCCTTTAGACACTGGAATTACCATGCCAGTGGTATCAATACTCTCTACTTTATAAAATTCGGGTTGTTTGGACATTTTGTGTAGATTTCTTAACTTTCCATGTAGTGGTAATAATGGGTGTAGGCCATTTGATAATACAAAGTAAATTAGACACGCAAAATACTTATATTGTTAGTTAACCATTTCAGAAAGGTAAATTTGAGTTAGCACAAATTGTTTGGAAAGTGTAGGTACCTATGTTTAGCACATTGACATTATCAGTGACAATTTAAAAGTTTTTTTTAATTAATCCAAAGAGAATAAATCACTATTACGTTCTACATCAATCAACAGAGGTTTTATTATACAGCTTATGTTTCGTACCCAAAAAGGTTGCTAACGGATTAAGCTTCCATTGTCCGTTCGTCTGTAACGGAGCTGTATCTCATGAATCGTAATTTAAAATTAATTTTAGATTTCCAATGTCCAATATGTAAAGTAAAGATGAGAATAAATATAATAGTTTATTTTTAACCTCATAGTTACCATCAGTATGTCATTGATTTGACAATATAACTCAACTCTGGACATTGGTCGTCAAATCCGTGTCAAAATTTTATCTAGAGATAGGTATTTTTTAACTTAACGTTTATTTTTTATTATTATGTTTATTCAAATAAATACAATCATGTAAAATGGATCATTTCGACATTACTACTGGAGTTTTAGGTCCGTGATTGATTCTTTATGTTCTATGTAATTACATCGTTTCGTATTTTTTTTTATATTTTGTATTTTTTGTAGATTCGTGGGATTTGCTTAATCCTCTTTTTGATACGTTCATATCTCGAAATAAAGGTGTACAAGTTAGTAGTTTAAATCTATTTACCTCTGCGACGTCTGTTCTTTTGAAGAAGACTTGTTATACACCAGTAAGTACCTTTTCTAATGTAATTGTCAACTTCTTATGTTAGATAAGTTTGTATGAGACTAAATGCTATAGATACAATGCTTCGAGCTTTAATTGTAGATAATTTGATTTTCTAATAAACCCACTGGAGATTGTTACATTAACTTTCTGGTTGGACATCACCAATTTTCTTTGCCAGGTGTTCAACAGCATCTCCGCAGGATATTACCCAGTATTCGGTGGATTATACAAAACTTCCCCGAGGCCTCCTACACATGACAAACCGCTCATCCACGTGACAGTGTCCCCAAGGTCACAGAAGACAGTCAACGAATTCCGCAAAAGAAAACAAAGAAAAAAAACCCCGAACAGTTCCGACCATTCCCTCAGCTCAAAGAAGATTTACATCCTAGTACCAGGAACCAGAAAGGATAAAATATATGCCATAGAGACAACAAATGCTAAAATCTTCAAAGACATAAACGATAATAAATTGTTATCGGAATGTATGATAAAGAGTTATATTAGGAGTATGAATAAAACAAAGAAAAAGAACCCTGACAAGGTGAGGGAGAAGGGAGGTCAGTTGAAGACTATTCCAGAATGTAATCCCGCTTGTGCTTATATGAATGTTAATAAAGAAAAAAATGCATCTCCGGATAGGTCAGGTTCATCGTCACCCCGGTCTCCCGGTAGATCAAGTTATAAAATAGCAACACAAGTTGGAACCAAGACTTCAATGACCACAACACAAAGAAGAACAAACTCGCCTGACAGAAATGGGCTAGATGCGAAAGCAAAATCTATCAGATCAGGTCAACAGAAAGCGAAAATCAACATAAATCAAACTCATAAGAATCGAAAAGAAGAATCAAAGTCGCCAGAGTTTAGTTTTATAAGCAATAAACGGTCGATTGAATCGGTAATTGCAGCGGAGAAGCGTAGATCACCGGATAGATATGAGAAAAAGTCTTCAAGTTCACCGCGAGGTGGGCGAATAAGGATCACGGGCCGCCTTGGGCTTGACGAGGACGACCAGTGCGTCCTGAAATGTGACGCTACCCTTAATGATGAACCTAGTAAGTACCAAGTGCTGATTCAAAGTTTTTTTTTATGTTATAGGGGGCAAACGAGCAGACGGGGCTTTTTAAGAGAGGTAGGGCACAGTAAAATGTCATCTTGCTCGAATTTGGAGCAGCCCAACTGGGGAAGTACCGCCGCCTTGCAGAAGACCACAGCCATAATAACATTATCTACTATACAAGTATGTAGTGTTACGTTCCTGGAAGTGAGCAAGGTTGCCAGAGCTCCCGAGGATGCACTGTGTTGAGAGCGAGAGACCTAAATTTGTCCCTTCTGCTGTCAACACAGTGAATTCTCATAAAGGGTCGGAAACGCGTACGTGACTTAGAGTTACGGGCGTCTATAGGCAGCGGTGGCCACTTACCATCAGGTGGACCGTACGCTTGTTTGCCACCGGCGTTGTATAAAAAAAATCGGATCGCCTGATAAGCGATTACCGTCGCCCATAATTTTTCTGCTGCATGAGAACCAATTGGGATACCAAAACCATTCCTGATTTTTAACACGGTTGGGCTTCAGTGCCTTTACCATGAGTTTGCATGACCGTACTCGCTAGCGACTGCGTAAACGATTTAGTATGCCGATTCTTAGTTCTATTGCGTAACCGCCAGAGGCTGTACTTTTGCCCATACAAATTATTACGCAGTCGTTAGCGAGTACGGTCATGTAAACTCATGGTAAAGGCACAGGCACTGGTCCCACCGCCGACGAGCAGCGAGTACTCTCATAGTAATTCTACTCGTTTTCCCGCTCAAGCGAGTAGAATTACTATGCGATAGGGACTCGCTACTCGCCGGCGGTGGGACCAGTGCCTCAAATAGATGATTGGTAATCTTATTTGTTTTACATTAGAATTACGATTTGAAACGGGATATTTACCATGTATATTTGTATTTTTGAGTTCCCGGTGGTAGTGACGGTGACACTGTGCGAAAAAAGCGAACCAGGAAGAGGGTAGATCGCTATGGTGTGTGGGTAGACCACAACTAAAACTCGCAGCACGTCAGTTCAACAATCATCATCATCATTTCAGCCGAAAGACGTCCACTGCTGAACATAGGCCTCCCCCAAGGCTCGCCATTTAGACCGGTCCTGTGCCGTTCGTTTCCACCGGATTCCCGCGACCTTCACCAGGTCATCACTCCACCTTGTCGGAGGCCTACCGACAGCTCGTCTTCCGGTGCGTGGACGCCACTCAAGCAGTTTCTGGCCCCATCGACCGTCAGTCCTGCGAGCAATGTGCCCTGCCCACTGCCACTTAAGTCTCGCAATTCAGTTAATCCTTGATAATGGCGCTTGCAACAGTGCCGAAATATCGGGAACTCAAAAATACAAATATACATGGTAAATATCCCGTTTCAAATCGTAATTCTAATGTAAATGACCATGTAAGCTTGAAATCTTATATTATTTGTTTTAGTACCAACACAATATCAAGGGGCAACTTTTCCTATGCTACCGGTGTGCTACCAAGCTCGAAACGAAGAAGTTGGGTGAGAATTTTTAATTTTTTTAACCGGTACTACCTAGCTACGGGTACCTTGAGTACTTACAAGTCATTTGCAACCTCAGTCTGCACCACGACATGGCGATTAGCACTATGTATGGTTTCTTCAAGCAGACTGCCAGACGTTATTTTGACAACGCTCCCCATCATAGGAATCCTTTAGTTAGGAAGGCTGTCGACTACGTTCCCATCCCTCCACCCTCTGTCGTTACTCGGCGATCACTGATTAGGAGCCGCACGGTCCGGCGTCCTAGGCACACACTTACGGACCCGGACGACGTAATCACAGCGTCTATCGAAAGATGGAACGCTGCGCTTACGGCGTCCAACTCTGACACGACGCGTACACTTAGGCATTCCCGCCGGCGGGGACGTCCACCGCGCGATAGCGACAATTCTGACACATATAGTCGCTATTCGTCCCGGTACCGCCGCACACCGGGTAGAGTCAGTCCAACCCAGGCCGCGCCTAGCTGAGTTTCTTGCTGGACTCTTCTCAGCTAGGCTAGGTTTAGTGAACCAGCGACAAAAGTCCCAGTAGCTCAATTCCACTCACACCTCAGATTTGGTTGAAACCGCTCAAACAATCTCACTGGAGCGCAAACTCTTAGAGTATTCCAGTGTTCCAAACCACACGCGTGGTCGTGTCGGAGGTTTTCCCCTGGATCTTAAAAAAAGTCCTTTGATTTGTTGCTGCAAGATTAGATATGATAAGTGTTCAATATTTCAGGTATTCTAGAAAATATCATGACGCGACAGTACAAGCAAAGGAAAGGGGCGCCCGTTTCTTATCGAATTCTGAGATTAGGTAAGATATCTAATGAAAATGTATACTGTACTTGATGGCCCAGCGGCGCCCGCGTACCGCTTGCGGTATGCGAGGTTAAGCAACGTCGGCGCAGGTCAGCTATTGGATGGGTGACCGCTTTGAGTGGTGATTAACTGAGCGCTCCCGTGCTTTGGAAGGCACGTTAAGTCGTTGATCCCGCCTGCTGTCTATGATAGCAGTCGTTAAGCCAAGTTAGAGGCCTTCGGGCGGCTTGAGAATTTCTAACAGTCAAGTTGCCCACTCACTTGACAAGCCTAATTCCAATAAGGTATGGTTTCCCCTCGGGTTGGAAGGTCAGATGGCAGTCGCTTCCGTAATAACTAATGTCTACGCCAAATCTTGGGATTAGGCAGCGGACCCCGGGCATCCTTCAGAATGCAACTGTACCGGGATAACGCTAGGATGGTGATGATGATGATGATATATATATTTTGATGACTGAACTCCCAGTCTAATTGTACAAAACTTCTTTATTTGCAAGATATTTTTACCATCATTGGACTAAATTGCTACCAATAATTCATCATCATCATCATCATCATCATTTCAGCCGAAAGACGTCCACTGCTGAACATAGGCCTCCCCCAAGGCTCGCCATTTAGACCGGTCCTGTGCCGTTCGTTTCCACCGGATTCCCGCGACCTTCACTTAGGTCATCACTCCACCATGTCGGAGGCCTACCGACAGCTCGTCTTCCGGTGCGTGGACGCCACTCAAGCAGTTTCTGGCCCCATCGACCGTCACTCCTGCGAGCGAGAGTCTATGTCGGTGACCCCAGACCAATAATTACTCTCGTATATTTTTCAGAAAAGAATCTCAAGCAACACAAGTCGATTTTCAATTTTCGTACTCGACAGCCGTAAACCAAAAAAGTCAATGCGGCCTCGGTAAAGTTATGCAACAATGTGCGTGTGTCAACACCGATAATAATAGCAGGCAAATGCTGGAAGCTAAAGAAGATCCAGGCATTGCGGTTAAGAAACAACATAGCCCTTTAATAGTAATATCAGTATACTCTAAAAACGCCTCAAGTGAGAGTAGCACTGACGTAAAAAAACAAAATAAGACCGCGGGCCAGAAAAAAGAAAAAACTGGACGTAGTCGTTCCCCTTCCCCTGCAAGAAGCCCAAAGAAATTAGGTGGTAAAAAATCAGAGAGCCGCGTCAATGCATCAACTTCTAAAAAGACAGTTCGTGAAACATCTAAAAAAGAAAAGTCCAAAACCAATCAGAGCCAAAGCAAAACTCTCCTCCGATCAACGACTGTCACAAAAAACAAGTTCGAGAGCAAAATAAATAAAAAGCCCTCGAAGCCTCAAAAAACTCCACCACAAAGTAGATCTGAGAGCCCTGAAATTAACCAGGAGAGCGATAAAGCCGAACTGAAAAGAGCTCTGATCGACGGTTTCACCAAGACTTACACAGAACACATTAACCAACGAAACGCACATTTAGATATACCGTTACAAACGAAACATAACGTTTCTAATATCACTATTGATATAGAAGGGGACAGTGAATACTATAATGTTAAACTAGAGCAGGATGTTGGCAAGTTAAATACAGAACTGACTGTCCGTCAACCCTGTAGAAGGGATAGGGCGGGTGATATGATAATAGGCGAGGCAGATACAACGTCGATGGAGAACTTTTTGTACATGCCAGAAGAAGAGCAGAGGAAGAGATCTTTTTCGCAGACATTGATGTTTGATGGGGTAAGTCACGTTTTATTTATTTTCACCTCACTAGCTCAGAAAGCCCTTTTTTATTCTTTAAAAACAGATAGCAAACTGCGTTTTATCCACAAGAGTGCAAAGAATATTTGAAACCCGAACGTGCTATTTGTAATTTTTTAAACATAATATTAAATATTATATTATTTTTTAAACATAATATTAAAGTAGAATGGCCCCTGTAAGTATTGTGCAACTTACAGAGCCTTGGAACAGATGGCCTACTGCGAACTTCGTATCGTGCGGTTCCTTTCACTCTCGTGTTGTTCACTATATGAGTGAGAGGGACGGCACGACACGAAGTACGGATTTCGAAGTTCGGGGTGGCTCCTCAGGGGATTTGAGCCAGTTACGCGGCCTACGTCAGTTTGCGGCCCCCTGTGCCTTTACCATGAGTTTGCATGACCGTACTCGCTAGCGACTGCGTAAACGATTTAGTATGCCGATTCTTAGTTCTATTGCGTAACCGCCAGAAGCGCTGTACTTTTGCCCGTACAAGTTTTTACGCAATCGCTAGAGAGTACGGTCATGTAAACTCATGGTAAAGGCACAGGGACCTCCAGCTTCGTAGGCGGGATAACTACGAACTCGGCTAAAGCGGTCGTTTTTACTAAACCCATATTTGCTTGCAGACAGACCTGACAATGAATAGTGAACTTGATGCCGAAAACGAGTTAAACGTTAAGGACAGCATCGAAATATCTCACAAGTAGGTACCATAATCTCTTTCTGCTTTTATAATTATAAATCACTAGTTTACGCCCGCGACTTCGTCCGCGTACACAGAACTCGTTCAAGTCGCGTTAGAATTTTAATTAAATTTACACTAACGTGAGACATATTTACACTTAATAAGAGAACAACGGTTGAAACTCACTTGGAAAGTCACTATTTGCGCCATGTTTCGGACTACAATTGGAGTCCTTCATCAGGTTGAGTGTTATCAAGGCAACCGACCGCGCAACACCGCCCTCCTGTGTTAGAGTTGACTGCTCCAACAAATTGCAAACAACAAACAAATTGCAATTGCAACATGTCGCAAATAGTGAATTTCCAAGTGAGTTTCAACCGTTGTTCTCTTATTAAGAATTTTAATTGCTAGTCTTTTATTTCAAGCGTTTACTTACCTATCGTTATCGCCTTTCCATACAAATTCCGCCCCTTTTAGGCACGTAAAAGTATCCTATATTCTAGTATCCTTCCCGGGACTCGAAATTTCCATAAGGTGTCTTTGGGTAATGCCGAATGTCGAGTAATTCCGACAATAACAATTTCCAGTCTAACTAAGCGATTTTATTGCATCTCATCATCATCATCAGAAAGAAATGTTAAAATGTTTGTTGATGTTTGGAAGTGCAACGAAATCGCTTAGTTATACTGGAATTTGTTTTTTTTTTCAGAATTACCCAACATTCGGAATTCCCCGAAAACACCTTATCAAATTTAATATTGTGTGGTTTTTAACTGCCTACCTTATTTTTATTTTTTATTTTGTTAATTATATCTGTGAACTGTTTGTTTATTTTTTTTGTTAGTATGATCTATATATTGTTGTTCTTGTTTTCTGTCTAGCGTTTGTGTCGTCATTCTTTAGGTATAATTCAGCTTGCCGTAGCATTATGCTGAGTGGCGTTTTGGCGTTGCACCTCTATGTATGTTTTAATGTATGTACTTATGCCGTATGCGCTAAATAAATGTATTTTCTTTCTTTCTTTCAAATTTCATCTTAATCGGTTCAGCTAACAGATATCTGACAGACAGGCATATACTTTCGCATTTATTAGTTCTTTGTCCCCATATTTATATATTATACTACCTTATTGGACCCCATTTCCTTACGATGTTTTCCTCCAGCCACTTTTAAATACCAAATGATATTTCATAGGTACATACGTTTTTGTTTTAACGGTTTGACACGTTACTTAATTCTTATAAAATATTTATTAAGTAGATGAACTTTATAGAAATGGAACATTTAGTTTAAAAACGTCGTTTCAGGCGCGAACATAAGACGAGCTCAGAGGGTAACCGTGAAAGAAATGATATTTCCGTTGAAGTTGATTCCATACAAATCGGTAAAATGTTTTTCATTTTTTATGTTGCTTTGTCCTTCAAGGTATTACAATATGAAGTCTTCGGTAACAGGCTTGTATTGTAATATATATTTTTTAAACATATGTTCATTGTATTTTGGAATAGATTGCATGTTGGACTTGGATACTAGTGTCTGAGTCAGCAGAGTTAATGACTCGGCTAAGAACAAAGTTTGGTAAATCATCATCAAACTTGTTCACGTTTCATTTAGTGCTAACTCGAGTGTTTAGTACATGAATTACGGGGTTTAAGAAACTGTGGGGCTACTCCCAACTTCGTATTCACCTTCCCTAACAGATGGTCGAGGGAGGCGATGGCTGAGATACGCGTCATACTCGTGATCGGGTGCTGTTTGTGGAGTCCGGTCTGTTCATGCTTGCTAGGACATAGTGACTACGTTAATACTAGTGTCTTTTATAGGGGATTGACGAGAGACATCATCCTGTTGTGGATTCGTTTTTATTATCAGTGACTTAGAGACCATATACATCTCTAACAATATTAAATTAATCTTAATTTTGACGCTCAGAGACCATGTACATCTCTGGGATATTATATTAATTTCATTATACTCCTTGTTTAATCTTGAGACCTTATACATCTCTAACTTTACTGATGTTGTAATATTTGTAATAGATAACTTTGCAAGTTTATGACATTAATTTTGTTATAATTGTAAACTCGAAATCACTATTCTTTCTTGAACTGTAAATTAATATTTTGGCATGAATGTATTACTTATTATAGTCAAACTTTCTTAAATTGTAAATTTAATATTTTGACATGTAAAAGTGCCCTTGTGGCCTATTTGCAGAATAAATGTTAGATTTTGATTTTTTGATTTTATCGTGCCGTCCCTCTCATTTATATAGTTAATAACACGAGAGTGAAAGGAACGGGAAAATACGAAATTCGGATTTCGAAGTTGGGAGTAGCCCCTCAGGGCGAGTAGGGCGGCGCTGTGGCACAGAATAAGTAATAGTACAAGTACTGTGGTCAGAGGGGCTACTGCGAACCGAAATCGAACGAAGTTCGAATATCTCCCTCTTTGTTGCACGAATTAGCAAGTGCGACAGAGAGGGAGATATTCGAACTTCGTTCGTTTTCGGTTCGCGGTCGCTCCTCAGTCACTGTTAGTAGGTAACTAGAACTAGTGCTGGGAAACTCGATTTAAGCATTATGTAGTCTTTTTTTGTTGTCATATTCCAGCAGCCGTTCTATCTGGGACGTCAACCACGTCCCAACGCTACGCTCTTTACGGTTCCCTCTTTTCATGCGTAAATAAAGTATACTAAGGTACTGAAATAAAGACAAAATACTCCTGATCTTGAAAGAGGGAGAGAGTTAATAGTACATTACTTACCAAGGGCGGTAAAACAAAGAATGTCTCAGATCGCGATCGCAGGTATTTGACGCCCGAGCCGAAGGCAAGGGCGATAATTATGCGATCTGAGGCATTCTTAATTACCGCCCGAGGTAAGTACAAAATTATATGTCACCCCATGGCCAAGAAGTGGGATTTTCCGCGCGCGGAGCGTGCGGTAATTGCCAATTTATGGCCAGGTCTGACATAAAATCACTAAATATAGTTAGTTATATTGTAATGTTCATTATGTCCCAGCCCCGGACAAGCACTTCCAAGGCGACGACTGTTCCATTTCCGATCAAGACGCGCGGGACAGAGAGATCCGAAGGCTCCTCGGAATTGATAAAGGAGTTAAGAAATGTAGAATCAGGCCCTCAAAAGTAAGTTTATACCTTACGCGCTTACTCGCGTTACCTACTCGCGTACGGTATGGTTTCAGAGAGATTTCCTCTCGAACGATCGGCTTTTTGTCGAAGTTTTCCCGAGGGACTACAGTATGGGTATTCTTCAAGAAAGGAGTATATGCTGAAGTATATTTTTAAAAGGTTGCAAGCTTCCATCAGGCTACACTGACCGCTTACTATAATTTTTTTGAAATTATTTTTAAAAGACATGTTGTTGTGTGCGTGACCTGAACTCTGGTGGCACTGCCTACCTAAATTTAGTTTAGTGGTGTTATTATGGCCGCGGTCTTCTGTAAGGTGGAGGTAGTTCCCCAGTTGGGCTGCTCCAAAAATACGAAATTATGTTCCGTTGTGTCTCACCTATTTTACCACGTATTAATATAAAATTTCAAGCTTACATGGTCATTTACATCAGAATTACGATTTGAAACGGGATTTTTACCATGTTTATTTGTATGTTTGTGTTTTATTTGTGTTTGTGTTGTGCCGAAATATCGGGAACTCAAAAATACAAATAAACATGGTAAAAATCCCGTTTCAAATCGTAATTACCACGTATTACTTTAAAAAAAAGTTGAAGGTTGATACTTGGTCCCAAAGAAAGGCCAACGTTCTAGCACGCTGCTGTTTTGGGGCCATTTCGTTGCTGTATTTGTATTTGGCAATTTATGTTGTTATTTTTTGCTATTTGTGCCACGAATAAATGTTTCTTTTTCTTTTTTCTTAATTTTCATAACTTTGTAGTAGTGCCATGATATAAAACGCGCGTTACGCATTGTGCACTGAGGGGCTACCGCGAAACGAAAACGAACGAAGGTCAAATATCTCCCTCTCTGTCATACTTGCTGAATCGTGCGACAGAGAGGGACATATTCGAACTTCGTTTGTTTTCGGTTCGCGGTAGCCCCTCTGCACGGCCAGTGCGAAGTCGCTTTGTATTGTTAGCAATGGTTCCGTCGGACGTAGCCCGATCACATACAGGCGGAATTGCACAGTGGAATTTCATTGCATAATTCACACATAAGCGGAATACTTTTGCAACGGAAATAAGTGCACTGCGTATAGAGTCTGGCTAATGAAAGATGAGACTGGAAAAGAGCGGAAATTTTAACAAAACCCACGTGATGCAACACTTTGTATAATGTGACAAAATAATAATGTTACTTGGGCAACAAAATAAAACGTTTGCACTAAATAGTTCATTACCTACATACTATGCGATAACATTACCAAAAAGTATTCTAATATTTAAATATTCTGAGTCTGTAATGGAAGTAGCAATTCATGAGGAATAATGTACTATGATCCGATTTGCTGTATCCTGTTTCTGACCCGTAAAGAATCAAGTAATGTTTGTCTACATTGACACGGTAGTTAAGCGACGTTTGATACATTTGACGTAGATATTATAGTTGCCATTTAAAGAGTTTGAAATAAATCTCAGTCTCATCTTTCATTAGCCAGACTCTATATGTTAGGGCCATAGGTTTTGTATTGTGGAAAATCATGCTGCGGAATTCCACCTGTATGTATACAACCAGCCTAAGATTATTGGGTCAAAATCACGTTTATGTCGGACATATAGCATTCGTACCCCTCCCACATACTTGCTAGTGAGTGACGAATGCTATATGTCCGAATAATATCAACCATGCTTGCTTCGCAAAAACGGGTTTAATGAATTAACTTTTTTTTTGTTTTTTAGCCAACTGAAATGACTGATATGGGCTGCCAAGCTCCCATTGGAAGGTGTTTTTATTTTTACCAATTTAAAATTGTCAATATGTACGTACTTACATTTGTACATTACCTTAATGATTTCACTTTCTTTTTTAGTAGTCTGCCTATGGATACGATTGAAAACAACTTTAACACAATTGTATTAACCCGACCTCTGTATCTAATGAATCGTAAGCAGAACATCCAACTATTATACCAACTGAGGTTGCGAAGATCAATAGTGCTAACTCTAAACCAATACGCCAAACTTAAGAAGACGATAAACAAAAATAGTCTTATAAAACGTAACTGCAGTCCACGATGGTATAACCATGATCGGAAGTTTAATGATAGTAGATTTCAAATCGTCAGAACTGCCATGATAAAGGGAATCCTACATTACGATAGGCATTCTCAAACTGATAATGAGCTGGATCAGAAATGTGCTACATCTGATGCGAATACGTATATCATTGATAGAATACAGTCGGGGAATGATAACTCAAGTTCCGGAAACGGACGATTCGATTCCAATACAGAGCAAGAAACAGTGCAACAAGTAATAAATTACAATAATTATTCGTACAACATTCTAAAAACGGTTTACATAGCTAAAGAACAAAACACTCCTATTAAAGAAGAAGTTCAGAAGAAGACTGCGTCGGCTAAAGATATAAAATCCCTATATAGGATGGATACAAGTCAGAAAGTAAAGTTTTCATCTTCAGACACAGCGAACTACATTTCAAGGGGCCGAGAGAAAAAGGGTTCGTGCTCGGTCCATACAATCTTTAAATGTGAGTATAGAATTATCCTCATATCATCATCATCATCATCATTTTCAGCCTGTAATCGCCCACTGCTGAGCATAGGCTTCTCTTCGAGTACGCCACTCGTCCCGGTCCTGAGCCAGTCTCATCCAAGAGTGACCCGCGATCTTCCTAATATCGTCGACCAATCGAGCCGGTGGACGCCCGACGCTCCTTTTACCACTAAGTGGCCACCAGTCTGACACTATTTTGGTCCACCTGCCATCACTCTGCCTGGCAAGGTGTCCTGCCCAACTCCATCCTCATATCAGAGACAAGTAAATTATATAGACTGCCAATATGTATACGTTGTGGCGTACCTTTAAAGTTTAAAATAATGAGCCCATCCTTACTCTTTGAATGAGCCTGCTGTAGCTAGGGGTCACTATAAAGAGGTCGCTGTATCAACCATTTCGTTTGACACTTAGACCTCTGCTTAACACAATAGCGCCATCTATGAATATAACAAGAAATCTCTTAATAGATGGCGCCAATGTGTTAAGCAGAGGTCTATATGTCATACGAAATTAATGGTACAGAGACCTCTCCATAGTGAAACTAGCTACAGCAGGCTTTTATTTTAAAGACACTCCACGAAGTATAGATATTGGCATTGGCAGTCTATATAATTTACTTGTCTCTGCTCATATCAAAGAAGGTCTGATTGAATTATTAGCTATTGACATAGGAAGTACATTGAAATTCGGATAAAGCGACAGTCAAGGGACCGGTGACATTACGCCGCACTAACAGAACGTCGCACAAAACGGACTGATTTACTTTGTAAATCTTTGGTATGTAATCTAATCTGTGGTGATTTCAAAGTCGTTAAAAGCGGTAAAATCTTATATGCGGAGTCGTTATAAGCGGATTCTACTGTAGTGTTTATTATATAGACAGTTTAGAATATAATATTTTTTTATTTTGCAACAACAACGGACGGTTTGGCGGTTTGACGACCGGTTTAGCCTAGTGGGTAGTGCACCTGCCTGTGAAGCTGACGGTCTTGGGTTCGAATCCCGGTCAGGGCAAATATTTGTGTGATGAGCATGAATATTTGTTTCTGAGTCTTGGATGTTTTGTATGTATTTAAGTATTTATATCTATTAAATATATCGTCGTCTAGTACCCATAACACAAGCCTTCTTGAGCTTACTGTGGGACTTGTTTGATTTGTGTAAGTTTGTCCTCTAATATTTATTATTTAACAACATAATAAATTACATTACAAAGGGTTTAAATCTAAAAGATATACAGTGTTGTCACAAAAAAGGAGTCCACTCAGCACGTGTCGAGGCACAGGGTGCGACGACGCTGATTTTCAGTGGATCCCATGAACTACTAAAGAGATCAGTTGTGACATTATTGAAAACATAAAAATTGAGATTATTGAAAACATAAAAAGAAAAATACATCCAATTGCATTGTGCCAGTTTAAGTAGGTACCCATAATAGAAGATCGTTGGGTGACTTTTCTTCTCCGACTTTTCTTAGAAGCACGCTTTAATCAAGTAATAAATTAATTCTTGAGGATGAAATATCATAGATCATACTTATTTATATAGGTAGACTCATGAGAGCTGGCGCAGAAAATGTATGAAACTCATTAATTTCATAAATGGGTCATTGTCAGATTTAGGTTCGCGTTTTTACGGTGGACATATCAAAAGTTAAGGGCTACAAAGTTTAATTTTGGATTGGTCTAGTAACCCGCATAAACAATTTCTCCGTTGCTATAAATCCATGTAATAAAAACTTAGGTTCATCATCATCATCATCATCATTTCAGCCGAAAGACGTCCACTGCTGAACATAGGCCTCCCCCAAGGCTCGCCATTTAGACCGGTCCTGTGCCGTTCGTTTCCACCGGATTCCCGCGACCTTCACCAGGTCATCACTCCACCTTGTCGGAGGCCTACCGACAGCTCGTCTTCCGGTGCGTGGACGCCACTCAAGCAGTTTCTGGCCCCATCGACCGTCAGTCCTGCGAGCAATGTGCCCTGCCCACTGCCACTTAAGTCTCGCAATTTTGAAGGCTATGTCGGTGACCCCAGTTCTGCTACGGATAGCTTCATTGTTCAAAAACTTAGGTTACTTGCACATAAACCGTTAACTAATGACCACCGAAGGGACAACTTTTGTTTTTGCAACTGACAATGACACAGATATTCCGCGCCAGCATTCGTCAATCGACCTATACTATCCTCAAACCAAACTGAGGACTGGGGCAATAAAACCATTAGGCTAGCGTTATCTCTTTCGCATTGTTTTTCACGGAGCGGGCCGAGACCCATAGTGCAGGTAGTAAACCCGCAACAAGGAATGTCGATAGAATTAAGTGATTATATAAAATACGTGTCTTAAATATGAATTTTATAATATAATTAATGAAAATGGTAATATGCTGTACCTAATCACTACATAGTATAAAACAAACGCTTTCTCTGTCCCTATATCCCTATGTATGCTTAAATCTTTAAAACTACGCAACGGATTTTGATGCGGTTTTTTTTAATAGATAGAGTGATTGAAGAGGAAGGTTTATAAATATTTCTGTAGTGTATTTAGTATCAGCATTGCACCCGTGCGAAGCCGGGGCGGGTCGCTGGTTTAATATAAATCGATTTCGTTCTTGTCGTCGTCGTCATCACTGTCGTCTTGAAGATTGATTATGAGAGGACGTGTGTCTATTAAATGTGCTTTTGTTAAGTCTCCGTTCTGGAGATTTTCAGCATGACGAACAAGAGAAATAAGGCAAATAACTTGAACTACTCATTAAAGTAACATTAACTATTAAACTAATACATAAGTAATTTATCGACTTTTAAGCAGGGATCGGATACCGGTATTTTCTCCATAGAAAAATACCGGTATTATTACGGTCACCGGTTCATTATTTCGTTTTTAATGGGACAATCTAACAATACGACGTTGTTACCTAAATACATGATTCAGCCCTACGTAAAGAGCAAAAAATAATCCAAAATATTGGGCTAATTCAGGGTTTTTTAAAAATACCGGTATCGGTCCCTGCTTTTAAGTAAAACCTGTATCGACATGCCGCCATCCCTACCATCGCCGGCGTTTATTACCCCAGTCCTCAGTTTGGTTTGAGGATAGTATAGGAATATACCTAAATATACCTTCTCACTCATTCCAGGCCATAACAAATCTATAACACCAAATCTCGGAGCCTCTGCATACTCAATGTGCAATGGGGAACCTTTCGCCTCAAGGGTCAAATTCTTCGAAGATTCTGTCGAAGATCTCACTCCCAAAAAGCCGTTTTTGATGAGACTAATACCCTGTTTAGTGTTCAGAGGCTCGCCGGCGTTGGACACTAAGAACCAGAAAGCGTGGCAAGCGAAATACAGTGCGGGTAGCTCTTTTGACTCGTACCATATCAGCACTTCTCTTGGTGTAAGCTCTTTCTTTAATTATTTAATCTATCGTTATCACGATTCTTGTAGTTAGAATCAAATAGAAAATAACAGATTGTATGATACAAGGGAGCAAAATGCAATATAATAGAATCCCTTTTGCTCTCTGTCAGTAGGGCAGAAATGAAAGAATTTAAAAAAATATTAAGAGAGAGCAAAAATGAGTTTTTCTCCCTCTAAACGGGCTAAAAAAGCCTTTTTTTCGAATAGAAGTGAAAATAGCCTTTTTTCTTATCTCTGAAGCGTTCCTCCGTAATGGAACGTTCCGTCCCTTTCGGGAGCCTCCGAGGGAACGGAGCGGAGAGATGCTTAGTAAACTTGTAGTAATAGTAAGGGGGCGTCCATAAATTACGTGAGATGTTTAAGGGGGGAGGGGGTCGAGTCAAATCTCATCTAATCTTACGTTGGAGAGAGGGGGGTTCTCGGCAAATCACACGCAATTTTTTTTCTGATTGAAACAAAAAAAATTATACTATTTTGGTCCATTTAATCCAGATTGTACACGCTTAAGATTGAATCTTAAGCGTAATCGTAATACGATTAAGATTATTCACTAATTCGTTCGAAAGAGAATAATTTCATTCATACTTCGACGTTAACTCTCGGCAATATTGATTACTAGTCTTAACTAGTCGTAAATTACCACAACCACATTTAAAAAATCTCACGTGAGATTGGGGGATGGGGGAGGGGATTGAATAAAATCTCACGACATCTAACCAGGAGGGAGGGAGGGACCTAAAATTAAAAAAAAAACACCTCACGTAATTTATGGACGCCCCCTAAGGTACAGTCGCCATCAAATAAATCTGCACTCTTCAGGGTGATCAAAAATATCGGAACGTGCACTCCAACGCCTTGTGCGTTACGCCCGTGAGCGCTCACATGTGTAACAAACAATAAAAAGTAAACAAGTATAAAATAATTTTAAAGTCATCATCATCATAATATTTAAGAGCTTGGCTCTTGTCGGTGGAGTAATTGCCAGCTTATTCTACATTCAGCTTTGTCCTTCACTTCTTTGTATGACGTAGCATTTATTTTATGTTTTATTTGCTCCATGTACGTCATTCTAGGTCTTCCCCTTTTCCTTTTTCCCTCTATATTTAAGGTACCTATGAAAAATACAAAAGTGGGTAATTAATAAGCATTAGAGGGGGGGGGGGGGGACACTTGACCATAACTGCACCCCTACGCCACGTGTAAGGTCACCCTAAAAAAATGTTTTTCAAGATTTTATTCTACCTACCGTTTTGTAAAGCGTAATTGAGGCTCTAACTCGGGTGAATCCAAATCTGACATTTTTTAAGATTCCTGTAGGTATAAAATATTATACTTAATTTGCTATCAAATATACCGGAGCGAACAAGGTGCTCATGAATATCTGAACACGAATCTATTGTCAACGCATTAGACTTTTAGTAAGTTTTTAATACTCTCTCTCGGACTCTGTCCTCTTTTCTATTATTTCTTCTTAACACTGTCCTTACGTTTTTTTTCTTATCCCTCGACTCGCGTTGGCCGAAAAAGAAACTGGGCCTTTTGGAGGCTGATCTTTAAGATTATTATAATAACCAGCCAAGTGGGAGTCGAGCTCGCGCACAAAGGGTTCCGTACCATTATCTACAAAACGGGGAAAAAACACGGTCTTTGTATGGGAGCCCCCTTAAATATTTATTTTATTCAGTTTTTTTAGTATTTGCTGTTAGCGGTAACAGAATTACATCATCTGAAAATTTCAACTGTCTATCACTGTTCATGAGATACAGCCCGGTGACAGCCGGATTGACAGACAGACAGGCAGACGGACGGATAGCGGAATCTTAGTGTCCCGTTTTACCCTTTGAGTACGGAACCCTAAAAAAGCATTAGTAATACGCTGTGCAAAGTATTGGCCAATTGAGGGTCACTCCGAATTTTGAAATCCGTATTTCGTATCGTGCCGTCCCTTTCACTCTCTTGTTATAAACCATATGAGTCAAAGGGACGGCACGATACAAAATTCGGATTTCGATGTTCGGAGTAGTCCCTCTGGTTACCTGCGGTTCGATTAGATATATAAATAATTTATTATCTATAAGTATAAAGTATATTAAGTATGGAACACTATAACACCAACACATCTATAACAAAATACCAGCAGACATTAAACAACTGGAAATAGAACCTTTTAAGAAAAAGTTGACGACGCTATTAATTGAAAAATGTTACTATTCTACTCAAGATTTTATTAATGACCCGGATCTGTAATTCTATTTTATTTATTTTTTAATATAATTGACATTTTAAAGTAGGTACATGATATAGTTATGTTTCATGATTATTTTCTATTTTGTTTATACTTAATTCGTTTTGACATTGCACTCGTGTTTTAATAATTATTTTGTTACTTTTCAAAGACAGACGTTATTGTTTGACCTTGAATATTTGTATGCCAACCGGCAAAACATAAAGATCCATGTATTTATGTAAGACCAAACTCTGTACCACCTATGTTTCACAAATAAAGATTCTGATTCTGATTCTGATTCTGATTCTGGAATACTATGGATATTAATTAGTATGGATTATTATGGACTATTTAAGTTGACCGAGTTTGCATCTAAACAATAATTTCTAAAAAAGAATTTTTTTTTAATTTCGGTCAGCAAAAAGAATGTCAACTAATTAATATTATGTTGTAGGCGATGGAGATGAGTTCGTCCTTGTACGACACGACGGCTTCGTTCTACAGCGACCACCGCGTGTGCGCCGGCGCAGCCAGGGCCAGACCCACCCCCCACAGGTTCCTCAACTCGGTTAGAGCCGTTAGAGGGTTTTTCGGTTGCAAGCAATAGCATTTGCTATCCCTTTCGAGTGGCGAAGCAGGGATTGGTTGATAAAAAGGCTAGTGTGGGTTGGCCGATTGCCTGTCTTGACGGTGTCTACGATGTTCTCGTTTATCGCGCGATAAAAGACAAGATGAAACATCTCGCTTTAACGACTTGTTAGAAAGTGACGGATGCTTTACTGATCTTACAGCTACAATCGAATCGAAACAGAGAACTATCTATCGGCAATGTATTCATAATTGGTGCAATGGAAATCCACGGCTGCTGTGATGAGAGTTTCACGACGTTCCTAGCAGGTCTGCGAACCGCAAGCGAAGTTCTCTCTCTATCGCACTTGAACGTTCGTAGGTAAGTGCGAGAGAGAGGGAAAACTTCGTTTGCTGTTCGCGGTAGCGCCACAGGTCTGCGAACCGCAAACGAAGTTCTCTCTCTGTCGCACTTGAACGTTCGTAGGTAAGTGAGATAGAGGGGGAAAATATCGTTTGCGGCTCGCGGTAGGCCCTTTGTAGCCTGCTTCCCGATGAGGCTGTGTGGATGCGGCGATTTGTAATTTTTTTTAGACTCCTGAGGGGCTACCGCTAACCACAAACGAAGTTTTCCCTCTCTATCTCACTTATATGCAAACTTGCAAGTGCGACAGAGAGGGAAAACTTCGTTTGCTGTTCGCGGTACCGCCACTGTTTATAATGCGCAGTGTATTGGTGTCAAAAAGAGACAGAGCTTCTTAAAGTGGGGTTCCTTCTTTCTATAGCTACACTATTTTTGCAATTCCATCTTGTTGCTTCATGAATGTATCTATTTTGTGTTCGAGATTGAATAGATAAGATTCTTATCAGAAGTAAATTGTATAAATATTATTATTCAGTACAGTACTAATGCATAAAAAATTGTTTTATTTGTAGAAAGGTAAATATGATCAGTGCCTAACCCTACCTACGGGGTTCAAGTAACGACGGGAAGTAGCTACGAAGTGTTCAAAATTATCTGTAGGTATACTTATATATTGTTGTCCTGTCCTAATAATAAAAAGATGATGGAGATGGTAGGTACCGGTACGTGTTCGCAAATGATCGGCCAGAGATTGCGGGGGACAGAGATGTGTGGCAGAATCCAGGGCGGAGGCCTTTGCCCAGCAGTGCGACACTATTAGGCTAGGTCCGCCGGTCCTGATGGCATATACCACCTTAAGTCATTAAGGACTGTCGAATTCTGCTTGGGAAGCCCCTTTTACTTACTTTAAATTTGTGTCTCGAAAATAGCTTGCAAGAAACACCACCTCATTCCTTCCTAGGCACACACTTACGGATCCGGATGACGCAATCACAGCGTCCATCGAAAGATGGAACGCTGCGCTTACGGCGTCTAACTCTGACACGACGCGTACACTTAGGCATTCCCGCCGGCGGGGACGTCCACCGCGCGATCGCGACAACACTGACACATATAGTCGCTATTCGTCCCGGTACCGCCGCACACCGGGTAGAGTCAGTCCAACCCAGGTCGGGCCTAACTAAGTTTCTTGCTGGACTCTTCTCAGCTAGGCTAGGTTTAGTGAACCAGCGACAAAACTCCCAGTAGCTCGATTCCACTCACACCTCAGATTCGGTTAAAACCACTCAACCAATCTCACTGGAGCGCAAACTCTTAGAGTATTCCAGTGTTCCAAACCACACGCGCGGTCGTGTCGGAGGTTTTCCCCAGGCTACTCTCCAACCGCGCACTCCTATCGCTTTATTGGGCCCGGCCTATAAAGCCACAGTCAGGTTAAAAAAAAAAAGATACACATTACTAACGGCAATGTCTATTGCCCAGATTTACTGGCTGAACTTTCATTCATTACTCCGTCCAGATCCAAAAGGTGTTTTCACACGGATCAAAGTTGTACTTTTCTTCCCTCATTTGAGGGCAACAATGACTATTTTCCTCATGGAAGGTATAAAAAGTAGTATATAACTCTGTAGTAAAATCATTTGTAAGATATTTCATGTTTTTAGCAGCGGGCCTTATAGACGGTGTGAAAAGCAGTATGTGTAACACGGTAGCAAAATTATTTCCGTCTTGGGCGTAAACACTTGAATCCCTCGCTATGCTCAAGATTCTACTTTAGAGATCATTTGTAAGATATTTCATGTTTTTAGCAGCGGGCCTTATAGACGGTGTGAAAAGCAGTATGTGTAACACGGTAGCAAAATTATTTCCGTCTTGGGCGTAAACACTTGAATCCCTCGCTATGCTCAAGATTCTACTTTAGAGTCCCTCGCTACGCCCAGGAGTCTATTGTAGAATCTTTCGCTTCACTCAAAATTCAATATATCGCCCTCGCCGTAAATATATCATTTTGCTCCCTTGAGACACAATCTACTATTTCTCCCCCTTTCAATTCATCTTGCTTCGCGGAACTACAGACAAAATAGCTTCTTGATACGAGCCGGTAAAAGCCTAAAATAGTGTAACGAAGGAGTTGGACATTGATATCTTTAATGGCAACATCCGAACCGTGAAAACCTGACGGAGAATTTCTTTGAATGAGCGTGTTTTAGACGAAGTGTAATTTACTTTTCATATTAAACTGTATTTTCTTTTTTTGACTACTACTTTATTTGGCTTCTGTGATGCAGTGTATAGAGTGCTAATCACCATTTGTTCTTTGATATTGTGTTGTTACTGGTGTAAATAATAAATAAATAAATAAATATTTGTGGACAATCTTACACAAATCAACCTGGTCCCAAACTAAGCAAAGCTTGTACTATGGGTACTAGGTGACGATATACATACTTATATAGATAAATATATACTTAAATACATAGAAAACATGCAATACTCAGGAACAAATATTCGTGTTCATCACACAAATAAATGCCCTGACCAGGATTCGAACCCGGGACCTCCAGCTTCGAAGGTAGGGTCACTACCAACTAGGCTAAAGCGGTCGTCAACCTGTAATTGCCTGTTGCGTGTGAACCTGTAATTGGCTTTTGGTATCATTAATGGCAGCTGTTGGTTCTCCGAGTAAATGAATAAATAAATAGCGTTTATCCGGAGTGCTGCAAGAAGACAAGAGTAACTCCCGTTCCGAAGGGAGGGCCCGGAAGACGTGAGTATTCCGACCGGTGGCAGTTTTATCGACGTTTGCAAAGATTTTCGAATCAGTGTAGTGTTACACGTCGCAATATTTCCTCAGGTCAGTGCGCGGTTGAGTAATGCACAACACTTACCTGATGGTAAGCCGCCACCGCAGCCTATAGACGCCCGCAACTCCGAAGGAGTCACGTTGGCGTTGCCGACCCTTTACAAGATTTGAGGATACACTGTGTTGACAGCAGAAGGAACATGTTTAGGTCCCTCGCTCTCAACACAGTGTATCCTCGGGAGCTCTAGCAGCCTTGCTTACTTACTTGCTTGCTTGCTTGCTTGCTTGCTTGTTTGCTTGCTTGCTTGCTTGCTTGCTTGCTTGCTTGCTTGCTTGCTTGCTTGCTTGCTTGCTTGCTTTCTTTATAAAACCCGGCCTTAACCTACTTAAGAGAATTAAATAAAAAACGAGGAAAAAAAATACAATAGGTATTGATATACATAAGGCTTTATCTAGAAATCACGCGAGGCTCCAAAGGGGGGTCATGAAAGCCTCACGACTGATCACGTTGGGGGAGGGGGGGTACAACGTTGACCTCTCGTGTATTTTTTTCCTGTACCTACAAAACCGAGAATAGTTATTTGTTATACAAGGGTGCAAAGTTGTATTTTAACCGCGAGTGTGGAATTGAAACACGAGCTAGCGAATGGATTCTAAAATTGAACCACGAGCTAGCGAATGGATTCTATGGTTGAACCGCGAGCGAAGCGAGTGGTTCGGAAATAGAATCCTGAGCGACGCGAGTGGTTCAAAAATAGAATCCTGAGCGTAGCGAGTATTGCAACACACGAGACGTAAAATAACTTTGCAGCCGTGTATAACACAAATTTTTTCACCTCACTAGAGCGAGTAATTTTTTTTTCCTCCTCGTCCTAACATTGACAGTTGCGTCCTAAATATAGTTGTCCACTACCTAATCTCGAGATTTGGCGTAGGTACTAGTTTTTTGACACAACAGCACAATATAAAATTATTGTTGCTGGACTGTCTGGACTGGCCTTTACATGTTATTATGTTTAAAAAAGTTACAAATAGCGTGTTCGGATTTCAAATATTCTTTGCACTCTTGTGGATAAAATGCAGTTTTGCTATCTGTTTTTAAAGAATAAAAAAGGGCTTTCCGAGCTGGTGAAGTGAAAATAATATTCTACTCATGTACGAAATTAAATTATAAACTATCATTTCGCACGTCAAAAACTTTTGGAGCCTTTGCGTAACACATATACCTACGAACATAAGCGCAATATCAACTAACACAATACCGTTTTAGTTTAAAATTTTAATAATGAAAAAATGCACGTGAGATTTCGCGTGGGGGGGGGGGTCGTCTAGAACCTCATCAAAGAACACCAAGGGGGAGGGAGGTCTAAAAGTAGGCCAAAAAACCTCAAATGATTTCTGGATAAGCCCTATTTCTGGATTTAATTCTAGTGCCACGTTTAGCAATCATGCGACCATGCCATGCCCATGCCAATGACATGGCCATGCGATTTCAGACTTTATAATAATAATAATCATTTTATTTCAGACGAGACATCCATAGCATTGTTAGTAACATTTGTTCACTTATATATCCAGATTAGTTATAATTATTTAAATATTTAATTAATTACGAGGATAATTATTTGATATTATAAATGGGAGTCCTGTCCCCCATATGTATAATGTTCCAGTGTTTGACAACTGGGCAGTCAACTTTCTCCAATATGCTATTCAGGAGGCTGTTGGCACTATCCCTCACTCTGCGCATCAGTGATGCTACTCGCTTCCTTAGTATTGCGCTAAAACCGTCGACATTGGCATCCATAAACATACCTGATGCGATGCCATATACGATGCTTTATGATGGCCTACAAATTCTTGATTAATATAGCAGTTTATACAACTACAACATATACTGATAGATGATCCTAATTATAGTAATTATGTATCTTTATTGTGTATCAAATACTTTACATATCTTTATTGTGAATTTCGGAGGTAAGGGATACTTAACTGAAGGATGCTCATTATATCTATAAATAATGCTAATGACGATGTTATCAGATGTTATACGCGCAGTTTATTTCTCATTTATTCGTTATTGTGTCTAGTTTAACTTATTGCCTCTTTAGTTAGTAGTTAACTGGTTACGATGCGACCACATTGTATTACGATGGTTATTGTCGTATTGTGGCTCCGAGAAGTCCTCTGTCGAAACTTCATCAGGGAAGAGGTAAATAAAATACCATCCTATTTAATAGGGATGTACACTTAGGGGGCGTCCATAAATTACGTGAGATGTTTAAGGGCGGGAGGGGGTCGAGTCAAATCTCATCTAATCTTACGTTGGAGAGGGGGGTTCTCGGCAAATATCACGCAATTTTTTTTCTGATTGAAACAAAAAAGATATATACTATTTTGGTCCATTTAATCCAGATTGTACACGCTTATAAGATTTAATCTTAAGCGTAATCGTAATAAGATTAAGAGAATAATTTCATTCATACTTCGACGTTAACTCTCAGCAATATTGATTACTAGTCTTAACTAGTCGTAAATAAAAGCACGAAGCAATTTTTTTTTTCTTTTTGCAATAACAATCCAACGCGTTTACGTAAGAAACCCCACATTTAAAAAATCTCACTTGAGATTGGGGGATGGGGGAGGGGGTTGACTAAAATCTCACGACATCTCACCAGGGGGGAGGGAGGGACAGAAAAAAAAAAAACACCTCACGTAATTTATGGACGCCCCCTTAAAATTTATTAGTATCCAAAAGAAAGAAGACATAAAACTGTGCAAAATGGTGAAAATCCCATGATCGGATCAAATCCCTCTGAGGGGCTACTTCGAACTTCGAAATCCGAACTTCGTATCGTGCTGTCCCTTTCACTCTCGTGTTATACACTATATGATTGAAAAGGGCGGCAAGATACGAAGTTCCCGGCTCCCGTTGCGAAGCCTGTGTGTTGTCGCTAACCAGGGGCGCTACCGCGATCAGCAAACGAAGTTTTCGATCTCTGTCGCACTTGCACGTTCGGACGTAAGTGCGGCAGAGAGGGAAAACTTCGTTTGCTGTCGCGGTACCGCCCCTGTGTGTTGTCGCTAACCAGAGGGACTACTCCGAACTTCGAAATCCGAACTTCGTATCGCGCCGTCCCTTTCACTCTCGTGTTATACACTATATGAGTGAAAAGGGCGGCAAATTACGAAATTCCCGGCTCCCGTTGCGAAGCCTGTGTGTTATCGCTAACCAGAGGGACTACCGCGAACCACAAACGAAGTTTTCCCTCTCTGTCGCACTTACGTCCGAACGTGCAAGTGCGACAGAGAGCGAAAACTTCGTTTGCTGTCGCGGTAGCGCCCCAGAGGGGCTACTCCGAACTTCGAAATCCGAACTTCGTATCGCGCCGTCCCTTTCACTGCCGTGTTATATAGTTTAGTTTAGTTTTATTTATCACAAAATACAATCTCGTGTAAGAAATAGATACATTTTTGCTTATACTACTATTGCATACTGATCGTCAGGCGCTCTAATTGCGTAACAAAAAATGAAAATAAATAAGAATATACGGTTCAGTATATTATTACAAGCACATAATTAATGTCAAATACAAAAAATTACAACATTAAATTGAACCACATACAAAATAATCCAAAAAATAACAATAATAATAATAGTTAGGAACTTCGTTCCAATAAGTCACACACAATGTAACAAAAAAAATTTTGTACTAATTAGTACTGGTCTAATGTTAATTAACCTACTACATGAGCGAAAGGGACGGCATGATGCGAAGTTCGGATTTCGAAGTTCGGATTAGCCCCTCTGTTGGCAGCAGTGTTGCCAGATGGTTACATTTCTTACATTTTTCGTAACTTTTGATCGACTCGCGTAACATGTAAGTACCTAACTTCTGTTGTAAAGGATTTTTTTGTAACTTTTGGGGATAATGAGACTGTATTTAAAAAAAAGGTAATTTAGGACTGTCTGTCGCTCGGCAGCTCGGCGTAATTCTGTCGCCGAACTCGCCGAATTGTAGCTGTATATGGCGACTCGTTTCTTAGAATCGAATGTTTTGATAAGTAATTATTACTAATTATGAACGTTTTTATGAGTAACTATGAAAAATATATAAAACGTAACTTTTGCATTAAAAATGTAACTTTTCAAGAAAAGAAATGTAACTTTCGTCTCAACGGCCCTGGCAACACTGGTTGGCAGGGTCCATTTGAGGGGCATGTGTACAACGTCTCAAACTGCATCACCGAGAAGCCTTGGTTCCACACCAACGTCACCGCTTACACGAGCAACGGGCGCCGACTCCTGCGGGGCAAGGTCGTCACGCAGAAGTTTTTGAAGAACTTCAAGGTTTGAACGCTAACTCTGTAACAGTGTATATATTTCATATAGAAATGCGTCAAGGAGAAGCCCAGGCCCCTATTTCACCAAAGGTGACAGACGCGACAATTGTCAAAAAACAATACAATACACTACAATACAAATACTCTTTATTGCACACCTCAATCAAAAGATACAGTACAGTACAAAAACACAATGAGAAGAGGCAAACAACAGGCGGTCTTATCGCTAAAGAGATATTTCTTCCAGACAACCTTAGGGTAGCGGAAATCTAATCAGAACGATTCATAGCAGGTGGTGCAGAGTTAATACATATGAAGCCTACTAATAATTACAACAATAACATTTAATTAAGGATAAATAAACATACATAAATATAGTATAAAAATATACGTACATAAACATATACAAATCATTACAATTGTAGTTGGTGAAACAGTTTTCACATGAAAATTGTCGACTTTTCAGTCTACATACAAATGTCAACTTGGTGAAATAGGGGCCTGATTCTACTGGAGCATGTGTTTCCAAATTCTAACTAGCCAGTGCCTTTACCATGAGTTTACATGACCGTACTCGCTAGCGACTGTGCAAAAATTTGTATGGGCAAAAGTACAGCGCTTCTGGCGGTTACGCAATAGAACTAAGAATCGGCATACTAAATCGTTTACGCAGTCGCTAGCGAGTACGGTCATACAAATGTGATGCAAACTCATGGTAAAGACTAGCTATCAAGCAAATGAGGATTCGGACCCGGGTCCACCAGACTTGTACGAGTGGGCATGCTGTGTGGGCATGGTCACTACCAATACCAACTAAAGTGGTCGTCGCAAATTCTATCGTCCTAAGACCAGGGATCGGATACCGGTATTTTCTCCATACAAAAATACCGGTATTATTATGGTCACCGGTTCATTATTTCGTTTTTAATGGGACAATCTAATAATACGACGTTGTTACCTAAATACATTATTCAGCCCTACGTAAAGAGCAAAAAATAATCCAAAATATTGGGTTAATTCAGGGTTTTTTAAAAATACCGATATCGGTCCCTGCCTAAGACACAATAACATTGAATAATGAACCTTTTGGCGTCAGAAATAAACTGTGAATTTCCTTTTCTTAAAAAACCGGTCAAGTGCGACTTGGACTCGCGCACGAAGGATTCCGTACCATTATGTATAAAAACGGCAAAAAAATCACGTTTGTTGCATGGGAGCTCCCTTAAATATTTATTTTATTGTGTTTTTTAGTATTTGATGTTATAACGGCAAGAGAAATGCATCACCTGTGAAAATTTCAACTGTCTGACTATCACGGTTCATGAGATACAGCCTGATGACCGACGGACGGACGGTCAGTGAAGTCTTAGTAATAGGATCCCGTTTTACCCTTTGGGTACGAAACTCTAAAAACGTTTGAAACAAATGGTTATCTCTATTCTGTTTGAAAATGATTGAAATCTTTAGGAAAAAAAGTCGAGTAAGTTCTCTTAATATGGACTAGGTACCATATGGATTTCATGAAATGAAACACAGAACTTTGCAGTTAAACAACTGTAAAGCGAAACGGTCGAGAAAATGCCTGTTGCTAAAACAAATATGAATAAAACAAATCCTCCATCAATATTTACGTTTTTATAAAATATGTCAAATTAAACAAAAGAGAAGAGGATACTTAATATGAACCAGTAGGTAGTATGGAACAAGTACAATTAGAACAACACAAAAAACGAAAATAGATTTCAAAGTACAGCATAAAATCCGAGCACTCAAAAAGACCCCCATAACTCCCATACTAATTGGACGCTGTTATGCAATAATGTACCAACCAACTACCTATAGGTTTTCCTATTAGGTTGATACATTATTGTATTTATACGCTAGGCCAGTTACGCGGCCTGCGTCAGTTTGCGGCCTTCTGAAGAACGAAATTTTTTCAATTAAAGATATTTACATTTATACATGCCCTAAAGAAATAGTGAGTATTGAGCAGTAAGCGTGCGCAGTGCCTGGCGTTGAAGTTCCACGAAAGAAGATCTATTTGCAGAGGGGCTACCGCGAACCACAAACGAAGTTTTCCCTCTCCGACTCACTTATGTGCAAACTTGCAAGTGCGACAGAAAGGGAAAACTTCGTTTGCTGTTCGCGGTAGCACCTCAGGTCACGTCGTCAAGGTGATATCGAAATAAAATATTCCTGTTCAACCAATAACTGCTTTTAATAACACACTATTAAAATACAGATCAGCATCGTCGTATATTCACATTTTAATGTACCAAACGATAAAAAGTATAATATAAGTTTTTGGGCATGTATATGCGGAGCCATGACTAGACGAAGAAGAGCGAGGTGGAACCGGATAAAGAAACCTGTCAAATCATAGACAGTAAGTAGTGTTGTACAACGTTATGAAAAGGGTGTATTATATTCAACAGTGAGTCGTACGCGTTTTAAATAGTAGCTATTGAATGGAAATATATTAAAAAAGCAAGAAAAAATACTTACAGTTCATCAACTCATCCAAGTGGCCGCAAACTAGCGCATTAAATTAACAGGCCGTAAACCCACCTACCGACCCTACTATGCGCCCGTACTTACTTTAGTACCCGTACTTACTTTTATTGTATGGAAAAACGAGGAATTTGCTGTTTTGCTCGTGAAATATTGAGTTTAGGTACATTGTTGCCGTACATTTTTTTGTTTATTGAAACATAAGAATCCTGATGGTGGTTTTTAATTTACTTTTAGTCAATAAAAAAAATTACATAATTTCTCGAAACTTTCAAGTGTCATATCTTTTCAAGATTTTGAGCATATTTATTAATTTATTGTTTTTTGTCAGAATTTGATGGTCTACTATTCATTTATTCACATCTTATTATTATTCATTCCGCATGCATATTCTCTATTGCTAATACTGCTGGGTATTACGAAGAATAATATATATCATGTAAATAAAACTATAGTGTAAAATATTAAGAAAAAACTATTGCTGTTATTTACCCGTCGTCTACCGGTCCCTGGGATCCCAGGGATCATAACAAAAGAATGATATTGTTTATTTTTTTCACCGGAAGACGACGGCTTAATTTAGGATGACCCAAAGATTTGCACGTCAGAGAACCCAATCCGTGAATATGACCTTATGACCTGAGGGGCTACCGCGAACCACAAACGAAGTTTTCCCTCTCTGTCTCACTTATATGCAAACTTGCAAGTGCGACAGAGAGGGAAAACTTCGTTTGCTGTTCGCGGTAACGCCACTGCGCCTTAAGCTTAAGCCTAACAGGTGTTTTCTTGCAGTTCAGTATTAAAATGTACTACTTGGAGGACGGCAAGGTTAAAGCGTTGGACCTGAAGAATCAGAACTGCCGCAACTACCTCATTCGACTGATACTCCAAATGCTCAATGCGCCGCTCGACATGCTAAAGTGTACCATGAAACCGGTAGGATTATTAATTACTAACAGCCCGCGACTTTGTCGACGTAGAACTCGTTTATCGATTATCGCTATTCCATACAAACTTCCACCTCCTTAAGGTGTGATTTCCGGGATAAGAAGTACCTATCCTATGTCCTTCCCAGAATCTCAAACCATCTTTGCGCTAAATTTCATCTAAATCCGTTCAACGGTTTAAGCGTGAAGATGTAACAGACGCAGAGAGTCACTTGCATTTATTATATTAAAGTAAGGATTATGAAAAACCTAACCTTCGGGTGCCGCAGGCAGCGAGGCGGGGCCTAAGAGCCCGTTCACACGGCATCAAGTTTTGTCGGATCTACTAACTGTCGGATCCTGTAAAACCGGATAGTGTATTCACATGGCCGTCCGGTTTCCGGCGACCGGATCTGGATTTTGCAGGATTCTTGATCCGAGCTCGTGTGAATGCAAGAATTGAAATATTATTGCCACTAAACCGGACCCGGCATTGTAACGGACGACCGGACCGATTTGTAGTCACAAAGTCGGATGACACATTTTGCAGGATCCGTTTTATTGTCGGATACTGCAACCGTACGCTTGTGTGAACATATGCGTTGAAATAATATTGCGAGTAAATCGGATCCTACAAAAAACAATTCCCGCGAAAAATCGGATGCCTCCGTGTGAACGGGCTCTAAGCTATCGGTGGTTAAGTAGGGCGACAGAGGGAGGAACTTCCTGAAGTCCAGGCGTAGCAAAGGGTCGTTCTGACCTCGACTCACTAGCCTCCCTAATTCCTTCAGTCATGGTGGCCGGGAACCTAAATAGTCAGCATATTAACTGATCTTTCTCGACGTGGCGAAAGCCTTCGACAAGGTCTGGCATAACGGGCTGATATACAAGATATATCAGCTCGGTATGCCTGACAGACTCGTACTCACCATACGAGATTTTCCCAGGGATCGAAGCTTTCGTTACAGACTAGAGGGAACGTACTCGAACCCACACCCCATCCGGACCGGAGTCCCGCAAGGCTCCGTGCTCTCTCCCACTCTTTATTTGTTATTCACGAACGACATTCCCAGGCACCCTAAAGTGCAACTGGAGTTGTTCGCGGACGATAACGCGCTCTTTATGACTCATTGTAAACATTTTTATCCGGCGATACCTCCAGGAGGCAATCACTGACCTAGGTCGTTGGTTTAATCTTTGGCCTATCGAAGTCAATCCGGAAAAAAACACTGCGATAGTCTTCCACCCGTCTGACCGCGTTAGCGCGGAAAAGCGGGGGCTCCGATCCAGATGTTTGACCGGCCCATCCCCTGGGCCAACGAAGTCAAATATCTTGGAGTGACCTTCGACAGAAAACTGACTTTCCGTAGCTACTTCAGTAGGGTACGCAACCGTGCGTTGTTCGTGCTAGGAAGACTTGGGCCGATGATTAACAAGTTTAGTAAAATGTCACTTAGAAATAAGCTGACACTCAACAAAACTTATGTTCGACTTATGCAAGTGTAGTTTTTGCTCACGTGCCTATGACATCACTCAAGCCGCTTCATCAGGCCATTCAGAATTGTTTTCTCCGTAGGGCGACTGGTGCCCCGGGGTACCAGTCGAACCTGTCTGCACCACGACATGGGGATTAGCACGATGAATGGTTTCTTTAAGCAGACTGCTAGACGTTATTTTGACAACGCCCACCACCATAGGAAACCGTAAGTTAGGAAGGCTGTCGACTACGCTCTCATCCCTCCTCCCTCTGTCGTAACTCGGCCATCACTATTAAGGGCCGCACGGTCCGGCGTCAGTCAGCAATAAAAACTGTATTATTATTATTTTTAGGTTATTTTTGAGTTCAGCGACCTGGACATTAACGCAATCATGCACAAGATGGTGCAGGCCCTTTGGTACGGCACCGTGGTGGCCCGCTGGGAGATCGCTATGCCGACCGCTTCGTTCATGTGCCTCGACATCAATCTACAAATTCGCAAAATTCATGGGAATATGTCACGACACTTATGATGTAACGGGCAATATTTCCGACATGGCAATCCTATACATGTGTTTTTTTTTAATAGTAGCTACCTTGCATGAGTATGAAACTTGTTTGTTTTTAAAAGGTGTAGTTGTTATTAAAGAAATAGTCTCCTACATTCGGTAGTTAGATTGGTATTGTACTTTTTTGTTTGAAAATAAAATCATGTTTATATTATCGATATGTTTTGAATTGGCCGCTCATCTTGGGGATTTGTAGTACGTTCGATTACAATTTTAGATTGTCATTTACTAATACTAGTTTCACATGACTCATCCAGAATGATTAGTTTGACTCTACAGTATTTTTTTTTCAACAAATTGTGACCCTCATATTTTACCTACCTATTTCCGATTTTTTTATTGCCACCACGTTTGATAATCAATCACACGAAGGAGTAGGTACGAGTAGCCGTTCATCCAATACGCAGAGGGGCTACCGCGAACAAACGAAGTTTTCCCTCTCTGTCTCACTTATATGTAAACTTGCAAGTGCGACAGAGAGGGAAAACTTCGTTTGCCGTCGCGGTAGCGCCACGGTTCGTCCAATTGGTTTTTAAATTCTCATTTCGTCCAACGCAAATTTCGTAGTATCCGAACAGCATAACACTCACGCGCTTTTCACTACATTTGCCTCGACCCTCGACTAACTTACTCTGTGCCTCGTTCTGATTGGTTAAAATACCGAAAAGTTATGGAACCGCCCTGGGAGGGGCGCTAGACCTAATTTGTTTTGCGGTTTTAATGATGACTCAAATATCCTTTTTGCTTCATCAACCAAAAAAAAAACAATATGTCAATCACTTATTTTTAATTTAATCTAATCTAATCTTCGATATTCGAATTTTCTGTTCTCGTCTCGTATTCTATTCTACGTGACTCTTCTCTTTTGTTATTATTATTTAGTTGAAACATTTAACACTTGAATAAATTACCTAATCGACAAAATACGAAAATCTCAGGAATGACAAAAGACAGTATCCCGTATCCTTTAAAAAAACATCATTACAATATGAGAGAAACAAGTAATACAAGTACAGAGATAATTAGATGTGGCTGGTTGAATCAAGACCCTATTTACATTGCGTACCACGACGAGGAATGGGGGAAACCACAGTACGACGAATTAAAACTGTTCGAAATGCTGTGCTTGGAAGGGCAGCAGGCTGGGCTTTCTTGGATAACGATTTTAAGAAAACGTGACCACTATCGAAAATTATTCCACAATTTCGTTCCTAATAAAATTGATAATTTAAATTCCAGTGATGTTGATATTTTCATGAAAGATCCTGGAATTGTGAGACATAAAGGGAAAATAGGAGCTATAATAAACAATGCAAAGTGCTTCCTACAAATGAAAGAAGATGGAGAAAACTTTTCAGACTTTATTTGGAGTTTTGTAGACCGTAAGCCTATAGTAAATAATTGGGATTCTATCAAAGCTATTCCGACTCAAACAGAAAATTCTAGAGCTTTGTCGAAAGCTTTGAAAGCGAAGGGCTTTAAGTTTATTGGTTCAACAATTTGTTATGCGTTTATGCAAGCATGTGGTTTAGTTGATGACCATGTTGTAAATTGTATCAGCCGTACTAGAAATAAATAAGTTCCTAGAAATCCTGCTGTTTCTTTCAAATGTTATGAAGATTGTAAATATGTATATCGACGCTGGAAAGGCAAAATGGGATAACCGACATTTTTGGCGATATTGAGTTATACACACCGTTGAAATCGGCAGATTCTGCCAATTTCAACGGTGTGTATAACTCAATATCGCCAAAAATGTCGGTTATCCCATTTTGCCTTTCCAGCGTCGATATATTGTTTTTGATATTGTGAGTACCAAATATAAGTATATCGAATTATTACTAAAATTTTTTTGGCCTACTAGATATTAAGTCCTGAAACATTTTAGGACAAATTTCTCTTAGAGAGGTACAGTCAAGCAATTTCTAGGGCCACTTCATACCTTGTCATAGTGAAAATCAATAATATTGAAAAAGCTGCTAGAGATCTCAAGCCGTGGTCTCCCGGCGAAAAAAATAAACAATGGTATTCTTTTGGAATGAGTCAGGGATCCCAGGGACCGGTAGACGACAGGTTAATGTCACTTGTGTCAAGGTAGTAAGTGGCCCAAAAATCAAATTGCTAGACCATATTTTTGACTAGACTGTCTACTGTATATTGCCATTCTTAACCATCAGTTTCCTCTAATTTCAGAAGCTCTAAAAGAAAATGAAATTAAATGAAATACCGCGAACAGCAAACGAAATTTTTCCTCTCTGTTGCACTTGCAAGTTCGCACATAAGTGCGACAGAGAGGGAAAACTTCGTTTGTGGTTCACGATAGCTCCCCGAATCCGTAAAATAAAGCGAGATAGAAGATAAATGATTTTGCTTTTCTCACTCTTTCATAAAGCTTAGGGCATCAAAGCGAGATGCGGATAAATGAGTGGTTAAGTTGGTAGGAATGGATTTGTCCAACGTAATTATTACTACCATATAACTATACTTTAATGTTATCTGTAATCTAACCTAAAAATAATATTTCAACTGTCAGGTTAAGAGGAATAAAAATGTTTTAGAAATTAATAAAGCTGTTTGTTTTGTGAAAAATGGCTCTTGTTAAGCTTTGCGTGCCACTTTTAACAAGAACTGCAAGATTATATCCAGTAACAAGACAAGGTAATACATATGGCTTCAATACAATAACAATTTTAATTGAACGTGAGTCTGTTTACATTAAAGTTCTCATTTTAGCTCAAAAAATTCACCGATGGGTTGCGCCTACTTTAATAGAACTGAAGCGGCGGGAAAATAAGCAGGGTGGTAAGAAAATCAATCCCAGAAACACATTCCTGGAATGGAATTTAGAAGCCGAATTATACGCTTTTGGCAAGCGACTGAATGAAGACTTTGATTCGGATTTACTACTGCAGGCTTTCACTGATAGATCTTATGTTATAAAAGAGGAAATTAAGCAAAAAGAAATGGAATTCAAACTGGAAATGAAGGACAATCGAAAATTAGCCGAAGAAGGTATTTATAAAAATTTGTTTGGTTTAGTTTGTAACTTGCACTGTCCACGCCTGTCCATGAATATGTCAAGATAAACCTTGTCAGTCCCATGATAGATGAACACAGCTGTTTCATCAATCCAAGAAAAAAGATGGCACCCACTACATACAAAATATCTGCATCAGTTGCATAAAAAAAATCCATGGTCAAAATGTGTCACTAAAAAAAGATTGATAATGCATCTTGTGTTCATTGTGACGTTTATTACTAATTTAGTTCACTAGTTAAGTACCTAAACAAATCCATGTACTCATTGTCTCATTTTAGTTAACCCATTGTCTACCGGTCCCGGGGATCCCTGAGATCATAATAAATTTTCGCCGTGAGAGGATGGCTTAAGTACGGCTAGAACAACTACCCCAAGCACAAGTTCCAAAGAGCTAGCGGGCCCAACTCGACATCCAGTTGGGCCCCGTTAGCTCTTTGGAACTCACTGGAAGAGGCCTTTACCTCTTAGGAGGGCATATTAGCATAAGAATTAAACTGTTATTTATAGGTTTAGAACCAGAAATAAAAGTCTATTTATTTATTTATTTTATAGTCCTTATCAGTTTATAAACGCTCATCTAACTGGGCCATTTTCTGTTTGAATTGACACATCTTGACATTTTCTTGATGTTACTATCTAGAACAGGATTATTGCGGCCTTGTGACATAAACTTTTAATTTATTTTTTGGATTTTCATTAAGAAATATTGCTTCATACATCACTCCAAATCTACCATTTTCAAGCTAAAAACTCGTTTTTTCCATTTAAATTCTACTACACACAATAAAATAAAAAAATGGATGTTACTATCTAAAACTTTAATAAAATCATTGTAGCCTTTAATCACTTTTGGTATTATCAATACTTTTGTCATAATTTGAAATCAAAACATTTTAAAACTTAAGGCCTCTTAAGTACAGTGGCAGATTTGCAGTCTCGGCCGCCTTAGGCCCCAGGCGATGTACTAAGCACCAGCCATCCCTTTCTCAACACTCAACTGACACAATTCAGACAACTCAGCACTTGGCGCAGTGCTCCCTGTGCCCGGCTCCATGCACTACGGAAGACCTTATGAAAGCTACACCCCGAGGAATAGACATGGCAAAATATTGGCAAAACAAGATTTAGTTTAAGTTATTTGATCCCAGGCAGACAATGCAAAAGATGGGAGGACGAAATTGTAGAGATGGCCGGCAGGACGTGGACCAGAGTGGCCACAGACAGGGAGGAATGGAGAAGTCTGGGGGAGGCCTTTGCCAGAAGGCACACAGAAGTATAAAAAAAAAACAAAACAAAAACGCGGTTACTGTAGTTTTAGTATTAATGTAATCTTCTGAGTAAGAGGCTATAAATAAATAAATAAAATTTGATCCCTTCACACGAGAAAGAAGCACTCTCAAATAGAATTTTTGTCACAATTCGCCTCCCCTAATGTCTGGCTGCGCGAATTCTGGGCCTCTTGGACCTTAGGGTAATCCGCCTGGTTAAGTACAGTTACAAGCATTGTTTCCATTATATTTCAGGTGAGAAATTCATCAAGGAGTACGTACAGCGGTACCTAGAGGCAGTGTTGCCGAAGTTCCCGCTGGAGGGAGTGGCTGCGGTCAGGCAGCATCTGATGAGTGAGGCTACACTAGCTAATGTCTCTCTCCATCTCGGGACCAAGGATATCATACTAGCTGCTGTAAGTTCACTAGTACTGTCAACCGGGGTTACTTTCAAATTGAGGGCAGGGATCGGATACCGGTATTTTCTCCATAGAAAAATATCGGTATTATTACGGTCACCGGTTCATTATTTCGTTTTTAATGGGACAATCTAATAATACGACGTTGATACCTAAATACATGATTCAGTCCTACATAAAGAGCAAAAAATTATACAAAATATTGGGTTAATTCAGGGTTTTTTTTAAATACCGGTATCGGTCCCTGATTGAGGGGCGACTTTAAAAATCCAGTTTTTATGCCTTACTTTAGTTTGTATTTGCTTAACATGAGGTCAGTGAAATACCTTGGTAAATTTCGCAACTATTTACCAAACTGAATCAAACTAGAAATACTTGGTGATGATTATATAAGTCTAAATCTATCAAAGTGGCCCCGTTTTTTCTTAAAGTCACCTCAGTTTACGGTAATAAGTTGTAGAGAGTGTAAACAAATCTCTAATTTGTCAACTAGACCAACTTAAATATTCACTAAAGTATGTTTATGTAACGAATTTTTAAATTATAATCTCATTTTTAGGGTTCCGTAGTGAACAAGGAACCCTTATAGTTTCGCAATGTCCGTCCTTCCGTCCTTTCTCAAAGCATTTTTTGATTCAAGAATCGGTTGGCGTGATATTAAGCATTGAAGTGATAATTTTTGCTATGGTCAAGTGTCCCCCCTCCCCCTGCCAGCTAAACGTGGCTACTAGGCATGTGAAAATCATGGTAGTAGTATATACGATGAATTTAAAAGGAAAACTATCACAGCTAAGTAGACATTACCGTAAAGAGCAAAAATTCATCATTCAATCAGTACTAAGATCAGTAAAAACCCTTCTACGGGTCCGTAATTCCGCATATGACCGGTGACGTGATGGACGGGCAACTACGGAAGCCTACACTGTGCGTGGCCCGACACGCACTTGGCCGGTTTTCTTTTTACCAAAGAGGGGGCCTTTACCCAGCATTGGGACACCATATAGGACATTATAATTAACTTTTTGAATATTACTTTTTGATCTTTTGTGATCTTTCCAACAATTTGTCCACCTTTCTTGTACACAGCTTTACAATAAATGAAAAAAAAAATTTAACGAAATCAACGTTTTTATTTAATTATACTATTCAAGGTCCAATTATTGTTACCATAACCTCATTCTTGTATGGAATGTATAGGAATATCCAGTGGACAACTTCACATTGGCGACAGCATTCAAAGCGATAGTGGGGGCTCTGCTACAGTCCTGCGGTGAAGAGAGGGCTGCACACTTCGTGAGGGACTTTCTTGTAACACAGTTGCAAGGTTAGTTTCACAAATATGGCATATATATATATATATATAAATATGGTTTGGGTATGGGATGGCGCATCGTAACTGACGAGTCTCAATATAATTTGAGACGTTAGTGCCGTTAATGAAGCATGAGTCTTCTGGTAGATGTCGCTGTACGCCTCCCTTAAGGTGTTTGTATAAAAAGAATAGTTTCACAAATTCACACAAGGACTAGTTCAACAATTACATACATTGAGATGATGAGACGATCCACAATTAAAACTACATATAGCTCAGCGCCCTATGGAGAGAGCTATGCTTGGAGTTTCTCTCCGGGATAAAATACGGAACGAAGTAATCCGTCAGTGAACTAAAGTCAACAACATAGGTTTTCAAATGAGCAAACTGAAGTGGCATTGGGTGGCCAGTTGTGGCTAAGCAGTATCCCGGCGAAAAAAAAAATAGCATTCTTTTGTTATGAGCCCGGGGATCCCAGGGACCGGTAGACGACCGGGTTCATTCATACACCTTATTGCAAGTGTTGGTATCCATAGTATACCATCACTACATAGTATAAAACAAAATCGCTTTCTCTGTCCCTATGTTATGTCCCTATATCCCTATGTATGCTTAAATCTTTAAAACTACGCAACGGATTTTGATGCGGTTTTTTTAATAGATAGAGTGACTCAAGGGGAAGGTTTATATGTATAATACATGCATCAGCATTGCACCCGTGCGAAGCCGGGGCGGGTCGCTAGTACTTAATATACTTTATACTTATACATAATAAATTATTTATATATCTAATCGAACCATAGGTAGGTAGTCTGGGGTAAACTTTGTCACCTAATTTGTCGTAGGAACTAGTTTTACGAAAGCTACTGCTATCTGACCTTTCAACCCAGGGGGAAGACTAGACCTTACTGGGATCAGACCGGTTTACTCACGATGTTTTCCTTCACCGACACAGGGCAATAATCAAATTTAGAATAATCTTAACGTAATAACATTTTAACTAAGAATTCTAACACTTAAATAGAATGGTCCTGAGCTCCGCCTACGTTCTTTGCAACACGCAGGTGGAGCCGCGAGCACTAGTGTATATAATCGATATATTGTGTAATGAAAACTTGGTGGCACCAAAAATGTTATCTTTCAGCCCAGCTAGCAATTTATTCTTCCATTAACATTAAGGCATATTACATTACATGCACTTATGAATGTCAAAAAACTACCACCGGTTCATAAAATAAACCTCTGCCTCGAGAAGAACCGGCGTAAGAAACTCGGCGAGGTGTCATTTTTTCAAAACAATATACTATGTATATAAAATAACAGTAAAAATTGTACAAAATTCAAATGCTACCTACAGTATAAACATACATACATATTTTTTAATACTAAGGACAAAATATTTCTGTGTTAGATTACTTGTGCGGGACGCTATCACTGCCAAACAGTGGATAGGGAATCCATGATGTAATCGTTTATCTTATAATATGCTTTTGAAATAAGTGTTTGTTTTCACATGATAAACTTTACTCGTAAAACATAGTGCTAGCTGGGCTATATCTATCTATATGTGATAATCCACATCGAAAGGGACCTTATGGCGGCAGGCGCTTACGTTACACCTATTCACTATTGTATTGGAACAGCGGCAATAAAGGCGTAAGCGCCTGCCGCCATAAGGTCCCTTTCGATGTGGATTATCACATATAATAACGAGTGCTTATGCAATTCAGGTCAAGACGTAAACGAGTATTGGCACATAGAGGACCCGTGGGGCATGCTCGCGGGGCTCCTGAAGGCTCAAGGGGCGGCGGCGGAGCCCCGGCTGATAGGGGAAGTCGGCGGGAACACCCTGCTGGCCTGCTACAGGGTCGGCCTCTATATTGACAAGATAATGATCTCGGCAGGTACAGTCAACATCGATAATATCTATCCACACTATGTTGCCAAAATCATGTGCCTGCACCTCAAAGCAACGGAGCATTGCTTTGATTGACGACCGCTTTAGCCTAGTTGATAGTGACCCTGCCTTCGAAGCTGGAGGTCCCGGGTTCGAATCCCGGTCAGAGCATGTATTTGTGTGATGAACACGAATATTTGTTCCTGAGTCTTGGATGTTTTCTATGTATTTAAGTATCTATTTATCTATATAAGTATGTATATCGTCGCTTGGTACCCATAGTACAAGCTTTGCTTAGTTTGGGACTAGGTTGATTTGTTTAAGATTGTCCAAAAAAAAATACTGAGCCAGGTATGGCAGTCCGGTACATCGGTTAGTAGCGTATAAGAAAAATAATTACCCTGTAGCTTTATCATACCGATCGAAAGGCTTCGTCATAAGGATTATTTTTTGCTAAATAACATAGTGTCAGTAATAAAAGGAAGACCATGAATTTTAAAATTTGATGTGAAATTTTCACATGTAACGGGTTCGATTCCCGGTTCAACCATAAAATTATTGAAATATCTGTGAATGCAGTTTAAATTGTTTTTTAAGAGGGTTCGAAATTATCAAGATAATTATGGTCTTCTTATGGGTAGGGTAGTATACGTTATTTTATTAGTTAAATTTATTTTCCGATGTATGATATGACCTGTAAAATGTATTTTTACCAATAAAGACTGTACTCTGTACTAATATATAAAAGATTATAGTGTTTTAGGCTGCAAAATAAATAGTTGCTATACAATATTTTACTAAAATATAATCAATTAATCATTACAACATCATTGAAACACATATACAGAGCGCAATTATTAACGTTCGAATTCAAGCACGTATTTTTTTAAGACTCATGCCGATTTTACAATTGTAGGTTATTATCAAATCGATAATTATCAAAGCATAAAAATCACGATAATTATCCTTTCGAACCCTGTTTTTTAAATTCAAATAATGTCTTATATCAGTAATATGTTCTATCTACAATATTCAAGGTACTTTCCCTCCATGTGGCATAGCTGAGACGGCCCTGTATAACTTAGTTATAGGGTGGGTTGCAACAAACCGTCTGTAATCGTATGCGGTGTTCGTTAAAATCTGATTGTATGGGAAGTTTGACAAGTTTAAAATAAATAAAATAAATAAATAAATAAATATTAGAGGACAATCTTACACAAATCGAACTAGCCCCACAGTAAGCTCAAGAAGGCTTGTGTTATGGGTACTAGACGACGATATATTTAATAAATATAAATACTTAAATACGTAGAAAACATCCAAGACTCAGAAACAAATATTCATGCTCATCACACAAATATTTTCCCTGACCGGGATTCGAACCCAGGACCGTCAGCTTCACAGGCAGGTGCACTACCCACTAGGCTAAACCGGTCGTCAAAGTTTCTATGGGATGACAGCTGCCGGCGCCATATTTGACTGCAACCGACCCATAAACTTCCCCAGGTTTCGGCGAAAAAGTGTCCACAGCGAAAGAGATGGCGGCGCGCGAGGCTCTGAAGCGGATATTCGGGACCCAAGACCACATGAAGCCGGTCGACTTCCAGCTGCAGGGCGCGCCCGAGCCCGCGGCGCGTGCGCAGCTCACCGCCAGTTGAAATACGACGCTACCTCTACAGGGGCGTATTTACCCTAGGGCCACCCGGTCATGGCCCGGGGCGCCAATCCGCCAGGGCGGCGTAACCGCCTAGCCGTGTGTTTTTATTACAGAATCCTTAGAATTTCATTTCAAGTTTTATTTTAATTTTCAAACTTCATTGCATTTTTTGAAAAAAACACTATAAAAGCCTCTGCGGTACCGGGGTTGTCAGCCTCGTATCTCTAGATGGCCTCGTTAATACTCGGCCATCTATAACTACTCGGCCGGCAATCCCCTATTTCGCGGCCTCTTCAGTAATGTACTATCATACAATAAAATAGTAGACTATTAAAAAAAAATTACATTATTTTTCTTGGTTTATGGGGCGGCGAACCTTATTGGCCCGGGGCGCCAAATTTAAAAAATACGCTTCTGTATCTCTATAGGAATAAGGTTGTAGTTAAATTCTATATTTGGCCCGGTCAACTGGCAAGCTGCGGAAATGTAGTGCAAATATGGAGTTTAACTGCAGCAGAGACGCTTCGATTTCCTTTGGCACTTGGAATGTGCGCGCCCGCAAGATGGAGATCGAATATTGATTGTAGTGGAGTATGGAGTTGTAATAGTGACAGAGTTAATCATTTTTCAGGCATAGTATATTTCATCGACCACATACGTGTCAATAGAACTTCAATCTTACTGCTGGGGTTTAAGGTTGGAATTAGATAGCATTTTCTTAAAAAGTAACTCTGCTTGAAATGAATTACCAAAACGTAAGTATTTTTAATATAAATTTAGAAATAATTGAAAAAATTGAAAAATTCAGTCACCGAGCAGGACTTGAACCTGCGACCTCCCGGCACTCGCGGCCAGTCGCTCTAGCCAACTGAGCTATAGGTGCAATCGCTACTCGGGCCGAAATTCCTCAATCATTCCTTCATTAGCCTTCCCTTCTTTTCCTTTATTTTTAATATATTTTGTTTTTTTTTAACCTCCTAGATTGGTGCGGCCTGGAAAAGGGTTAAAAAAATCGCATAATCAACTAGTGCGTGCAAAAATAAAAGATAAGGTCATTAGGCAAAGGTAATGCCGAATGTCAGGTAATTCCGAAAATAACAAATTCCAGTCTCACTAAGCGATTTTATTGCATCTCATCATCATCATCATCAAAAAGAAATGTTAAAACTTTTGTAGGTTGGTAGTGCTACGAAATCGCTTAGTTAGACTGAAATTGGTTTTGATTTCAGAATTACCCGATATTCGAAATTCCCCGAACACACCTTACATACGTATTTGCAGAGCTGTTGTGTCACTTTGTCGTGTCATATCATTGCAGCTTAGCTGTCATTTTTATATCGAACACATAGCATTCGTCTCTTACTGGCAAGTATGTAAGTGCGAGAGAGACGAAAGTTATACGGCCAACAGTAACTTGATAACGCTACGTATTTAGGGTTCTGTACCAAATAGGTAAAAAACCCTTATTTTCATTGACTTTGGCACTATTATAACTATTACCCTGGTGTAGATTGTGTATTTAAATAAAATTTAGATCTATAAATAAGTTTTTTATTCAAAGGTCCGAGCTTACAAAATATACAAAATATCAAAATTTACAAAATAATACACTTCATTATACATTGGCACTATCTGGCAAGTGGTCAGTAACACTTTCACAGTCCGTGACCCTGATAAGGGTAACTGCAAGCCTCTATTACAAAGCCGTAAGGGTTAAAATTCGGATTCGGACAGTGAATGTGTTAATGCACGAATTCATAACGCATAACAGTCGCAAATCTCCACAAAATGGCCGACATAACAACAACGTTCGCCTATTATTTAATTAAAAAACACAAATAGTTATAGAAACGCCAGCGTTCTTTCTTTAAAATAACACAAATTTAATCCTTTGACAACGCAGGGATTGATTACGGCGTTTACAAATTAACATTTAATAGCCAATTAAAAAGAAATTTACTTATCGCTGCGCACTTGAATCACTTTGCAATAATCTAAATACAACTTTATACAAAATAAATAACATGAATTTTCAACGACCGACAAAAATCTAATACCAGTATTGGCTCCTGCCCTTGTAATATTTATATATAAAAAAATTGCAACTAAAGTCGCGGGCTAGTAAGCACTAAGAAATATTGACAGGTGGTTTTGGAGCGCAGTGGCGCCAACTGGTGATCACAAAAACGGTAGTCCCCCATTGCCTCAGCTCGGCATGGAGTCCATGATGAGGTGGCCGCGCTTGTCGCGCACGCGCACGCGGCCGGACGCGTAGCGGGTCTCGGCCGCGCCGTCCGCGTACACCAGCTTCACCGTGCCATCGGGGAACTCGCGCCGCTGCGTGCAAACAGATCACAATCATCTATTTATTATCATCAAACATCCGTGTTTAAGGTCGAATATCGCTGGACATGTTTTTGATCAGTTATTTTATTCTTCAATTTAAGCATGTAACTATAGCTGGGCATCGTTGACCAAATATTTAACTTCGTTAATCGATAATCCGTTAAAAAAAAGTTAAACGTTAAAGCGTTGCATTTCGGGACATTTAACGGAAGTTAACGTTAATCGTTAACTCCTGACGCGCCTCACTTGCATCGTCTATCTCACTCGGCGCCTATAGCTCGCCCCGATCGAACGGACTTGTCAGAACCATTTTTCGCGGCGTGGCGGCGCGGTGTTCCTTTGATATAATAGGTATAAGTTAACGGATTAATAGAATTTTGGACAGTTAGCGGAAGTTAATGAGTCCGTTAACAATTTTGCAAGTTAACTTTAAAGTTAATCCGATACACCGATGGTTAACTTCGTTAATTAATGATTAACGGATTAACGAGTTAATGCCCAGTTCTGCATATCACGTGCATCTACGAGTGCCAATCGATTCGTGATTTGATCGTCTAAGGATTACCAACAGATAATATGGAACATGCTCTTATGTCTAATTTACATTAAGGGATGATGCTTAAGCTGTCGTTAAAATTAGTTTGTTTTTACTTTATTTGACTTTTTTAGGGTTCTGTACCAAAATGATGAAAAAGGAACCCTTATGATTTCACTTTCTGTCTTTTTTTTTCTGTAAAAAATGAGATAGGTGGTAGAATAGGTGGTTCAAACTTTGAATGTCAAAGCACGCGAGGGGCGCTAGAGGACTATGTCAAGTGGGGTGTCATATGAAAGGGTTTGAATTGCACATTCTGAAACAATTTTTTACTTTGAGTCATTTTTGTTTTATGAGGGAAAATGTAAAAAAAAATACCATTCCCCCCTTATCTCCGAAGTTTACCAAGTTATTCGATCGCTCAAATTTGTAACAAAAGTCGCCGATAGATGGTGTTGTACCCATGGCGTTCAATTTCTACACCATGTTGTTGAGATTTTCCCGAATTAATAAGGTTGGAACCGGTACACGTCTGTGTACGGAACCCTCGGTGCACGAGTCCGACTCGCACTTGACCGGCTTTTTGAGAAAGGGTCTAAACACAGACATTTTAGTTGGCAGAGGTTTGTTTTTTTATGAATAAGGAGGTATGAGTGCACTCACGCACTAGGGAGTGTGCCCCTCAACACGACGTGGCGCTCGCCGGAAGACGAGTGAGCGTGGCGAACGGGGCAGCGCCCCTCGCGCGCTCGTGACACTCACCTTGTGGTCCCTAGTGTGCACCTCGACCTGCCCGTTGGGGAACACGACGCGGCGCTCGCCGGAGGCCGAGTGAGCGTGGCGAAGGGGGCAGCGCCCCTCGCGTGCTCGTGACACTCACCTTGTGGTCTCTAGTGTGCCCGTTGGGGAACAAGACGCGGCGCTCGCCGGAGGCCGAGTGAGCGTGGCGAAGGGGGCAGCGCCCCTCGCGTGCTCGTGACACTCACCTTGTGGTCTCTAGTGTACCCGTTGGGGAACAAGACGCGGCGCTCGCCGGAGGCCGAGTGAGCGTGGCGAAGGGGGCAGCGCCCCTCGCGTGCTCGTGACACTCACCTTGTGGTCTCTAGTGTACCCGTTGGGGAACACGACGCGGCGCTCGCCGGAGGCCGAGTGAGCGTGGCGAAGGGGGCAGCGCCCCTCGCGTGCTCGTGACACTCACCTTGTGGTCTCTAGTGTACCCGTTGGGGAACACGACGCGGCGCTCGCCGGAGGCCGAGTGAGCGTGGCGAAGGGGGCAGCGCCCCTCGCGTGCTCGTGACACTCACCTTGTGGTCTCTAGTGTACCCGTTGGGGAACAAGACGCGGCGCTCGCCGGAGGCCGAGTGAGCGTGGCGAAGGGGGCAGCGCCCCTCGCGTGCTCGTGACACTCACCTTGTGGTCTCTAGTGTACCCGTTGGGGAACACGACGCGGCGCTCGCCGGAGGCCGAGTGAGCGTGGCGAAGGGGGCAGCGCCCCTCGCGTGCTCGTGACACTCACCTTGTGGTCTCTAGTGTACCCGTTGGGGAACACGACGCGGCGCTCGCCGGAGGCCGAGTGAGCGTGGCGAAGGGGGCAGCGCCCCTCGCGTGCTCGTGACGCTCACCTTGTGGTCCCTAGCGTGCACCTCGACCTGCCCGTTGGGGAACACGACGCGGCGCTCGCCGGAGGCCGAGGCGGTGAGGGTGGCGCCGTCAGGGAAGCGCCACTCCTCGCGCACGTGCTCGTTCTTCGGATCGAAGTAGCGGACGCTGCCGTTCGGTAGACGGATCTCGGAGGAGCCGTCTTTGTAACGCTTTTCCACTTGACCGCTGAAATAGGATATTTTTGACGACCGGTTTAGCCTAGTGGGTAGTGCACCTGCCTGTGAAGCTGACGGTTCTGGGTTCGAATCCCGGTCAGGGCAAATATTTGTGTGATGAGCATGAATATTTGTTTCTGAGTCTTGGATGTTTTCTATGTATTTAAGTATTTATATCTATTAAATATATCGTCGTCTAGTACCCATAACACAAGCCTTCTTGAGCTTACTGTGGGGCTAGTTCGATTTGTGTAAGATTGTCCTCTAATATTTATTTATTTATTTATTATTTATTTTATTTATTTAATAATAATAATAACGTAGTCGCAGTAGACACATCTATCACCCCGCTTTCCATGGCAAAGGAGAACTGGCGCAGACTTAAAGTATGGAGCACCGAGGACCGCAAGGCGGAATGGAAGAGATTTAAAAGTCAAAAACTACTAGCGTTTCTCATGAGACCACTGCCGAGAAGAAACGCCGAAAGAAACTCGACAGTCGGTCATTTTCTCCAAAATATGCTTATTACAATGATACTACTTAAGTAAATGTAAGTGGTAATTTATAGTATGCAGATTTTCTCATGATGTTTTATTGCTTAACACATTCAATGCCGGTGACAGGAATCGGGTCATTTTTGGATGGTTAAAATATAAACTGGCTTGCCAGCACCAAATGTGTCACAGCACTTGCAGCCGGCCAAAACATCTATCGAGCTGGAATTAACTGGCTATATATCACATATATTTATTATCTATAGAATCATAACTAAGAGAGCAAAAAAATATGAAAAATAATTTGCATTAAGCCGTGGTCTCCCGGCGAAAAAAAAAACAATAGCATTCTTATGTGATGAGCCCGGGGATCCCAGGGACCAGTAGACGACGGGCTAAGAGGCCTTATAAGTTTTAAAATGTTTTGATTTCCAATTATGACAAAAGTATTGATAATACCAATAAAGTTATTAAAGGCTACTATAACTTTATTACAGTTTTAGATAGTAACATAGCCATTTCGTGGTTTTATTGTGTGTAGTGGAATTTAAGCGGAAAAAACAAATTTTTAGCTTGAAAATGGTAGATTTGTGAGTGATGTTTGAAACGATATTTCTTAATGAAAAATCCAAAAAATTAATTTAAAGTTTGTGGCATAAAGTTGCAATAGTCCTGTCCTAGATAGTAACATTGAGAAAATGTCAAGATATGTATCGATTCAAACAGAAAATGGCGTAAATAGATGAGCGTTTTTTAACTGATAAGGACCCTTAAACCATAAATAAATATAGGTATGTCACATATCAGTCACTGTAAAATTTTGAATTATGACATTTTGTTATCCTTGGTTTTATTGTGTAAATTCGACCTTTCGACATTTTCGTAATCCTATAAGTTCTTTATTTTATTCCATTTTTAAGATATTATTAATATTACCTGTATACCTTAATTACTGTGTAAATTGCTATACCATAGCAGGGTCCATATGGAACAAAATAAATGTACCTAAGATCTGTAAATACCATGGTTGCAATAAATATTATGATTCTGATTATTATGATTTATATCACTACATAGTATAAAACAAAGTCGCTTTCTCTGTCCCCATATCCCTATGTATGCTTACATCTTTAAAACTACGCAACGGATTTTGATGCAGTTTTTTTTAATAGATAGAGTGACTCAAGGGGAAGGTTTATATGTATAATACATGCATCAGCATTGCACCCGTGAGAAGCCGGGGCGGTTCGCCAGTATAATCTAAAATAAACTTACTCTGGGAACTCCAGCACTTCCAGGCCATCGGGATGCGTAGTATGAAATGTTTTCGTCTCAGCATAATAGTACTTTATCCTGCCTTCATTGTAAAAGTTTTCCTTCACATCTCCATTATAATACACGAACTTGCTATATTTCCCATCCGCCGAGAGATACTTGACATTGCCATTCGGGAATCGAAGTTCCTTGGAGCCATCTGGCTTCCTTATTTCCATAGGCGTAAGGTCGGTTTTAGTAACACTGGTTCTACTTAACGTTGATTCTGGGTTTCTGTCGGAATGGATTTGATGGCTATTGATGACTGTTGGGACTCGGCTGGCGCTGTAAGTGTGCGTGCTGAGTGAAGATATTGGGGATGTCGATCTAACGTGGGAAGAGGAATGGATGGCTAAGTCTTCATGGTCCCTGGTCACGCTCACAGGCGATTTACACCTGTGACTTAGTATAGAAACGGGCGATTTGGACCGACTCGAATTTGATCTACTAAGAGGCTTTGGAGATTTGGAGTCTCTTGTTGAACTTGAATTGGATCTACGAATAAAGAAACCGTCAGTTTGTTCATTCCTTTCAGAACTCTGACTTGAATTATTTGAATTTTCATTCTTATTGTCAAAATAATTTAAATTGCTTGATCTATGTTTGTCAGCACTAGTTTCTTTTGATTCCTGAAACCTTTCCATGTATATCTTTTCCAAACTGTTGTCTTCGTTTTCATCTCTGCCACTTATAGATTCAGTATCTCCTAAACTTTCAAGTTCATTTTCATATTCATTATCAGAGGGATACCTGTCTTCATTCAAAGTTAGATTCCGTTCAGTTGGACTGACTACGTCTCTTTGACTAAAATATTTTGCGTACCGAGACGTTACATTTAGATTGGGGACACTCTTCGCTCTGGTTCTAAGTGTGTTCTTTGGTGCCGGCTGAACTCTGGTGCTTCTACTTTGTCTCTCAATTTCGAATGTTTTATATTTCATGTTATCATCAGGCACTATTTGAGACTGAGCAGATTTTTTCTTAAGATTTGACAGCTTTCTGTTAACTTCTTCCAAATATTTCATATTAGTCATTCGCCTAGTGATGTCATTACTATGCTGTATCCTGCGATTCTCTTTTTTCAGCTTTTCCACTTCTTCCTGAAGGTCCTTTTTCTCTTTTTCTGCAATCTTCAACTGGTTGCGCAGCCTTGCGGTAATGGTGGTGTATTTCGCGTCTTTAAGTCTCATCTCCTCTTTTAGGTCATTAATCTCTTTCTTTAAGTTAACAACTTCATCTTTGTCTTTCTTATTTAACCGACCCCTCATCTCCCTGACCTGCCTTTCATATATTTGCTTCTGCTTAGTCAATTTCTCTTTTTCTTCAGCTAAATAATATTCTGACAAAATTTTTTCTTCATTAAACTTCTGTTCAAAGGCAGACTTTTCCTCGTAAAATTTGTGCTTTTCCATGTCAATTTCTTCTCTCATTTTGGTTAAATTAGCATTTTCTTTTCTAAATGTTTCAATTTCATCTTCTAATTCACGGAGTCTGTCTTTGAGTAAGTCACTTGTAGCAACTAATTTGGCATTCATTTCTGCCATGTTTTCTTTCATGCTGTCAATTTCTTTGTCATTGTGACATTGTTGATTTTCTGGATGCTTTTCAACCTCTTTGACTTTATTTACTTTTTCATGTTGGTTAAGTTTACTTTTATTACTTTTGGGGACCTTGAAGTTGCTGGGTTCTTCTATAGTATTATTGCAAGAACAGCTACAAGCGGATGAACAGGCTTCACTGCAACACTCCGTACACTCACTGGGGCATGTCTCAGCATCACTCTGACTTTCATTCCTAGTCTGCTGTGTCTCAGGGCATATATTCATTAATTTTGGATTGTTTGCAAGGCACTTCTGCATAACCAACGGTGTGCTTTCTCCTGAACATTCAAAACTACTGCCTTGTAAAAATCTATTGATAAAAGAGTTATTTAAATTGAAGCTTTCTCTGTCAACTTTGTTTTCAAGCAAATCAAACATGTTCTGCTCTGCTATTTCCCTTTCCTGTCTCAGTTTGACAAGCGTCTCATCACAGCTGATGTCTGAGAGGATACTCTTGGCCGGGGAAGTGAAATTCTTGTAGTATTCACTCTGTTTTAGTTGCCGTAAGAAATCATCTTGTTCTTTAGTTAAGACTGCCGCCCAGGTTTTGCCTTTATTTCCGAGCAAAGGATGTTTTCCTTTTGGTGCTTGTATTTTCACTTCCTTCTCTTTCAATGGTGAGATCGGTTTTGGTCCATGCAGTTCACAATTGCTTGAATCGACTGAATTGGATAAGTGTTTGTTGTTGCCTTGTTTTGGATCCGGAACCATTTTAACATTAAGTTTATTACCTTCCTTAATTTCAGGAGCTCTGTTATCAACAGCAGGTTTATTTGTATCCGCAGGTTTTGGCTCAGTAACCACAATTTGAACATTTACACTTTTCCTTTTAGGATTATCTGCTGGATTAACTTTAATAGACGCCTTTTTGGTATCGGAAGATTTTTTCCACGGCAAAGAGCCAGTGCTTTGTAAAACAGGAGTAATTTTCCTTAAACCAAATCTGGCCATGCCTTCTCCTTTCTTGAGAAATGGTTTCTTTTTACTTATTAAATCATTGTCTTTTTCTAAAATTTTAGGTTTAGGTGCATTTACTTCATTTTTTAATTTTTCAATTATCATGGCTTCAAAGTCCTTCTTGGGGGATAATATTGGCATATCATCAAGAGATATTTGTTTTTTAGCAGCCAGATGTTGTTGTCCAGAACTTATTGCTCCAGAATTGTCCGCAGGTTGAGATGCATAGGAAGCTTTACTTCTACTGGACACAGGAGAGTTCACAATAAATTCAGATTCCTGCGATAGATTGAGGATGGCCACGCCTTCTACGAGGTCTTGTTGGGTTACGTGTGAAGACTTACTTGAGTGAAGACGCGGGGTCGCGTCAGTGGAAGACTCTGAGGTCCCAAGCAGGCTCCGAAATGTATTAAAACTTGTACTTGTACTAAACTGACTGACGATTTCAGTGATACTAGAACTTCGCGGTGACTCTTGGTACAATTGTCGTTGTTTAAGCAGTTTATCTTGCTGTAACAACTGCAGTTGCCGCAGCATATGCAGTCGCTCCAGTATTTGTGTAGGGGACAGCGATATGTCGCTATCAGAGCACGAATGGTTCATTGCAATAATTGTTTTAGTAGCACATTTTAAACAAAAGTTTAACACGAATATAATAAATTCCATAAAAAAACTACAAAAAAGTTGAAAAAGCCGAGCGTTACAAATACAAACTTTTGGGATGACAGTGACAGAAGCTTTCAAGAGTTGCCAAAAATATATATAAAATAGCTAGAAATATGGAAGAAAAATTACAATCTGATTTGGCTTAAGATTGATATTATTCGTGATCTCACAATCCATTCAAACTGATTTTATTGTTTGAAATATTTACATATAAAACGTAAATCATTGATATAATTAAATTTGCTCGCTATGTTGAAAATAAATACAATGAAATCACGTTTTGTCTAAAAAATACTGGAAATTATTATCTATGGCAACTATTCATGTTCAACCCACAGATAACGTACGGTATGAATGTAGGAACTTAGCAATATATTTTGTTCCAGTTATTTTGTAAATATGAATGCTGCCAAAATTATATTCAGAGAGGCTACCGTGAACTGAAAACGAACGAAGTTCGAATATCTCCCTCTCTGCCGCACGAATAAGCAAGTGCGACAGAGAGGGAGATATTCGAACTTCGTTCGTTTTCTGTTCCCGGTAGCCCCTCAGTGCTCTTGCTGGATAGTGAGTCACCCACTTTATATCAGTGTTGTCATGTATTATACGTCTCCACGTATTACACCTTGCAACATCAAGCCATGCTGCAACCAATAAATGTCAAAATTCCTGTCCATCTTTATTCAAAAAACATTTGATTATTCGCGAGTAAAACACAGTATAGTCATCATGTCCAAAAGAAGTGGCTTCCATAGGGCTCCCAAGTTTAAGCCAGAGGTGAAAGTAGTTCAAAGGCCACCAAAGCCTACATTTAGTATGTTTAGAACTGAGAAAGTTGAGGTTCTCTCTGAACCTATAAAGTCAGAGGCTGATAAAAAGCTATACAAGTAAGCGTCTTATTTATTTATAATTAAAAATTCAATTTTTTCAAATAAGCTGTTTCAATGTGTTTATTCTCAACATAAACCTCTTATTTCATTTAAAAACTGCTTACATTTTTAAACTTTATTTTAGGCAATTAGAAAGTTTCAAATAAGCATAAACATATTTTTTTAATATGAGAACCTAATGTTTTTTTTAATTTTCATAGGACCATAAGGTTGGAAAATGGCTTGACAGCTTTGCTTATTTCGGACCCAACTGGTCTTGACATATTGGATGATACATCTAGCGAAGAAGAGAGCAGTACTAGTGATGATTCCAGTGGCCCGGAGAGTGACACTCACTCGGAGCGCTCAGGAACCAGTGATCAACATGGAAATAAGAGGCGCAATGATTTTGATGAAGAGAAACTGGTAAGTCTTAATTTATGTGCATTAATTTTATTTTATTGATTCATTTTCAATTTGTTGATACACATGTTTATTTATGGTAAGTGTTTAAATTCATTTAATAGCTTTTAGGTTATCTGCTATTACTCAAGATTTAAAAAATAATATTATACATATACCTAGGTATGTGAATTTTGGCAGATATATCTAATTCAGTTTTTAATCCTCAAAACAACTCTAAACTAGGTATAATGCAATTGGGAGTTTTAGTTATTTTAATTTTGTTTCATGAAATACGAAGTATTTTTTTAATAATAATAATATACTTTATTGTGCACTATATAAAATGGAAATGTTATAAACAAACAAACACTCATAATAATGCAAAAAACAGGCGGTCTTATCCCTAAAAAGCGATCTAGTCCAGGCAACCTTACAGCCTTTACAACCTTTTTTAATATATTTATTTAATAGGAAACATTATTTGAAATTTATTAGAATTTTGTAAGCCAACATATGGAAAATATGTTATAAAGTGTCTAGAGGGGTTAATTAGGTCAAACATTGCCTGCTACAAATTATATTAAAAAATTATATTTAATTTGTGTTCTTCATCATTTATTTTGCTTACATTTTACTGTATCTGAATGAACAATTTTCTGATATTTGTGTTGATTTTAACTTGTAAATATTGGGGTGTGAGTATCCATAGTGTAATAAATATTGATATTCTTATTACTTGGGTGAAAATGTACAACAAATGCATGTTCGAGGATGCACTATGTTGAGAGCGAGGGATCTATATTTGTCCCTTCACAGTGCATCCTCAAATTTTAAGAGGGTAGGCAACGCGTACGTGACTCCTTTGGAGTTGCGGGCGTCTATAGGCTGCGGTGGCCGCTTACCATCATGTGGACCGAGAGCTTCTTTGCTACTGGCGTTGTATAAAAAAAAAACTGTAGCTCCAACCGTTTGGCTGTAAAAACATGTAACAGACGGAACACGTAAAATAGAAGATTGGAAAGTGTTGGGGGAGGCCTCTGCCATAGAGCACACAGAATAAGTAAATAAAAATAAAATAAAAAATAATAATAAAGCAAATGTGTAACAATATGCATTCTGAGAAAAGGCTATAAGATAAAATAAATATTTTACCAACAAATACTAAAGTATTGATAAGTCAGATTTTTACATTGTAATTTCCTTATTTTTCCTATTAATACCAACTTAATTTTGCGGTTGGTTCGGAACTCTAAACGTCAGAAGTCCGACACGCATTTGGCCGGTGTTTACTATTATATAAAGGCCTTTCCTTCATCTACAATTCAATTGATTCCATTGTAACACAGAAATTTGTCATATAGTTTAAATGGGTAACTTTCGTGTCACAAGAGTCAATTAAGTTTTAGACGAATGAAAAACCTGAAAGTGCAAAAAAAATGTGAATTCCACCCATAGTTCACTTAATCGAGTCTAAAATTATCGATAGTTGTATAACATAGTCAACCTTGATAACAAATAGATCGTGTCGGTTATTCAACGGCGATTATGCGCATGTCCGCGTATTTGAGTGTCACGTTCCAACCGACAGAACAGGGGCGCTACCGCGACAGCAAACGAAGTTTTCCCTCTCCGTCTCACTTATGTGCAAACTTGCAAGTGCGACAGAGAGGGAAAACTTCGTTTGCTTGGGGCGCTACCGCGATCAGCAAACGAAGTTTTCGCTCTCTGTCGCACTTGCACGCTCGGACGTAAGTGCCACAGAGAGGGAAAACTTCGTTTGCTGGGGCGCTACCGCGAACAGCAAACGAAGTTTTCCCTCTCTGTCGCACTTGCAAGTTTGCACATAAGTGAGACAGAAAGGCAAAACTTCGTTTATGGTTCGCGGTAGTCCCGCTGTTCGCGGTAGCGCCTTAGAGGGGCTACTCCGTACTTAGAAACCCGAACTTCGTATCGTGACGTTCCTTTCACTCTCGTGTTATACACTATATGAGTGAAAGGGACGGCACGATACGAAGTTCGGAGTAGTCCCTCACGGATGTTGACATCAAATAAGACGATCAATAATTTCGAATCTTCTCGAAAACGGATCAAATTCTTAATCAAATGGCGAAAAACGTAACTCAAAAGACGACCGCTTTAGCCTAGTTGGTAGTGACCCTGCCTTAGAGGCTGGAGGTCCCGGGTCCGAATCCCGGTCAGGGCATTTATTTGTGTGATGAACACAAATATTTGTTCCCGAGTCATGAATGTTTTCTATGTACTTAAGTATCTATTTATCTATATAAGTATCTATATCGTCACTTAGTAGGTACCCATAGTACAAGCTTTGCTTAGTTTCGGACTAGGTTGAATCTGTCGCATGTCCGTCCGTGCGTCCCCCGCTTTTCTCAGTAACCGTTAGTACTAGAAAGTTGTAATTTAGCATGAGTATACATATCAATAACGCCGACAAAACGGTAGAATAAAATCATAAAAAAATATATTTTCTATGGTAACTCCCCTACATGTAGCATTCAGTGGTGTAATTTTTTTTCTTCCAAACCCCATCGTGTGGGGTATCGTTGGATAACTCCCTCAAAAATATTATAAGGTTTCTAAAAGCATTTTTTGATTCAAGAATCGGTTGGCGTGATATTATTCAATTCAATTCAATTCAATCATTTATTTATAAAATTTTACATTTTACATGTCAAATAAATATGTGCTTACATTAGGTACATTATCATAAACATCATAATACAGGTTATAGTGCAAGGCTGGGCAAGCGAACCGATTCCATTTTGAAATTTAAAACCTACCTAGCGCAGGTGTTAGCCCTCGAAAAAGGCATCGAGTGTGTGGTAGGCGTTGGATGCCAGTTTCATTTTAAGTTTTTTACTGAAAGATCCATAGTTAGTAGCTTGTCTTATTTCTAGCGGGATTTTATTATATACCTTGGGTCCTACCGTGTGTATACACTTTCTGGATTTGGCAAGTCGTGTTTTCGGTGGATAAAGTTCACCGTGCCTTCTTGAATTCGCATTACTGCGGGTCGGAAATTGTTTTAAATTGCGTCTTACATATTTTGCTACTTCGAAGATGTATAGACTCGGTAGGGTTAGAATTCCCGTTTTTTTGAACAGTTCCTGAGCTGGGTTGTCCCATGGGACCCCAGATATGCAGCGGATCGCTCGTTTTTGGATTCTGAATGGCCTTAGTCGGTCCGCAGCGTCATCCCATAGGTCGATCCCATATGTAAGTATGGACTGAAAATAGCCGTAATAGGCTTTCATGATGTTATTAAAGTTGAGGCTGGGGCGAAGTCTGCTTAGTGCGAAGCAAGCGGATGACAGGCGGTCACACAGTTGATCTATATGTGGACTCCATGTGAGTCCGGAGTCTATTATGAGGCCTAGGTATTTCACGTGGTCAACTTGCGGTACTGTTTGCCCGTTGCAGGTAATTAAGCTTTGAAGTGAAAATTTTTGCTATGGGCAAGTGTCCCCCCCCCCCCCCCTGCCAGCTAAACGGTGGCTACTAGGCATGTGAAAAAAATCATGGTAGTAGTATATACGATGAATTTAAAAGGAAAACTATCACAGCTAAGTAGACATTACCGTAAAGGGCAAAAATATGTATACAACACAACATCTCAAAAAGGTACATCATCAGTACTAAGATCAGTAAATACCCTTCCACGGGTCGGTCCGTAATTCCGCATATGAGCGGTGACGTGATGGACGGGCAACTACGGAACCCTACACTGTGCGTAGTCCGACACCGCGTCGGTTTTTGGTCTAAAATTGTCAAAGTTTAATGCCATATCTCGAAGACTGTGAGTTTTGAAGCAAATATGGTGTACTATGTGGGTAAACCTAGTTGTCCTTTAATACGATAAGTCATAAATAAACACGAGAAAACGGAGAGTTACAGATCGAAGGTCTTTTTAAGCTAGGAGCCCTTTAATATAAAAAATATATATACAGAAGGTGTCCGCGATTGTTGATTACAAAAGGTTTAAGAAACCCTGCTTTAGACTTTGTTCTAGTAAAGTCCAAAAATATGTATGAAATAAATCTTATCATGAATATCACCTAAACAAGAATCATCTGACATAATTTTCTAATATATGCAGACAACATCACTATGCTTTTGTACCGATAAAGTATCGTATATCTATTTATTCATTTTACTGAACAGATATAACGATGAATAACTATATAATTACATTTTTAATGTTCGTAGTCATCATATATGTATATATTTAACGTAGAACGAACGGGACAGTTTTTATGTATGTGCGAATAAGCAATTCTTCAACCGAGTCTTCTGTATAGTCATTCATTATACCTCTCCACACTAGGTTACGCTCCACTGACCACCACCACTGTCGCCTTATTTCTATCAAGTTAAGAGCTACATACGAAATCTAATGTTTTGTGTTTGAACCGGTATAGTATAGCGGATATATTAATTATTGTATGTTGTTTTTAGCTGTCACTAATAAATACATTCACAAAATTTCCCTATTTGATTATTCTTTCTCTAAAACTCGCTTGTCCAGATATGTTAAATAGCTTGTTGATAAATGGATACTTATGTGCCGAATGGTTTGTTAGAAGCGCAATTTAATGTTACGAGGCGAAACCAGTATGATTGATTATTCATAGATATGTATTTTATTGCAATAACAAAAACATAACTCGTATAGTTCAAGGGAGAAGCTACGGAAGAGTGCGCAAACGCAATTTAAGGGTCAACGTCACGCGTTCACGATGAACTTAAATTAAATACATCGTTATAATGACCAAGTCACACACCACTCTAGTCTCAAAGACTAGCCCCCTTATTCATAAAACTTAAAAGACCTCTGCTAACTAAAACGCTCTTTGTCCCTTTCTCACAAACTTAAATGTCAAAGTGACAAATAAGGACAAACGAACTTTAGCGGCTAGTTAACTAATATAGGCTTGATTGACGTTTATGAATAAGGGGTTGTGTCGCCGCGGAGTCTCATACCTACATCTATAACCCGACCGCCCCTATTTCACCAAAGCTGACAGGCGCGACAATTGTCAAAAAGCATTACAATTGTAGTTGGTGAAACAGTTTCACATGAAAATTGTAGATTTGTCAGCCTACATAATATGTCAAATACATACATATGTCAACTTGGTGAAATAGGAGCCAGAAATAAATAAAATAAAATAAATAAATATTAGAGGACAATCTTACACAAATCGAACTAGCCCCACAGTAAGCTCAAGAAGGCTTGTGTTATGGGTACTAGACGACGATATATTTAATAGATATAAATACTTAAATACATAGAAAACATCCAAGACTCAGAAACAAATATTCATGCTCATCACACAAATATTTGCCCTGACCGGGATTCGAACCCAGGACCGTCAGCTTCACAGGTGCACTACCCACTAGGCTAAACCGGTCGTCATCTTGATTGACGTTTATGAATAAAGGATTATGTCGCCGCGGAGTCTCATACCTACATCTATAACCCGACCGCCCCTATTTCACCAAAGCTGACAGGCGCGACAATTATCAAAAAACATTACAATTGTAGTTGGTGAAACAGTTTTCACATGAAAATTGTCGATTTGTCAGCCTAATAATTGACACTGACCGTAGTGACAGTTTGAGATTTGTTATAGTTATTTTTTCGTTAGCGGTTTGAAAATTTTAAATATTCGTGATGAAAACGTTTAAAATTATGGTATTAAGTAGTAAAAGCTAGTCCGATTCTAAAAACAATCACTTGCCGATGTGTACTCCACCATCATCTAGCTATCCACATGGGGCAGATTCGTGCTGTTAGCCTAAGAAAAACCTTTTGAAGTCTTCATTGGCCCAGTAAAGAAAAATCGATGATACCTATATCGGAGTCCAGTAGGACAGTGTTTTGTGACCCCCCCTTAAAAACGTGCGAATTAAGTAGTGACAAAATTATAAGCGTCGTGAAAAAAACCGAAAATCCAATAAATAAGTTGTGACTAAAAATGAATGTCAGTAATTGATAACCGGATACAACTAACTTTTTTATCGTATCACAATCACAACTAAAGTCTCTCTATAGTGCAGAGAAAGTAATGTCACCATCCGGTTTACACTTTTTCGCGATTATTTCCAAAATTAATGGCGAAAAAAATCCGAAAATATTTTTTTTCTGCACTTTCCATCTTTCTACCGAAATGGTTTTCGAATTGAGACTTTTGAATATCATCAAATATTGTCAATTCTGATGTTAAATTTGAAATTTTTTGTAGCCACAGTTTGCAATGGAATTGTTCCATTTCCCGAGAATTTACTCCATAATTTTATTACTTATATACATTTTTAATAATGGTTTTGAGCATTTTTGTAATTTATTATTCAAAACTTGACCTAAACCACCATAGTGATACTAACAAAAGTGACAACCTATGACTAAAATGAAATTCCGTAACATGGTCAACGGTCATATTATATTTCTGGTCGGGCATTAAATGGAGACTCATACACACTACGACGATATCGTTAGTATCGGGTATCGGCGACTAGTCCGAGACTAGAGCCATGACTAGAGATGCCGCCGGCTTTCTCTCGCAATTGTTATTAGCTTTTTTTTAACCTAACTGTGGCTTTATAGGCCGGGCCCAATAAAGCGATAGGAGTGCGCGGTTGGAGAGTGGCCTGGGGAAAATCCAGGGGAAACCTCGGACACGACCGCGCGGGCAGTTTAAACACTGGAATAGTCTAAGAGTTTGCGCTCCAGTGAGATTGGTTGAGCGGTTTCAACCGAATCTGAGGTGTGAGTGGAATCACTGGGAGTTTTGTCGCTGGTTCGCTAAACCTAGCCTAGCTGATGAGTCCAGCAAGAAACAGCTAGGTCCGACCTGGGTCGGACTGACTCTACCCGGTGTGCGGTGGTACTGGGACGAATAAGGACTGTATGTGTTAGTGTTGTCGCGATCGCGCGGTGGACGTCCCCGCCGGCGGGAATGCCTAAGTGTACGTGTCGTGTCTGAGTTACACGCCGTAAGCGCAACGTTTCATCTTTCGATGGACGCTGTGATTACGACGTCCGGGTACTTAATTGTTATTAGCAGTTAATGGCTCAGTATACTGTAGTTAGTATAGACTAAGTCAGTCATTTAGTTGTCGTTGTGTAGCATTACCAATGTCGAGCGACAACCGATGCTATATTTAGTAAACAAAAAGTGTACCTACGGTGCTGGCGACTGCGTACAGTCAAAATTATACTACTTATAGTCAGCTTCAAAATTGTGTAGAGTAAAGCGGCATTTACACTTCGTCGTTCACCTAATGCGGTCGCCGAATTCATTTTAAACTACTTAGGCCAACAAACGTCGTCTTTACATTAGTCTGTCCGCCTACCTATAAGCGTTGGCAGCTGTCGATCGCCGAATGCGGCCGACTATCGTGTTCTTTACACTTTTGAGGTCGCCGCGGCGAACGACGAAGTGTAATTGCTGCTTAAAACCAGTCGTAAACTGAACGTACTGCCAGTGCGTTTGCGCTTATATCTGACGCACATTATTCTGAAGATCATATATGTGATAATCCATATTGAAAGGAACCTTATGGCGGCCGGCACTTACGCCTTTATTGCCGCTGTTCCAATACAATAGTGAATAGCTGCAACGTAAGCGCCTGCCGCCATAAGGTCCCTTTCGATGTGGATTATCACATATAGAAAAGATGTCTACTAGAGGTGTTCATTATACAATTGAGTTTACCCTAACCATTGTTTCACCTTATTACTACCCAATGTGGCAAAAATGGCTACTTAGCGTAGGGGCTACTTAACGTCACCATTCTACGTACAGTCGCCATCAGATATATCGGAGCGAACAAGGTGCTCACAAATATCTGAACAAGACTATTGTCAAGGCGTTAAAGTGCATGTTCAGATATTTTTGAACACCTGAAGAGTACAGATATATTTGATGGCGACTATACATAAACTCACGCCTGTATTCCCAAAAGGGGTAGGCAGAGCACATGAAATTTAATTCCAGTGCCACATTTAGCAATTGTATATTTGAAGATGGAGAAAATCTGATATTGCAATGATAGGTTGCTAACCCATCGCCCACAACATACTACAACCCGGGTCCCATAGTCGACTTTTATAATACCCACGGGAACCACATGGAGGGGTCAGCATTCTCCTGGACATCGTGTGGCTAGATTTTTAGTCTTAGGTTTCCGCGGAGGAGAATGCCATGCCATCTGACCGACCCAATAGGTTATACTGAAGCTAGTTATGGTAAACTTTAGAGTAGGTAATATGACTTCAAAGTTCAATCAAATCAATGGCCTCATACGCATTTGAAAAGACTGAAAAGCTCAGTGGACATCCCCTCAAAGAGGTATCCGAGCAGTCGCGTACAATATTTGTAAACACTCGGCCGTAGACATCTTTTTGGATTTGACTGCAGCATTAATCCATCATCAGTCTACGAGTAGGCATATACGTCCCCGCCTGAGCATAGGCTCCCCCCTCTTAGACGTGAGGGAGGGTCCTACATTGGCCCAGTACGGGCAGGGATCGGATACCGGTATTTTCTCCATAATAAAATACCGGTATTATTAGTATTACGTTCACCGGTTTATTATTTCGTTTTTAATGGGACAATCTAATAATACGACGTTGTTACCTAAATACATGATTCAGCCCTACGTAAAGAACAAAAAATAATCCAAAATATTGGGCTAATTCAGGGTTTTTTAAAAATACCGGTATCGGTCCCTGAGTACGGGTTGACGACTTCATATATAGTTTAAATTTCCTCGCGATGTGTCACCTAAAAGCTAGATAGTAAATATCAAACAATAATCCGTAGGTACATAAATTCCGATCCCATAAACTTATTAGAACGACCCGAGATTCGAGGACCATAGATATTTGAACCATAAACTACCGTTGTTTTTTTTTTATGCGGACGACCGCTTTAGCCTAGTTGGTAGTGACCCTGCCTTCGAAGCTGGAGATCCCGGGTTCGAATCCCGGTCAGGGCATTTATTTGTATGATGAACACAAATATTTGTTCCTGAGTCATGGATGTTTTCTATGTATTTAAGTATCTATTTATCTATATAAGTATGTATATCGTCACTTGGTACCCATAGTACAAGCTTTACTTAGTTTGGGACCAGGTTGATTTGTGTAAGATTGTCCACAAATATTTATTTTTATTTATTTATTTATTTTATTAACGCTATGCGTCTCAACAGGTGCGCGGCTGCAATCGCTCTTTTAAGGCACTATTGAAGAAACTGTTCAAAATCAAAAAGAGATTCCAAGAATTCTTTGATGGGCTTTCACTCGACACGGTATGACGTACACAACCGTAGGTTGCAGTAGGGTAACAGTAGGTTGAAATATGTTACATGTAGGTTGAAAATAGGGTATGTGTAGGTATATTGCCATAGGTCAGTATGTTGTTTTAGGTTATATTTAGGTTGCAATAGTTTCTACGTAGATTGCAACACTTGCGATACGTAGGTTGACGAGGGAATGGGATTAAACTAAAACAAGTATTAAATAATACAATACATTCGATACTGTCGATTGCGTGAACACGTAGTCGTCAGTAAATAAGAGCCTCATCAAGGAATTCTGGTTTTCTGACATTTCCCTCACATTGCCATTTCATGCGGGAAGCTGCTATTTTTTTAAAACAATACTTGAACGAAAGTGATATTTTTACCGACGCGCTTGAGGCTGTGCCGTTTATTTGCCGAAACTATATCGCTACAGAAACCTCCGTGTGTGATGGTTCTTAGTTATGCATATGTTACATCACCCTGTTCTAATACGCGCACGTGTACATACCGTGGCTAGTGAGTCGGCTATTATACCCTTTCAGAATGATTTGCAGATGTTGTGAATAATGTTTTCATCTGGAAAACTCGATATACGGTTAAACGTGTCGATCAATTACCATATTAAATAACTGACAAGTTTATGACCATTAATATTTTTTTAAATAATTTTAATTATATTCTTGTGTATATCGTATTTAGCACAATTACAATTTAAGGAAACTGTAGGTCTTATGTCAACTACAAGCATTACTGTACACTTTTTTTTTATAAAATGCTGCTGCTGGTGCTAAATGGTGCAACAAGAATGTCAATAAAATTGCCATATGATAAATAAATACATACTTACCTAAGGAAACTACTAAACTCAGATGTTTTTTTTATAACTTTCCATCGTAAAGCGTAAAGAAATCTGTAAATTAATTTTCTAGCATTCATCACTACATAGTATAAAACAAAGTCGCTTTCTCTGTCCCTATATCCCTATATCCCTATGTATGCTTAAATCTTTAAAACTACGCAACGGATTTTGATGCGGTTTTTTTTTAATAGATAGAGTGACTCAAGGGGAAGGTTTATATGTATAATACATGCCACAGCATTGCACCCGTGCGAAGCCGGGGCGGGTCGCTAGTATTCTTATATACCAGTGTTATTCCGTTTAATAGGAAAATATATAACTGCTCTACTAAACATTTCCTGTGGGTTAATTAAAACAAAACTAAGTATACAAAAGGGCAATTTTAGGAATATCTTCTAGTGTTTTTATTAGACTTCGTATAGTCCTAATAATACGAGCTAAAGTTATATCGTGTTGTAACATATGAAAGTTTTTTCTCCCGGTCCCATTTATTACGTTCTTAGAACAGACAGTGGCATGTAGAAGTAACTAGTGGATTAGTGGTCGAGAAATTGCAGTCATTATGCGTGGCCTTGCGTTGCATATACCTCCATAGTAGTGTAGTATAGTAGTTTATCTACACCCATACAGTAAATCCTCTTTTATGTGCTCAAAAAGTGTAGGTAAGAACCAACTTTACAATATCGCGCCGGTCCGGGGCGGAGATGGCCATAACAGCATCAAAAACGGTATCGTTATGGCCATCTCCGCCCATTACGATACAGGCTCGTGCTCAAAAAGACTTCAACGAGCTCACGAACTCGAACTCCTGCACTTTCAACGCAATGGTGCCTCAACACATGAAAGAGGATTTAATGTATGGATGTAGATAAAGTAGTGTATATAACTGTACATAATTAGGCCTTAAAACACTCGTGTGATCCTATTATGAAAGTTGCTGACGCTCGTTTCATAAAACCACACTCGTGTTTTAAGAGCTCTCATTATGTATCAGTTGCATAAACTACTATTAGATGGTTTAACAGTATATTCTGGTTTGACTATGTTTATTCTAGTATTCATTACAACAGAGAACAATAAATTTTAATTTTAAATATAAAAATAAACGTCTCTTCCTCCCACTATTTTTCTTGATTGTATCCTAGTGTAGTCCGTGGTACTTTGACACCTAACCCTAAGATTTGGCGTAGGTATTAGTTTTGCGAAACCGACTGCCTTCTGATCTTCCAACTCAAACGGAAAACTAGTTCTTATTGTTGTTAGACCGGTTTACTCACGATGTTCTCCGTCACCGAAAAGTTACCGTTAAATATGAAATGATAAGGATATATCATTTATATAACTTAACTAATATTACAACTAACTTAAATCTAAAACTGGCTCTTAGGGTTTCAAGCTTACATGGTCATTTACATTAGAATTACGATTTGAAACGGGATATTTATCATGTATATTTGTATTTTTGAGTTCCCGATATTTCGGCACTGTTGCAAGCGCCATTATCAAGGATTAACTGACGTGCCGTGACATCACTACGCTCGCCTCCGCCTTGTCACTTGAAACTCGATTACGGTCACGACACACCACACTCACAGTATCAATACGCGAGTTCTTTCCGGAAACAGTCTCTTTTCAATTTGAGAACTTTCGGATCACTGGACCCCGTATCAAATCGTAATTCTAAGGCCCTTAGGGCATTGTACCGAGGATGCCGGCGGCATTTCCTCGCTGTATCGCAATTCTGATCTGATACGTTGTGCGAGGAAGTCGCCAGCTCTTCGTTAATAATAATTCTAACACATAACAGCACAGAAAGTTGTCCTTATATTAACGATTTTAAAATGGATTCGACACTATTTTGCTGTTTCTGAAAATGTTTTTGCATACATATCTATTTTTAGTTTTCTCGGGTTCGAAATGGAGATCAGAGTGTTTGCCTCTGTGCCTTTACCATGAGTTTGCATGACCGTACTCGCTAGCGACTGCGTAAAAATTTGTATGGGCAAAAGTGCAGCGCCTCTGGCGGTTACGCAATAGAACTAAGTAAGCATACTGAAATGAAATGAAATCATTAATTCTTCAATTTAGGCATGTTACATGCACTTATGAATGTCAAAAAACTACCACCGGTTCATAAAATAAACCTCTGCCTCGAGAAGAACCGGCGTAAGAAACTCGGCGAGGTATAATTTTTTCAAAACAATATATACAATGTATATAAAATAACAGTATCATAATACTACAGAATTCAAATGCTACAATATAAAGTCAGGCAAATATTTGTGTGATGAGCATGAATATTTGTTTCTGAGTCTTGGATGTTTTCTATGTATTTAAGTATTTATATCTATTAAATATATCGTCGTCTAGTACCCATAACACAAGCCTACTTGAGCTTACTGTGGGACTAGTTCGATTTGTGTAAGATTGTCCTCTAATATTTATTATTTATTATTATTTATTTATATAAACATACATACATATTTTTTAATATTAAGGACAAAATATTTCTGTGTTAGATTACTCGTGCGGGATGCTATCACTGCCAAACATCCATACTAAATCGTTTACGCAGTCGCTAGCGAGTACGGTCATGCAAACTCGTGGTAAAGGCACTGTGCCTTTACCATGAGTTTATATGACCGTACTCGCTAGCGACTGCGTAAAAATTTGTATGGGCAAAAGTGCCTCTGGCGGTTACGCAATAGAACTAAGAATCGGCATACTAAATCGTTTACGCAGTCGATAGCGAGTACGGTCATGCAAACTCATGGTAAAGGCACCGGTGAAGTGAAACCTCCCATTTCGGCCCTCGGTTAGTAATCTACTATATTGTTCTCTCGTGTTGTAAAAAGTTTCTAAACACTTTCTAGTTATCCTCAAGGAAGGCTAGAAATCAGTGGAAATGAGTTCAGGGCTGCCCACGTTCTTTTTGATAACGGGTATTGATTTGATCACGTTTAATGTATAATGGAGGCATTGTGAACGCTACTTATCGCAACACTTGCGTAATAGAGAATATGCATCATTAGGGTTCCGTAGCCAAAATGGCAAAAAAGGAAACCTTATAGATTCGTCATGTCGTCCGTCCGTCCGTACGTCACAGCCGATTTACTCGGAGAGTATAAGCTCTACAATTACGAAATTTGGTAGGAAGGTGTATTCTATGAACCGCTACATAAAAGTGATGTGAAATTACAAAAAATATTAAATTAGGGGGGCACTCCATACATGTAACCGGTGGAGGAAAAAAAAATTTTTTTTGCCTTTAAAAATTATATGGAGGTTTCTAAAAAACTTGCCCATTTAAGTCAACCGTTGGTGAGATATTAGCTGTCAAAGTCATAGAAAGTGTGTGTGTGTGTGTGTGTGTGTGTGTGAGTGTATGTGTGTGTATCCTCTAATTTCCAAACTATGAAGTTAAATTTCTGAAAAAAATTTAGGTGTTGTGCAATAGGTTATTTTCAACGATCTTTGGTTTGAACAATATAGGTTTTACGGTTTTTGAGTTTTCTCTTAAAAACTGTCTTGCCCAAACAAAAGGTCGTAAGTGCCGTGAGTTCCCTATGAAGATACGACTTTTTTAGATTCAATGTATTGGATAGTGATTTTAAATGTGGACTAGTAGGTGTTGGTACGGAACCCTTCATTGTACGTGGTCCGACACGCACTTGGCCGGTTTTTTTTTTCATGATGCCATTCGAACCAGTTTTTTTAAAGATAAGACAAAAATGGATTTCAAAGTACTTTTTCTGAAGTACTAAAGGTAAAAGTCTCTTTTTTTAAGTAAAAAAGGATTAAAAACTCATACTAATTGCGCATAGCATGTGACGTCTAATACTATGCGCCCGTTCTACCATTGTATGGAAAAACGAGTCATTTGCTGTTTTGCTCGTGAAATATTGCGTTTAAGTACATTTTTATCATACAAATTTTGTTTATTAAAAGATAAGAATCCTGATGGTGGTTTTTAATTTACTTTGTCAATAAAAAAAAATACATAATTTTTCAAAACTTTCAAGTGTCATATCTTTTTAAGATTTATAGCTTATTTATTAATTTAATGTTTTTTGTCATAATTTGATGATTTACTATTCATATAGTGACATCTTATTATTACGAAAATTAAGAAAAAACTACAATTTTGACAATCCTGTTTGTTATAGTGACTACCCCTAAAACTGAAAGATATACTAGTGACGAAAAATTTAAAACTTCCCTGAGAAACTTTTTATCGGAAAATCACTTTAATCTATAAATAAATATTATGACATAACTAGTTAGATTTATTGTATTCTATTTTGTATTATTGATTTATGTATTTTTTAATATTATGTATAAGATCTGTAATACCATGGATGCAATAAATAAATGAAATGAAATGAAATTATTGATGACCCGTAAATTTAAAATTATTAACAAATCTTAATTTTGTGTTTCATTGACATACTGTATTTGTGTTTTTTTTAATGGTAATTTTAATATATCTAACTAATTTGTAATTGTTTCAAAACTGACGCTAACAATATAATCTCCTCAAAATTGACTATGTGTAATTTTAAGTGACATTGTGTATTGTGAAATAAATAAACCTAATTCTAAATCTATCATTAGGATCTATTCAGACGGGGTAATAACACTGTGTCATTTCGCCCTTGGGAGACAAATACCTGGTTGAATCATCTTTTTCGTCCCACTCGTTGCCGTGATCACGTCTAGTTGTCCAGGGGACAAAAATCGAATACAATCGTGATTTTATGCTATTTAAGTTTATCAAACATACATGTTTGTGGTACTTATAAGCTATCTCCATAATGGTCCATCTACTAAGCATGTTAGTACAACTTAATACAGTATTTTTTTGAACAAACTGCGCCACTAGTGTTTCTTGGACAACGGGTCAAGATGACAACACAAAAAAGTTGCACCCACCTACACTCAGGGACCGATACCGGTATTTTTAAAAAACCCTGAATTAGCCCAATATTTTGGATTATTTTTTGCTCTTTACGTAGGGCTGAATCATGTATTTAGGTAAAAACGTCGACCGAAATAATGAACCGGTGACCGTAATAATACCGGTATTTTTCTATGGGGAAAATACCGGTATCCAATCCCTGCCTACACTTAGGCTCGGTTTTATAAAGATTCGTTAGACCTTATGTCGGTTTGTTATGTCAAAAAATGTACTGAGTTACTGAAATTTGATCTAACATTTGGTCTTGTGGATGTTTATAAAACCCGGCCTTAAAATGAAGCTCTTATCTTAACATTGCTTCAGTATTGAGATACGAGGTTTCTAAGAGTTACGCTAATCTCTCAGTTACGCTCTTAACATCAGACAAGCCCCAAGCAAGTTTGCTTTCAATCCATCATCATAATTATAGTATGTATTGAATATGTAGTAGTATATCTAATCCTGTATGTATGTATCTTGTATACCTGTATATATATATATATTATGTTTATATGTTTTATTAGATATTTTGATATACTTTTTCATACTCTTTTTCTTTTCTTTGCACCTTTTATAAAATATCTGTTTAGCCCAATGGTTGGCTGGTAGAGAATGCCATTTGGCATTAAGCCCGCCATTTGTACAATTTGTGTATTTTGTGCAATAAAGTTTAAATAAATAAATAATCACGCTAATGACAGATTTCCTAGTGAGGTTTGTCACCAAGTGAAATGTGACCTTATTTTATTTCTTTCCCCATAGCTGCACAGTTGGTAATGTACATATTACATGCCAGCCTGTGTTACGCGCTTACTTACACAATGTTTGGGTTCGTACAGTGTTGCGTGACAATCTTTCTGTAACAATTAGCCATTAGATTTATGAGATTATCCAGCACGATACGTTTTCAAGTTAAACATTTATACACACTTCAAGTATGGGTTTAGATATGCAGTATTGATGAACTACTTCACTACATAGTATAAAACAAAGTCGCTTTCTCTGTCCCTATTCCCTATATCCCTATGTATGCTTAAATCTTTAAAACTACGCAACGGATTTTGATGCGGTTTTTTTTAATAGATAGAGTGATTGAAGAGGAAGGTTTATATGTATAATAACATCCATTAAGTAGTGCACCCGTGCGAAACCGGGGCGGGTCGCTAGTTTAAATATAAGAATAGCTTTAGTGAATTTTTAACTTTTTTTTTTAAATTTATTTTCAAAAAGGTACATAAAGTTTCCAGTTTCAATTTTACTCGCCAAACTGACAAGACAGTTTGTTGGCGAGACCGCGCTCATTTTAACAAGTCTATTATCAGGCACCTAAATTACATAATTAAGTAATACCTACTTCTCGTACCTATTCGAAAAAAAATCGGTGTGTAGAGGGAGCAGATTTTTTTTATACCACGTCGGTGGCAAACAAGCGTACGGCCCGCCTGATGGTAAGCGGTCACCGTAGCCTATGGACGCTTGAAACTCCAAATTAGCATTGCATTTGGTTCCCTCTACAATTTTTTTAAAGCGTCAGTAATTTGCAATAGCGATGAGGTTACATGTTACAATTTATAACATAGTGTGGCTATATGGATAGGAAACCATCAAATGATCACGATATATAGTAAATTAGACACATTAATTGAAATCATAAAAAGATATGGGACTAAAGATTCACAAAAATGGGCCTAACAATCATGCATGTTAGTACTATCGACGACACAGTTAACTGACCATCCGTAAACCGTATTGCAACTAGATAAGGTATATCAATGGTCAGTTTACCGTAATGCTGATAGAGTCCTTGATATTGTGATTGTTCCAGGCGGCGTGCGCCCTCTGCGTGGGGGTCGGCAGCTACAGCGACCCCCCCGACATCCAGGGGCTGGCGCACTTCGTCGAGCACATGGTGTTCATGGGTAGCGAGAAGTACCCCAAGGAGAACGAGTTCGACGCCTTCATCAAGGTCAGTCTCCGGTGTTCAGGTGGTCAAATTCATGAGGAAGGCCTGTTCATGGGCGGGGGTTGGCAGTTTCCAAACAACCGAATCCTGGATCAGCGCCCACGAGCGGATACTGGCAACAGGGGCAATGAAGCCCACTGAAGCAGGCCTTTCTCGTACAAAAAGTGCCCGCTTCCCCTCCGCCTTATAGTGCCCCCCTCGACCCAATACCTGGATGGCCTGTAAACGCCTGCATTCAGGCACGTATCCAGAGAGGGGGGATAGTTGGGATTTATCCCCCCCGAAAACGTTTTTAGCCGTTTATTTATTCGCTTAGTGATTACAGCGATTTTTACACAGTTCACATGGTTGTTTCAATGTTTGTCCCTCCCCGAACCAAAAGTCTGGATACGTGCCTGCCTGCATTCTGGTAAGTAATTATACCATTTGCATCTGTAGATTCTGATGTACTGTACAGTAGTACTTTCATTGAGCTCGTTACTCCCCGGTAGTCCCCAATTGAAGATAATGTAGGAAAATCTTTCTTTTTATCCTTGCCCTTATGTTTAGGCATAAAACCTGAATCGTTATTCATGCAAATCGAACTGGCACATCACCAGCGGCCAACGCAAGGCGCGCGACATTCAGTGCTCCTGACGTGTGTCAGAAAGAAAAATTCGTTCGGTCAAATATGGAGAAAAGGGGATCGCCGCGCTGCTCCTTTACGGTCGGGAATATCGGTAAATCTTGATGAAATTGTGTTAATGCATAACTGAAGACAATTGTGACACGTAGTGCTAAGATAAATATTAGTGAAGATACAGTCCTCTGATGCTGGGCTGCCAATGCTTGATGTTTAGAACGCGGTCTTCTCAATGACGGAGCGGCACAAAGGTATGTGACTGGTTCTGTTTGTATGGAAACGATTCTGGTAATGCCTACATTGGGGTTTTAGGTTATTAGGGTCATACGCGGATTTAGGTTTTTCTGTGGACATACCAAAAGTTAAGGGCTACAAAGCTTAATTTTGGATTGGACCAGTAACCCGCATAAACAGTGTCTCCGTTTCTATAAATCCCTGTAATAAAAACATAGCTAACATGCACATAAGCCGTTAACTATTGACCACAGGAGGGACGACTTTTGTTTTTTCAACTAAGTATGACCTATTAGTAGTTACGTGTACACCTTATGTACCATGATTGTCTACAGAAAAAGGGCGGTTCAGACAACGCGTCGACCGACTGCGAGCTAACGACGTTCTACTTCGAGATTCCTGAGAAGCACCTCCCGCATGCCATGGACATGTTCAGTCAGTTCTTCGTCAGCCCGCTCATGATGAAGGAGGCCATGCAGAGGGAGCGCGAGGCCATACAGTCCGGTGAGTGACACTCCCACTAGTTGACGGTATACTGCGAGCTGTGAGGTCCATGAGGGTGCCCAGGAGACCATGGGGAGGCAAGAGGGACTTCAATCCGATGAGAAACACTATATTGGCATAGACTCTAGACTAGCTAACTACAGATCAATCTCCGAAGAACTCTAACACCTAATTTTAATGTTAAATTCCTTTAAACACATGATTTCATAAACAATCATCTACCGTCACACAAATTGACGTTGCCAACGCGCTGAGCCTGTAAAAAAGAGTTTCAAACTACACTACTTGTAAGGTTTCGACATGATGACCTTTAGGAATCTTGTTAAACTGAAAACGAGACTTAAACTGGGTTACACACGTGAATACGACCTTTATAATCCTAACAATCTACTTTAAAATGCTTAGCCTTTAGTCGATTTAACGTTTGTAACAGACTAAAAAATATTTGGAGGTTCTCAATTCTTCTTGTGTGACATATTTCATTGATAAATCGCTAGTATTTTTCGACAGAAAGGTATTGTACTAATTCATGCATTATCTCGTTTTCAATGTATGTATATGTCAAAAAGTTTTCTACATTCGGAGATTTCATACGATCAGTCGGCCTTATGGGCACGCAAAGTTAAAATATAGTTGACTGTATGTATAAATAAATAAATACTTATTTAAAGTCGTCAAGTATACAAAGTAAAAATCCTGGCTATTTAAGCAAGGTTGTTTCGTGTGCCAATCTTCCCAAATACTTATTTTTAGGGTTCCGTACCATGTCGCTATAAAGGTAATTAAGAAATCCATATGATGCGATTCTTGTTTGCTCGTCTGTTACAATTATTTATCTCAGGTGGGCTGCCAAGTGATATCTCGCGCGACTCAGCGATTCCTCTCTACTCGCGTCACATCGCAACAGCGGTTGTGCTACCCAGGAACGTGTGCTATACAGTCTATTTGAAAGGAATGGTTTAAACGAACTAACTAACGTCCTGTGGACTAATTAGTCCATGAGTTTTTTTTAATTGCATTCGACATAGAATTGAATTTGTGATAAAATAACTAAATGTAAAAAAAACTATTTTAGTTCATCCATGCTAAATAATAATTAAGGTACCTTTCTTATATGTAAATTTTCAGGTTTATTATATTTTTTTTTCTCGATTTACAATGTCTTAGCCACAATTATTCTAAATTATTAACTAAAATGGAGTTAAAATGTGATAATTCTTCTAATGATTGACACTGCATTTGCTATGATTTTTAGGTCCCACTTATCTCTTTTATCTTAACTCGTACTTGAGACAGATATTAATACTGCTTCGAGGACCGGTTTAATTTAGTTTAGTTTATATTAGTCATAATATGTTTTGTTTAACAATTAGTTTGGAAAAATGAACCTCCAGGTCTTTGTGTTAATGTTTCTAAGTACACAACGTGTATAACATTTGTGACTTGAATATTGTGTTTTAAATAAATTATATATATATCTCTGACGTCATAACATTTCACGGACTACTATGGCTCACCGACCCAAAGTGAATCTTGCCCTCCGACACGATTTGTCACCACTTAGTCCGACCTTGCGCCACCTCCCTTCATTACACGATGAATGAAATGAAAAAATGAAATGAAATGATGTTGATGGAATGGTTTGAAAAGGGAAAGTTCAAATTGATATATTTTTGTATGTCAGAGTTCGCGATCGCCGCGCCATCAGACTCCAACCGCAAGGACCAGCTACTATCGAGCTTCTTCCCCGAGGGCCACCCGGCGCGGACCTTCACGTGGGGCAACCTTCGGAGCCTCAAGGACGAGGTGGACGACGAGCGCTTGCACAGTGCCGCGCACGACTTCAGGAAGCGGCACTACAGTGCCCACAGGATGACTCTAGCAGTACAGGTAACTATACCACACACTCACAACTTCAGGATCGGCACTATAGCTCAATCCCTCAAAGGTTAGCTGGAAGAGATCCCTCATAAGGATAAGTTCGCCTTTGTACACTAATCTTAAAAATCAAAAAATCAAAATCAAACATTTATTCTGCAAATAGGCCACAAGGGCACCTTTACATGTCAAAATATTAATTTACAATTGAAGAAAGTCTGTCTATAATAAGTAATACATTTTTAATTAATTTACAGTTCAAGAAGGAATAATAATTTCGAGTTTACAATTATAACAAAATTAATGTCATACAGTGAAGATAAACTTGCAAAGTTATCTATTACAAATATTACAACATCAGTAAAGTTAGAGATGTATAAGGTCTCAAGATTAAACAAGGAGTATAATGAAATTAATATAATATCCCAGAGATGTACATGGTCTCTGAGCGTCAAAATTAAAATTAATTTAATATTGTTAGAGATGTATATGGTCTCTAAGTCACTGATAAATAAACGAATCCACAACAGGATGATGTCTCTCGTCAATCCCCTATAAAAAGACACTAGTATTAACGTAGTCACTATGTCCTAGCAAGCATGAACAGACCGGACTCCACAAACAGCACCCGATCACGAGTATGACGCGTATCTCAGCTTATATGACATGTATAATGTTTTAACCTGTTATTGTGTACAATAAAGTGCTTATAGTAATACTATAGTGCCCACAGGATTCCAATTACAAATTTGAGATCTATCGGAACTGTTAGGTTCAAATTCGATTTTAATATAAATTTATTTGTATGGTCAGTTTTTTTTATGAATGACTGAACAGCGGTTGGCCTTAGTCCCGCGTAATGGTAAGCGATGACAAGGTCTAAGATGTAGCTCGCTGGTTCAGTAATAGCCTATTCACTCTTGCCTTGAAGATGCTCTACAGAAGACGGGAGCAAGTTCCATCTCAGGTCTCAGGAGGATATTTGTAGATTTTTTTAATATTTTAGTTTTTATGTTTTAAATATTATGTTGTTTTACTATGGAATAAATATAAGTACAATCGAACCAACTGATTCATGATCCACTTGGCCTAAACAATAGGGTTTACATGTCTCGCACTATGTAGAACTTAGGTCGTTTTATATATTAACAAATTGCGTCAACACGGGTCGGAGATCTATGCAATTTTGATCTTTGTTATCACTGCAATAGAAATATTTAAAATAAAACAGCTAGGTTTTGAATGTCGAATAAGCTGTCATTTATAATAAAAAACCTAACTCGTTTCATCGCCAAAAGTGTCATCGCAGATGTCAAGTGGTCAGTCAATGAGATTTGTCATTTGGTAGAACAAAGAGCTCGGATTACAGTGCTCACTGAAGAAGGCTATGGCATTACTGTGAAGAACAGAGATAGTAATAGTATTTCTCTTTTGTGATCAACTGTCATGGTTATCCAAACTGTTTAAGACAGTAGTTAGTAAATGTCAGTGTCTAATAAAATGATAACAAGTTCGTTACCATAGAAATGTATGTTCAGACGAATTTCAACCGACTAGTATTTAGATGACTTGGCAAAATGGCCTTATGGTGGGTCATGATTCAATTTTGTCGATCGTACATTGGTGTTCTGAGACCAAAACTTTTTTCGGACGTGGGACGTCGTTTAAGAGGGGGGTCTGGACCCCCATTCCGGGTCATTCCTGGTTCAAAGGCTGGCGGTCGCCGCTCAACGGGGTAATGCCGCCAGCGTGATGGGCACTTTTGCGCCGGGTAGGGCTCAGGGTTGTTCGATTAGGCTAGTTTTTAGAGTTAAATTTAGTTTTAAAAATAAGAATAAGAAGAAGTTTATTGCCCATAAAAAACGTTAACCTAACAGATACAAAACAATCAACAAACAGTAAGTAACAATAAGCTAAACCATCAGAAAAAGGTGAGGCAATGGGTCCCAGGCTCAGCATGTGCTGGGCAGAAGTGCCCGGCGCTGGTTTTCAGTCTGGTCCCAAGAACAAATATTAAATAAATAAATAAATACTTACAGCCAGGAGGGTCGCAAACTAATATTATTATAAATAAACGAATTACTCAAGTTTTGGTACGTCTGTGGTTAGGTGCAGAAAAGAGGGGGAATATAAAAGTATCAACAAAAACTGTAAAGTGTTTAAGATTTATGGTATATATTTTGTTAATCGTGTTCATTGAAAGGAATAAATAAATTTTAATTCATATTATAATTTTAAAATCGGGGACCGATACCGGTATTTTTAAAAATCCCTGAATTAGCCCAATATTGTGGATTCTTTTTTGCTCTTTACGTAGGGCTGAATCATGTGTTTAGGTAACAACGTCGTATTATTAGATTGTCTCATTAAAAACGTCATAATGAACCGGTGACCGTAATAATACTGGTATTTTTCTATGGAGAAAATACCGGTATCCGATCCCTGTTTAAAATCACAGTATATTGTTGTATTTAAAAGAATTGGGTTAGACAACAAAATAGAAAAAGTATTAGTTGCTGTGAATATTGACCTATTGGAGTCAAATCAAATTGAAGTTCGACCGATTGGCGTGAATAATTTTATTACGCCTTTCTTAACTCGATAGATGATTAATTAACGATTAAATAAATTAGGTTATTTTACGTTCTGTCAGGAGTAGGTACATATTTTCATTAATGAAGTAGGCATGTGCCTATTGTGATCATATTAGAGATTAATGCGTATAATGATCATCAGTGAGAATTGGGATAATGGGTAATTCAATTGGCCCGATTTCTATAATGACAAATAGAATTTTGAATTTTATTGTTTACACGGTAAAATAGCTTCTAACGAATTACTTTGATACGGATGGATCATCTAAAATGATTTCAAGTGTACCTACGTATCATAATTTTGCTTTTCAAAATGTTGCGCTTGATATTGGGAAATTAAGTTTTCTTATATACGGAATTTCTAAAAGCGTGTTTTTTTTATACAAACGCCTTAAGGGAGTCGTACAGCGACCTCTACCAGAAGACTCATGCTTCATTATTCTCAATATGATTTGAGACGATAGTGCCGTTAATGAATTTTTCGACCTACCACATCGAATGAGATATCATTATTTAGATATCTGAGTAGATACATACTGTTTTTTTTTTAAATTGTAATACAAAAGAATGAGAAGCCACCAAAGTCAGCTATTTCGTACACACGTTCGTTAAAACGGGCTGCGCGGTCAAATCGCTACGATAAATCATCGTGTGTACCGGCCCTCACTATACCTACCAACTAAACTAAAGTGGTCGTCACATTTAATTTCTGTGTTATTTCCAGGCTCGCATGGACCTAGAAACCCTGGAGAAGTACGTGGTGAACACATTCGGACAGATCCACTCGAACAAACTACCGGCGGACGACTTCGGCGAGTTCTCGTACCAGCCTGACCGCGTCACGCCGGAATTCCGTTCCATGTACTACGTGAAGCCCATTAGTGATACTACCGAGGTGAGTGGCGGCGAATAGGAATGACACGTGTTACAATTTATAGTACAGATGCGCCGAATATGAGTTTGACCGAATACGAACATTCGGCCGAATATTAAGGTCCAGCTGTTGCCGAACCGAATATTCGGCCGAATTATTCGGTTCAACATAATTCCTTCACTTCATCTATTGTTGTAAAATAGACTAATTGAATGGTAAAATTTTTGTTCATTATCAAGACGAAATATTGACAAAAACAAAGTTAAATCACTGTTAACAATGGGTCAACTATTAATTTCACGAAGCGGTAACTATAATACACTCTTGTAACTTGTAACAAAACCCTCTCAAAATTGTTCGGTAAATATTCGGCAGCTGAACCGAATAATTCGGCCGGACATTCAAAAACATGCCGAATATGCCAAATACCGAATAATAACCGAATATTCGGCGCATCCCTAATTTATAGCATCAAATTATCACAATAAACGAAAATCATAAAAAGGTATTTTGGGATTATAAAACTTCGTAAAAATGTTTTTTGCTGAGAATCTCATAAGTGCTTGAATTTTTTGTTTCTTTTGACGAGACCAGACAGAGTCAATGTCATTGTCAGTGTCAGTTTGCCACATATTTTTTTTATAATATGTGATGGACAGAGGAAATTGCAATACAGTCGTTCCAGTCCCAGAACGCGAGCGAGAAAAATGTTTTCATTTTCCAAAATCTTTGGTGCAGACGAAAAATCTGAAAATTTTTGTTGGTACTAAGGGAGATTATTCCTATCACCAGAAAAAAACGAAGCATTTCGGAAATTTTCATCTATCATCAACTATGTACATAAATGCAATATTTCACAACAAAAACGGCTAATTTCCCGGTAGTAAGAATCAGTATGAAACGATGTCAGTGTTCGTTAGCTATGCTGTACTTTGCCTCCCATTTTTGTCTTTTGCGTTCCTCGAATTGTAGTTGGTCCCATACAAACATTTCGAGCATCTCTCAAAACTGGTCCGAATGGCATGGATAAAATTTGTCATCATGCTTATTCTTGTAACAGTGCGATCGCGTTACACCTGTGTTCCGTTCTATGTACTACGTGAAGCCCGTTTGTAGTACTAGGTGAGTGGCAAACAGGCGCACAACCCAACGAGACCTCAACGTGTTCTCGTACCGACAGAATACCGTTCTATGTACTATGTGAAGCCTAAAAAATCCTAAAAATTCGATCTAAAAACCAAGTTCAAGTATCATCAATCTCTTCCCACGTCGGGTTTTTCATTTGGAGTTGCGGGCGTCTATAGGCTGCGGTGGCCGCTTACCATCAGGTGGACCGTACGCTTGTTTGCCACCGACGTTGTATAAAAATAATAAAAATATTGTAATAAAATTAATTGTAACTAATTGACAAACTGACCCACTAACACCCAAACATATGATAACAATTAATAATAATAATAATATTCTTTATTGCACCACTAATACATTTATAGATCTGTGTTAAACGTTTTACAAATTATTAAATGCGTATATTGTCAGCATGACAATCAAATTTGAGAATTTACCTCGTAGTGCAGTCATTAGCAGAAGTACCAAAAAGAGCAAAATGAGCAAACGGTCTATGGTCGACCAGAAGGGCATGCGTGGATCATTTGAGCCATTGTTTTGGGAAGACAATGGGAACATGAATCTTTTTTTCCTGATGTCACTCGAACTCGAGTTAGTTTTTAATTTACTTTTGGTCAATAAAAAATTGAAAAATTTAGGCACCGAGCAGGATTCGAACCTGCGACCTCCCGGCACTCGCGGCCAGTCGCTCTAGCCAACTGAGCTATAGGTGCAATCACTACCCAGTTCTAAATTCATCAACCGGTCCTTCGTATTAAGCAGTACCGCTGCTAACGTAAACTATATTTTTTATACAAACGCCTTAAGGGAGGCGTACAGCGACATCTACCAGAAGACTCATGCTTCATTAACGGTAAACCTAAATTTTTCAATTTTTCCTTTATTCTAAAATTTACATAACGAAACTTTCAAGTTACATCTATTTAATATTTTGATCATATTTATTAATTTACTTTATTGGTGACACGGTTGACGGTTTGACGGTTTACTGTCCATATAGTGACATTATTACTATTAATTCCTCATGCGTATTCCTTATTGCCGTGTCGGAACTAGCCACAAAAAGGAATTTTCCTTTACCGATTTTTAACTGTGATTGGTCATCATCCTCCTAGCCTCCTATTGTTCGAATGTCAGAATTTGGTTAATTTAGGAAAAACAAATAGAAAAATCGTACCTCCATGACCGTGACTCTTAGGACCCAGGGTCCAAGAGTGGAAAGGTAGCGAATGACCGTTCCAACACCTCGAAAATTTTTGACGGTCTATGTGCCGAACAACCTGTATATCGTAAACAGAGACCGGAATTTTGGTAGCATTTTTGAGCTGTCATAGTGAGTTCTTAATTTCGCATTTATCGACTTCGTCGTATCGATACACTTATACAAAAATATAGATTTAGGGATATTTATATGTTAGTGCTAACAAGTGTTCGTTGGTTTATCTCGTAATGCCAAATATTGTTTTTGGTGATAGTGATAAGTTTCCTGATTTGTTCCAAATAGATGTCACGAAATGAGACAGTTTCGTGGTATATAATATTCGATTATGTGTTATTATTCTATTCAATGTATTGACGAGCACAACAGGGATTCTTTTAAATTGACTTAATGTAATTTATAATGAAGTCTTGTATTGTGTAATAAATGAAATCTAAATCTATATATATTCAATGACAGAATTTTTACGTTTGTTAAGTACAATATATACATTAGATATACAATTTTGAATTTACATGCTTTCATCCATAACTTACCATACATTAAAAGTCGGTAAATGAGAAGTCACTATGACAGCTCAAAAATGCTGCCGAAATTCCAGACTCTGATCATAAATGGCTCAAGACAGCAATAGGAGTGCCTTCGACAGGACCACGCGTGGTTTTGAATACTGGAATACTCTAAGAGCTACCGCTCCAGTGTGATTGGTTGAGCGGCTTCAACCGAATCTGAGGTGTGAGTGTTATTTGGATGCTGTTATGCAATAATGTATCAACCTAATAGGAAAACCTATAGCAGGTTGACACATTATTGCATAACAGCGTCCACTTAGACTACTTAGAGTAAAAATATTTCTAAAGGGATCCCATATGCGGGCCACCAAGAGTGACGGAAAAGGTCTTATGCAGATATATTGAGAATTGGTTTAAAATGGCTTTAATGGCTGCCGGATTACCATAACTTACTTCCTTAACTTGGGCGGGTAATAGGTTTTGTGACGTATTTGGGCACAACTGTCATCACTACATAGTATAAAACAAAATCGCTTTCTCTGTCCCTATATCCCTAAGTATGCTTAAATCTTTAAAACTACGCAACGGATTTTGATGCGGGTTTTTTAATAGATAGAGTGATTGAAGAGGAAGGTTTATATGTATAATAACATCCATTAAATAGTGCACCCGTGCGAAGCCGGGGCGGGTCGCTAGTATAAGTTGTGCTCGACAAAAAAAAGTGAAATTGTAACAGGGACAGCAAATGATATGTAACTCTCTGTCGCTCTTATCCGGAATTTATATGACTGTCTCGCTCGGTTGTGGTATTATTATTGGCATATCGCGTCTGGTAAGTCTGTGCATCGTCCATTTATGCTCCAGGTGCACTTAACATGGAGCATGCGCTCTCTGATCTCCGAGTACGAGTCCAAGCCGCACCAGTACATCTCCTACCTGCTCGGACACGAGGGAAAGGGCAGTCTGCTCTCCTATCTAAGGAAAAAGTGAGTTTCAACATATACTCTGCCTCGCTTTTTTATTTCATAGGGGGAGAACGAGCAGACGGATCGCCTGATGGTAAGCGATTAGACCTGCAACACCAGAGGAGTCACAAGTGCTTTCATTGCACTGCCTTTCAGATAGAAGTATCGTTTCTTGAAGGTCCTATCGGTCCGGAAATATCGCAGGCGACAGATGTATCGAAGGGTGAGTGGTCAAACCCGATAAATCGAGATAAATGTTTTTTGAAATAAGAACTTAACATCCATTACGCAGAGTTCTATTTTCAAAAAACCTTTTAGACGACTTATCGGGTTTGACCACTCACCCCTCGATATGAAGAATAACTTAATACGTTATATAAAGCCCGATCAGAAATATATGACCGTGCGCTATGTAGTGGAATATCATTGGAACTTATTTCTTACACTGACTATAACTTTAATCATAGGTTGTCACTGTTGTCAGTGTGACTGTGGCGATTTAGGTTAAGTGTTGAATATTAAATAATAATTGTCGAAAGCGGGACATTATTAACAATGTATGTCATAAAATTCTGAAGATAAACGCTCGGGAAATTCAACTATTTCGCTATAAAACACTTCAAAATTACCCAACACATTGACAGGTAAACAAGTCAAAATGTCATTATTCCGACTATATTGACATTACTGACCTGTCGCCTGTTGAGATCGAACAAGTTTGCGTCATTGCTCGCATTAATGTGGCTCCAAAATTAATCAAAATATTAATAAAAATAACTGGTTCTTGAGTGGAGACCGCGTGTCGGCAAACGTAGTGTAGGACGCCCTGTAGCTAGGTGGGGCGATGATATTCGTAAGGCAGTGGGCAGGGATTGGAGGAGAAGAGCTGAAGACCGAGCTCAGTAGCGTGCCATGGGAGAGGCCTATGTCCAGCAGTGGACTGACACAGGCTGATGATGATGATGATGGAGTCATGTCCATAGTATTGCGAGCAATGACGCAAATTTGTCCGATCTCTGCATATAAATGAGAATAGAGCGCTCTCTTGACAATGCTCATATATTTCTGGACTGGCTTTATATCTCTCGTACTTGTTGGGGCGTGAGGAGAAAGGCATTATCCTTTTGGATCTTAGGAAAAAGTGAGTGTTCAGTCTTCTGTATATTATTTCAATTTTTTTAGCCCCTTATCCATAAAAAAATACAAACCTCTTCCACAGCATCTGCTAACAAACTGTGTTTGTCCCTTTCCCACATACATAAATGTAAAAGTGACGTATAAATCACGGCATTTTAGCTAAGCTAGGTTTGATAAACGTTTATGAATAAGGGGGTGTTTTTGAAACTATATATCGTATGAGAGTAAAAGCATTGCTTAGTTCGGAACAGATCGATTTGTGTAAGATGGTCCCCAAATATTTATTTATCTACTTTTATAATAATACGCCCTTGCACGTAGCGGATGCTGTCTCTGGCTGTATCTCCTCAATAGTGCAGGCAGAGATAGTATCCGCTAGGTGTACACATCCCAACACATTATCGTATCTCAAAGGAGCCTCTTCGTGTTGTGTCTGTATCCCCATGAACGCCTTCCAAAAGGACCGGACATTGTGCCGTGATATCTCAAAGGAGAGGTACATACTAATAATAATAAAATTCATTTATTCGACCAACTGGGATCATTACAGCGATAAAATAAAATTAAAATGATTATTATACTTGTATACGGATTTAATAGGAAAAGTATATAATAGTATTTTTATTTTTTTATTAAATCTAAGAAGTTGTGTAGTAGTTAGTGGCTTGCTGGAGCTGACATTGTCATCTTGACAAAAGCTTCTAAATAAACAATGATTTAAAAAAAACTTATATATACAGGGTGTGGGCGCTCGGCATCTACACGGGCAACTCGGAGAGCGGCATCGACTACACGTCCATGTACAGCCTGTTCTCCACGCAGGTCGTGCTCACCAAGGAGGGGCTCGAGCACGTGGACGAGGTGAGACACTTGTATACAGGGTGTAGGTCGTGCTCACCAAGACGACCTCGCGATTTTTTTTTAATTTCCAAAAACTGACTCGACAAACAATTTATATAATTATCGAACCTGCTCACAAAATTTCACGAGAATCGATCGAGGAATGCGACCTGAGGGGCTACCGCGAACTGAAAACGAACGAAGTTCGAATATCTCCCTCTCTGCCGCACGAATTAGCAAGTGCGACAGAGAGGGAGATATTCGAACTTCGTTCGTTTTCGGTTCGCGGTAGCCCCTCTTTACAGGAGAACAAACGGATATCCGCTGGACACACGAAATATTTTTTGTCGAAGCTGAAGCAGAGACCTTCGTTTTACTCGGTCAATAAACTCCCGCCTGAATTCCTAGAACTCTGCCTACATAAATCAAAACTTTCAGCGCTACCTCTACCTGGTGTAGGTATTAAACCTACCTTGAGAAAATGTGATATTCTCAAAAAATTGTTTTAACTGTAGCTTTAAGTTTTCGTGTGAGATAGATAATTACTGCTATTGAATGTATACAAAGCCTCTGTTTTTCGACAAAAACTCGTAGTCTACCGGTCCCTGGGATCCCCGGGATCATAACAAAAGAATGCTATTGTTTTTTTTTTCCCCAGGAGAGGACGGCCTAAGGCACTATTCAAAAACACCAAAACTACACAGTTAGAAATGTCAACCTCACAAATTATATGTAAATGCGCTGTAAAGAAACACATCCATTGTATCCCTTATTGTTTTTGTGATAAGAGCGAAAAATATACCTCGTTACCATTTCTTTCACTGTACCGTTGACAACACTATTCATTAATCATTCATACACCGTATTGTAACGGAATAAGGGACATTATTAGATGTTTTTTTTAAATTATCTGTTGTTGTTGCAGGTGTTGGAAGCGATATTCTCTTACATAAACATGCTGAAACAGTTGGGACCATCGGAGAGAATTTATGACGAAATAAAGGTAAGAATAATGTAAAGTTAAAAGAATAATCCCAACAGGTTTTTAATGCTGTGTACTGATGAGAAAACTTTGTATGTCTCTTGTGGTCAACACAGCAAATTCTCAAATCAATAAAGCGTGGACAACAAGCATTGTGACATCTGGATTGTTATTTTTGTTGTTCTGACACGATGTTTTTTTATGTGAAATAAATTTGATTGTAGTCGCAAACGTCCATGGTTTACCATTAGGCAAGCCGTATGCTTATTTGCCATATCATGATACAATAACCGTTTTTCACACCTGCTTGAATAAGAGATCAAAGTCGTACTTTTCTTCCATAAGTCAGTGTCATTATCGAAAAACCAAAAAACAGTGAATGAAATAATTATCAAGCCAAAAATAATATAAGTAGGTACGGAAGTTACAAGAAAAAGTCCGCAAGAATAACCATTGAAGCAGACGGGGGGACGCACCCTCAACATTCACAACCAAATACCAGATGAGTCGGCCCTTCGAGTGTCAGTGAGGTTCTGCGGCGGACCATGGAGGAGGAACATACAGTCCACTATTTCCCGTGGCTTTACACCACACTTTCTGCAAAATTATTTCCGTCTTGGGCGTCAACACTTGAATTCCTCGCTACGCTCAAGATTCTACAATAGAATCCCTTATCTATTATAGAATCTTTGGCTTCACTTAGGATTCCATATATCGCCCTTTCCGTAAATATATATAATTTTGCGCCCTTGAGCCACAATCTACTATTAAAGTCCGCGTATGGTGTCCACAGACAATAGAGGAGACGAGTTTCCGGTTCGAGGAGGAGTCTCAGCCGGCGGACTATGTGGAGTCGCTCGCGGAGAACATGCACTTCTACCCTCCGGAACACTACATCACTGGCGATCGGCTCTACTACAAATATGACCCTAAGGTATACTTGAGTTTAGTTGATTTTGAATCTTCTGGGCATACAGAATTAAGTAGCTTCTTGTACGGATTTCTTTGACACGACTCGGCCATCGATACATCACTGGCGATCGACTCTACTACAAATATGACCCTAAGGTATACATGAGTTTAGTTGATTTTGAATCTTCTGGCATACAGAATTAAATTGCTTTTTGTACGGATTTCTTTGACATAACTCGGCCAAGTAAGATGTAAAAATGTTGAATCAAAAAAGAGTCTGCTGCGCGCTTTTACCCAACCTATCTTTCCCAAACCTATCTTTCTTTTTAGTACCCAGATATGTATTCCTGGTAAGCTAGCACAACTTGCTGCCAAGTCGTATCTCGCGCGACTCAGCGATTCCTGTCTCACTCGAACTGTGCTAATAAGAAAGAGGAGGGTAGATTTATCTCTACTCGCGTCGCGTCGCAGCGGCAGTTGTGCTAGCCCCGCTGGATAGGTACTTATCGATAGCACGATTGTCGATATTTTTATTTTGTCAAGCGCTAATGACTTGACGTCGCTACTAGAAAAATATATTTATGAATAATTCACAGGGTATCCGCGAAGTGTTGGATTGCATGCGAGCAGACAGCGTCAATATCATGATACTTTCCAACAAACACGAGCAGCAAATACAATACAACGCCAAGGAGAAGTGGTTCGGCACGGAGTACCGCAGGGAAGGTAACTTGTGCCCGCACTTTATCTCATACACTTTAAGTCATTCATTCATTCATTTATTCAACATTTATGTCAAGTGCATTACAGGAGATGTTACAGGTAGTTGGTAGGTACATGACACCCAGATAGGGCACATAATGTTTACTAGTCTTAAGAGAACACAATGCATACGAAAAATATTTAAATTCTAATCGCAATGTCAAGTTCTGTTATTAATAAATTCCAATTTTAATGTCAAGTTTCCTTTTTCTAGATTCTAAATACACTGTCAAGTTTGTTAATAAATTATTCTAATTATAATGTCAAATTTTTGTCTTAATAAGTCACATGATCCTGTCGTAAAATTTTGTCACACGATCATTTCAACAAAAAAATACAATGTAATTTGAATCGAATGGTTGTCAAAATAAGTTTGAAATTCGATTTGGTCCAAAATTGAACGGCACAAAAACAAATGCAACTATCATTCTTTAAAATTTGATTTGCATTCATTTGTACTACTTTTATTTCGTTTCTGTAGGCATTTAGGACTTCAGAGAGTTATACATTATAATATAAGTATAGGTAAGATGCATCGGAGCAATCTAGAGTGCTGTCTGAAATGAATGATGAAAAGCGCTTTCACAATTTCACCAAGATGGCACTCTAGTAAATTATTTAAAACACCGAAAATATTTCGATAAGTTTTATTTTTCCGCATTCTAGATTACCCCGTGCACTTATAATGAAATGAAATGCATATTTGAAATGAAATGAAATCATTTATTCTTCAATTTAGGCATGTTACATGCACTTATGAATGTCAAAAACTACCACCGGTTCATAAAATAAACCTCTGCCTCGATAAGAACCGGCGTAAGAAACTCGGCGAGGTGTCATTTTTTCAAAACAATATACAATGTATTTAAAAAATATAGGGTCATACACGGATTTAGTTTCGCGTCTTTTCTGTGGACATACCAAAAGTTAAAGGCTACAAAGCTTAATTTTGGATTGGACCAGTAACCCGCATAAACAGTGTCTCCGTTTCTACAAATTCCTGTAATAAAAACGTAGCTAACATGCACATAAGCCGTTAACTATTGACCACAGGAGGGACGACTTTTGTTTTTTCAACTATGACCATATAACGTGACGATATAATCCGATAAACTCTAATAACATTATCTACTATACAAGTATGTAGTGTTGTGTTCCTGGAGGTGAGCAAGGTTGCCAGAGCTCCCGAGGATGCACTGCGTTGAGAGCGAGGGACCTAAATTTGTCCCATCTGCTGTCAACACAGTGCATCCTCAAATTTTATAAAGGGTCGGCAACGCGTACGTGACTCCTTTGGAGGTGGCCGCTTACCATCAGGTGGACCGTAAGCTTGTTTGCCACTGGCGTTGTATAATAGTACATTACTTACCGAGGGCGGTAAAACAAAGAATGTCTCAGATCGCAGGTATTTGACGCCCGAGTCGAAGGCAAGGGCGATAATTATGCGATCTGAGGCTTTCTTAATTACCGCCCGAGGTAAGTACAAAATTTTATGTCACCCCCTAGCCAGGAAGTGGGATTTTCCGCGCGCGGAGCGTGCGGTAATTGCCACTTTATGGCCAGGTGTGACATAAAATAATAATAATAATAATAACCATTTAATTATTCCAGAAATCCCCCCAGCCTGGCTAGACCGCTGGCTTACCGCTCCCCCCTACACGGAGTTCCACCTGCCAGAGAAGAACGTCTACCTCACCACAGACTTCTCCCTCGTGCCTCCGCCGCAGCCGTACTTGGACGCCGCGGCTGACCTGGGCATAGACCTGACTAATAGCTCCGCTAAAGATATATATAAGAGGACGCAGTTGGCAGGACAGCAGACTAAAATCCTGTCGAAGGGTGATCTAATAGCCACAGTGAATAACTTCAGGTAACAGCTAAAGATCCATTAAATTCTCCTTTTTCGATATTTGGAAATATTGAAAAACCGGACATGTGCGAGTCGGAATCGCGCACGAAGGGTTCCGTACCATTATCTATAAACAAAAAAATCAGGTTTGTTGTATGGGAGCCCCTTTAGATATTTATTTTATTCTGTTTTTTAGTATTTGTTGTCATTGCGGCAACAGAAATACATCATCTGTGATAAATTCAACTGTCACGCTAGCTATCTATCCCCTTCGGCCGTCTACGAAACCGGAGTTTCGAAACTGGCTTTGATCGAGGCTTTTGTAGTACTTGTACGTCACGGTTCATGAGATGCAGCCTGGTAACAGACGGACAGACGGAGGGACAGATAGATGACGCTGTCCGTCTTAGTTCCCGTTTGACCCTTTGGGTACGGAACCCTAAAAACGACACAAAAAAATCAAAACATTTATTCGGCAAATAGGCCAAAGGGGCGCTTTTACAAGTCAAAATCTACGTTTTGATATTTGAAACACGTTTTTGTCAAACGTCCTGACCTGCAATACATGATTTGACTAGGAAATTTCCATATATTTATAACACGCTTGACTGGTATGTATCGGAATCCTCTATGTAACGGAATCTTTTAACTTAATTTTCACCAATTTCCAAATGTCTGATTAACTTGAAAATTTGCACAGGGGTCAAGGACCGATGACAATACAATAATCTCATAACTTTATTACATAAAAATAGCTTTAAACTCTATGTTATACTTTCGCTAAACCGTAATTCTAATTCTCATTTATTAAACTTTTAACTAATTAACAGTGTTTGTTCTTTCCAACATCCTACCTCCAACACATTGTTTAATACCGTACCGCCCCCAGACTGGACCAGCCGAACCTTCTCCGCAAGAACAAGCACATGGAGCTGTGGTACAAGCCGGACTTCAAGTTCCGCTTCCCCACCGCGCTGCTCTACTTCTACTTCATCACGCCGCTCAGCCTCAAGTCGCCGAGGGAGTGAGTACTGTAGGGTACTGTACTGTAGTACCAGACTGTAGTACAAGCCGGACTTCAAGTTCCGCTTCCCCACCGCGCTGCTCTACTTCTACTTCATCACGCCGCTCAGCCTCAAGTCGCCGAGGGAGTGAGTACTGTAGGGTACTGTACTGTAGTACCAGACTGTGGTACAAGCCGGACTTCAAGTTCCGCTTCCCCACCGCGCTGCTCTACTTCTACTTCATCACGCCGCTCAGCCTCAAGTCGCCGAGGGAGTGAGTACTGTAGGGTACTGTACTGTAGTACCAGACTGTGGTACAAGCCGGACTTCAAGTTCCGCTTCCCCACCGCGCTGCTCTACTTCTACTTCATCACGCCGCTCAGCCTCAAGTCGCCGAGGGAGTGAGTACTGTAGGGTACTGTACTGTAGTACCAGACTGTGGTACAAGCCGGACTTCAAGTTCCGCTTCCCCACCGCGCTGCTCTACTTCTACTTCATCACGCCGCTCAGCCTCAAGTCGCCGAGGGAGTGAGTACTGTAGGGTACTGTACTGTAGTACCAGACTGTGGTACAAGCCGGACTTCAAGTTCCGCTGTCTGTGTGGTGCACCCTCATTCATATTTTATTTATTCATTGCCATCATGGTATTTGCAGGATGTTCTTATAAGCTAGACAGTACGGACATGGGCCCTACTACGGTGTAGCGATACCCAAAGAGAATATAATTACTGACGTTTTAAGAAACGGTACCATGCCATGTAAATCCAATACTGCCGCCATTATCAGCCTCGAATATTCCGTACTAACCTCGGAGTTGCGCGGGCCTGGCGACAACCACCACCCACCCTGAACTACGGGTTTTTAATGAAACTGTTTAAACTTCCAGTAAGGCTTCTATATTGAAACGAATTCAAGTAAGAACATTGGCTTAGCTGTACAGCGGTCTCATAAAACAGATTTTCATGTCTTCATTTCATGATATTAACACAAAGTTTGAGAACAAGATATTCTCTTCAATGAAATTTATATCTTCCAAAATTGGTAAATAGCATTTATTTTGTTTCGTTCGATGTTGGATGTGTTCGTTTCTCCTGAGAGCTGTATGTTTGAAAAATAATAACATGCTTTTATTTTCACAGAGCCTGCCTTCTGGATCTGTGGACAGACGTGTTACAACAGGGACTCAAAGTGAGTAAAGTGTTATTGGTGATATTTTAAACAGACGTGTATTATAAATAGATTTCTAATGTACAGGTAAATTACTTTCGAGACGTTTCTTCATTTGTATGTTTACAGGGACTCTTAGATTTAAATGTTATTCTAAAGTCAGAAAAAAAATATTTGTCTACATGCTATTAAAGAGGAAAAATATTTTCAAGGCACGGATGAGGCTTTAGATGTAATATCAGAGGGGCTATCCTAACTTCGTATCCTGCCATCCCTTTCACTCATATAGTGTATAACACGAGAGTGAAAGGGACGGCACGATACGAAGTTCGGATTTCGAAGTACAGGCTCAGGCTCAGAACAAATTATAGTTAACACAAATGATTCATCGGATGAAAGTGAGGATGAGGATGAGTGCGAAATGTCTGGAGTCGAAGAATATTAGAATTAAATGTTATGTTTCATATTAATATTATTTAATACTAATACACACACTACTACTACACTTACACTACACTACACACACTACACACTATTACACTTTTTTAAATATTTTTTTAATATTATTAGTTCCATTGATGTACCTCACTATAAAAATTATAAAAATATATATAAAAGTATTGGTTTATTTGTTTATGTGCTGACCGTACACAACTACAAATGCAAAAACGTTATATTTAGGGTTCCGTACCAAAATGGTAAAAAAGGTACCCTTATGATTTCACTTTGTCTGTCTGTCTGTCACATCGCTAAATATCTCAAGGACTACTTATGCTATCGATTTGAAATTTGGAATAGTTATAAAGAAGGCTTACCTACATACATCATATCAAACGATTCGACATGTTTTGTTTTCTTGTGTAACTACACATTGTAAATACCTATTGTTATTTTTTCCTCGTTTTTCTTTCAATTCTCTTTTGTTGTGTACCATTTACATTTACTTAAGTAGGTTAAGTAGTATCATTGTAATAAGCATATTTTGGAGAAAATGACTGACTGTCGAGTTTCTTTCGGCGTTTCTTCTCGGCAGTGGTCTCTTGAGAAACGCTAGTAGTTTTTGACTTGTAAAAGTGCCTTTGCGGCCTACTTGCAGAATAAAGTTCATTTATTTCATTTATCATTTATTTCATTTACATAGAACATGACTTTTTTTTAAATATTTTTAAAAATGACACGTAATAGGTGGTTCAAAATTTGAAAGTCTAGTGACAATGTCAACTGGGGTGTCATATGAAAGGGCTTGAGTTGCATATTCTGAAACAATTTTGAGATTTCCCTGAATTAAGGGTAGGAACAGGTAGAATCTGCGTACGGAACCCTCGCTGCGCGAGTCCGACTCGCACTTCACCGGTTTTTTGTTCTTTTTACGCAGTAGTTTTTTTAAATATATGTGATAATCCACATCGAAAGGGACCTTATGGCGGCAGGCGCTTACGTTACACCTATTCACTATTGTATTGGAACAGCGGCAATAAAGGCGTAAGTGCCGGCCGCCATAAGGTTCCTTTCAATATGGATTATCACATATATTTGTTTAATTGATATACGTACATTATTAAGTTGTAAAAGTGCCCGTGCGGCGTATTTGCGGAATAAATGTTTTGATTTGAATTTTGTTTGTGTTCAGGAAGAAGTGTACCCGGCGAATATGGCCGACCTCTCGCACTCGCTGTACGTGGCTGATAAAGGGTTGACGCTCAAGGTGTCCGGGTACAGTCAAAACTTACACGTAAGCATTCATTTTGTCATTATTTTTTAATACTTACCGCCATTTCGTCCGCCTAAACTTCCACTCCCTATTTCATCCTCCCAGGGATGATTTTCGGAATATAAAGTATCCTATATGTTAATCCAGGTTATAAACTCGTTATATACCTAGTTTCATCATAATCCGTTCAGCCGTTTTTGCGTGATTGAGTAACAAACATCTAAACTCTCCCGTTTGGGTCATTGTCAGATTTAGGTTCGCGTCTTTTCGGTGGACATATCAAAAGTTAAGGGCCACAAAGCTTAATTTGAATTGGTCTAGTAACACGCATAAACAGTGTTTCCGTAACTATAAATCCATGTAACAAAAACATAACTTATATATACATAAGCCGTTAACTATTGACCACCGGGTGGACAACTTTTGTTTTTACAACTGTGTCGAGACGCGCAACGCACTTCGTCTAGTTGGGATCAAACGCAGTGTATGAGGTAAAATCGCCGCCGCTCTTTGTCGGGGCCGAGCTGTAGGGATGCGTAATCTCGACTCCGGGGAGCGATTCGAATCACTAATGGTGGGTTGCACCAAACCGTCTGTAATTTTGACAAGTTTCTATGGGATGACAGCTGCCGGCGCCATATTTGATGATGACCGGCCTGTGATCGTATGTTGGTGCAACCGACACTAAATCCGGCTCCGCTATCGGTACCGACTCCGCTTATCGACTCTTCGATACCTTTGAATTCCTTAAAGCAATTTACTCCGGACTCGCTAGTTTCAATACAAATCCAGTGATCTTAATGGTTCTTCGAATCATTTGATTCTTTCAACTCCGAATTTGATCGAAATATACGAAAGTCCACCAGTTTTACCTCTAGGCCGCGATACCGGTGCAAATCGGTCATTCATTCGGTTCCGTACCGAGTCGGAGTAAAGGCAAGGCCAGTGCAAATGACCCCCTCTAACACGCGTGAGTTTGCAATTAACCATCCCGCTCTCTGCGGAAGCTCTGCGCGTAATTTCGTAAATATTTATTACATTTTCATTGATTGTTGGAACACTGGATCACTTATGAAAAATCTATCCGGTTATTTCCTTAGAACAATAAAAAGCTATCGTTTTTGTGAAAAAACGTATCAATTGTTGATAATTACGAGATCTGGAGCATTTTCACTATGATATTTAGGTTTTTTTGACAGAGTTACTAAAGCATTTTTCAATATTTTGTTCGGTTATTTCTTTGTTTCTTTTTCAATCTTCTGTAATTTTTGTGTAGTGTAATTCTACATTATTTCTTCACACTGGAAGCTTAAACTTCAGTATTTTCGTTAGATCTATGAATGGGCCTTGCCTTAAGAGTCCTTATTAGTTAAAAAACGCTCATCTATTTGAATTGACACGTATCTTGACGTATCTTCATATCTCGATGTAACTATCTAGAACAGGACTATTGCGACCTTATGATATAAACTTTTAATGTATTTTTTGGATCTTTCATTAAGAAAGCTCATTTCAAACATCATTCTAAATCGATTATAATCAAACTAAAAACTAGTTTTACCCGCTTAAATTCTACTACACACATCACATCAAAAAATGGCTACGTTACTATCTAAAACTTTAATACAATCATCTTAGCCTTTAATCACTTTATTGGTATTATCAATATTTTTGTCATAATTTGAAATCAAAACATTTTAAAACTTATAAGGCGTCTTAATAACTTTATGGAGATATTTTATTCTGTAGGTGCGTAAATCAGACACGAACTCCACAATAACTAAGTAATTCTATTCTAGATTCTTCAAGCAAGTAATTATGCAATCGGTAGCTAGTAAATGTTAGGCGAATGCGTAAGCTTAAGCGGCGGGGCAGAATGGCACAGGTCCGGTCGAAGGCGATCGGATGCGCTCTGCCGCTGCGCGCCGCGAGCTGGGGCCGCTCCGCGGTGAATTTTCGGTAATACTCGAGCGTGGCAGTTTAAGATATGAGAGATACCTTAGACCTAATAGAACAACCTTGTAAAGTATTTAGCTCTATATGTAGTGACGCGCGCCTAGGATAGACGATCAGATTAGTAAATAAAAATCGATAGTCTGAAATACTCGAGCGCGTCAGATTAAGATATTGGGGGTTGATTTTAGTGTTTTAAGACTAAATTTAACTAATCTGACGATAAGTCCTTGACGCCGCCGAGTAATAGGTTCGCGAACTTGTAAAAAAAAAACGTTAATCCGGCATTCTCGAGCGCGATTTTTATTTTATTTATTTTGAAGAATATAATGTAAAACTTACTAAAAATACAAAATCTGCCGGTTTCCGCATGACCGGAAGTGTGGGGGAGCCATTTCGTCTTCCGAAAAACGCGTCGCGGCATATAAGTCACGAACGATACATTTTACAAAAAAAAAGATTAAATAAACGAAAAAGGTAATTTTATTTTACACAAAAAAGGTCTCTTTACATTTTTGTCCAAAGTTAAAACTTTTTGACTTGAAGCATCATAAAAACTCAAACTCCCGGTTTTTTGAGTATATCTCGAAGACTGAGGGTGTTAAAAAAATTTGATATGAAATAAAGATGATTAAATTATGTGACTTTTATTATATCTCAAAATTTTATTTTTCTAAAGCTTCTCGACAATTTTCGTGGACTCGGAAAAAGTTACGCGTATCTGTATACAAAAGTATTATTAACATGTACAGTTTCATGTATGTATATTATTCAATAGCCTGTTGATCCTCAAATTGTTTTTTGGACGTACCGTAAGCAAAACGAAGTGAAGAATTGAAGTAAATGTAAAGGTCATACATAACAATACAATTATAATAGAATTTTTATATCATTTCATTTTTTTATACAATAAACTAGCTAATCGGCACCCCGAGGAACCACAAAGATGAAACCCATATCGATTTTTAAGAAAAATAAATGTCTGCCATTTTTGATTTGAAACTGGATGTCATTTTCGTAATCGGCACCCAGAGCAACCTCGAAGATGACACCCAAATTGATAATTAAGAAAAATAAATCTCCGCCATCTTTGATTAGAAAATGCATGCCATTTTCGTAGTCGGCTCAAACTTGGAACCCTCTTTTCACCCCTTAAAGGGAGCAATTTCGAAAAACGCTGAAACATGTTTTGTTGTATTTAAACAAAGAGTCTATATACGAAGTTTTAAATCTCTCACTTCAAAAAAGATTTGATCTCCGTACAAACTTGGAACCCCCTTTTGAACCCTTTAGGGGAGCAACTTCAAAAAACGCTTAAATATGTTTTGTTGTATTTAAACATAGAGTCTATGTACGAAGTTTTAAATCTCTCACTTCAAAAAAGATTTGCTCCCCGTACATACTTGAAACCCCGTTTTCACCCTATTAGGGGAGCAATTTCGAAAGACGCTTATATATGTTTTGTTGTATTTAAACAGAGAGTCTATATACGAAGTTTCAAATATCTCACTTTAAAAAAGATTCTCTCCCGGTACAAACTTTGAACCCCCTTTTCACCCCTTTAGTGGAGCAATTTAGAAAAACGCTGAAATACGCCATTAATATATTTAAACACATACTCTATATACAAAGTTTCATGTCTCTCGCTTTAATAAATACGGGTTTTCATACAAACTTTGGACCCCCGTTTCACCCCTTTAGGGGGTGAATTTTGTAAAATCCTTGTCAGTCAGTCAGTCAGTCAGTTTCTTCTTTTATATATTTAGATAATACAATTCGCACTACATTTCATCTACATTTCATCATCATCATCATCATCATTTCAGCCGAAAGACGTCCACTGCTGAACATAGGCCTCCCCCAAGGCTCGCCATTTAGACCGGTCCTGTGCCGTTCGTTTCCACCGGATTCCCGCGACCTTCACCAGGTCATCATTCCACCTTGTCGGAGGCCTACCGACAGCTCGTCTTCCGGTGCGTGGACGCCACTCAAGCAGTTTCTGGCCCCACATTTACGTTGGTTGTATCTATCGCTTTATTGTCATTCTTAAATTCCCCGTTTTATCAAGGAGAAAGAAAGGAAAAAAAAGAACCAAAAAACCTTTTTCGGTCAGATTAAGAGAACCCACCAACATTTTTGTCAGATTAAGAAAATATGCTTTCAGGATACCGAGATAAACCTCCCCTATGAAAATCTGACGCGCTCGAGTATTTCAAAAAAACTTTATTTTTTTGCATTTTCAAAAATTCATCGTAACTTATCGTCACGCCGAAATCGTCAGTTTTTTTAAAGGGAGCTTCCTTGGGGCCTACTTAACACCCCTTCTGAAAATCTGACGCTCTCGAGTAAATTTATTTTTTTTGCATTTTTGACTACTTTATATTCCTACCCCCACCACGCAAACCGGCAGATTAGTATACCGTTGTTATCAGAGGCACTTGGGGCATACGTAGTATGAATATCTGACGCGCTCGAGAATGCCCAAGTAACTGTTTTTTTTAACGTTTTTGAAACACCGTACACGCCAAACCCACCGCTAAAATGGTTTTTACCATACGAGCTTTTCTTTTCGAAATTATTTTATCTTTCGATTTTGATAGGTCTCGACGGCGCCGTTGAATTACGCCATTTAGCTACCTCGCCTCCCTAACTAATAGTAACAATTGTGAATTTACTAGTATTAAATTCACTTTTAGCCTTAATTATTTGCAATGGTTTTATTTTAACTAGTCATAGAACGAGTACAACAATAAATATTGAGGGTTGACGAATAAAATTTATATCGGTCGATAAGGAATCGGCGCCGCTCATTGAAGTGTTGGAGTCTGTATGTGTGTTTCCCCCCCCCCCCCCCCCAGTTGGTGGTGGAGCTGGTGGCGCGCGAGATGGCGGGGGGCGGCGCGGCGCCGTCGCCGGCGCTGTTCGCGGCCGTGCGCGAGGTGCGCGCGCGCTCCTACCACAACGTGCTGCTCAAGCCGCACAAGCTCGCCAAGCAAGTACACACCCACCACACACACCTCACACATCCTCCCCCCTCACTCCTTATCATCTCATTCAATCATTAAGGCTCGGTTGCACCAACGTACGATCACAGGCCGGTCATCGTCAAATATGGCGCCGGCAGCTGTCATCCCATAGAAACTTGTCAAAGTTTCCACACAATCAGATTTTGACGAACACCGCTTACGATTACAGACGGTTTGTTGCAACCATCGATTTAAAATACCCTAGATACACTATCCGCGTGTCAAAGCCTCTCCACGCTCAAGAGTGCTTAAATGCATTTTAAGCACACTTGCGCTCGGAGTCGTACGCTAGCCATCGGCGAGTCAACATGCCGAAATGCTCCGTAAAAAAGTGCAAAAACAACGCTTAAACCGCATTAAAAAATATGTAATTTCGTATTTTCGATAACTTTTTATCTAAAGTTTCATAATATAATGAATTCGTAGTTATATTAGGCTTATAACAATTACTTTATACAAATATTTAAGAATATCTGCTACGCTACCTGTCTCTTTCCCTCGGGTTAATAATTTGAATATCGAAACGAAATGGCAGACCTATGACTGAGACTATAGTAAAATTTCGAATGAATGGAGTCGCAGACCAGCTAATTTCTTGACGAAAGTTTACAAGTATTGTTTTTATTAGCACAAACATATGGAGTGTATTTGTACTTATGTAAGTTCATAAAAGGTATAAAATAAGAATATTAATACTATTAATCTACTTTTACATTTATCTGGGTACCTTTAAAGCCAGAATTAAAACATTACAATCACAACTTAATATGTAGCTTTATTTAATTCCTTCGCAAGACAATGACGTCCCACGCAGACGTTTTTGGAAACACGCGCCGACAAATGATGCGCGGTAAAATGCGCAGTAGTTACATACCTATATTACCAACAGAACATAGCACTTGCCCGTATGCAATGTTCGTGTTGAGTTGTATTATTTGTATGTAATCTTTCATTTTATTTCGCTTAGTTATTGATATTTTTTCCTTTTCACACTTTTTTATCATCGACATAGTATTCACATGGTGCGAAAGTATGTGCTAATTCTGTTTACTTAATACTTTTATTTTATTTCTATATGTGAGTTCCTTTAATTCCGTTCCGTTTACAGTAGCTGTTGGTACGCCTTAAGTAATAAATAAGTACCCATAGGATACGGTGACTAGTTACCTTTACATATCGTGGGATGTATGCGTGTTCAGTTTCGTATCCTAAGATATCTTAACTTTCTAATGTGTGCATTTGAAATAAAACAGTACATATCTGGGTAATGAAGTCTAAGTTTGAATATTTAACGCATTTAAATAACACATTTAAATAATTATAATTAAAAATATAGTAACTAATTGAGAACATCCTCCTTTTATGAATTCGGTTAAAAATAATTGAAGTAGTTATAACATTCAGGTAATTTAGAATACCCTGCACATTTGCTTTTAGGACACAGTTCTAGGAGCAAATTGTTCGTGATGGTTTAACTAGGCTTAGGTACCTCAGGTGGTAAACAACGATTCATGATTAATAATAAATCGACATTACCACCTGACAGGCCGTATGCTTGTTTACTGCCGATGCAGAACCTAATCAGAAAAATATTATTTTGCGACTTCACGGTACGCGATACAGACTCTGTTCTCTGCGCTAATGACAATCGATGTGTGCGATCCGTAATGTCCCAAGCGCCAAAAACTTTGCATTTCAAATAATACGTTATTCTTGTGATATAAGGCTGAAACTCGAAAAAACATAAATTGGTACAAATTGATTTTCTTTTAAATAGTGTGTCTCTAACACGCACACACTCGTAATGACGGCTTGGACACTTTTTCGTCTTGCATTTGTAGGTGATAGTGTATCTAGGGTATTTTAAATCGATGGTTGCAACCCACCCTTATTCTTCAATTTAAACATAATACATGCACTTCTGAATGTCAAAAAACTACCACCGGTTCGTAAAATATACCTCTGCCTCGAGAAGAACCGGCGTAAGAGTTTCTTAATTGAAGAATAAATTATTTCATTTCATTTCATTTCATGCTAGCTGGGCTGAACAGTTAACCTTTTTAGTGCCACCAAGTTTTTATTACACAATTTATCGATTGTATAAACTAGTGCCCGGACCGGTTACGGAGAGGTGTCATCATCATCATCATCATCATCATGATTCTCCTAGTATTATCCCGGTACAGTTGCATCCTGAAGGATGTCCGGGGTCCGCTACCTAATCCCAAGATTGACCTAGGCACTAGTTTTTACGGAAGCGATTACCATCTGATCTCCCAACCCGAGGGGAAACCAGACCTATTGGAATTGAGTTTGTTAAGTGAGTGGACAACTTAATTAATAGAAGTCTTCAAGTCGCCCGAAGGGCTCTTAACTTGGCTTAACGACTGCTATCATACACAGCAGCCGGGATCAACGGCTTAACGTGCCTTCCAAAGCACGGGAACGCTCATTTAATAACCACTCAAAGCGGTCACCCATCTAATAACTGACCTATGCCCACGTTGCTTAACTTCGCATACCGCACGCTGGGCCAAAAGCGCTCCAATATTTTTTTTTCTGAGTTTATTTGCAATCAGTGCATAACTTTTAGCAAATGTGTTCAAGGTTTATAGGCATTTGGGTGTGTCCTCCAGTGAGGGCATCTCCCCTTTTACATTGAAATTACATAACGTCCTTTCTCTTCAGTCGTTTAACATAACTTTGCATCGTTAGTTGTTGAGCGAGGAAAATCGCGCTCCTATATATATATATTTTTAACATTTAGTACAAAATATTTCTATGTTAGATTACTTGTGCGGGACGCTATCATGTCTAATTGTCATGTGTCGTAAGATTTTTTTCCATAAAAGTCTCAATACTGTACATTTTTCCGTTTACGTTGCGACCTACTTTCGGCCGCGCTTTAATATGGCGAAATAAAGTAAAATAGATGAGTGCAAATTAATCACGCATACGATCAACATCAACTGAAGGAACGGCCAACTAACTTAACTTTACTATTTTGTACCCACTTTTAAATAATAAAACAGTTTCATAACTACAACTTAACTTCTCCGTTCTCTCAACGCACTCAAACACAGCTTTCAAGTTTATGGGCTAACTGGCTCATACAGTATCAGTGCCATTACTTAGTATAGTGCCGTCCCTTTCGCTCTCGTGTTATTCAGTATATGAGTGAGAGGGAGGGCGCGGAGGAGCCCCTCCGAACCGTGTGGTTCCTCCTCAGAGACGTGCGCATGAACATCCTGCTGGAGCCGTACATCTCCCCGCGCGAGAAGGCGGCGCTCGTGCACGAGATCACCCTCGACGAGCTGCAAGACTTCAGCAAGCGGCTACTCGAGAAGCTGTACTTGCAGGTACCGTGGACCATATTCTCATCATCATAAGTTTAATAGTTAGACTCTGTTTGTGGAGTCCGGTCTGTTCATGCTTGCTAGGACATAGTGACTACGTTAATACTAGTGTCTTTTCATAGGGGATTGACGAGAGACATCATCCTGTTGTGGATTCGTTTTTATTATCAGTGACTTAGAGACCATATACATCTCTAACAATATTAAATTAATTTTAATTTTGACGCTCAGAGACCATGTACATCTCTGGGATAATATATTAATTTCACTCCTTGTTTAATCTTGAGACCTTATACATCTCTAACTTAATATTTGTAATAGATAACTTTGCAATTTTATCTTCACTGTATGACATTAATTTTGTTATAATTGTTAAACTCGAAATTATTATTCCTTCTTGAACTGTAAATTAATATTTTGACATGAAAAATGTATTACTTATTATAGTCAGACTTTCTTAAATTGTAAATTAATATTTTGACATGTAAAAGTGCCCTTGTGGCCTATTTGCAGAATAAATGTTTGTATTTTGTATTTGTATCTTGTCGGTGTAGCTCTCTCCATCTGACTCTATCCAGGGCCGCCTACTTGACCTCCTTATACGACACGACTGCTAGCTTTCCTTATATTTGTTGCATGTAGCTTAACCTCGGTCTTCCCCTTCCTCGCTTTCCTTAAATTTTGCCTTCTACGATGTTCTTTATAAAATCGTCGTGTCGTATAAGATGACCATATTCTACTGACCAAAAAAAAAAACTCAAAATATTCTTTATTCAAATAGGCTTTTTTTTTCACGTTGGGGCATTTACGCATCCCGCCCAGGGATCGGATGTCGGTATTTTCTCCATAGATAAATACCGTTAATTACCAAAACTATCGGAAGTGATACTGCAATTGAACCTCTTTCTAAATAACAATGCAAAAATATGAAGTGAGGGCCAAGTATTCCAAAATCTGCATTAAAAAAAAGCGTGTATAAATTATGTACATGAAAAAGTAAAATGGCCCAACTTTATTCAATGCATGTTCTGTTTCCGTTTAATTTAATTGACTTATCGTTTGTGTTTAACAGGTGCTAGTACAAGGCAATATTGAGTGGGACCGCGCCATCCGGATATCCGAGAACGTTTTGTCCACCATCCGATGGGAGGGGCTGGCTGAGAACGAGATCCCCAATGTAAGTGTCGGTGCATCTGATATGCACCTAAAGCCATCGAATCATGGAAGAATACTTTCCATTTTGTATCTAACAAATCTGGATTGTTATTAGTTTCTTGTTCTTACGTAGTCTAGCCATAAATTCTGTCCCAACTTTTTCGCCATTTTAAATTTAATAATGGAACGTTCGATGTATTTTTGGTTCTTGATTATGCTTAAATAGACATTTGGCTGTCAGAAAAAGTATATTTGGCTCCAGGTATCGTTTCCCTGAAGATGGAGTGGGGCATCAAAGAGAATCGTGTCGCAGTGATAGCGTTATACAAGTATAACAAGCAAGTGAACAACATTTTCAAACTGCTGAAACCTTTGAATATAACAAAGAAATTTATCTATCGTACCATCAAGCGATACAACGACATCGGTTTAGTCGACGACCGGCCCTGGAGCGGTCGACCACGGCAAACAAGGACACCGGCAGCGATTAAAGCGGTAGCTGAGCGAATTCGGAGAAATCCGCTACGCAAGCAGAAAATCATGGCTAGGGAAATGAAAATTCCCCCTAGAACTATGTCCCGTATCATAAAACAAGACCTTAAGCTTGGGGCTTATCGACGGAGCACAGGTCAGCGATTGACAGCGGCCCTACGGAAAATAAGAGCGACGAGAGCTAAAGTGTTATGGTCGCGGCATGCAAAGGGCGGATATCGTAATATTCTGTTTACAGATGAAAAAATCTTTACTGTGGAGCAAAAATTCAACCGCCAAAATGATAAAATATATGCTCACAGTTCCCAAGAAGCTTCTGAAAAAGTTCCAAGGGTAGAAAGAGGCCACCATCCTGCATATGTCATGGTTTGGTGGGGAGTATCCTATGAAGGCGTCACAGAGCTTCATTTTTGTGAACAAGGGGTAAAAATACGTGCTACGAACTATCAAAAAGACATTTTGAAGAGAGTTGTTAAGCCGCTAAATGATACTTTATTTGCCGGTAAGCACTGGATATTTCAACAAGACTCTGCCCCTGCACATAAAGCTAAGACAACGCAACGGTGGTTAGCGACGCATTTACCCGAGTTTATTGCGGCTGAAGATTGGCCCTCAGGAAGCCCGGATCTCAACCCCTTGGACTATGGTCTGTGGAATATTTTGGAGGAGAAAGCCTGCTCTAAACCTCATCGCAATGTTGAGTCTCTGAAGTTAGATTTAGTGCGGGCAGCGGCTTCAATACCCATCGATACCGTCCGTGCCGTCATAGACGAGTGGCCGGACCGTTTAAAGAAGTGTGTTAAAGTAAAAGGTGGACATTTTGAATAAATATTTTATTTTATACAATCTGTATAGTATAATTAATAAAAATAACCCTAATTTATTTAAAAACTTTCTTGTATTTTCAAAATAAATGTCATTTCATATAGGACAGAATTTATGGCAAGACTACGTATATTTGACATGTAACACTACATTTAATTAATGATATTTTGATTATTGTATTATCGTTTATCATTCATATATTTTACCAACAAATACTAATGTACTGATAGATCGGAGTGTTTCTTTGGAATTTCGTTATAGTTCCTATTAAAACCTACATAATTTTGCGGTTGGTTCGAAACCCTAAACAATACGCGAAGTCCGACACGCACTTAGCCGGTTTTTTATATAGTACCTATATTACACGGGGCCACACGAGGTTAAGGTCAAACCAAGCCTTGTCGTGGTCAGGGGTCGGATACCGGTATTTTCTCCATAGAAAAATACCGGTATTATTACGGTCACCGGTTCATTATTTCGTTTTTAATGGAACAATCTAATAATACGACGTTGTTACCTAAATACATAATTCAGCTCTAGGTAAAGAGCAAAAAATAATCCAAAATATTGGGCTAATTCAGGGTTTTTTAAAAATACCGGTATCGGTTCCTGGTCGTGGTACGCAGTTTATATTATAAGAACTTGTTTCAGTTGCTAGTACACCAGTTGCCCAAAGGAGAGAAGAAGGTGCGAGTGATGAGCCTGAACCCGAGCTCCACCAACAGCATCGTCACCAACTACTACCAGGGCGGGGCCACCACGAGGGCGGACACCGCCACGCTCGAAGTGCTCATGGTGAGTCATCATCATCATCAGTGAACTCCACTAACAGCATCGTCACGAAATACTACCTATCATCGTCACACACAGCACAGGCACGCACGCGCATGCACGCACACGCGCACGCACACGCACGCGCACACACGCACGCACGCAAACGCGCGCATACACACAGCTTCGTTTCTGTGTTGTGTTAGTATGTACGTCATTACGTTCCGAACGCAACAAAAAAAAAACTACACTCTTAAGCCCTTGTGAGCATGGTATTGTGGCAATGCGCAGTGTCCAACTACCCTCCCATTTCCAAAATCCTAACTCGCCCGCCTTCGACATTCGGCGCGGGTACTGTGCGCCCGAGCTTCACACACGTCGCGCGCGTCCGTTGCCGAATCACCTTAAAGACCTAAAAAGGGCGAAACCTGGACGTCCTCCGTGTCGCGAGTGGCTACCGAAAACACTAGCCCCTGAAACGCGAGTGAAGAAAGTGAACAGTGCACTGTGCGTTGGACTACCTAAAGGCTTCAGGCGTAAGTACCTTCTCTTCATCCCCCTACTCCCCCTACACATTGCCACAATTGGTGGAGGTGCGAAACCCCTCAATAGAGATATTAATTATTAATTAGTAGTCAGGGAATTTGCATTATAAAAATGTCCGATGGTGAGGAAAAAGAGAAATCCGTTACCCGGGTATCGGAAATGTTTAAATATTTCAAATCGTTAAATTTAGAAAATTTGAATCCGGCTATTAGGCAATTGCAGGCAAAAATTGAGTCACAAAACAGTCAAATAGCAGAATTACAAAATCGTATCGTCGCCGTAGAATCAGGGTCAAAGGCGCATACTCATCCGGCGAGCTCGAAGGTAGATGAACAAAAGATCGATGTTACCGCGCGAGAAACGAGCCAAATAGATAAAAATAAATCGAAAGTACTGCAAAATATGCTAGCGGAGTTACCAATCTGCGACGGCAAGGTGGCAAATCATCTGATAAAGTTTATTATCGCCGTAGATAAATTAACCCAACTTGAGCTGGTACCCCAAACGGAGTACGTCAGTTGGATTATGACCCGGACAACCGGCCTTCTAGCAGATTGGTGGTTCCGCCGCGCAGCCGCATTAGACAAATGGCAAAGTATTAAACCTTTGATTTTAAATGAATTCTTATCCCCAATACACATAGAAACGTTAAAAAATGAAATGTGTTTGCGTTATCAATACGAATCGGAAACCTTATTGGAATTCGCACAGTCCGTAGACGCGGTAGCGAAGGCGCTTAACCTGGGTTGGTCGGAGGAGGCCTTAATGCAGACCATTCTGAGCAGAATATCCCCAAAAACCTATTATTATATCAAATGTAACCCAATGGACATAAAAAACATGTCACATTTAGCGCAAATAAGTAGCGAAGTGGAAGGCGCACTCCTACGGGACAGGTTGCACTCTCAAAACTCACGCACCTTTTATCAAAGGAATCCACCATTCAATAGACAGAGTGGTAGTACTAGCAATACGTACCGGCAATATAATAATAGTTCGGCGCCAGAGTCGAGTGTAGCGCGCGGAAACCGCGTGCTGCGTGGAAACGAGCGAGAGCGCCATATGGGCGAAGGAATATCACCGACATCGATAGTGAATTCGCAAGCAATGCAACGCGGGCCACGCTGCTACGAATGCAATAATTATGGCCATCTCGGTCGCGATTGTGAACAGCGTCGTAGGCGGTTACAATCACAAAATAGCGCGGGAAACGCGAACAGGGAGTAAGTCTGGACCTCCACCGTCGACTTACTCTCTCGTCAGTAAAAGAAGGTGGTGGGATAACTAGTGATAAGACAAATAATAAACCGTGCATACAAGTAGTTACTTGTAATTACCTACTCGCCGCGCTAATCGATACAGGTGCGTCTAGGTCATTTATCGCTCAGGACTTAGCCGATAAGCTTAAGGTCAATCGCAAAGTTTATACATCACGGTGCGATATTCGATGTACTACCGCAAGCCAAGACGTTTTCATGGCTAAAGAGACAATAACTATGCTAATTTCCATAGATAAATTTACTTGGAAGTTTGAGTTTATTGTGGCTCCGCGACTAATAGTACCGATCATATTGGGATGCGACTTTATTACTAAAACAAGGTTAGTTCCAAACATATTCGATGGTTACGTATATTTTAAATTTAGCCCACATAATCGTATAAATCTGTTTAATAATAATAACTATCAAAAGTCAATAAATAGTCTTCAAATCGATAACGGCATCGAGGGCAGAATAAAGGAGTTGTTAGACAAGCATAAAACAGTAGTAACCGAAAAATTAGGCAAAACGAACATTTTGAGTTACGAGATTAAACTCACCGACAATGTTCCAGTCCGCTCACGGTTCTACCCCCTATCGCCGCCGAAAGCAACCGAAATGGAATCCCATATTGCTGAACTCCTCGACAAGGGGATCATAGAAAAATCAAGGTCACCGTATGCGTCACCAGCGTTCTTGATTGAAAAAGCAAACGGTGGTAAACGCCTCTGTTGTGATTACAGAATGGTCAATAAAAAAATAATATATGACAGTTACCCAATGCCCTCTATAGAATCGGTGTTTCAGTATCTAGGGGGGGCTAAGTATTTTTCCATTATCGATCTAAATAGCTCATTTAACCAGATACCGCTAAGTGATGAATCCAAAGCCGTAACCGCCTTCATTTTGCCCTTCGGCCTATATCAATACAAATATGTTCCCTATGGATTATGCGTAAGTCCACAGTCACTGAATAGAGTGGTAGATATGATATTTGGTGACATTAAATATAAATACGTAATTCCATTCGTAGATGACATATGCGTCTTTTCGAAGGACAAAGAATCACACTTCCAGCACCTAGATGAGGTCTTGTCAAGACTGGGAAACGCGGGGTTAACCGTTAATCCTAAAAAATTAAAGTTATGCAAGGAATCAGTTAAATTTTTAGGATACAATATTAGCTTCTCTGGTTTGTCTGTCGACCCCGACAAAATAAGCGTTGTCGTAAATTACCCGGAACCGAAAAATTTAAAACAATTAAAAACCTTTCTCGGCATGACCAGTTTCTATGCCAAATTTATACCTCGATATTCCGAAATCGCGGAACCGCTAAACATGTTAAAAAAAAAAAACGTCCGTTATATCTGGGGAACCGATCAAAACAAAGCCTTTGCACGGTTGAAACAGGAACTGGTTTCACCAAATGTTTTGAGATTTCCTGACTTCAATAAGAAGTTTATTCTACAAACGGACGCTTCCGGGTCGGCCCTGGGAGCCGTGCTGCAACAGGAGGTGGACGGCGCGCTGGCCCCGGTGTGCTTCGCGAGCCGCACACTCTCAGCCGCCGAACGTCGCCGAACCGTTTATGAACTAGAGTGCGCCGCCGCCGTTTTCGGCGTTACTAAATTTAAACAATATCTTGAACTCGCACCGTTCGAGCTCCAAACCGATAACGCCGCGTTATCTTGGTTATTCGAACATCCAAAACAGATGGGAAAGCTAGGGAGATGGGTACTTTTGCTATCCAGGTATAAATTCGATATTAAACATATAAAAGGCAGCTATAACAATGTAGCGGACTGTCTGAGTCGTATGTATGACGGAACCGACGAAATCCGGTGTACAGCACTCCAAGAGTATCCCGTTACCAGCGATTCCCTGATAAGACATCAGATAAATGATAAATTCTGTGGCGATGTAATAATTCAAATCAACGGTGGAATTATAGTTCCGAATTATAAAATTAAGAACGAATTATTATGCCGACGAGTAGGTAAAACAAATAAATGGCGGGTAGTATTACCCGACCACTTAAAAAACATAATACTTAACTACTACCATGATCAAGATATAGCAGGCCATCTAGGGATCACAAAAACATATAATAGAATAGCCAATATTTTCTGGTGGAAGAATCTATATACCGATGTAAAAAATTACGTAAGCTCATGCATACTCTGTCAAACATCGAAACCGCTGAATAGGAAACCGATTGGTTTGATGACATCCACAGTACCAGAAGATATTTGGGAAAGAGTATATATCGACTACAAAGGTCCATTACCAACATCAAAGAGTGGAAACAAGTATGTTTTGGTAATTCTGGACGGCTTCTCCAAGTGGGTTGAAATGATTGCCGTACGGGCGGCGACCGCCGCTAACACCGTGCGCTCGCTATCTCGTTTAGTGTGGGCGCGCTACGGACCGCCGCGAACACTCGTATCCGATAACGCAACTCATTTCACAGCTGATACATATAAGCAGATGTGCCGTGTGTGGGGAATCAAGGATGTTAAAATATCACCGTATTATGCACAGGCGAATTCTGTTGAACGCGTGAATAGAAACCTAAGTATAATGTTCAATATTTACTGCAGGAAAACGAAATCTAGGTGGGACGAATCATTACCAAATTTTCAACTCGCACTCAATACGGCAATACATGAGAGCTCAAATTGTACACCGGCGTCAGTTTTTCTCGGTCGAGAAATTAGAAGCCCCTTAGAAAATAAATGGGAATTAGATAAAGTCATCGACGAACGCCGCGAATTAATAAGTGACAGTAAACTAAGTTCCGTAGCTCAGAAATTAAATAGCGCACACGAAAAACAAAAGTGTAACTATGATAAACGTAGACAAATGAACATATTCAAAATAGGCCAACAAGTGCTCGCAAAATGTTTCCCAATAACAAATGCCGATCGAGGAGTATACGCCGGCTTCTGCCCACGGTGGTCGGGCCCGTATACCATTCAAAATATAACTAATGGCCAAGCCCTGCTGACCAAGCCGAATTCAAATAATCATATTAAAAGGGCAAATATATCCCAATTAAAACCATATTGTTCGAGATTAAGTGGGGGGGGATGTGGCAATGCGCAGTGTCCAACTACCCTCCCATTTCCAAAATCCTAACTCGCCCGCCTTCGACATTCGGCGCGGGTACTGTGCGCCCGAGCTTCACACACGTCGCGCGCGTCCGTTGCCGAATCACCTTAAAGACCTAAAAAGGGCGAAACCTGGACGTCCTCCGTGTCGCGAGTGGCTACCGAAAACACTAGCCCCTGAAACGCGAGTGAAGAAAGTGAACAGTGCACTGTGCGTTGGACTACCTAAAGGCTTCAGGCGTAAGTACCTTCTCTTCATCCCCCTACTCCCCCTACACATTGCCACAGTATATATATTTTCTATGTAGACTGTAAGTCATTAAGTACTATCCCTTTTAGACTCTTCACACGTTTCAGACATAGCCGTGTGTTGTTTGATGGGGGATGACAGCAACATGTCATTGATACAACTTTAAGTTTTCCAGTAAAGTTCCATCCTCGTAGCTAAGATTTGTCTATAAGGATGCAAGTGTAACGTGACACAAACTATCTCTTTATTTGTAAAATACGTCCGGGTGAATATTCAGCGTTTTTGCGGCGGTTATTTTTCGTCATTGTCGTTTCATTAAATATTGTTAAAGGAGACGATGATTTGAGTAAACTTTTGTTAAAAGCGTAAACCAATATCGGGTCAGAGTCTTATTTGATCACTGTTTTCGACGGTTTATCTTGAGTCGACGATGACTTTAGAAACGGGCGTTTCAAACGCTCGGAGAATCCTCCGTCCACGTCATTTGCTTTAAGCAGCGGTCTTTTCACTAAAATAACGAATTATCAGTTAAAAAACCGATCACGCACAATGGACGGTTCCGTTGGTGGGTCATTCTATTTTTTCATGACCAGAGAAGGTAAAACTTTGAAACTCGAAACCAATAGTCAGTACTGTCAGTAGAACCACTACTTGGGTCATTGTCAGATTTAGGTTCGCGTCTTTTCGGTGGACATATCAAAAGTTAAGGGCCACAAAGCTTAATTTTGGATTGGTCTAGTAACCCGCACAAACGGTGTTTCCGTAACTGTAAATCCATGTAATAAAAACATAACTTATATGTACATAAGCCGTTAACTATTGACCACCGGGTGGACAACTTTTATTTTTACAACTGACAATGACCCACTTGCATTCCGTCGATCCTCAACTAGATGACAACAATAGTGAGAATTCGCCTTACGATCGTCAGGCGCGGATACAGGGGGGGGCAACAGGGGCCATTGCCCCCCCCCCCCCCCCCTGAAGCCTGTGTCAGGGGAGGGCAATTGCCTAAGTCCTGACGTAGGAAATATGTTCTGACAATAAAACAGTTATCAAAAGTCAGTTTTATTTTCGGAAAGTTCGAAAGTGCCCCCCCCCCTGAACAAAATCCTGGATCCGCGCCTGACGATCGTTAATTTCTGTTACGTAGCTTTGTTCTGGTTTGATGAATAAAGTTCTCACGTAATTGACATAACTGTATGTAATTAACTGCTCAAGAGTTCCTGCTTTAATAGAACAGGTACTAAGAGTAATTATTGGAACTGAGGAGGTTGACATATTAGCAAAAGGGTCATTCTACTTTTTCATGACCAGTTTTCTATTACAAAATAAATCTATGATATGTGTTGAATTAGTGTACAAAAATAGGATTTCGAAATAGTACCTGAACCTAATAAAAGGAATTTATAGGTAAAAATACTTAATTATTAACATATTGCTGTAAAAGGTGGGTAACATAGTGGTAAAAACCATTTTTTCATACAAATGGTGACATCCAAGGACCACGGAGTTACTTGTTTTGTGGATATTAGCTGTGGTTCGATAATTACCAAAACTGTCGGAAGCGATACTACAATTAAACCTCTTTCTAAATAACAATACAAAAATATGAAGTGAGGGACAAATATTCCGAAATCTGCATTTAAAAAAAAGTGTCTGAAAATTATATACCTACATGAAAAAGTAGAATGGCCCTGGTACGGAACTACTAGTCAGTTCACATTTAAAATCACTATCCAATGCATTGAATCTACAAAAAATCGTATCTTCATAGGGAACTCACGGCACTTACAGCCTTTTGTTTGGGCAAGACAGTTTTTCAGCGAAGACTCAAAAACCGTAAAACCTATCTTGTTGAAACCAAAAATCGTTTCATGACTTTGACAGCTAATATCTCACCAACGGTTGACGGAAAAGTTTTCTGAAAACCTCTATTATCATTTTTAAAGGATTATCCATGGATGGCACGCGACTCGACACATCTAAATGTGGTGCATCATCCTGTTGTGGATTCGTTTTTATTATCAGTGACTTAGAGACCATATACATCTCTAACAATATTAAATTAATCTTAATTTTGACGCTCAGAGACCATGTACATCTGTGGGATATTATATTAATTTCATTATACTCCTTGTTTAATCTTGAGACCTTGTATCTTTAACTTTACTGATGTTGTAATATTTGTAATAGATAACTTTGCAAGTTTATCTTCACTGTATGACTGTGGGTGGCGAGGATTGTGGGTGAATGTTAAAATCACGAAAAGAGTATAAAATGTTTATTAACTAAAACGACTGCTACACAAACTGTTACTATTATCTAAGTTAGTTGAAAATGTTAAGAATGTTAAAATGTTATAAGATATGTTCGAATGCACCCGGTCGCGACGGAATCCGTGAATACATTAAAATTAAATCTAATCGCAATCAATGCAAGTTAATAATTGCATACGCACGCAGGCGCCAGTTGTGTGTACGGTGCATTTGTACCGAACATCTTGCCGGGGGCAAACGATGAGATGAAATAAGGATGATGAAGAAGGTGATACAAGATGATTAAACAATCGACTTAAAGTGATATACTATTCATTAAAATATATTTTTCTTAAAATTGGGGAGCTTCCCCTGTCCGTAAATATCGATCCGCTCTCATTATGACATTTTAATACTTTCACTCGCGCACTATTTATTTCTTCTTCACTCACACTTTTCGATCGGCTTCGCGCACTTACACTACACTTATCACTGTCACGAATATCACTGGTGCTGGTGCGACGGGCTGCCCGCGGCGTCGAGGTCGCGCTCGCGCTCGCCTGCCGCGGCGAGCTCGGCCGGGGAACCTCGATGTAGCACGCTGCTGCTGGAGCTTCTGGTTTGGGTTGTGCTCTTAATAATTTCCATTGACAGCGTGTTTTTCTAGATATGAGCACGACTACTATAATGATCATTGCGGCCCAGAGGCAGTATATGGCCGCGTACTGGTGCACGTCATGGATAGAGTAGTTGTCTTCGGAAAGTTGACTTTCTTTTAGCGCTTTTATTCTTTCCTCTATGTTTTTCTCCTCTCCCTCTTCCATCGCAATATTCAGGCTGTTATTTATAAATTCTTGGACGGTTATGTTTAATACGTGATTAATAGGGTCAATTTCTGGTGTAGGTATGTTGTATTTTAAATCTGTTTTACTTTCCATACTCATATGCGTGTGAATTGCAAAGTTATCAGTTTTTACAATGCAGTTCTCTTCAATATAAATTATATTAGCGCGGGTTAATGTCTGAGCCGTAACCCGATCCTTACAAATGGTTCGAAACTGACACCTATCACAACAAAAGTACAAGTAATGATTTGTACTTGCTAAACTAATCCACTTGTTCTGGCACGCGGTAATGTTTGTTTTGCATTGTTGATTATTTTCTTCGTCTTTTATACATAGATCTTTATCATTACTCATCTTGTATATGGGAACCTTAAAGTAGCACATGTAAATAAGCGTGTCTCGTAGAATGCAATTTTCGAGATCCTTTTCTCGTAGGGGCATGTATGCATCTTTTTGAAAGTTCATAGCGACGTATTTTTCTATTGGGATAACTGATATCATATTTCTGGCTGAGCTGTGCGGAACCGGAATTATGTTATAAAGGACGTAACGGTCACGTGTTATTAATGGGATGCGAATCTCGAATATCATATATTGGTCAGTCATTCTTGCTTTTATCTTTAATACTTGGTATATGTTTTGTAGGTTTGTCTGTATGTTATCGATTGGAAGGGTAAGATCGCTTAAAAGTTGGCCTGATATAATGTTTAATTCTTTTTGCAGTTGTTCAGGATTTATGAAATGTGCGTTCATTTTTCCGTTATAAATGTTTGTTATAGTTTCTAGTAGCGTATCTTGGATCTTTGTAAGGTGAGTTAATAAATTGTTGGCGGCCATGGCAATAATAGTAAATTGGGACATTCTCTCTGCAGCTGTTAATTCCTTTGCCATAGCGGTGGTGTCGTTTTCCAATGTAAGTAGATGCTGATGTATTAACTTGTGTTGTTTTTGGATTGTATCTCGGGTTCGCAAAAGCATGTTGTACTCAGCTTCAATCACGGATGTTTGGTTTTTCCACATCGTGACGAGATGTTTTTCGTTTCCTCTGAGGATACTTATATCCTTTTGGTATTGTTTGGCGAAACGATCGTCTAGGACTCCGAATAGAGCGCTCGCGATGTTTCCGACTCCGTTAATTAATCCCCGTTTCTTGCGTGTCTCTCGTTTCAGCTGATGTGTGGATAAAACTCGGTTATAGTGCTGTAGTTCATCGTATGAGTGACGTAATTGTAGTAAGAGAACGTCACAGTGTAAAAGGGTTCTAACTTGTTTACAAATGTTTTCTAACTGTGTATTGTACTTTTTATAAGCGGTTATACCTTCCCAGTATGGACTCATATCGTAATATGCAACTAATTTCCATTCATCCCTAATGAGCTGCATATCTCCTAGTTTATCGAAGTATAGTCCTTGTCCTTCGTTTATTGAGGTCAGTTTGACGCAACTTCCTGCTGATAACAATGTAAAAAAATACATTAGCATCATTATCATAGTTGATAAACATCCCCTTTTTTTTCTGTTTTTGGTTTTGATTACGTTTCGGGGCGTCCTGTTCTATTGTTTTATTCTCAGTTTTCTGTTCGTCCAAGGGCAAGACAGATAATTTTACTACTGGCCTCTTGATTATGCCCTTCGCTGTTTTGAGTGTCACAACTCTAACATGTCCATCTTGACCTGGATGGATGTCGATAACTCGTCCTAGCGCCCATTTTCCTGCCGGCAAATTATCTTCGTGAATGACTACAACGTTTCCTATTTCCAGGTTTTTCTTAGGGTTGAGCCATTTCTGTCTTGCTGTTAGTTGACTTAGATACTCCGTTTTCCAACGTTTCCATATGTCATTGAATATTTTTTGTGTCAAGTGCCACCTTGTTCGCGCATCCTCTCCTGTTTCGATTATTGTAGTGCCGGCTCTCCCGGTTAAAAAGTGCGCTGGTGATAGAGCGTTTATGTCATCCATGTTTTCTGTTAATGGGCATAGTGGTCGAGAATTTAAACAAGCTTCTAACTGGGCTAATACGGTGGCATATTCCTCAAATGTTAGTTTTTGTTCACCAACTACACGTTTTAAATGGTGTTTCAGACTTCTGACAGCTCTTTCCCAGAGACCGCCAGCGGATGGCCATGAAGGTGCGTTAAAATGCCACTGGATCTCCATGTCGGTGACTTCCGTCAGAAAGTTGTCAGTATGTAGTCGCTGCCACTGTCCTTGCAATATGTTGTTAGCCCCCACGAAGTTTGATCCTTGGTCGCTGTATATATGACGTGGGGCTCCTTTTCTCGCTGCCATTCTCCGTAGAGCGGCTAGAAATGCTGAACTTGTTAAATCTGTTACGAGTTCCAAATGCACAGCTTTTGTAACCATGCAGATAAAAATGGCAATGTAGCCCTTCAGTGTTCTGCTTCCTCGAGCTTTGCTAGCCTTTATGTCAACGAATCCTGTGTAATCGACTCCAGTATGATAAAACGGCTTTGCTTCGTTGACGCGGGCTGCGGGAAGATCACCCATCAGTTGGTTCTGTGTTTTCCCATCGATTTTCTGGCACTTAACACATTTTCTGATTTGTTGCTTTACTCTGTTGTTTCCTCCCATCACCCAATATTCTTCTCTTAATTTGCTTAAAGTGAGCTTTGCACCGCCGTGAAATGTCAACAAGTGAGCCTGTTCGATTAGCAAAGTAGTGAGCCGTGACTCCTTGGGGATGATTTTTGGATGCTTCATCTCGTAGGATAAATGAGCTTCTTTTAGACGACCTCCTACGCGAAGAATATTGTTAGCGTCAATGAATGGGTTTAACTTAATTAGTTTGCTTTTTGATTCGACTTTGTTATGCGTACGTAAGTGTTCAATATCCGTTCCCAATTCTATATTCTGCACACTTTTAATTATTTTCAATTTAGCGTTGCGCAACTCCTGTAATGTGATATAGCTAGGTAAACAATCGCGCTTCGAAGTGAATGCCCTTAAGATGTAGGCTACGATTCGTATTACTTTTGTAATAGAGCTATATTTTTGTAATAGATTATTTATGATATCTTGGCTATTGTTGTCACTTTGTATTGCATTTGATTGGCATGTCCTTTTTTCCTCTTCTGTTGTTGTATATTTAACATTTTGAAAACTTTCTAGCTCTGGTTCGAACTGTGCCAACCAAGTTGGACCTTTCCACCACAATGAATTGTTTTTCAGCTGAGATGCCGTCTGGCCCATGCTGGCTGCGTCAGATGGATTTTCCGCTGATTTTACGTAGCGCCATCGATCTTCGGTTATTACTTGTTTTATCTGTTGGACGCGATTCGCTACAAAGGGTTTCCAGCGACTTGGTTCGCCTTGTAGCCAGCCCAGGACGATCTTTGAATCGGTCCAACCGAATGTCTCTAACTTATGTTGTTTCAGGGAAGTTTTAATTTTTGCCATTAATTTAGAAAGTAAATGTGCTCCACTCAATTCTAATTTTGGGAGGCTTAATTCCTTTTTTAGTGGGACAACCTTCGTTTTTGCAGCTACCAACACGGGGGGTGTTTTATTGTTAATTCGTGCGTATACTACGCAGGCATAGGCTTCCAAGGACGCGTCACAGTACCCGTGAAGCTGTATGACGTCATTCTCTTTACATGATAACCATCTTGGTATTTTGATATCGTTGATTACATGTATGTTGTCTAGTATTTCAGACCATTCTTTATTGATTTCTTCTGGTATAGTTTGGTTCCACTGTAGATTCTGCTTCCAAACTTTTTGAAATAAAAGTTTTAGTTTAGTACTAAGCGGAGCAAGCCAGCCTAATGGGTCGAAAAGTTTGGAAATATCAGACAAGAGAGTTCTCTTTGTTGGTTTGTTTTTTGGGTTTTCCAATTTACATTGAAAAGTAAAGCTGTCTTGGTTAGGATTCCAGCTTAACCCGAGTGTTTTTGAAATATCGTTTTGCGTGGAATTGAGAAGCAAGTTTTCATTACTTTGTTTGTTTTGAATCTGTTCTAACACTTCTTCTCTGTTTGACGACCACTTGCGTAAAATAAATCCACCTGATTTTAAAAGATTGATCACATCGTTTATTAGTTTCGTTGCTTGTTCTACGGAATATGACCCATGCACCAAGTCATCCATGTAAAAGGATTCTTCTAAAACTTTGGCTGCTTCCGGATAATTGTTTCGTTCGTCGTGCGCTAGTTTTCTCAGTGTCATCAGGGCCAAGAAAGGAGCTGCTCTTTGGCCATAAGTTACGGTTGTTAACTGAAATGATTTAAGTGGTCCTTGGTCTTCTCTCCAAATAATCTTCTGCAGCTGTTGATCATCCTCATGCACCAGGATCTGCCGGTACATTTTTGCGACGTCCGCTGTATATACGAACTCGTACTGTCTCCATTTCAACAACAGTGTTTGTAAATCATTTTGTAAATTAGGGCCTGTATACATTAAATCATTTAAGGAGTATCCTGTTGACGTTCTAGAGGAAGCATTGTAGACTACTCTGTATTTTGTTGATGTTGACTCTTTTCGCTCTATAATGTGATGTGGGAGGAAGCATTCAATTTTGGGATTACCTACGGCCGGTTTCATATGCCCCAAGTCACTATATTCTTTCATAAATATTTTGTAAGCCTCTGCCAACTTGTTTTGCCTCTCAAGTTTATTTTCCATATTTTTGAATTGAGCTATGGCTTTCTGTTTGGAGGCACCTAGTTTTTCTTCAAAGTTTGGCTTCATGGGAAGCCGCACTTGATATCTCCCTTCGAATGTTCGTTGTGTGTTTTCTTCAAAATGTTTTATGCATTCCAACTCTTCCTGAGATAGGTTCCCTTCCTCCGTGATATCCTCAATTTCCCAAAACTGTTGTATTTCTTCCAAATGGTTAATTACTACATTACAATGAAATGTTTGCGCATTACCGCATAATAACCACCCGATTTGAGTTTGCTGTGCCAAAGGCTGTGACGCATCTTCACTTTTTATCATTCCACTCAAAAGGATTTGAGAGTAAATATCAGCTCCTAGTAGTAAATCCACTGGGCGACTAATGTTAAAATCTGGATCGGCCAGATTAATGTTTTGTAGCATGGACCAGGACGGTTTTGTAAATGTTTTGTTTGGCAAGCTTTTAATTAGGTTGTTCATTATGATAACTTCTGCGTTAAAGGTAAAGTCTGTGTACATGGAGGTACATGTTATGGTTGACTTACCCTTGCAATTGTTTTCTCGCTGTCCTACTCCATAAATTATACCTCGGCACTTCTCTCTCTTTAAGTTAAGTATTTGAGCCGCTTGTTCTGAAATAAGTGAAATTTGGGACCCAGCGTCGACAAGGGCTCTAAGGATGTGGTAGGTGCCGTCAGCTGCCCTAACTTTTAATTGGGCAGTGGCCAGTAAAATTTCAGAATGTGATTCTTGTGAAATGTTAGTCACGTGTGCTGTTTGTTTATCTGAAATAGTCGCGTTTGCTGCATGTGCCGACGAGGTCGATGGCTGCGCCGCTGATGTAGCATTTTTCGCACACGCCTCGTGTAACAATGTATTATGTTGACCTGCACATTTGTGACATGTTTTATTTGAATTGCAGGCATTTCCATGATGACTAAATAAGCAATTTATGCATAATGCAAGTTTATTGACCGTATGATATCTTTTTTCAATTGGCATTTGCAAAAAGTGTCGACAACTGTAAATGCCGTGCGGATATTTGCACAATGGACATTTGATACTGGATACGTGCAATGTTTTCGCAATAGTTATATTTCCATTATTTCTATTTGCCGTACTAATATTTTGTTGATTATAAGAATAAGGACGATTATTGTATGTATGAACCGACTTTTTCATGTTGTTAGAGTTGTGGTGAGATGGTTGTTGAGATAATGTTTTAGGAATCATAGTCTCATGTTTACGGCGTGATGACTCTAGGCTAGTGAATTTCCCTTCCAGAAAATCAAAAAGTTCCTGCAGTGTTGGTAATTCTCGAGAGTTTTTTAATGATTCTATGTAATCCTTGTGTGTTTCCGAGTCCATTTTCTGAGTTAGAATATACACTATGATCGGATCCCACGTACTTATATCCACGCCCAGGTTCTTTATGGCATGCAAGCTCTCGGTCGCCGTGTCATGCATTTTCTTTATTTGAGCCAATGATTGTTGCTGCATGTTTGGAAGCCCAAACAAGATGCTCATGTGGGACGTAAATATTAATTTTGTACGTAGTCTTGCCATAAATTCTGTCCTATATGAAATGACATTTATTTTGAAAATAAAAGAAAGTTTATAAATAAATTAGGGTTATTTTTATTAATTATACTATACAGATTGTATAAAATAAAATATTTATTCAAAATGTCCACCTTTTACTTTAACACACTTCTTTAAACGGTCCGGCCACTCGTCTATGACGGCACGGACGGTATCGATGGGTATTGAAGCCGCTGCCCGCACTAAATCTAACTTCAGAGACTCAACATTGCGATGAGGTTTAGAGCAGGCTTTCTCCTCCAAAATATTCCACAGACCATAGTCCAAGGGGTTGAGATCCGGGCTTCCTGAGGGCCAATCTTCAGCCGCAATAAACTCGGGTAAATGCGTCGCTAACCACCGTTGCGTTGTCTTAGCTTTATGTGCAGGGGCAGAGTCTTGTTGAAATATCCAGTGCTTACCGGCAAATAAAGTATCATTTAGCGGCTTAACAACTCTCTTCAAAATGTCTTTTTGATAGTTCGTAGCACGTATTTTTACCCCTTGTTCACAAAAATGAAGCTCTGTGACGCCTTCATAGGATACTCCCCACCAAACCATGACATATGCAGGATGGTGGCCTCTTTCTACCCTTGGAACTTTTTCAGAAGCTTCTTGGGAACTGTGAGCATATATTTTATCATTTTGGCGGTTGAATTTTTGCTCCACGGTAAAGATTTTTTCATCTGTAAACAGAATATTACGATATCCGCCCTTTGCATGCCGCGACCATAACACTTTAGCTCTCGTCGCTCTTATTTTCCGTAGGGCCGCTGTCAATCGCTGACCTGTGCTCCGTCGATAAGCCCCAACTTAAGGTCTTGTTTTATGATACGGGACATAGTTCTAGGGGGAATTTTCATTTCCCTAGCCATGATTTTCTGCTTGCGTAGCGGATTTCTCCGAATTCGCTCAGCTACCGCTTTAATCGCTGCCGGTGTCCTTGTTTGCCGTGGTCGACCGCTCCAGGGCCGGTCGTCGACTAAACCGATGTCGTTGTATCGCTTGATGGTACGATAGATAAATTTCTTTGTTATATTCAAAGGTTTCAGCAGTTTGAAAATGTTGTTCACTTGCTTGTTATACTTGTATAACGCTATCACTGCGACACGATTCTCTTTGATGCCCCACTCCATCTTCAGGGAAACGATACCTGGAGCCAAATATACTTTTTCTGACAGCCAAATGTCTATTTAAGCATAATCAAGAACCAAAAATACATCGAACGTTCCATTATTAAATTTAAAATGGCGAAAAAGTTGGGACAGAATTTATGGCTAGACTACGTATTGTTGTAGCGATTGTTCAGAATCTCCCAGCAAACTATATAATTATCGGAACTTATTTGCAGATGTTGAATAAGTCGCTCAGCTTCCCCCTTTACCTTTGACTTCAAAAACTGCATTTTTTGAGCGTTGGATAATGCCGAATTATTATGGATTGCTTCATTGAACAAGTCTTTAAAAGAGACCCATGAGTTGTAATTTCCATAAAAAGTGGGAATGTCTAAGACAGGAGTGGACTTGTCCCGATGTGCCACTGACCAAATCTTTTTATTAATAGTTTTCTTCAACGTGTTATAAGTATTCTCGTGTTTATTAAACGCATCTTCATACCCTTCATCTAATTGGGAATCCTCACTTTCTATTTCCCAATGCAAACAATCGATAACTGACCAGCGAGATCCTAATGATTTAAGAGCATCCTCAAGTTCCCATTTCTCGGTCAATAGCTCAATTTGTATATTATTGACGGTTCGCACAAACGCCTTTATGTTTGCATACTGTTTACGCAACATTTCGTCCATCTTACTACCTGTTCCCCTCTGCTGTTTGTTACGCTGTTTGTTCCCTCCTACGAGTCCTCCTTCGGCGCCCATTTTCGGACTTGGAGTAGGCTCCGTTGATACACTGCCTTGACCCGTAGACGGTGTTTGTAAATCCGAAGAGACTTGCTCTAATTGAGTAATCGGATTTTTTTGAAACAGTGTTTGATAACCCTCAGTTAACTTGCTGTTTAGAACTGAATAAACTTCTTTTGTCGCTTCATAGATTCTGTTAGTAAAGTACGGATCAGTCCGACTTTCCAACATAGAAATTTGCTCATGGTTGAATTGGAATTCGCTCCATAAACTACTTAAAGTGTCCAAACGAGTTTTGAAGTATTCTACTTTCGTTTTCCTCTCAGGACTATCTTTTTTAAAATTACACAAAGCAGTCTCAATGCTCCGTTGGATCTCTACCTGACGTTGAACGTAAGCCATCTTGATTGCTTGGTGTTAGTATAATAAGGAAAGATCTTACTTGAATATTTCTAAGCGCTGTTCCGTGATTGCTAAATACCACCGTTGAGTCTGCTACTCTTCTCCTGAAATCGCTCCAATCCTCACCCGCGAAGTTAATAAGTTCATGCACCTCACACGCCAATCAACCACAGTAACAAACGCGCGAGGTCCTGGGTTCGAAGGACCAATGTGGGTGGCGAGGATTGTGGGTGAATGTTAAAATCACGAAAAGAGTATAAAATGTTTATTAACTAAAACGACTGCTACACAAACTGTTACTATTATCTAAGTTAGTTGAAAATTTTAAGAATGTTAAAATGTTATAAGATATGTTCGAATGCACCCGGTCGCGACGGAATCCGTGAATACATTAAAATTAAATCTAATCGCAATCAATGCAAGTTAATAATTGCATACGCACGCAGGCGCCAGTTGTGTGTACGGTGCATTTGTACCGAACAATGACATTAATTTTGTTATAATTGTAAACTCGAAATTAGTATTCTTACTTAAATTGTAAATTAATATATTGACATGAAAAATGTATAATTATAGTCAGACTATCTTAAATTGTAAATTAATATTTTTTGACATGTGAAAGTGCCCTTGTGGTCTACTTGCAAAATAAATGTTTGATTTTGATTTTGTTGCATTATAGTTTGAAGGCTGGTGCTATTTTAACTAGTCGTCGCGCTCAATTTTAATGAATATATATATTTGAACGAATTACCGGGCTCTGATATTCACGTGTTGAGTGTTGTTTTGTTCATAACACCAATGCTGGCTGGTGACTTATTATTTTTATATTTATTGTAGGTACGTTTCTAAGTGTTTTTACTTATGAAATGTCCTGTATATGTATTTGTAGATGGTGATGGAGGAGCCGGTGTTCGACGTGCTGCGCACCAAGGAGCAGCTCGGCTACAGCGTGTTCAGCATGATGCGCTACACGTTCGGCGTGCTCGGCCTCAGCGTCACCGTCAACACGCAGGCCGACAAGTTCAGGTAAAAGAAACAAAGAAAGAAAGAAAGCATTTATTCACTGCACCAAAGACACACAGTTACAGTAGTACCCAACTGATAAGGCGCGTCGTGAATCTTCGTTCGCGCAGAAAAGAAAGTATCGCTCCGAAGATTAACGAAAGAATGCTTAAAACTTACAATTAACCTTAGATCACTACTATAAGGTTCATAATACACTGTTCATAATGCGCGTGCACTCGATCAGAAGTATGGCGGCTGACTAACATGCCACGCGGCGCGCGCTAACATGGCGGCAGCTGCGGACCAATAGCGGTACAGGAAAAAGAAGCGCGGTGCGTGGAGCGTGCCGATTGGTCGATAGCATTTCCCGCGCTTTAAAAATTCTTCTGCGCAGGTACATCGGTAAGCCATATCAGTTGGGTACTACTGTACACATACAACTCTCTATATTCTCTTGATTATGTCACACGGGCCATTCGTCCGTTAGTTCATGGCATGAGGACACTCGGCGAGGGATCCTAACACTTACTGGAATTTACATACTTGAGTTGTGTCTCTTTGTAAAACGCAATGGAGAGTATTTCACAAAAAATTCATCACTTCATCACAATCTGCGCACTCAGTATAAATATAATTACCGTATTCCTAAGGTCCACAATAAAATTATGTACAAAAGTGCTTTTATTGCCGCCATGCGAGTTTTTAACAACTTGCCTGCGGATATAAAGTCAACAGAAGGTGCCTTGAGACGTTGGCTTGTCAATAAGGCCTTATATTGCATGAATGAATTTTATGTACACGAGCTTTAATTTGGAACCCCCTTAAGGTCGACACACATGTCTAATTGTATAGAAATGCAAACAAAAATTGTGTGAAATGGGTCACAAATTAGTGCTCGTGACTGTACATTAACTATTTATAAGTGCATGTCATACAGTTCATTTTGTCTTTATATTGTATGTCCGTGACGGACAAACTGTTGAGTCTAAATGTAATGTCTTATTAACATCTTTGTACACAGTTCAACAATAAACATTATTCTATTCTATTCTATCCGCCGGGATCTTCCACGCGGACTCACTGCCGGAAGTCTAGACTTGCCCACACTACACAAAAGCCAATGTCTTATCTTCTGTCGTCAACAAGACGCCATCTTTAGCCTAACCATTTAGCTTTAAATTGAAAATGTAACGTTTGGTCCCTCGACAAGGGCGCGACGGTCGGGGCGGAGATGTAAGTGAATTGATTGATTTTGATTTATTTATTTCACAATATACAATGTCACTTAAAATTACACATAGTCAATTTTGAGGAATTTATATTGTGAGCGTCAGTTTTGAAACATGTACAGATTAGGTAGATACATTAAAATTACCATAAAAAATAAATTTTTATCAATACATGTCAACGAAATACAAAATTAAGATTTATCTATAATTTTAAATATCACCTTACGTGTCATCAATAATCTAAAAAATGCATGTCAATAAAACATAGAATACGTTAAATCTAACTAGTTATGTCATAATACTCATTTATATAATAAAGCGGATTTTCCAATAAAAAGAATGTTGTATGACGTGAATAATGTAGTGTAACGGTGTCCGCAGCGTGTCGCACGTGGACGGGCGCGTGGAGGCGTTCCTGAAGAAGTTCTCGCGCGACGTGCGCCGCCTCGGGGACAAGGCGCTGCAGGCCACCAAGACCTCGCTCGTGCAGCTCAAGCACACCACCGACTACGAGCTCAAGGAGGAGGTGCGTGCTCCCAGGCTCCGAGCCAGGGATCGGATACCGGTATTTTCTCCATAGAAAAATACCGGTATTATTACGGTCACCGGTTCATTAATTCGTTTTTAATGGGACAATCTAATAATACGACGTTGTTACCTAAATAAATGATTCAGCCCTACGTAAAGAGCAAAAAATAAGCCGAAATATTGGGCTAATTCAAGGTTTTTTAAAAATACCGGTATCGGTCCCTGCTCCGAGCAGGTTCAACCAGGGTCCAAGCTTGGCCGAACCGGGGTCGAAGCCAGGTTGAACCATGGTCGAAGCCAGGTTGGACCGGGGTCGAGACCAGGTCGAACCAGGGTCGAAGCCAAGTTGAACCGATTTCGAAGCCAGGATGAACCGGGGTCAAAGCCAGTTCGAGCCGGGGTCGAAGCCAGGTCGAACCAGGGCCGGAGCCAAGTTGAACCAGGGTCGACACCAGGTAGAACCAGGGTAGAACCCAGGACGAACACACAAACCAGGGAACCACTGTGTCACTGTTGGTTGTCTCAGCTAACATAGACTTTCTTTCCAGAACGATACAGTGGTACTAGAAGCAACTATTTTCGCAATCGCTTCGTTCCTTTAGTTACACTGCCCGCGAAACGATGCGCGTAAGATAAGTTAGAACTTAATAGCGTGCAAGATGAATGGATGATTACGTATGTATGTGCTAGTATATAAGGAAGCAGTGTCATCAATAAAGACAGAATCACAGTTGCACAGATTACTTCTGCGTGTCACTGAGCGTGGACTTCCATAAACCGCTCTGGGGTGTAGTCCACACTCCCTCAACTAACTACACCTAAACTATAAGAATTATTGTACCGTTTGTGCCCAAATAATCAAAATCAAAACATTTATTCTGCAAATAGGCCTCAAGGGCACGTTTACAAGTCAAAATCTATCTAGGTACATCAAATAAAAATAATACAATAATCAAAGTATCATTAATTAAATGTAGTGTTACATGTCAAAAATAAGACTAAGAAACTAATAACAATCAAGATTTGTTAGAGATGTATAAGGTCTCTAAGCGTCAAGATAAAAGGTAATAAAGTAGGTACACTAATCATAATAAAATAAACATTAAAATATTAACATTAGAACATTCTTAAATACAGTTCTTATAATATCCGGTTTTATTCCAGGTTGAAAGAAATTGGAGAGAGATTGTGAGCGGGGAATACCAATTCCAAAGACTTTTCATCGAGGTAAGTAACTAAACATTAAGGGTTGCACCAACATACGATCACGGGCCGGTCATCGTCAAATATGGCGCCGGCAGCTGTCATTCCATAGAAACTTGTCAAACTCTCCGTATAATCAGATTTTAACGAACACCGCTTACGATTAGAGGGTTTGTTAAGAGGGTTTGGTAAGTTAACTTTAGTTTTGCACAGTTTAGTAAAATGTTGAAAAGAAATAAGATGTTTTTTAATCTTGAAATTGTCATAAAGCGTAATAAACGGTTTTATGTATAGTAATTTACTTTGGCAAGACTAGTCTTCTGTTAGATTGGTTATCGTTTCAATGTACAGTCGACGGCAAAAATATGTTTACACTTTTGCACCTTATTCCATTGTAATAAAGCGAAAAATGTATACATATTTTTGCCGTCGACTGTACCACAGCCATTGTGGTAGTTGGCTTTAATGTCTTGTTATTTAAGGAGATGGCTTTTTGAGTGATCACTTTCTTGTAACGGTTTATCTCTCTACTAATGTGACTTGTAAGAATTTCAAAAATGCCAATCAACGGAATTCTTCCCGCCCAAAGTGCCCGACAACCGCTTTTTTTTTTAAACCAAGGCTTTATTTCGGTTTAGCTTATAACTTGTCGTGGGAACGCGAACGTTTTAAGAACTTTATATTAACCGGTTTATTCAACGAGAGGCTCGGCGGGCGTACTAGTGGGGCTCACGTCTGTAGGTATTACAATAGGTAGGTATAGTTGAAATTCTTTTCGTTGACCGAATTTCTATGAACATATTATTGGATTATGAACATTATTGTTTAAACAGTAAAATAGCTTTTTAAATAAATTAAGTTGATGCAACTCGGCCAACTCAAATGATTTCAATGATCATCGTACGCCTGCATTATCGTCTAAACCGGTTAATCCGAACAAAATCTTTATATAAAGCTCCTCCGCAAACCGGTTTAAATAAACCGGTATTTGTATCTAAACCGAAATAAAAAGGTTTTGCGGCAAGTACATGATAACGGTTTGAAATATTAACCGGTTTCCGAGCCCTGGTTTAAACTTTTGACCGCTAAGCATCGGACACAAATCACGCATCGCGGACGCCACACACACGCGCATGCACATTTGTTCAACGCAAAATTAAACCTTACGCAGTCGTGCATAGATTTTTTTTTTATTTACATTAAAAAGAAAAATCTTATATTAGGTTTGACAGATAAGTGTCGTTAAACCCTATCGGGTTTGTATCGACACAACATTCGCGAACAATAAGGTAGTGAGTTTATATGAAAATGAGCTAAAAGCTATGTATGACACATTGAACAAAGACACCAACATGGTAACTACATTGTGAGGTAATATTAAATAGATAATCCCAGTTCGGGTACCGTAACAATACAATAAACGGCGTGCAATTAGTGACACATTAAGGCTCAATTTTCTACTACTCCAGTGTAAGTTAACGCGAAGAACATTACAACCATACTTAATCGGAGGTCTCTTTACACCGGTCAACTCACGTGAGTTGTCGTTACGCGTTGGGATAATCACTGCTTAGTAACATGGATGTTTGTTGCGCGGAATCAAGAAGGGCCTATGCGACATGTAATTGCCGCCGCTTAGGACCTTTTCATCGTGTAAGGACTTAACTGCGATAACATAGAACGGGTTGTGTCCCGAGTGGGGCGCATGCGAATCGATCGCTACTGCCTTGGCCAGGCTGTCGGCTACAGCCGTCGTTGGTGTCCGTGGCACGAGTTCCCGATGACGTGTATAGCCGACTGAGGCGGTCAAAAGCAGGGACCGTTTTCGGTACGGTATAAACGGTATGGTAGCGGAATTGGATATCGATACCGCTTCGTTATAAAGATAGAACTATACCGATTGAAATATAAAGGTACGCTACCGGTATAAAATAACGATATCGCCATTTTTCATAGGTGTACTTAAACCTTTATTATAACGGTAGCCAACCGGTATTATTTCGGTACCGAAAAATTTCAATCGTAACTCTTACGATGGGTACGCAAACGCGACCAACAGCGAACAGATACTACGTCAGTAATCTATCGCGCCGAACGAAATTGAACAAAAATGGGTATTTTAGGCGTACACCCAATAACTAGCGCTGATTGGTTAGCGCCGTTGGCGACACCCTCGTAAAGCCCAAACGATACCTTAAGAGCCCTTATGAGTTAAAAAGCATTAATCTATTTAAGCCATTTTCTGTATGAATTGAGACGTATCTTGACATTTTCTCAATGTTACTATTTAGAACAGCCACAGGAACTATTGCAACCTTATGTCGTAAATTTTAAATGTATTTTCGAATTTTTCCTTAAGAAATATTGTTTCAAACTTGGTTGGAGGGATCCAAATCGACTATTTTCAACCTAAAAACCTGTTTTTTTGGCTTAAATTCTACTACACACAACAAAATCAAAAAATCGCTATGTCACTATCTAAAACTTTAATAAAATTACCGTAGCCTTTAATAACTATATTGGTATTATCAATACTTTTATCATAATTTTAAATCAAAATATTTTAAAACTTATAAGGCCTCTTAATGAAATCGGTTCAGCTATCGAAAAAAATAGCGGTACCGTTATATTCCGCTACCTACTAAATTTCTTTTGCGGTATCGAAACCTAACCGAAAAGTTATGACGTCATACCGTTTTAAAACGCTACCTTTATTATCCGGTTATGCAGTTCCTGGTCAAAAGGTTAACGTGGGTTCGTATGTTTTTATTTTTTTTGGTACTGCTTAATGCGAAGGAACGGTTGATGAATTTGGGACTGGGTGGGAGTTGGCTAGAGCGACTGGCCGCGAGTGCCGGGAGGTCGCAGGTTCGAATCCTGCTCGGTGCCTAAATTTTTTTTTTTCAATTTTTCCTTTATTCTAAATTTGTGTTCGTATGATTGTTCTGTAGGCGGAGGCCATAGAGAAGATCAAGCTGTCGGACCTGCGCGGCTGGGTGGAGGAGCACTTCTCCTCCGGGAACCGGTCCAAGTTCAGGAAGCTCTCCGTGCAGGTGAGTCCACGTTCCACCACACCGCTAGAGATGTGTAACTCATGAAGGAGTGATTCAAATGAACTGCATCTTTTCGTATAATTCACTCGCTCACTCGCTCACTGAAGAACGAAACAACTCACTATATCCGTAACAATCACCAATTCCCAACACAACTGAGCCCGTGAGCCGAACTGACTGATGTGATGTGAGTGTCTGAGCAGGTTGCGCTCTTCGCACGCACGAATCGAACGTATAAGCCCGTCTCACGTATGCACGTTTACGTACGATAGAAAAAGTAACCAATGTGTGAGTCGCTCCTTTCCACTCCTTTCGCTCAGTTAAACTTGTGTGAGTGATTCATTTCTACGTTCCATTTCACAAAATTTAGCATAATAATATAAAGTATCGGCATGATTTTGCACAATTAAATGGCTCACTTCGTCAATCACTCCACTCGCTTTCGTCAATTGCAAGATCTAAACTTAAATAAACTAGATTGACAGTCCTAAGCCTGAACAAGCATGAAGGAAAATGTGTGATATGTTTCATAAAGCAGTTAGAGGTAACCTTCAATGACATTATCTTTCGTATGTCGCGATTTAAAGAGTTGTTACGAGCTACAGATTCACTGAGCGAAATGAGCGAAAAGAGTGATGTATATCATTGTGACATAAAGATATGAATCGCTCCTTTCACTTCAGTGACACGTTTTGCGCATCTCTACACACCTCACCTCGGAATACGCACACGCGCCCTAATGGGGATCTTCTGTACCTCTAATATACGTTTTTTTCCCAAACAAAACACAAACGAACGCGTATAGTCTCGATTTGTATGGCAACAGACTTACCAGACCATATTATTATTATATTAAATTGTAATAATAATAATTAACCGGTTAGGTAATTATAAAAATCTTTCAAAAATAAGATTGCATGCCTAACCCTGTCAAATGTAAATTATATGGTTTTCAGAAATAAACAGTTTTAATTTTTTTTTTAGACGCGACGCGCAAATTGTAATACCGCACCCGAGTGAGACAATCATATACATTTTTGTATCAGAGCGACGGAGAGTTACATATTTGTTGTCCATGTCATAGTTTTACTTTTATTTGCCTACTTAATTTTATATGACGGTTGTGTCCAATAACGTCAGACAAGTTAAGGAGGTAATTCATGGTAAACCGGCAGCCGTTTTGAACCAATTCTCAATTTATCTGCGTAAGACCTTTTCCGCCCCTCTTGGTGGCCAGCGTATAGGTTCTCTACTTATAGAAATATTTATACTCTATGGCAACAAATAGTTACCACCATAGTCATTAAACCGATTTTTTGAGTTGCCGATATTTCGGCAACTCAAAAATACAAATATACATGGTAAATATCCCGTTTCAAATCGTAATTCTAATGTAAGTGACCATGTAAGCTTGAAATCTTATACCACCATAGTCCACCAGAGGCGCTGCTTGCGTTACCTTTAATTGGGTATTTGACACATGTTAATATTTATACCAGTGTGGTTATATGGATAGAAAACCATCAAATTATCACAGTAATCGTAAATTAGACAAAATAATCAAAATCATAAAAAGACATGGGACATCAAATATTCGCATTTTTTTTTTCTAGTTCAAATGTAAATTGAAAATTACCAATAGAATTCTCATGTTTCAATAAAAAAGAAATTGTATGGCAACTATGTCAGTAAACGCAATATTTCACGACTAAAATGGCTAATTATTCGTTTTTCCATACAACGGGATTACGACGCCATTACACTGTGACGTCACATTGCACTGCCCATCAGTATAAAGCGTTTTTAGTGCTCGTCGGCTTTGATGTACTTTACCTCTCGTTTTCGTCCTTTGTGTTGTTCTAATTGGTGGTAGTGCCATACAAACGTTTGTGCTGTTCTAATTGTAGTTAGTGCCATACAAACATTTATGTTGTTCTAATTGTAGTTAGTGCCATACAAACATTTATGTTGTTCTAATTGTAGTTAGTGCCATACAAACATTTGTGTTGTTTTAATTGTTGTTAGTGCCATACAAACATTTGTGTTGTTCTAATTGTAGTTAGTGCCATACAAACATTTAAGTATTGTTCTAATTGTAGTTAGTGCCATACAAACATTTGTATTGTTTTAATTATAGTTAGTGCCATACAAACATTTGTATTGTTCTAATTGTAGTTAGTGCCATACAAATATTTGTATTGTTCTAATTGTAGTTAGTGCCATACAAACATTTGTATTGTTCTAATTGTAGTTAGTGCCATACAAACTTTTGTGTTGTTCTAATTGTAGTTAGTGCCATACAAACATTTGTGTTGTTCTAATTGTAGTTAGTGCCATACAAACATTTGTGATGTTCTAATTGTAGTTAGTGCCATACAAACATTTGATCGTCTCTAAAAACTGGTTCGAATAACACCATAAAAAATTGTAGTGATATAGCCAATTCGGCCGAATATTCGGTTCGGCAAGAGCCGGGCCGGATATTCGTGTTCGGCAAAACCCATATTCGGTGCATCTAATTGGGTGGATCAACTTTTTTTGTGTTGTTATCTTGATCCGTTGTCCAAGGGACACTAGTAGCGTAGTTTGTTAAAGAAAATGTTGTATTAAGTTCTACTTATATGCTAAGTAAATGGACCATTATGGAAATAGCTTATAACTACCACAAATACGTATGTTTGATAAACATAAATAGCATAAAACCACGATGGTATGCAAATTTTGTCCCCTGGACAACTAGACGTAACCACGGCAACGAGTGGCACTAAAAAGTTGATTCACCCAATAGGGATGTTGACTCAAAATTTATTGGTATCTAAATTATATCCAAAAGAAAGAAGACATAAAACTATGCCAAATGGTGAAAATCCCATTAAAATATCTCAAAAAATAACGAAGCTACAACCGTTAGAATGTTGTTAATAAGAGTGAGAAAGCACTAATTTGTAGTGACGTCACTGACTTAAAGCGCCATAGTAAATGAAGATCGTTCCATACAGAGGTGCGTTTTGCGAAAAAGGGACAGAACATGCCCCCACTTAAAACTTTGATGACTTGTAATTATGTAATTATTTATTTTTTTGAGTTACTTTTTTCGCTATTTGGTTGAGAATTTGATCCTTTTTCGAGAAAATTTGAAGTAGTTGAGTTTCTTACTTAGTGTCAACATCCCTATTTCACCCGTTGACGCGTTTTGCCCCGGCTGACATTACGTTCGTTTCTAGATCGTGGGTCACAAGACCGCGTCTGTGGGCAACACGACGGCCGCGGAGCCGCCGCCGCCGCGCAGCTACGCGCTGCGCTACCTCACGGCGCCCGAGCCCGGCGACGGCGCCGACAGCGCGGCGGACTTCGTGCCCGACATACCCTCCTTCAAGCAAGCGCTCCCGCTCATCAAGATACCGCATGTCCAGCTGCCCGCCTGCTAACTAACTCCGAGGAGTCCTGCGAGCCTGGTACCCACGGTCAAACAATTTGATTTCTGGCGGGGCTCGGAACCGGTTTTGCTATTTTTGAAATATGTGATAATCCATATTGAAAGGGACCTTATGGCGGCCGGCACTTACGCCTTTATTGCCGCTGTTCCAATACAATAGTGAATAGGTGCAACGTAAGCGCCTGCCGCCATAAGGTCCCTTTCGATGTGGATTATCACATATCTCATATCTCCATTTTTATTATAAGATTTGTTTTTGTTAACCTTCATCTATGAAATGGTCATACATGGATTTAGGTTCGCGTCTTTTCTGTGGACATACCGAAACTTAACTTACTTAACTTAACAAAGCTTAATTTGGATTGGGCCAGTAACCCGCATAAACAGTGTCTCCGTTTCTATAAATCCCTGTAATAAAAACATAGCTAACATGCACATATGCCGTTAACTATTGACCACAGGAGGGACGACTTTTGTTTTTCCAACTAAGTATGACCCATAAATGATTTAAAGTACGACATAATATCGTAAAACGCAATTAACCGAATTTTTTAACCAGTTAATTGATGAGGACAAAACCGGTTTCCGAGCCCTGATTTCTGGACGTCGTATCTTGTTGTAGTCACATTAATATGATCTCTAGTGACTTTTCTCATTTATTCACCTATAAAACACATATTTTTACATGTCATATTTTAAAATCTATAATGAATAATATTACAGTAGAATCCGCTTATAACGACTCCGCATATAACATTTGACCGCTTTTAACGACTCCGCATATAACATTTGACCGCTTTTAACGACTCCGCATATATCATTTGACCGCTTTTAACGACTTCGAAATCACCACACATTAGATTTTATACCAAACATTTTCAAAATAAATCATTCCGTTTTGTGCGACGTCCTGTTAGTGCGACGTAATATCACCGGTCCCTTGACTGTCGCTTTATCCGGATTCCACTGTATTACAATTTTAAATAGCATTTAATTATCAATAGGCACAATTTCAATATATCAACTCGTTCACAGTCCGTGACCCTGATATGGGTCACTGCTAGCCTCTATTACAAAGCCGTAAGGTTAACAATTCGGATTCGAACAGTGAACGTGTTCAATACCTATTTTTTTGACTAGCGAACGAATCGAGTCGATGACGTCTGTCAGTGTTCGTTTAGAAATTCGCTACTACAGTATACCATGCATCTGATGCTAGTTTAGTTTTAAACTTATTTACAAAACACCCCATACTAAGCTCACTTCTGATTTCTAGCAACAGCTTGTTATATATCTTAGGGCCTAGTAGAGTGAAGATTTTTTTTTTGATTTTGCGAGCTTATCGCGTCGCCTGGCGCCTATACCACAAAACATTACAAGCGCACAATTTAACAAATTTGTCAACTTTTTCTATGGAAAATTGTACAATTTTGTCGATTTGTAGACTGTAAAGTTTTGTGGTATAGGGGCCTGAATCGTTCAAGGTTACTCACGTACTTGTCTACTTCAAGGATATCCAAGCTCGCTTTCATGTTAATTTTGACTGTGACAAGTTACGAAATGGGCCAGAAATGAAATTGGTCAGTTATACACTCGGCACGAGCTTAACACCGCCGCGACGTGTCGCTTTAGTGTGAAGTATCCACTTATCCGCCGCGACGTGTCGCTTTAGTGTGAAGTATCCACTTATCCGCCGCGACGTGTCGCTTTAGTGTGAAGTATCCACTTATCCGCCGCGACGTGTCGCTTTAGTGTGAAGTATCCACTTATCCGCCGCGACGTGTCGCTTTAGTGTGAAGTATCCACTTATCCGCCACGTCGTGTCGCTTTAGTGTGAAGTATCCACTTATCCGCCGCGACGTGTCGCTTTAGTGTGAAGTATCCACTTATCCGCCACGTCGTGTCGCTTTAGTGTGAAGTATCCACTTATCCGCCACGTCGTGTCGCTTTAGTGTGAAGTATCCACTTATTCGCCACGTCGTGTCGCTTTAGTGTGAAGTATCCACTTATCCGCCACGTCGTGTCGCTTTAGTGTGAAGTATCCACTTATCCGCCGCGACGTGTCGCTTTAGTGTGAAGTATCCACTTATCCGCCACGTCGTGTCGCTTTAGTTCGTGTAAAGTATCCACTTAATCATGACTGACATAAGTAGCGCATTATCAATACAGTTCAAATTCCTCTGTACTCAGTAGAATGCTTCGGACTGGTGGATGAGATTCGTACATTAGATTATTTTTACCGACGAGGCGAGGCGAGACGGAACGAGAACTTACTCACTAATGGCAAAATTAGTGATGTATTTATTGCAGATTGTATGCGATTTCAAATCGCCGCGCCTCGTCATAGTAACTTATAGGTAGGTCTTCTGTTTACAGAATTTAATTCATGGTTAGCTTATGCTCATTTACCTACTCTTTATCACAGAATCCGCCCCCTGTCTTATCTACTTCAAGTAAACATTGATTACAATTTACGAATTTATTGTTAAAATGAAATACTGTAGAATAATTCGACATTGATACGTATTTGAAATACTGGACTTATTCGGCTTTCCGTAATAATCAAGTATATAAGACTTAGTTTTATATTTGTATTTATATATATGGATTATGACTACTCTGTCTGTGACATAGACTAATTTAGGATTATTATGTACCATGGCTTGTTTGCTTTGTATAAATATTAGATTAAAGCTATGTATATTAAAATGTTTTATAAAAATAGCAATTATTATACTAACTTTATAGGCAGTGCGGAAATGTTGTAAATAAAGTTTTGTATTTAATTATATTATTGCGTACTGTTGATGACGGTGGAACAAATAAAACCGGTTTTGTTTGATTGAGTGTTTTTCTTTAATTTACCCATTCGGGCCGGCGTGGTATTAACTGTAATAATTACACGAATTCGTGTCACAATATTTCACAAACATGGCAAATTTGAGCTGATAATCGACTGTTGAACCAAACATATCCAAATACAGTTAAAAACATTCAGTTCAATTTATTTTTTTCAGCCACTTGGTCCAAAGTAACAAAAAATGTGTTTTATTAGGGAAGCCCAAGCGGGAATTCTGAGATTTACTCGACCGAGACTTATTTGAAAGAGTGATGAGGTGTCCCAAGGATTAAATGTGGCGACAACGGTCATGAAATACAATTATGTTTGTCCTTAATCAGTTTAATCACACTAATGTCCGTAATAATAGTTGCTGTATTGATGAAAATAAGGTGACTGCTTGGTTGAACGTTGGTCCGCTAGCCTATATAGTCCGGGAGTCGTAGTTTAGAAGAGGATCTCGATGCGTACGTCCAGGTCTTGTAGAGCGGCGCTCTGCGTCCGACTGCTGCAGCATCACGTAGTCCGCGAGCAGGGTGCGCATGTTAGTGTGTGTGAGTGTGTAGGTGCATGATGTGCGTGTGTATTCTTTGGTTGAACGTTGGTCCGCTAGTCTATATAGTCCGGGAGCCGAGTCTAGAAGACGATCTCGATGCGTCCGTCCAGGTCTTGCAGCGCGGCGCCCTGCTGCCGCAGCGACTGCTGCAGCATCACGTAGTCCACTACCAGGGTGCGCATGTTCTCGCGGTTCGAGGACAGCATCTGCAAACACATTAATTACAGGTAAATTCAATTTGGCACTACTAAGTAATAAATTATCCTTTTGAAAACCGTAGTTGGGGAGGTGATGGGTTTTCAGCCAACTGGTATCGAGAGAGTAAGAAGAGAGGAGAGAGGTACAATACGGGTCGAGCGGCTCGTAGCGCGGCACGGCGCAGGCTATACAGCGGACCGCGGCGGACTGTACTGTACTGTACTGTACCGTGTACCCGCCGCCGCCGTCGCCGATGTAGTTCTGCGTGACGACGCGGTACACTGCGTCCGGGTCGAGCGGCTCGTAGCGCGGCACGGCGCAGGCTATACAGCGGACCGCGGCGGACTGTACTGTACTGTACTGTACTGTACCGTGTACCCGCCGCCGCCGTCGCCGATGTAGTTCTGCGTGACGACGCGGTACACTGCGTCCGGGTCGAGCGGCTCGTAGCGCGGCACGGCGCAGGCTATACAGCGGACCGCGGCGGACTGTACTGTACTGTACCGTGTACCCGCCGCCGCCGTCGCCGATGTAGTTCTGCGTGACGACGCGGTACACTGCGTCCGGGTCGAGCGGCTCGTAGCGCGGCACGGCGCAGGCTATACAGCGGACCGCGGCGGACTGTACTGTACTGTACTGTACTGTACTGTACTGTACCGTATACCCGCCGCCGCCGTCGCCGATGTAGTTCTGCGTGACGACGCGGTACACTGCGTCCGGGTCGAGCGGCTCGTAGCGCGGCACGGCGCAGGCTATACAGCGGACCGCGGCGGACTGTACTGTACTGTACTGTACTGTACTGTACTGTACCGTATACCCGCCGCCGCCGTCGCCGATGTAGTTCTGCGTGACGACGCGGTACACTGCGTCCGGGTCGAGCGGCTCGTAGCGCGGCACGGCGCAGGCTATACAGCGGACCGCGGCGGACTGTACTGTACTGTACTGTACCGTATACCCGCCGCCGCCGTCGCCGATGTAGTTCTGCGTGACGACGCGGTACACTGCGTCCGGGTCGAGCGGCTCGTAGCGCGGCACGGCGCAGGCTATACAGCGGACCGCGGCGGACTGTACTGTACTGTACTGTACTGTACTGTACTGTACCGTATACCCGCCGCCGCCGTCGCCGATGTAGTTCTGCGTGACGACGCGGTACACTGCGTCCGGGTCGAGCGGCTCGTAGCGCGGCACGGCGCAGGCTATACAGCGGACCGCGGCGGACTGTACTGTACTGTACTGTACTGTACCGTGTACCCGCCGCCGCCGTCGCCGATGTAGTTCTGCGTGACGACGCGGTACACTGCGTCCGGGTCGAGCGGCTCGTAGCGCGGCACGGCGCAGGCTATACAGCGGACCGCGGCGGACTGTACTGTACTGTACCGTGTACCCGCCGCCGCCGTCGCCGATGTAGTTCTGCGTGACGACGCGGTACACTGCGTCCGGGTCGAGCGGCTCGTAGCGCGGCACGGCGCAGGCTATACAGCGGACCGCGGCGGACTGTACTGTACTGTACTGTACTGTACTGTACTGTACCGTATACCCGCCGCCGCCGTCGCCGATGTAGTTCTGCGTGACGACGCGGTACACTGCGTCCGGGTCGAGCGGCTCGTAGCGCGGCACGGCGCAGGCTATACAGCGGACCGCGGCGGACTGTACTGTACTGTACTGTACTGTACTGTACTGTACCGTATACCCGCCGCCGCCGTCGCCGATGTAGTTCTGCGTGACGACGCGGTACACTGCGTCCGGGTCGAGCGGCTCGTAGCGCGGCACGGCGCAGGCTATACAGCGGACCGCGGCGGACTGTACTGTACTGTACTGTACTGTACTGTACTGTACCGTATACCCGCCGCCGCCGTCGCCGATGTAGTTCTGCGTGACGACGCGGTACACTGCGTCCGGGTCGAGCGGCTCGTAGCGCGGCACGGCGCAGGCTATACAGCGGACCGCGGCGGACTGTACTGTACTGTACTGTACTGTACTGTACTGTACCGTATACCCGCCGCCGCCGTCGCCGATGTAGTTCTGCGTGACGACGCGGTACACTGCGTCCGGGTCGAGCGGCTCGTAGCGCGGCACGGCGCAGGCTATACAGCGGACCGCGGCGGACTGTACTGTACTGTACTGTACTGTACTGTACTGTACCGTATACCCGCCGCCGCCGTCGCCGATGTAGTTCTGCGTGACGACGCGGTACACTGCGTCCGGGTCGAGCGGCTCGTAGCGCGGCACGGCGCAGGCTATACAGCGGACCGCGGCGGACTGTACTGTACTGTACTGTACTGTACTGTACTGTACCGTATACCCGCCGCCGCCGTCGCCGATGTAGTTCTGCGTGACGACGCGGTACACTGCGTCCGGGTCGAGCGGCTCGTAGCGCGGCACGGCGCAGGCTATACAGCGGACCGCGGCGGACTGGACCCGCGCGCCCGCCGGCGCCGACGCGTTGTACACGTTGCGCATGCCTGGACAATAGACCATTCCATCCACAATAGGGTTGTTGACTCAAAATTTGACTACGACAAAAGATGCCAAATGGCAACAATCCTTTTCAACTCTGTCATAAAATTTTCCACTTTTATAATAGAATATTATGCAACTGATGTATAAGAAGGGTATAAAAAGGCGAGTGGTGTGGGTAAGTAAAGACACCACGAGCCTTTTTATACCAGTTATACACCGTTGCATACAATACTTTTTCTACGACTCATTTCAAATAAAAAGTAACTACCTATTTTTCGCACTTTTCATGCGCCATATTATCCCTTAGTAATTGTGCAACTTACCTACGCAATTTCTTCAGTAATGCTGAGTATATAACTTTTTCGTGGATTTTTAAAAGAATCAACTTACCTACACATTTTATTCATGAACACAAAAAATCGTTTTATTTCAATTTTATCAGCTTGAATGTTTTCGTTTCCAATTAGGAATTTGGTGGGAAATCAAAAATATGACACTTTGTTTATGGTACGTTTTTGTTAATTTGCTAGACTTGGCATCCGACTGAATTCAAATCCGGATCGAATCTTAAGTTTCGTTTTCATAAATATATCCGAAAATACATAAAACTTATTAAACAACACAAAAAGGATGACAGATATCTTTATTTGTATTAGTAAATAATATATTATGCATTAATTAATACATAAAAATTATAGCAAAGTTGCGTCAAGTTGGCAGCACTGATTTTAATCATAAAAGTTTCACTTGAACGCACCAAAGAATGACTACTAAACATAGTATTTGTAGTAGTCTGTGGCACCCAACTCTGCTTTAATTTTTCATGAAAGTAGAGTAAGTAGTGTGTTTATGGGAAATAGACTACATAGACATTTTACAGAATAAATAAAGTATGTATTAGAGTTCAATCGCGAAAAAAAGTACAGCGGGGCTAGCACAACTGCCGCTGCGACGCGACGCGAGTAGAGAAACATCCACCCTCCTCTTTCTAATTCGCACAGTTCGAGTGAGACAGGAATCGCTGAGTCGCGCGAGATACGACTTGGCAGCAAGTTATGCTAGCCCACCTGGAGTATATAAAAGAATAAAAAGTATTTGTATTCTGTATGACGGCTCACCTCCGATTTGCAGCATGCGGCCACTATAGAAGTCCCCGGGCGCCATGGACACCCCCACGGAGAACTCCAGGGCCTCGAGCAGGTACTGCCCCTTCAGGTCGAACACCTGCACGTAGTTCTCGAAGGGCATCGCCATCAGGAGACCCTCCGTCGTCACCTCTGTCAACGGACATGGCTTCGAATTAAAGCCGTGGTCTCCCGGCGAAAAAAATTAACAATAGCATTATTTGACGACCGGTTTAGCCTAGTGGGTAGTGCACCTGCCTGTGAAGCTGACGGTCCCGGGTTCGAATCCCGGTCAGGGCAAATATTTGTGTAATGAGCATGAATATTTGTTTCTGAGTCTTGGATGTTTTCTATGTATTTAAGTATTTATATCTATTAAATATATCGTCGTCTAGTACCCATAACACAAGCCTTCTTGAGCTTACTGTGGGGCTAGTTCGATTTGTGTAAGATTGTCCTCTAATATTTATTTTATTTATTTATTATTTATTTACTTTGTAATGAGCCCGGGGATCCCCGGGACCGGTAAACGACGGGTTAACCATACTAATATTGTAAATGCGAAAGTGTGTCGTTCTGTCTGTCTGTTACCTCTTCACGTTTTAACCGCTGAACCGATTTAAATTAAATTTGTTATGGAGGTGGTTTCAACCCGGGGAAGGACATGGGCTACTTTTTATACCGGAAATAGTCCCTTAAGGGGGTATTTGCACAGAAGAGCGAACTAGATAAACGCCTGAAATAAAAGAGAAATTAAGTTCTAACGCGATGAACGAATCTTACGCGAACAATCACGGGCAAAAGCTAGTTATAAATAAATATATAGTTCCATAGAAAGCTCAATAAGGCTTGTGTTCCTTGATGACAATATATTTCATAGATATTAATACAATTTACAACAACAACAACAACAATACACAACACAGCAACAATACGACAATTATTGGTACAATTTGTGTTGGTAGTTAAGGTATAAATCACTACATAGTATAAAACAAAGTAGCTTTCTCAGTCCCTATATCCCTATGTAGGTATGCTTAAATCTTTAAAACCACGCAACGGATTTTGATGCAGTTTTTTTAATAGATAAAGTGATTGAAGAGGAAGGTTTATATGTATAATAACATCCATTAAATAGTGCACCCATGTGAAGCCGGGGCGGGTCGCTATCATATTATAAATTGCTGTGCCCTAACAGGGTTCATGTCTCAAACCAAATTTTCTTGTAAGACCTTATTGTACGACATGATTATTATTATGCAATAAATGAATTATGAATTATTTTGTGCAATAAAGTTTAAATAAATAAATAATAAATAAATAAAACATCCAAGACTCAGAATCAAACATTCATCCCAAAGGAAGACCAGCGCTAGCCAATGGCTAGCACTATGCTGATTTGGGGCCATTTCGTGGCTATGATTGTATTGTGGTGTTATGTTTATTTGTACTGTATCTGTGCCACGAATAAATATTTTTTTTCTTTCTTTCTTTTCTTTCTTTCATACTCATCATACATAAATAGTTGTCCTGACCGGGATTCGAACCCAGGTCAGTTTTGTAGGCAGAGTCAACAGTTTTTAGAATTTGTGTCTGTTTGTCTGTCTGTTTATTTGTCTATAGAATAGTAAACAATATTTGTATTGTATTGTACATACCCCCGCGGTCAATGTTGGCGCGCAGCCCGCCCGCGTTGATGAGGCAGACATGAGCGCCGTGCCACGCGCCACCTTCCGCACTGTCCATCAGCTGGGACATACCACAAGTTATGTTAGAATGATCAATTAGATTAATAAAATTTTATTTTTATTTTCTTATAATTTTCAAATTGATATGATGTCTCGGCCGGGACCGGGATTGTCTGTTTCGTATCACAATGGCCCCGTTTCCGCTCGGTCGTCTATAACACTCGGCAGGCGATGCCTTTGCAGTACCTAAATAATACTCATTTATTTCGGAAATGTTAATATTGTAGTAGTTACAATGGTCCTTAAAACTATGTTAGTAGAGTATGTTTTTTAACTTAGTTAGCCTATACCTTTTTTTTTAGCATTAGAAAGAATGACATTGAGCGACTTACGAGGTATTTTTATCAGACACGTTCTGCGGTAAAAGTGTCAAATAATCCCGCAATGGATATTAAATCCGTTATTACATGGCTTACATTAAATAGTTAGTTTTTTTTACTAATAAGTATTATTTTATAAATTACGTTTCGGTACATTCACTAATGGTGGGTTGCACCAAACCGTCTGTAATCGTAAGCGGTGTTCGTTAATATCTGATTGTATGGAAAGTTTGACAAGTTTCTATGGGATGACAGCTGCAGACGCCATATTTGTAGCTGACCGGCCTGTGATCGTATGAAATCATTTATTCCTCAATTTGGGCATGTTACATGCACTTATGAATGTCAAAAAACTACCACCGGTTCATAAAATAAACATCTGCCTCGAGAAGAACCGGCGTAAGAAACTCGGTGAGGTATGTTGGTGCAACCGACCCTAAAAGTTGTACAATAAAAAACCCAAAGAAGCAGAGATTGACAAGGTGTTGGTTCGATCTTTATAAAGTAATTTGTTATAGTCAATAAATGCCACTTATCCGAATCTTTCATGTGTGTTTACCGCCACTGCTTCTATGTTACAGTCAAAGTTACACCTTCCGAACGTGGTGGTGTAAGTGGTATAACTTCGCCTACCTATCTAAGGTTAGGAATGGTAAGCCATTTGCTGCCGATGTTACACGAGCGGCTGAGCGGAGGAAGCACACGAATCACCTCCTCCCGACTCCGTCCGCCTCCGCCCGCCACGGCTCTACTGCCCTCACCTGCTGCAGGAAGCCATCGCAAGCCCAGCTGCCGATGTTGCACTCGCGCGAGTAACAAGAGCGGCTGAGCGGAGGAAGCGCGCGGAGCACCTCCTCCCGACTCCGTCCACCTCCGCCCGCCACGGCTCTACTGCCCTCACCTGCTGCAGGAAGCCATCGCAAGCCCAGCTGCCGATGTTGCACTCGCGCGAGTAACAAGAGCGGCTGAGCGGAGTGATCGCGACTCCGAGCACCTCCTTCCCGACTCCGTCAACCTCCGCCCGCCACGGCTCTAACTCCTCCAACATCTGAGGATCTGCGATGGAAGGTTCGGACAATGTTGGAACGGTTTATCATAATCAGAACTCCCGAGGATGAAATAATGAGAGCTAGACTGATTAAAAATGCCCATATTAGTATGAGAACGTATTTTGTATTTAATAAGCGTTAATCCCTCTTATGTGGTTTTGTTCTTAGGTATGATTTTGAGTGAGACGTAAAACAATAGGAACCTAGGTTAAATGTTCGAGACGAATCCGCGCCGAGGGATATATACAAATGTATTAATTTTTTTTAATTTTTGATATTAGTTCCAGTCATAGCTGGGCACCGTTAACCAAATAGTAAACTTCGTTAATCGATAATCCGTAAAAAAAAGTTAACTTCTTTAAACGTTAAAGCGTTACATTTCGGGTCATTTAACGGAAGTTAACCATATCTTTAATCGTTAACTCCTGACGCGCCTCACTTGCATCGTCTGTCTCAATCAGCGCCTATAGCTCGCGCCTACGCCGCCCCGATCGAACGGACTTGTCAGAACCTGTTTTTCACGGCGCGGCGGTGCGGTGTTCTTTTGATAAAATAGGTACTTAGTTAATGGATTAACGGAACTTTTGTCAGTCAGCGGACGTTAATAAGTCCGTTAACAATTTTTCAAGTTAACTTAAAAGTTAATCCGATACACGAATGGTTTACTTCGTTAATTAACGATTAACGGATTAACGAGTTAATGCCTAGCTTTAGTTCCAGTCCGTTTGCGCAAAACAAAGAGGTGTTGTAAATGACATTTCGTACATAAGTTTTTTTTTAAACCCGGTACGAGCCAGGGGTGAATTGCAAAAAAATTGTACATTCCAGAATCATGCAATGTCCTCCTAGTTTAAAAATATATAAAAAATAAATACTAACAGAAAGTGAATTTTTTAAAGCGCATTAATGGAAAAATCGCAAATCGAAAAGAAAAAGAATTAATGGAAAACCCGCGACCTCCAGATTGAAGTGTCGTGCCTTATACCGCTCGGCTACAGTGGCTACAGTCTGTCATTCTGATATGAAGAGAAGTTACCTTGCACGATGTGTGCCGAGGATGACGAGACAATGGAGCACTTATTGTGTGAATGTCACGCCCTTGCCAGACGGAGAATGAATGACTTTGGCAATGGTTATCCTGAACCAAAGGAACTCAAGAGTACTCCCTCTGAACTCCATCATCCGGTTTGTGGAAATGCTGGAGAGCAGCTTGGAGTCTCGGAAAGGTATCTCACATCATCCTGTTGTGGATTCGTTTTTATTATCAGTGACTTAGAGACCATATACATCTCTAACAATATTAAATTAATCTTAATTTTGACGCTCAGAGACCATGTACATCTGTGGGATATTATATTAATTTCATTATACTCCTTGCTCTATCTTGAGACCTTGTACATCTTTAACTTTACTGATGTTGTAATATTTGTAATAGATAACTTTGCAAGTTCATCTTCACTGTACATATGACATTAATTTTGTTATAATTGTAAACTCGAAATTATTATTCCTTCTTGAACTGTAAATTAATATTTTGACATGAAAAATGTATTACTTATTATAGTCAGACTTTCTTAAATTGTAAATTAATATTTTGATATGTAAAAGTGCCCTTGTGGCCTATTTGCAGAATAAATGTTTGTATTTGTATTTGGAGGGGGCAATTGTACAAAAGATCACACTGGATCGAAGTGCATCCGCAAGGGCCCTCACGTAGATAAAATAGGATACCTTGCACGATGGAGGAGCCGAGGAATATGGGCGCGCCCTCCCAGCGCTGCAGCACGCCGGCGTCGTCGAAGAACAGCTTGATGTTGCCCAGGTACCGCGTGTAGCACGAAGCCTGCACCACCGGGATCTGCACAGGGAAATCTTCTATCGGTGCTAGTATTACTCGTACTACTCATCATCATCATCATCATCATCATTTCAGCCGAAAGACGTCCACTGCTGAACATAGGCCTCCCCCAAGGCTCGCCATTTAGACCGGTCCTGTGCCGTTCGTTTCCACCGGATTCCCGCGACCTTCACCAGGTCATCACTCCACCTTGTCGGAGGCCTACCGACGGCTCGTCTTCCGGTGCGTGGACGCCACTCAAGCAGTTTCTGGCCCCATCGACCGTCAGTCCTGCGAGCAATGTGCCCTGCCCACTGCCACTTAAGTCTCACAATTTTGAAGGCTATGTAGGTGACCCCAGTTCTGCTACGGATAGCTTCATTCCTAATTCTATCACGCAGAGAAACCCCGAGCATAGCTCTTTCCATTGCTCTTTGGGTGACCTTGAGCTTTCTTATGAGGCCCATCGTTAGCGCCCATATCTCGGATCCATATGTCATCACTGGCAACACACACTGGTCAAAGACTTTTGACTTGAGGCACTGCGGTAAACTGGTACTACTCTCGTACTACTACGTGATCGATTTAGGGGGGTCCTCAAAATACTACTTGAAACTAGCTCTCGTCTCATTTCCGGCTAATTATAATCCAAGCCTCTTCAAGGCAAGTACGAATAGGCTATTTGGGCCATTCTACTTTTTCATGTACATAATTTTCAGACACTTTTTTTTTAATGCAGATTTTGGAGTATTGGCCCTCACTTCATATTTTTGTATTTTTATTTAGAAAGAGGTTTAATTGTAGTATAACTTCCGATAGTTTTGGTAATTAATGAACCACTGCTAATGTACATAAATCGAGTAACTCAGTGATCCTTGGATGTCTCACCATTTGTATGAAAAAATGGTTTTTACCACTGTGTTACCCACCTTTTACAGCAATATGTTAATATTTAAGTATTTTTACCTATAAATTATTTTTATAAGGTTCAGGTACTATTTCGAAATCCTATTTTTGTATACTAATTCAATACATATCATAGTTTTTTTTTGTAATATAAAACTGGTCATGAAAAAGTAGAATGACCCATTTACTGAACCGGCGAGCTACACCTTAGGCCTTGTCGACGCTCTCCATCAGGCGAGACTAAGGCCAAACGCTGTTCAATCATTAAGCCGTCGTCTCCCGACGAAAAAAATAAACAATAGCATTCTTTTGTAATGAGCCCGGGGAATCCTGGGATCCCAGGGACCGGCAGACGACCGGTTTAAAATAAACCGACCGCTGTCGTATGACGACCGCTTTAGCCTAGTTGGTAGTGACCCTGCCTTCGAAGCTGGAGGTCCCGGGTTCGAATCCCGGTCAGGGCATGTATTTGTGTGATGAACACGAATATTTGTTCTTGAGTCTTGGATGTTTTCTATGTATTTAAGTATCTATTTACCTATATAAGTATGTAATATCGCCACTTGGTACCCATAGTACAAGCTAAGCTTAGTTTGGGACTAGGTTGATTTGTGTAAGATTGTCCAAAAATATAAAAAAATATATAAATATAACTACGTTTGGTCACGGGGGGGTGGGGGGTCTTAGGTGTTCGTCACGTAGTCAATATCCTCTGGGGAAATCTCGCACTTTTTCGAGCTACATTAAAATACGGCGAAGATGTTTACAATTTTTAAACTCACAGCACCCTTTCCGATGTCACAAAACCTTTTCGTTATACCAAACCCAGGGAAGTCGTTGTTTTTCTTTTTTCCCCACTAGTTCTGTTGATCAGTTCTGGTAGCAGAACTGCTGGGATATTTGTCCCATTAGTTCTGTCGACGAGTAGTTCTGTTAAAGCAGTGGTTCCGACTGTATTTATTTTCATACATTTCGATGTTTCTTACACACAACAGTTCTTAGAGGCTATCGAAAGAAATAAAGAAACATAAACCATTTATTCAATAGAGCACACACAACCGGTCTTAATAAATAGTTATAAGATATTGTTAGCTTGATAATTTATACATAGGTATCTAGTAGCAATAACATAGGTACATTATGAGACGATGTCGGTTAAAGGGTTAATGACTCACCCTGTGTCCGTCGGTCCGCACCACGACGGTGGGGTACTGTCCGCCGGCCGAGTCCCCGTTGGGAGTCTCCCCGTTGTAGAGGAGGGTGTGCGAGTGCGCGCCCACGATAAAGTCTACGTCAGACGATATCTGAGCTGCGTAGCGTCTGCAAGCAAACTGCGCATTCATACTTGGATATGAGCTAAACGGAAGTTATCATTAAATACTTCTCCTTACCAGGTTGAGAGGGGTTAAGGGTCCTTATCAGTTAAAATACGCTCACCTAATTTAGGCCATTTTCTGTATGAATTGACACATATCTTGACATTTTCTCAATATTACTATCTAGAACAGGACTATTGCGACCTAACAACAGAACAGGACTATTGTATTTTTTGGATTCTTCATTAAGAAATATCGTTTCAAACACCACCCCAAATACCTTATAATATACTAAAACCGCAGATTCCACAAAAATATAAGATACAATTCTAATAACGCGGCGAGTCACGAAAGTGATTAGGATTTGGCGGACTGATTGATTCTGTTACTAGTAAGCCTTGGTTTTTCTTTATTGCCTCGCAAGAGGTTATAAAAGTAGAGTATAGAGTTCGGGGATAGAGCTGTTTTTGTTTTGGGTGCGCTTAAATCCCTCACTGCACTCAGGGTTCAGTCTTAATTCTCTCGCTTCGCTCGGTAATTAACTCATAACAGATTAATCTGAAGTCCTTCGTTACGTTCAGGATTCAATATAGCTCCCGTAACATAAAACAGTGCTTATCCCCTTGCTGTACAATCTACTATTCCAAGTTTTCTGATAGGGCCCTCATTGAACGACACTCAGGCAGGCGTGGACTACCGCGAACCGGAAACGAACGAAGTTCGAATATCTCCCTCTCTGTGGCACTTGCTAATTAGTGCGACACAGAGGGAGATATTCGAACTTCGTCCGTGGTACTCACAAATCGTTGTCGTAGCCGCAGTGCGACAACACGATGATGATGTCGACGCCCTGCGCCGACAAGATGGCCGCCTCGCGATCTATGGCCTCCACCTCGTCCTCCATTATAACGTTCCCGATCGGTGCTGAGAACTGAAATCATTGAAATCAGAAATCAGAAATATTTATTCGTGCAAAACACAAAAAGAACAAGAAAATAAATAAAAACAGAAGAACAACGCACGGTTCTGTCTCAGCGTAGTGCTGGCGCGATTACCAGCGCTGATCTTTCGACAGATTGCGATTTATATTTCAATCTAGACGTCGCGTTCGAACCCCAGATCGTACAGCGCGTGTCATCCATGACGACGCGCCCCTCCACAGCGAATCACATACAAATCTAGGGTCGGTATAGGTTACGGCCTGTAAATTTGATGCGCTAGTTTGCGGCCACTTGGATGAGTTAATGAACTGAAAGGATATTTTCTTGTTTTTTTAATATGTTGACATTCAATAGCTACGTTGGCAACACTACCTCAAACGTCACATAGGGATGTTGACACCAAATAAGAAATCAATACCATCAATTTCTCTCGAAAAAGGGTGAAATTCTCAATTAAATGGCGAAAAAAGTAATTCGAAAGAATAAATAATTATAAGTCTACAAAGTTGTAAGTGGGGGCATGTTCGGTCCCTTTTTCGCAAAACGCACAGCTCTGAATTGAACGATCGTCATTTACTACATGGCGCTTTAGGTCAGTGACGTCACTGATTTGTAGCGCTTTCTCTATCTAATCAAAAACATTCTAACGTTATAACTTCGTTTTTCCCAGGCACTCCAAGCACTCACCACTCGCAGAAGCACGCCGATGACACCGATGCGGCGCCCGCCGCTCTCCAGCACCACGTGGTTGTGTATGTAGGGCGTCAGCTCGGGCTGCAAGGTGGTGTTCACGTTGGCGCCCAACGTGGGGGCGCTCAGGCGCTCCAGGCACTCATCACTCGCAGAAGCACGCCGATGACACCGATGCGGCGCCCGCCGCGCTCCAGCACCACGTGGTTGTGTATGTAGGGCGTCAGGTCGGGCTGCAAGGTGGTGTTCACGTTGGCGCCCAACGTGGGGGCGCTCAGGCGCTCCAGGCACTCATCACTCGCAGAAGCACGCCGATGACACCGATGCGGCGCCCGCCGCGCTCCAGCACCACGTGGTTGTGTATGTAGGGCGTCAGCTCGGGCTGCAAGGTGGTGTTCACGTTGGCGCCCAACGTGGGGGCGCTCAGGCGCTCCAGGCACTCACCACTCGCAGAAGCACGCCGATGACACCGATGCGGCGCCCGCCGCGCTCCAACACCACGTGGTTGTGTATGTAGGGCGTCAGCTCGGGCTGCAAGGTGGTGTTCACGTTGGCGCCCAACGTGGGGGCGCTCAGGCGCTCCAGGCACTCACCACTCGCAGAAGCACGCCGATGACACCGATGCGGCGCCCGCCGCGCTCCAACACCACGTGGTTGTGTATGTAGGGCGTCAGCTCGGGCTGCAAGGTGGTGTTCACGTTGGCGCCCAACATAGGGGCTTTCAGGCGCTCCAAGTAAGGGAGGAGACCTTCGGGCCCGTGGTCGAACTCGTGGTTACCCAACACCTGCAACCATTGAATTAATATTGTTACGAATTTGTACTCGGTGTAGTGCAATCGTAATTTTTTTCTTGCATAACCTTATGAAGCTTGTTAAGTAGGTACGTAATTTTTTTTTAAGAGTAGCAAGAAGCGAAGAAAGGCTGACCTCAGCATCTCAAGAACAAATGAGCCTTACGCTCGAAGTGGGCAGTGGGTAACACTCAGGTGAATGTACACCAACTTGTGCAAGAGAGATACTCTAACAAACAAAACTTACAATAAACGAGTCGGACGAGAAACTCAGTTAAATGCTTAAAATTGTATAACTTTAAGTTATTATATTGTATGCTTATGAACTAATGCGCGCTCTAACCTAAGTATACTTAACTAGAGGTTTAACGAAACATTAAACGAAAGTTACCGAAATACTTATATGAAGTTTTACTCTAATGTTTAAACAATTGTATCTAAACGAAAGGTAAGCATACCGAGTACTATAATAATACTACTACGAATTTATTTAAGCAATGGCTTAAATTAAAACGTCTGCGAATGGTTAGACGAATTTAACTACACTAGGCTTAACCGATATCAACTGGACTACGGACAAACAAACTTAACTAGATTAAGGATAAACAAACTTAACTAGGTCAGGGATAAACAAACTTAACTAGATCAGGGATCCCTTTCTTAAACTAAACGGCTAGTTAATAGTTTTTACAACTACTTTTTTTTTGTTAGGGGTAACCAGTTTACTTTATTAACGAATACCCAAGGATTAGGGCTGGCAATGCACCATAATAGTGATTCCTCGAGCACCTACAATATTATTTGGGTACTGAAATACCAACCTATGGTTAAACAGTAACCTTTTTATGAAATACATTTTCAAAAACCTAACGGGAAGCTTTATATGACTCCGAAGAGTTCAATTCCTTTAGGAAGGTCAAGCTAAATAAATCAGAGGAGGGCGTGACACACAGCCTGAACTCCTATATCAAATAGTAAGAATATCGCCTAAATGATTTTTAAATCAAAGACTATGACTGGCGAAATCATATAAGTACTTATTACCAAAACTATGGTCAGTTCGTACGCAACTAGACACGGGTAGTAAAAGGTCAGATACTATGTCTGAATAGAAATAAAGGTCAGATACAATGTCTGAATAGAAATAAAGATCAAATACAAAGTCTGAGAGTAGTTAGTCAGTATTCTAAGCCCTGAGGAAAACACGTGAAAGATAAACAAACACAAAGCTTCGCTCAGTTGAACTGTCATATTGTAAAAGTAAAAATATCAAGTTAGTGGCAAAAGCACCATATTAGGACGACGGCGCGACATCACCGGGTCGAACCAAATCCTTGATGTGGAAGTTTCCCAAGTTTTTCCCTTGTAGGGATTTTAAATTATATACTAGAGGTCCAAGTTTCTTATGGATAACACACTTCTCGTACCTAGGAGCTAGTTTTGCCGAAAAGTGCTTAGCGGCATTAGATAAGTGGAAGCATTTCTTATACACGAATTGTCCTTCTGTGAGTTCCATGGGACGTTTGCGCATATTATAATAGCGCGCGTTGCGATCATGGGAATTTAGTAGAGTTACGCACCTTTTCGAAAATTGTTCTTAACTCTTTAAGATTGTCCGAGAAAGAGTGACTGTCACCCACAGCAAGAGTATTCCTATCCACTGGGACATCAGAATTGTAGAATGATCCATCAAATATCATTTTTCGACCATGATGGAGAAAAAAGGGTGTAAATTTAGTTCCTTCATGAACGACAGTGTTTAAGGCACACTGCACTTCGGATATGTTCTTATCCCAATTTCGGTGATCTGAACGCACGTACGAAGCGATGGTCCTTACTAATTCGCGATTAACGCGTTCCGTGTGACACGTCTGGTGATAACGCGGGTTATAAAATAAATGGGGAACGTTATATTTACTCACCAGGTCTTGAAAAGCTTTGGATGTGAATTAAACACCATTATCATTATCATTAATTAGGTATTATACAAGACTACTGTCTAGATATAAGCTTTAAGGTGCATACACACACTATAATTCTAATATTAGGTACGCCGTGAATTAGAAAGATACCCCGTTCCATGCACTTGACTATAGCGTTAGCAGTTATATTGCGTAATGGAAACAAAGTGACATATTTACTAAAAACTTGATACGTTTCGTTCCCTTGCTACCTATACACCAACGACAAAACTAAACATTTCCATTAAGTTCCAACAGTTTGAATTTATAATAAAAATGGAATATATGATAACCTGAGACTAATAGGTTTAGAAATTGCTATCTTACGAATTTAAGAATAGTTTTATCCAATGGAAATAAAATAACGAGTGTGGCACTTTGACAGATCCTAAACAGACAGTCGAACACGCGCAACTGCAAATACAAAACGCTCCGCGCGGCGCCATGAGACTTGTTTACTTGTGAAAAAGTGTAATTTATTATCTAAAACGAAGTGAAAGTGAGATGAGTGCATTTCTTATGAATTCTGCAGCTAACATGCCAGGATATATGCCCATGACAAAAGGAGTTATCGCCGTACTTACAGCAATAAAGTGACTCGAAAAGTTAACCTCCGGACCTCCGGTACGTACAAACGAAATGTGTATTTGTCAACAAATAGTTCTAATAACGAACCTACAAAGTGTTACAAAATTAATAAAAAATATTTCAGAATGTGTATACACAAGCCCTTTCGTATGATACCCCACTTGACATATTCACTAGATTTTGAACCACAAAATGAAATTCTAAAGTTTTTCATAGAAAAGAAAAATATTTAAAAAATCATGTTCTATGCATCTGGGCTACCCTTCTTTATAACTATTCCAAGTTTCAAATCGATAGCATAAATAGTTCTTTAGATATTTAACGATGTGACAGACAGACAAAATGAATTCATAATGAGTTCCTTTCTTACCACTTTGTACGGAACTAGGGGATATACTTTTTAATCGATGATTCTAAACAACCTTTACTGCTGATGGGATCGTGCAAAAATGAACAGCTAAGTACCTATAGTTGCCCGTGTGGTTGCCGGGTAAGTACCTATAGTTGCCCGTGTGGTTGCCGGGTAAGTACCTATAGTTGCCCGTGTGGTTGCCGGGTAAGTACCTATAGTTGCCCGTGTGGTTGCCGGGTAAGTACCTATAGTTGCCCGTGTGGTTGCCGGGTAAGTACCTATAGTTGCCCGTGTGGTTGCCGGGTAAGTACCTATAGTTGCCCGTGTGGTTGCCGGGTAAGTACCTATAGTTGCCCGTGTGGTTGCCGGGTAAGTACCTATAGTTGCCCGTGTGGTTGCCGGGTAAGTACCTATAGTTGCCCGTGTGGTTGCCGGGTAAGTACCTATAGTTGCCCGTGTGGTTGCCGGGTAAGTACCTATAGTTGCCCGTGTGGTTGCCGGGTAAGTACCTATAGTTGCCCGTGTGGTCGCCGGGTAAGAATTGCGCCACCCCATCTCTTCCCGTGGGTTTCGTAGGAGGCGAATAAGGGAAAATCGGAGGGTGGGCAGCAGCATCCTTCGATCATTACCACCATCAAACTGCGGTCGCCAACCCGCTTGCCAAGCGTGGCGACTATGGCAAATCCCCCCCAAGGGAAAAATAAATTGGGGGAGGCCTATGTTCAGCAGTGGACGTCTTTCGGCTGAAATGATGATGATGATGATGAAGTACCTATTGTAGAATCCGCTTACAACGACTTCGCATATATCATTTGACCGCCTTTAACGACTTCGAAATCACCACACATTAGATTCCATACCATACATTTTCAAAGTAAATAAGTACGTTTTGTGCGACGTTCTGTTAGTGCGACGTAATATCACCGGTCCCTTGACTGTCGCTTTATCCGGATTCCACTGTACTTCATGCATTTTGCAAACATTATTTACTAATCGTACGTTATCAAATAACATGTAGATTAATGATGTGATAGGTACTTTCACGCAAATATAATGTGATAAAATAGTTCTTCTAATCTTCTGATTGCACGAAATAAATAAAGAATCGGCAACACGCCTCTGATCTCCACGCAGTCGCGAGCGTTCGCCATAGGCTATGGCGACTGCTACCGATTAGTCGGATAGTAAACATGTTTATTTGTCAATGTCGTGGTATAAAAAAAACGACAAGTCGAGTTACGAAAAGTGTACACGATGAAAATAATATCTCAAAGACACAACTTAATTAAATTAAAATTTAAAACCCGGACACAAAACATAGCTAACAACCATTTCCGCCACCAAGACTTTCGATTTAATAACACCGCAATCAAAATAATCAAATCGGCTCATCCGTTACGGAGCTACGATGCCACAGAGAGACAAATATAGGTACACAATTAGATACATACATATGTTAAACGTATAACACCACGCAGAGTTGCGTTGCGTTGTGAAAATAAAATAAATAAATAATTGTTGACAATCTTACACAAATCGACTCCGATAGTCCCAAACTAAGCAAATCTTGTATTTAACTACCAGGCGACTATATACATACATACTTACCTATAAATAAACTTAAATACGTAGAAAACGTCCAAGACTCAGGAACAAATATTCGTGCTCAGCTTATCACAAAATATACGCACAAATTGGGGCTTATCCAGAAATCACGCGAGGTATTTTGGGTCACTTTAGACCCCCCTCCCCTTGGTAATCTTTGTGAGGTTCTAGGTGACCCCCCAACCACGAAACGTTACGTATCTTTTTGAATTTTTTGCACTATTTAAATTTTGGTTTATATTGTATTAGTTAATCTTGTGTTTAAATTTCTTATATGCGTTATGCGTACAAAAATAGACGTGCGAAATGAAGATTTATAATTTCGTACATAAGCAAATATTATTTCACTGTTTTGTAGGTACAGTAAAAAATACAAGTGAAGTCACCTTGTACCCCCCTCCCGCAACGTGATCAGTCGTGAGGTCTCGTAAGTCCCCCTCCCTCTTCGGAGCCTCGCGAGATTTCTGAATAAACCGTTGGGACACGTTCCAGATGATGCCGTTCAGCACCGGCCTCCTTGACGTCCTAAATCAAGAGAAATATACGCACATGAACGTCATGCGGCAGTAGGTTCATGAAGTGCTGCGACACGTTCCACCGCAGGAAGTTGTACCAGATGGTGCCCTGGAAGGTGTCCCCGCCGTTCAGCACCAGCGAGCCAGGCTCCGCCTCCTTGGCCTCCTTGATGGCGGTGTAGAGGCGCGCGTAGCCGCCGATGCACGCCGCTTCGGCGGGGTTGCATATCGTGCCGGTCGGGCTGACCTCTTCGAAACTAATGGAAACAAGAGTTTCTAGCTTCTTTTCATCGTTCAATCCACGGAAATGCGTGTAATTCCTACTCATGGTAACCTTTTTCCAGGCCGCACCAATCTAGAAGGCTTTACAAAAAGTGCGAGTCGGATTCGCGCACGAAGTTTTCCTTACTATTTATCTATAAAAACGGCAAAAAAGTCACGTTTGTTGTATGGGAGCTTAAATATTTGATTCTGTTTTTTATTTGTTTATTATTATAATGTACATGAAAAAGAAAATAACATTGCAGGATACCTATATCCTAAGTCATTACAATTTTTTTTTATCTTGACTCCAATTGCTTAGATAAGTTATCAATACAATGATCAGAAAATTAATTAAATGCAAAGAAAATACTAATTAAGAATCTCGCACAAATTCAAGCACACTCTTTCAACATACATTTTGACATACATTACAGTAATTCATGTCTTTTTTTTAAATTTCATATGCATCAATAAATTGCTCTGAATAATTAGATTCAATTTATGTAATATATAACTGACGATACAAACGTACTTGTTGCTAGGCCAATTTGAATAAAGAATATTTTAGTTTGAGTTTGAACAACCGACCAGCCATCAGCAAGCAGATCGCAGGGGACTTGCATTGCTTCAAGCTTATTGAGCGCATGCAAGGAGCGGCAGAGAGGAGAAATACGATGCGAGACCGTACGATTTTTAGTATTTGTTGTTATAGCGGCAACAGATATACACCGTCTTGTGAAAATTTCAACTGTCTAACTATCACGGCTGAGATACAGCCTGGTAACAGACTGACAGACGGACGCAGCGGAGTCTTAGTAATAAGTCCTGTTTGACCCTTTGGGTACGGAACCCTAAAAATACATGTTTTAAAAATCATATAAATATTAAATATATAAATATTTTTTGGACAATCTTACACAAATCAAACTAGTCCCAAACTAAGCAAAGCTTGTACTATGGGTACCAAGTGACGATATAGATGCTTAAATAGATAAACAGATACTTAAATACATAGAAAACATCCAAGACTCAGGAACAAATATTCGTGTTCATCACACAAATACATGCCCTGACCGGGATTCGAACCCGGGACCTCCAGCTTCGAAGGCAGGGTCACTACCAACTAGGCTAAAGCGATAGTCATGCTGAATGCTTCTGGGTTACTTGTTTATAACTATTCCAAATTTCAAATCGATAGCAAAAATATTTAAGTAGCAATGTGACAGACAAAGTGAAACCATAAATAAGGGTTCCTTTTTCACCATCTTGGTACGGAGCTCTAACGACCATTTGTAAAACATAAAGGTACTTACTGTGCGTGGAAGTCATTGAAGTGTATAATATTAAGCGCAAACAAATCCTGCGCCGACGCAGCGGCCAGGAGACACGCCCACGCCACGAGTCTGATGACAGTCATGATGAGCACACTACACGCTGGTCACAACTGACGAACCACCTTCGTATCAAAGATTAAGTAGATTAATTTCATGTTTATTATATTCAGATACGATATGACGGAATGTGATAATGATTATCTTAAGTTTTCACGATTTGTCCGCTTTCAAAAACGATTCCGTATCTGTAAATTTTTCTATTTGATTTGGGAATTATTGAATTGAACTTACTTACTTACATTATGTTTATTGTTACGTTTTTAATGGAATCAATTTTATTGTTAGAAGGTAGAAAAGTAGAAGAAATGAATGCAGATTATGCGAGTAGCCAAAGTAACTAAAGTAACTGCAATCTACATGACTGGACACAGGTACAATAGAATCGTCAATTGACTACATCCGTTTCAAAATGAGCCTAAATTACCTAGCATAATACGTATAGCAAATAATAATTTGAGGTAACGTAACCGTTAAAGCAGTAGAAGTATGTACCTAGATGCAAAACTTGATGAATAAAAACCTCCTCCTTTTTTGATTCAAACCCACTACATCTTTAAATCTACAATTATTGCTGAATGTGGCACTGAAATTAAATTTCATGTCCACTGCCTACCCCTTTTGGAAATACAGGCTTGAGCTTATGCATGTATAAAACCCACTAGCCACATGGTATGGTATCGGTCACACGCTCCGAAGGGACCCTGATCACATACCGAGGCAAGCCCTATACTGGAATCCCCAAGGAAAGCGTAAGCGTGGCCGCCCTAAGCAGACCTGGCGGCGGACGATCATCGCAGAGGCGAAGAACATAGGGAAGACGTGGAGCGAATTGAAGCGCGAAGCTCAAGACCGAACGGGACGGCGGCGCACTGTGGAAGCCCTCTGTTCCAATTAGGGCTCGTACAGTCCAAGTCATAAATATATGTACCAGTGCATTTTCGGCCTTACACTTGTCAAAGTCAAAGTAATTTATTTTTCCAAGTAGGCAGTATAAACAGCACTTTCGAAAAGTCATACACCATAAAGATAACAATAACAAAAATATCAAGTCATACACCATAAAGTTAACAATAACAAAAATATCAAATAATTGCACAAAACAAACAATGTCAATGTCGGAGATAACGGCCTGTTTAACAGATCAACGCTATGAGATTAGATTAAGAAAACTTAGTTTAATGTTGGAAACGCCAAGCGGTGATAGCTTGGGAGTGGTCTGCGTTTGGTCCGTGGGGGTACTTGCTAAAACATGCATTGACAACTACCCTTTTCTAAACTAACTATAAGTCACGTTGACAGTATAAAAGGCTCTGGCCCCTTGTCTAAGAGGATTATTATTTCTGTTCTCATTTCGGACCGAAGTTTAAAACTGGACAATCAAAGTCAATTGGTTTCGTCGTCGTAAACGAGACATTGGCAATAATGGTCGCTCCCTTAATGTGACCGGTTGCCATAAATCAAAAAGAATAAGAATAAGAATATTATTTCTGACTTTGTGGCGCACGGACGTAAACGGAGAATGCTCCGCGTTTCTGACTTTGTAACCGATCCAGTGCTTAGATACGATAGCGGACCCCGGTCTCCTTTAGGATGCAACCGGGAAAACGACGGAAACTGGAAGAGATCCCTGCAGGAATAAATTCGTCTTTGTACATGTATAATCGATTTTATATTATTTTACTTTTGCCATGTGTAAAATTAAGTATTTACATATTTACGTTACAAGGTTGATGAAAACCTTGAATGTAGAATACGTAACATTTTGAATGATAAAAAAAAACAAAGTGAAACCATAAGGGTTCCTTTTTTACGGAACCCCAAAAATCGTAAAACTACGCTCATTTTCGTTATCTGTGAATTATTCTTCTGAATACTTATAATCGTCAAAGGAACACAATGTAAGTAGGTACATACGTATATGTAGTCTGACTAATGGAGTAATGAGACTAGAAAAGAGCGGCAAATTTAAAAAATCCACGCGGTGCAACAATGTGACAACAATAATGGTACTTGGGCAACAAAATAAAATGTTCGCACTACATAGTTCAGTACATATTATGCGATAAAATTACCAAAAAAATGATTTATGATATTTAAATATGCCGAGTCTGTTATGGAAGTATCAATTCAAGCGGAATAATGTACTATGACACGATTTGCTGTATCCTGTCTCTGACTCGTAAAGGATCAAGCAATGTTTGTCTCCATTGACACGGCAATTAAGTGACGTTTGACAAATCTGACGTAGATATAGTCGCCATTTAAAAAAAAAAATCTGTCCTGAAAGCTAACTTTCATTAAGCATACTTTACCTACATAACTTATATTGATTATTCTAAGTAGGTATAGGTATAAGCGCAAACTGGTCTATTATTATGTGTAATTATGTAAGTGTATGTATTACGTTTATTTAAAAGAGGATTAGATTTAGTATCATTACTAATCCCCTTTTAAACAAACGTTACTGTTAATTTCTATGATTGATCCCTTTACTTGATTAGAAACCAACAATTTAGTAGATATTCGGTTATTAGATAACGCTTATCATAATAATTCGGTTTCAAAAAGGCCTATAATCAATATTGACTTGATACTTTTGATACTCTTTTCTCCTTCATAGGAGTGATGTCTATAAAATAATATTTTTTAGTACCTACGATAGAAGATAAATAGAAATATTCATGCTGCGGACTGTGCCGGCAAACATACGGACAGACGAATACCTATTGGCAACTTTGGATCAAGGGCGCTACCGCGAACAGCAAACGAAGTTTTCCCTCTCTATCGCACTTGCAACTTTGCATATAAGTGAGACAGAGAGGGAAAACTTCGTTTGTGGTTCGCGGTAGCCCCTCAGGTAACAATGGTTTTTTTTTTGCTCTAATATAAATAATCTTGCTATCATCAAATACTGGTACTTTAAAATTCTTTTTGGAGTCAAACATTATTATTTAAGTGTTTAGATTTAAATGTGGCGAATATACCAAAAGCAAGAACAGTTATTGATATTATTTTATATTATTAATTCAATTGAATAGGGAATGGGTCATTCTACTTTTTCATGACCGGTTTTCTATTACAAAAAAAAATCTATGATATGTATTGAATTAGTGTACAAAAATATGATTTAGAAATAGTACCTGAACCTAGTAAAAGGAATTTATAGGTAAAAATATTTACATATTAACATATTGCTGTAAAAGGTGGGTAACACAGTGGTAAAAACCATTTTTTCAAACAAATGGTGAGACATCCAAGGACAACTGAGTTAATCGATTTATGGATATTAGCTGTGGTTCGTTAATTACCAAAACTATCGGAAGTGATACTGCAATTAAACCTCTTTCTAAATAACAATATAAAAATATGAAGTGAGGGTCAAGTATTCCAAAATATGCATTTAAAAAAAGTGTCTTAAAAATATAGGTACATGAAAAAGTAGAATGGCCCGAATAATTTGTAAATGTACTTAATGAAGTGTTAAATAAAACTAATAAATGATATTTGAAGATCTAAACTTTTATTCCATACATAACAACTATAGTCTTATTACATAAAAACATTGATCTAAAATATTTAATACATGTTATATAAGGTGCAGTGGAGCAATCTAGACTGCAGAAATTAAAAGTATTAGAAATATTTTTCGTGTTTTACATAATTTAATAGAGTGAAAGCGCTAACCGGGCATAGATAGCACTCTATTAAATGGGTTAATCAACTTTTCTTGTTGTTATTCTGTCCCGTCAGCGAGGAGACAACAGTAACCGAGTTTCTTGGAAACACGATTATATTATGGACTTCAAGTATGCTCAAGAGATGACTAATGTTGCAATGGATTTATTCTCATCACTATAACTCATGTTCGGTAGACTTCAACCCTATAAAATCACAATTTTAATGAGTGACTCAGGAGACATAATCATGGTAACGAATAACAAAGAATAGTTGATCCACCCAAATTAAGTAAAACACGGATTATTTTCGATTAGTTTAGATTTCGGCAGTCTAGATTGCCCCATTGCACCTTATCTAATTTTAATATAAGTGTTAAGTAAATTAGAATCGCAATATAAAATTGAAGAACATGTGGAAATAATGCATTCGATCTGTAAAGTAAAACCAATATGAACGCACCTCCAAGCATATAAACGCAATACACAGAAACGCTTACATTCCAACAATGTCTACTAAGACAGGGGTGTTTATAATTCTCGAGGTCAGTGAGATAGCCGGCCGCATCGAAAGTATCCATTTTTACATTACCATTTAATCGTAAACATCTTAAATTACTTATAATTGTCTAGTTTCTTCTTGACCTCGGCGCCACGGCCTTCAAGTATTATTAAGAATAATATTTCTGCAAGCGGCCCCCGGTCCGCTAGTTGACGACCCCTGACATTGTCTCTGGTAGTCTCATATGTAAATACAAATGAAATCTAACGATCATTGCTTGAGAGCTCTGTATAAATGAATTCAAGTAAACCATTGCCTGCTAGTCAAATCTCAGCCTTATTTCAAAGGCCCTAATGCCTTAATTAAAATGCTATTAATATGAAAAATCTAATTTACTATACATGGAAATGATGCGTGAAATTACATAAAAGCGTCTACTGTGAAGGCACTTGAAATCTTAATTTGTATATAATAATATGTATTAGTGTTTAAACTTTAACTTTAATACTAATCAATTAATATAATATACAGTATGTAAAGCAACAAACGAACAAAAGCCAGGAATATACCCCAGTAAGTACAGACGGAAAGAATTAAAGGAAAAGTATCCTTTGTAATATTTCATAACAGAAAAGTATTTATTGTTTGGTCAATTTCAAACATATCTTGCGCTTTCGAAACTTGGTCCTTAGTAATATAATAAGGCGATATGCGTGTCTGTATCTCATGCCTTTTTTTGGAACCTGACTGGCTTGACAGGCCGGGCCCAATAAAGCGATAGGAGTGCGCGGTTGGGGAGTAGTCTGGAGAAAATCTTAAACACTGGAATATTCTAAGAGTTTGCACTCCAGTGAGATTGATTGAGCGGTTTTAACCGAATCTGAGGTATGAGTGGAATCGAGCTATTGGGAGTTTTGTCGCTAGTTCACTAAACCTAGCCTAGCTGAGAAGTCTAGCAAGAAACTCGGCTAGGCCCGACCTGGGTCGGACCGACTCTACCCGGTGTGCGGTGATACCGGGTCTAATAGGGACTATATGTGTCAGTGTTGTCGCGATCGCACGGTGGACGTCCCCGCCGGGAGGAATGCCTAAATGTATGCGTCGTGTCTGAGTTGGACGCAGTAAGCGCAGCGTTCCATCTTTCGATGGACGCTATCATTTCGTCGTCCGGGTCCGTGAGTGTGTGCCTAGGACGCCGGACCGTGCGGCCCCTAATTAGTGATCGCCGAGTTACGACAGAGGGGGGAGGAACGAGAACGTAGTCGACAGCCATCCTAACTAACGGAATCTTATGATGGGGAGCGTTGTCAAATGGGGTTGGCAACTGTCAAATCGAAAAAGGTCCTAGCTATGAGAGCGCCATCTACTGGGAGGAACGCATCTGTCAAAATAAGGCTTGTAAATTGGGACCTAGCTATGAGAGCGCCATCTACAATTAGCTTTCACCGGCCAACCCCATTGTTATCCATCACATGCCTTTAACGTCGACTAAACTAATGTAATGTCAGGCCTATCCCACTGTCATTTTGGCGCGAAATGACGTTTGTCTATGGTAACCTCTCGGTGTAGGTCTAAGTACTAAAATTCCTTAAGAATTACTGTCATCTTCTGGGAGAGCTCGCTTCATCTTTTTCCCGGGGCTAGATGCTGGCCAAGAGCAATCCCATCCTTAATTAAAATAATCTTTTAACTCATTACCACTTTTCAAAATAGGTATTAGATGGGTTATAAATTAGTTGAATGGTGATATGATCTGTCGATAACCCTTGCTTACGTCATTGTACTCTAGTATTGTTTATGGCTAAAATTTGACAGCTAAGGTGCAAAAAACCTGTACTTCGTTTCTCACCTCTAATTAAAAGGGCTAAAATACTTATTTGCCTTCTGTTGTGTTACACACTGTATAACCTTATAATATAGTTAAATAAATAAATCGCAGGTAAGTATCACTTCAATAAAAAAAAAAATACTTAGGTACAATCACACTACAAAACTTTTCTAGTCAATTGTACCCACATAATTCATGTATACTCGTAAACTGAAATGCAACAATATCAAAAACATACTGGAAAGTAGGATGCATAATCGCGTATATCTATAATTAAAATATAGAAATTACACACTCCATTCATTAATTTTTAATTTTGAAATCATAATAATTAATAACAATATTCCATATCGAAATAGTCATTTTATACGCAAATGGGTCAATCAACTCTTTCTTGTTGTTATTCTGGTCCGTGAGCGAGGAGACAACACTAACCATGTTTCTTAGAAAAATGTTTATAATATGGACTTCAAGCATGCTCAAGAGATGACCTACGTCCAAATGGATTTAAACTTATCGCTAAAACTCATGTTTGGTAGATTTAAACCCTATAAAATCACAGTTTTAAAGAGTGACTCAGGAGACGTTTCGGAGATCTCACGCTACACTAGCGCCTCTAGCGGCGAATTCATACGCGGTAGCTCTCATTACCCTAACGTACACATTAATATGAGATCTCTAGCAGCTTTCATATTGATATTCGCTGTGACAAGGTACGAAGTGGCCAAGGAATCAAATTCCTTGACTGTACAATAAGTTTGGTAAATGTCTATGAATAAGGGTATTTAGGTGGATCAACTATTCTTTGTTGCTCGCTACCATGGTTACGTCTCCCGAGTCACTCTTTAAAAACTGTTTTTTTATAGGGTTTAAATTAACCAAACATGAGTTTTAGCAATGAGAATAAATCTATTTGGACGTGGGTCATCTCCTGAGCATGCTTGAAGTCCATATTATAATCATTTTTCTAAGAAATTCGGTTACTGTTGTCTCCTCGCTGACGGGACAGAATAACAACAAGAAAAAGTTGATCTCAATTGCAAAGAATCTAAAAATAAATAATTCAACAAAAAACAATTTTGAATTTCCATTACATTTAAACAATCAGTTATACCAATTAAAAACAAATTATCAATAATTTTATCAATTCAGAGTCGTGAAGTACAATTTCATCTCTGTTTAAATTTAATGACTGTTTTAAATATAAAATTTCCGTTAGTTTCAGGCATATTGAAATATAATAAACGGGTCACTCACGTCTTTAAGGTCGAATATCGCCGCTGGTTCATATGATTAAGGCCCACGTATTGGTCCGAAATATGTCGAGCGATATAAATATTTGTGGACAATTTACACAAATCGACCTAGTCCCAAACTAAGCAAAGCTTGTACTATGGGTACTAGGCGACGATATACATACTTACATAGATAAATATATACCGTAACCCGGGGTTACTTTCAAATTGAGGGGCGACTTTAAAAATTCAGTTTTTATGCCGTATTTTCCTTTTTTACTTAGTTAACCTTGAGTCAAGTTATACCATCGTCAATTTCCTAACTATTTACTGAACTGAATCAAACTTAGTGATAAATATATAAGTGTTTTATATGTATACATCAAAGTAGCCACGTTTTTTCTTAAAGTCATCCCAGTTTACGGTACTTAAATACATAGAAAACATCCAAGACTCAGGAACAAATATTAAATGAAATAAATGAACTTTATTCTGCAAGTAGGCCGCAAAGGCACTTTTACAAGTCAAAAACTACTAGTGTTTCTCATGAGACCACTGCCGAGAAGAAACGCCGAAAGAAACTCGACAGTCAGTCATTTTCTCCAAAATATGCTTATTACAATGATACTACTTAACGTAAGTACTTAAGTAAATGTAAGTGGTAAACAACAAAAGAGAATTGAAAGAAAAACGAGGAAAAAATAACAATAGGTATTTACAATGTGTAGTTACACAAGAAAACAAAACATGTCGAATCGTTTGATATGCGTTCCTGCAAGAAATGTGTCAACTAGATACAATGAAAATATTATACATGACTCTTTACGCTATTTAGGTTTCGTTAGGTATTCGTGCTCATCACACAAATAAATGCTCTGACCGGGATTCGAACCCGGGACGTCCAGCTTCGTAGGCAGGGTCACTACCAACTAGGTTAAAGCGGTCGTCAATATATTCAACCTTAAAGACGTTTGTGACCCGTTTATATTTCAATATGTCAATGACTGTTTATGAAACTCTCCAGTAAAGGTACAATCGGGTTCAAAATAAGGTACGGACAGTGTTTTCAAAAATATGTAAACAACCTTTATTGTTAAGGACATAATGTTGCTCAGTTATTTTGGAACCTTTACTTTGGGAAAAAATATTTTCATATATTTATGAACCTGACTGTACTGTCGCAAAGTGCGATATCTCGTTTTTCTTCAGTTTGTATATTAAATACAATTATTCGGTTTACTTCATTAGACAGTGTAAAAAATATATAAATATATTTTATCGTAATCCGTAATGTGTCTCTCTAGAAACACAGTTGTGGCAAATATTATTAAAGCCCGACCAGAAATATGTGAGCATTGTCAAGAGGGAGCTATTATTCTCATTTATATGGCAACAGGTCAGTCATGTCAGTGTAGTCGGAATAATGACGGTCAGTATGCTCGGTTTAACTTAATGATTATGTAAGGTAGTAGTAGTAATCCTTAACTCAAAAATCTTTTATAATTAAGAGCGCTTTAATAAAATGTAACAGGTCCACTAGCGCCACTCGTAAATAATTGTAATTATTTAAATTTAACGATATATAACTAAAAAACGGGGCCGCTACGTACTGTAGTTTGTATTTAAGTACTTTTTGAATCCATCAAACTAATTTTTACGTTGCTAGATTGGTCTCTATATGAGCTCAAAAATAAAACGGCCGTTTTAACTTTGAACGCATAGATTGACGAATCCAGCAACGTAATAACTAGTTTGATGGATTCAAAACGTACTTAAATATAAAATACAGTACGTAGCGGCCTCCTTTTTTAGATATCTATCGTTAAATTTAAACAATCACAATTATTTACGAGAGCCGCTAGTGGACCTGTTACATTTTATTAAAGCGCTCTTAAGGTAGTAGTTAAGTATAGAAAAAAATGTAACATTATTATGAATTCAATGAAATAAACAGTTTAATTTTTTTTAATGACATTTTGACGTGTTTACCTGTCAGTTCAGTTGTTATTTTTGAAATGTTTTTTAGCGTAATAGTTTCGTTTACCAGACGTTTTTTTTCCAGAATCTTATTACATACATTGTTAATAATGTCCCGCTCTTGACAATGAACCGTTATGGGTATTTTTGGCATTTCTTATTCAATTTTAAACACTTAGGGTCGGTTGCACCAACACATGATCACAGGACGGTCGTCAAATATGGCGCCGGCAGCTGTCATCCCATAGAAACTTGTCAATCATTCCATACAATCAGATTTTAACGAACACCGCTTACGATTACAGACGGTTTGGTGCAACCCACCCTTAACCTAAACCACCAAAGTGACACTGACAACAGTGACAACATTTGATTAAAATTATTGCCAGTGTAAGAAACTAGTTCCAATTAAATTCCGCAACATGGGCTTATATTTCTGGTCGGACTTAGGCTCGGTTTTATAAAAATCCGTTAGACCTTATGCCGGTTTGTTATGTCAAAAAATGTACTGAGTTACTGAAATTTAATCTGACATTTGGTCTGACGGATCTTTATAAAACCCGGCCTTAAAGAGCCTAGTTTTGCAGCCGCCATCAAATAAATCTGTACACGGGTCATTGTCAGATTTAGTTTCGCGTCATTTCGGTGGACATATCAACGGCTACAAAGCTCCATTTTGGATTGGTCTAGTAACCCGCACAAACGGTGTCTCCATTACTATAAATCCATGTACTAAAAACTTAGCTTACATGCACATAAACCGTTAACTATTGACCACCGAAGGGACAAGTTTTGTTTTTACAACTGACAATGACCCACACTGCCGGGTGTTAAAAAGATTTACACCTACGCCCTTATTCATAAACGTCAATCAAACCTCTATTAGTTAAGTAGCCGCTAAAATCTGTTTGTCCTTATCTGTCACTTTGAATTTTATGTTTGTGAGAAAGGGACAAAACACATTTTAGTTAGCAGAGGTTTGTTAAGTTTTATGAATAAGGGGGCTAGACTTTGACAATAGACTCGTGTCCGGATATTTGTGAACACCTCATTCGCTCAGATGTATCTGACGACGACTGTACTTGATGAATTTGATGACCCGTGATGGAAAAATATATCCGTCCCTTTCCACTTCTCGATAGAACTTGACGAATAACCAGCCCCTGTTACCTGTGACGTCAGTTTAGGAGTAGGGCGTCCTCGGATTCACGTTGATCATTTCAGTGGTGCTGAAATAGGATAATTATAAAAATCATTATATTACACACTCAAAACCGATTGCGTAATAAATAAATAAATAAATATTAGAGAACAATCTTACACAAATCGAACTAGCCCCACAGTAAGCTCAAGAAGGCTTGTGTTATGGGTACTAGACGACGATATATTTAATAGATATAAATACTTAAATACATAGAAAACAGCCAAGACTCAGAAACAAATATTCATGCTCATCACACAAATATTTGCCTTGACCGGGATTCGAACCCAGGACCGTCACCTTCACAGGCACTACCCACTAGGCTAAAACGGTCGTCGTCGGTAATGCCGGATTTTCAAAATAACCTAGTAAAGAACGCGTTAAAGGGAGAGACATATTTGGGTCATACACGGATTTAGTTTCGCGTCTTTCCTGTGGACATACCAAAAGTTAAGGGCTACAAAGCTTAATTTTGGATTGGACCAGTAACCCGCATAAACAGTGTCTCCGTTTCTATAAATCCCTGTAATAAAAACATAGCTGACATGCACATAAGCCGTTAACTATTGACCACAGGAGGGACGACTTTTGTTATTCCAACTAAGTATGACCCATTTTCATCTCATTCCGACCTCCTGTGTGTTGCGCCGTTATGGCTCATTGAGTGGATTCGGCATGAGACTGGCTAACTAACTAAAGGTAAGGTTCGACTACTAAGGCTCGGTTTTATAAAGATCCGTTAGACCTTATGTCGGTTTGTTATGTCAAAAAATGTACTGAGTTACTGAAATTTGATCTGACATTTGGTCTAACGGATCTTTATAAAACCCGGCCTTAATGTACTATACAAACTATTACCGGCGCGAGGTAAATTTAAGTATATAAATAAAGTAAAAAAAAACAATGACAATCATCGCCCAATAAATACGACTGTTTATGAGAGCCCGATATCTTTAAGGCAATACAAAAGACTGCCGCAATCTAGCTAGTGTTATAAACATATTTTATCGATATCGATACTTAAATAAATAAAAAAATAAATAAATATTTGTGGACAATCTTACACAAATCAACCTGGTCCCAAACTAAGCAAAGCTTGTACTAGCGTAGTTGTGTGGTTGTGTGTTGTGTTGTGTAGTTGTGTTATAGAAGAAAAAACGGTTCACCTAATATATATTTTTTTAATACTTGAAGTTTGTATAAAATTATATAGAAACAAGTGAATTTTCTTTTTCGAAATCCGCGTCAGCACACAGCAGCATATGTTATTTTATTTGGTTTGTGATAGTGATACGAGTATATAATCATTAATTTCACAACATTTTCTGGGCGTAGACAGTTTCGTTTATCACTGTAAATCCATTTATCTACACCCATACAGTAAATCCTCTTTTATGTGCTCAAAAAGTGTAGGTAAGGACCAACTTTACAATATCGCGCCGGTCCGGGGCGAAGATGGCCATAACAGCATCAAAAACGGTATCGTTATGGCCATCTCCGCCCATTACGATACAGGCTCGTGCTCAAAAAGACTTCAACGAGCTCACGAACTCGAACTCTTACACTTTCAACGCAATGGTGCCTCAACACATGAAAGAGGATTTAATGTATGGATGTAGATAAAGTAGTGTATACAACTGTACATAATTAGGCCTTAAAACACTCGTGTGATCCTATTATGAAACTCGCTGACGCTCATTTCATAAAACCACACTCGTGTTTTAACACCTCTCATTATGTATCAGTTGCATAAACTACTATTATGTATACTAACGGAACGTTCAACTTCACTCGACGTCAAGGGAGCTTTATAAAACTGGAATAACTCATATAACACGAACCAGTAACTTACCACTTATTTTACGTATTTTTATATAAATGTCACGAATGATTATAAAATAATGTTTTGAGAGAGGTAGGGCATAGCAAAATGTCTTGCCTGAATTTGGAGCAGCCCAACTGGGGAAGTAGCCTTGCAGAAGACCAGCCATAATAACATTATCTACTATACAAGTATGTAGTGTTGTGTTCCTGGAGGTGAGCAAGGTTGCCAGAGCTCTCGATGATGCACTGTGTTGAGAGCGAGGGACCTAAATTTGTCCCTTCTGTTGTCAACACAGTGCATCCTCAAATTTCATAAAGGGTCGGCAACGCGTACGTGTCTCCTTTGGAGTTGCGGGCGTCTATAGGCTGCGGTGGCCGCTTACCATCAGGTTGACCGTACGCTTGTTTGCCACCGGCGTTGTATAAAAAAAATCTTCATGACCTGCATGATTCTTTTTATATTTACTCGATATCGATATAAAAATGTTTCAAACACAAGCTGGATTGCGAGTCTTTTTTTTTCCGGCCTCTGCTGTGTTGTACATTGAACTAGCTAACTAGGTATTTTCAATTAAAGTAATATAATATGGATGTTGACTCAAAATATTAGTATCCAAATCATTATCCAAAAGAAAGAAGACATAAAACCATGCCCAATTGTGAAAATCCCATTAAAGTATCTCACAAAATAACGCTACAACCGTTAGTTAGAACATTTTTAATTAGAGAGAGAAAGCGCTACAAACCAGTGACGTCACTGACCTAAAGCGCCATAGCAAATGACGATCGTTAAATACAGAGGTGCTTTTTGCGAAAAAGGGACAGAACACGCCCCCACTTAAAACTTTGTAATTATTTATTCTTCGAGTTACTTTTTTCGCAATTTGATTGAGAATTTGATCCTTTTTCGAAAAAAATGAAGTTATTGATTTTCTTATTTGTTGTCAACGTCAAAAAAAAAATAACACTCATACCACACACCATCTAGCTATACTAGAGCAGTCACTCTCCCACTTTAATCACTTTATTTTTTAGCCACTATCGACGTCAGAAATATGTTTACACTTTTGCACCTTATTCCATGGTATTAAAGCAATAAATGTATACATATCTTTGACGCCGACTGTTGTATGGTCTCGCTCCGGGAATTTATCGTAAACATTTTCAAACGGCGCCAACGACTTACCCCCTTATCATAAACGTTTGAAAGGAGTTTACTTGTTTATGGTCGGTTGCACCAACATATGATCACAGGCCGGTCATCGTCAAATATGGCGACGGCAGCTGTCATCCCATAGGAACTTGTCAAACTTTCCATATAATCAGATTTTAACGAACACCGCTTGCGATTACAGACGGTTTGGTGCAACCCACCCTTAGACGCAAACACTTACCGTGGCGAGGGCTGGCGTGTTGGGATCTGTCGGAGCAAGGATTCGGGCGGAGGACTTATGATGCTGTAGTGGAATGATAGGGTAAGGGATAACTGTGTACAGTAGTACCCAACTGATAAGGCGCGTCGTGAATCTTCGTTCGCGCAGAAAAGAAAGTATCGTTCCGAAGATTAACGAAAGAATGCTTAAAACTTACAATTAACCTTAGATCACTACTATAAGGTTCATAATACACTGTTCATAATGCGCGTGCACTCGATGAGAAGTATGGCGGCTGACTAACATGCCACGCGGCGCGCGCTAACATGGCGGCAGCTGCGGACCAATAGCGGTGCAGGAACAAGAAGCGCGGTGCGTGGAGCGTGCCGATTGGTCAATAGCATTTCCCGCGCTTTAAAAATTCATCTTCTGCGCAGGTACATCGGAAGCCATATCAGTTGGGTACTATTGTAAGACTATAGGTATTTGGTAAACGTTTCTGATCGAAATGCTCAAAAAGATGTTGCGTACACAATAAGGGCAATAAGTAGGGTATTTTGATTATTGCTGGCCACTTCGCAAAAACGTGCAGCAAAGCAAAGGGTCTACTCGTATCGTATCGTGCCGTCCCTCTCACTCACGTATTATACACCATATGAGTGAAAGGGACTCCACGATACGAAGTTCGGATTTCCCTCTAAAGTTTAGAGCATTAAACACAGGGGACGTTCAGCGCAACTTCCCGAACAAAATATTTAGTCAAACTGGGCAGGCACGTATCCAGACTTTTGGTTCGGGGGGGACAAACATTGAAAAATCTATATTTTTATTTACCTACTTATTGAAAGAACACGCAAGCGAATAAATAAACAGACGGCTAAAAACGTTTTCGTGGGGGGGAGGGGGGGGGGATGATAAATCCCAACAATCCCCCCTCTGGATACGTGCCTGACTCTGGGGGGGACGTAGTAACACACATGTAAAGAACTACGCGCACTTGCAAAACATACTACCATTACTACGCACCTACACTAAGACAATTATGCACGCACACTCAAAACACTAATTATTTGCGTGTGCACCAGGCCCACTATCCGATGGCTAAACTGAACAATGTCGCTAAGAATCACATTTCATAGAAATTCTCATAGACAGTGGTCCTTGCGTCCCGAAATACGGTGACGTAAATGTCAAAATAGCGGCCAGGCTTGAGTGGTAAAGTGCGAATGTTTTTAAATTTCGTGTCGTGGCGTCCCTTTCACTCATATGGTGTATAACAGGGCTCGGAAACCGGTTTCGTCTTCATACAATTAACTGGTTAAATATTTCGGTTAATTGCGTTTTACTATATTTTTTCGTACTTTAAATCATTTATTCCATAGATGCAGGCTAACAAAAGCAAATCTTAAAATAAAAATGGAGATATGAGAAGTACACTAAACTATTATTTAATTTTTTTAAGTTATTTTATGAATTTAATTAGACATTTCATACTTACCAATTATACCATACATAATTATTATTTTACTTATTTTATAAATTAGCATTGACCTTTTGTATTGGATAAATGTCGGCTTGGATAAATAAAAAGGCTATTTAATTTAATTTAAAAATGTCGGTAACATATTGATTTCATTGTTATTGAGTACATAAATTAATTAAAAAAAAGCATGTAATTACCTAGATTTAAGATACATTATTGAGTGCCCTTACAGGGTGTCATGTACCTACCATACTTGTCTTGTAACACCTTAATGTATTATGAACATGACTACAATGGAATAAAGAATAAAGAATACTTTAGGAGATATTTCCAAAATAGTAAAAACCGGTTCCGAGCCCCGGTGTATAACACGAGAGTGAGATAGACGAAGTTCGGAGGAGGCCCTCAAGGCCGACTTTAACCAATTGGAAGCCCTGGGCACACTAGGGTAATGCCCTGGTAATAAGGTAAAGCCCTGGGCACAGTAGGGCCCCTATGCCCTTGACAGATCACTAAATATTGGTTATCGTTTGGTGATCTGGTAGTAAGTAGTCGGCCCCTATCGATCGCGGGGCCCTGGGCAAGTGCCCTTAGTGTCCAGTGGGAAAGACGGCCCTGAGGCCCTCTGATGTATCCATTAACCTAATCCCACAAACGTGTTCCTGTGTATTAGTGTGTGTGGCGGTGGCGGTGGCGGTACCTCTTGGAGCAGCGCACGTGGATGAGCAGCAGCACGACGCCGAGCAGCAGGCAGAGCGCGCCCACCACGATGTAGGCCACGCCCAGGAACGGGTTCTTGCCGCCCAGCAGCGACGTCGTCGAGATTATGAACGTCTTCGTGCCGTCGAACTCCGTCACCGGGTACCCTGCGAGTAAGGCACGTCTTATTATAACAACAACACAATGGGGGCCATCGCGTATGAATTCGCCGCTAGAGGCGCTAGTGTAGCGTGGGGTCCTCCGAAACGTCAAATGTCACTCTTTTTGGTTGCGCTACGCGGGTTAATATCTAATTGGAACAATATGGTCACTATTTTGCAATACCTGAGCTTGATTATGGCAAATATGAATTAAGGGTCAATGACTGTCAGGGCTTTGAGACAGATTTGTCTTTTGGAAAATTATTTCCTCCTTTTTTCCGAACAAAACGGGACCACGCTACAATGCGGTATATTCGATATTTTTACGGTACGGTTTCAAGGTATTGAATATGATTTAAATGTAAACTTCGTTCTCATGTCCATAATAACCAATAACAATTTTTGACAGCTGGACCTTAGTCGACAGTGGCGCCAACTGGTGAGCACAAAAACGATAGCCCCCATTACAATAGAATCATATCAGAGAACGAGTGTAAAACAAAAAATATATTTAAATCTAAAGTAAAGGCGTGTTTGATGGATACTTTCATTAAAGAAAGTGAAAGTAGTTAAGTCGCACAAATACCTAGTGTTTATATCTATCTTTCTTAATTCAATTAAGGTAAATGACCCGATGCCTGACATTGCTTCTTTCAGTGACACTCAATTGTCTGTCACTTGTGTTATCATTGCGAAGTAAAACATCTGTTTATGCGGTGGGAGGCAGTGGGCCATTTATCGCGAGTAGGTATAAGATGTTAGTTTTTAATATAATAGCCTAGTTTAAACGGTCAAATGTAAAAAAGAGTGCTGGCTTCGCCAACAAACTGTTTTGCAGTTTGGCGAAAATATTTGAAGTGTTTTGTTATTGTATCTTGTGGCTTAAATAAAAAAATTATAAGATTTCAAGCTTACATATATTCCGCCACCAATAAGAAACTCTCCTTCTCTGTTCACCTTTAAAAACAGTTTGAAACTCCACCTACTCAAAGTACAATTTCCAGCCTAGCTGATCTGTGTCGGCGTCTTGTATCTGTGTCTGCTTGAGATTACATTGAGTTGTTATTGTCGTATTGGTTTCCGCTGGTAAAAACATTAATGTGACACAATGCAATTGGATGAATTTCTCTTTTTATGTTTTCAATCTTGTCACAACTAATCTCTTTAGTTTTAGTTCATGGGATCCACTGAAAATCAGCGTTGTTGCACTCTGTGCCTCGACACATGCTGAGTGGACTCCTTTTTTGTGACAGCACTGTATATCTCTTAGATTTAAGCCTTTTGTAATGTAATTCATTATGTTGTTGTTGCAAAATAAAAATGTATTCTATTATATTCTTCTACATGGTCATTTACATTAGAATTACGATTTGAAACGGGATATTTACCGTGTATATTTGTATTTTTGAGTTCCCGATATTTCGGCACTGTTGCGAGCGCCATTATCGAGGATTAACTGACGTGCTGCGAGTTTTAGTTGTGGTCTACCCACGCACCATAGCGATCTACCGTCTTCCTGGTTCGCCTTTTTCCCACAGTGTCACCGTCACTACCACCGTCCGCCTTGTCATTTGAAACTCGATTACGGTCACGACACACCACACTCACAGTATCAATACGCGTGTTCTTTCCGGAAACAGTCTCTTACAAAAACAAATACAAATATACATGGTAAATATCCCGTTTGAAATCGTAATTCTAAGGCACATCTTATTGTTCGATAACATTGCAGACCCCGATCATCCGCTGGCGCTATCTCAATTAGGGATCTTTCAATCCCATATTTCTAATGACAATACTGTGACCCTGGTTAAAAAACCGGCTAAGTGCGTATCGGACTTCGCATATTTAGGGTTCAGGGAACAGTATTCAAGAGATTTTTTTACAACTAGGGACTAAAAGCGGTTGAAACGCCCAGATTCCACAGACGTTTCAACCGCCGTCAGTCCCTAGTTGTAAAAAAGTACCTTGAATACCGTAATCGACCTTGAGCGTGTAGAGCCCCTTGATGAGGCCGGTGGCGAAGCCCCGCTCGTCGTGTCTCATACTCACTGTAGTCGACCTTGAGCGTGTAGAGCTCCTTGAGGAGGCCGGTGGCGAAGCCCCGCTCGTCGTGTCTCATACTCACTGTAGTCGACCTTGAGCGTGTAGAGCTCCTTGAGGAGGCCGGTGGCGAAGCCCCGCTCGTCGTGTCTCATACTCACTGTAGTCCACCTTGAGCGTGTAGAGCCCCTTGACGAGGCCGGTGGCGAAGCCCCACTCGTCGTGTCTCATACTCACTGTAGTCGACCTTGAGCGTATAGAGCCCCTTGAGGAGGCCGGTGGCGAAGCCCCGCTCGTCGTGTCTCATACTCACTGTAGTCCACCTTGAGCGTGTAGAGCCCCTTGAGGAGGCCGGTGGCGAAGCCCCGCTCGTCGTGTCTCATACTCACTGTAGTCGACCTTGAGCGTGTAGAGCCCCTTGAGGAGGCCGGTGGCGAAGCCCCGCTCGTCGTGTCTCATACTCACTGTAGTCGACCTAGAGCGTGTAGAGCCCCTTGAGGAGGCCGGTGGCGAAGCCCCGCTCGTCGTGTCTCATACTCACTGTAGTCGACCTTGAGCGTGTAGAGCCCCTTGAGGAGGCCGGTGGCGAAGCCCCGCTCGTCGTGTCTCACGCGGCGGTACAGCTTGCGGAACGTGGGCAGGGCCGCCGTGCGCATCCACACTATAAGGTCCTCGTTCTGGAAACAACTTGCTGGTCAGTACTTAAGGTTCACTTTAGGTTAGCTACTTAAAGTTCACGTTAGTAATTGACCGGGAACCCCAGGAGCCGATCCACGATCTCACCTTGATTCGACTTGACACCATTTGGGAGTTTGGGGCTTGACTCGGCTTGGCACCGTTTGGTTTGGTCCCCCTGGGAGGGTTGACTCGGCGTGGGGCCGTTTGGGATGGTGGGGCTAGACTAGGCTTCTGGAGTCGCAAGTATCCACAGGGCTAAGTATCTACGGTATCTGCTAAGCCAGTTTGCCACCGTCGTACAGAAATATATTGTGTGGTGGGGTAATACAAGTACATCCTAAAATGAGGGACACCCTAATGAGTTTATACAAGCGAGCGCGTTTTGCCCCTCGCTCTCGAGTCCGAGGAGCGATTCAAATCACTAAGGCTCGGTTGCACCAACATACGATCACAGGCCGGTCATCGTCAAATATGGCGCCGGCAGCTGTCGTCCCATAGAAACTTGTCAAACTTTCCATACAATCAGATTTTGACGAACACCGCTTACGATTACAGACGGTGTGGTGCGACCCACACTAAATCCGGCTCCGCTATCGGAACCGACTCCGCTCATCGGCTCTTCGACTCCTTTGAATCCCTCAAACCAAATCACTCCGGACTCGCTTGTTTCAATACAAATCCAATGATTTGGTTGGTTCTTTGGATCATTTGATCGAAATACACGAAAGTAGGCATTCTCTTTGTTCGGGCTTGTTGTTTATAGAATGCGACGTGCAATTTTTCTATTATTATAGATTAGTTAATAACATTTAATCAAATTAAAACGAACACTATAAGAGCTGTTTTTACTCAACGGAAGACAATAAAATAACAGCTCTTAAAATTGGTGAAAGCGGCATCATATCATTCGTAACGGGTTGACATCGGCGATTCGGTTGGCGGCGAGAGCTGGCGAGGTTCCCCGTGTGAGCCGCACGGCCGGCAAGGCCAGCCCGCCTTGCTCATCGCAGACTCACCGATTCAATTCATTCATTCGGCTCTGTAACGGCCGAACCTAGCCCGCCTCGCTCGTCGCAGACTCACCGATTCAATTCATTCATTCGGCTCTGTAACGGCCGAACCAAGCCCGCCTCGCTCGTCGCAGACTCACCGATTCAATTCATTCATTCGGCTCTGTAACGGCTGAACCGAGCCCGCCTCGCTCATCGCAGACTCACCGATTCAATTAATTCATTCGGCTCTGTAACGGCCGAACCGAGCCCGCCTCGCTCATCGCAGACTCACCGATTCAATTCATTCATTCGGCTCTGTAACGGCTGAACCGAGCCCGCCTCGCTCATCGCAGACTCACCGATTCAATTAATTAGTCGGCTCTGTAACGGCCGAACCGAGCCCGCCTCGCTCATCGCAGACTCACCGATTCAATTCATTCATTCGGCTCTGTAACGGCTGAACCGAGCCCGCCTCGCTCATCGCAGACTCACCGATTCAATTCATTCATTCGGCTCTGTAACGGCCGAACCGAGCCCGCCTCGCTCATCGCAGACTCACCGATTCAATTCATTCATTCGGCTCTGTAACGGCTGAACCGAGCCCGCCTCGCTCATCGCAGACTCACCGATTCAATTCATTCATTCGGCTCTGTAACGGCTGAACCGAGCCCGCCTCGCTCATCGCAGACTCACCGATTCAATTCATTCATTCGGCTCTGTAACGGCCGAACCGAGCCCGCCTCGCTCATCGCAGACTCACCGATTCAATTCATTCATTCGGCTCTGTAACGGCTGAACCGAGCCCGCCTCGCTCATCGCAGACTCACCGATTCAATTCATTCATTCGGCTCTGTACCGAGTCGGAATTAATAAATCCTCGGAGTCGATAAGATTTGATTTTTGAATGGTGTTGATAAGGAAACGGATCCGCTTACGGATTCGACTCATTTAAATCTTCAAGTCCGGATTTACCCATCTCTACACGCACCGCGCAAGTCATGGTTTACGCACCTGGAAACCGTTGTTTTCAGGATTCTCTGGGTCCAACTCCCAGATATTCTTCGCCCAGTTCACTGGTTTGCTGAAGTTTTGGAAAGCTGAAAACGAAACGGTATTTTAGTGATTGTCAATTAACAATTTTTTATGGTACATCACGAAACGCTCAGTTGCGACGCGACGCGAGACGAAATAGATCTACCCTCCTCTTTCTAAGTCCCACGCGAGTGAGACAGGACTCGCTAAGTTGTTGTGCTAGCCCACTTAATAACACCTATAAACTTTGTATGTATGTATGTATGTATGTAAACACTTTATTGTACACAAGACAAGTAAAATAAATTATACAGAAAAAAAAAACAGATCATGTACAAAGGCGAAAGATCTCTTCCAGTTAACCTTTGAGCAATTGAGTGAAGAATAGGAACTAAACTGTAGACAAACCAACACGTGTACAAAGATGTATTTATATAAATATTCTAGATATACAACTACACATTAATAAACATGTAACTTTGTATGAAGTTTGTGTGGAAATATGACTGATGACGTGACAATTTTCTGTAGTTAAACTGCGACCTCATTACCTCTTTATGAATTTAAACATCTTTAAAATAGGATACTACTCAGGCGCGGATCCAGGATTTTGTTCAGGGGGGGGCACTTTCGAACTTTCCGAAAATAAAACTGACTTTTGGTAACTGTTTATATTGTCAGAACATATTTCCTACGTCAGGACATAGCCAATTGCCCTCCCCTGACACAGGTTTCAGGGGGGGGCAATCCCCCCCCTTGTATTATATATAATGTAAAAACTAGTTTGACGGATTCAAAAAGTACTTAAATACCAACTACAGTACGTCACTTGTGTCTAGTGAGTGTCAGTTGTAAACCTCGTGAACTTTTCAAACTTTTTTTTTCATTGAAAATGGGATTGCTCTTGGCCAGGGGGCAATGAGCCCGACGGTGAAGCGCGTCAATGTGTCAATCCAAATCGCTCTTTAGCGATAAGACCGCCTGTTGTTTACCTCTATTTATTGGTGTGTGCAATAAATAGTATACCAACTACAGTACGTAGCGGCCCTCTTTTTTAGTTATATATCGTTAAATTTAAATAATTACAATTATTTACGAGTGGCGCTAGTGGACCTGTTACATTTTATTAAAGCGCTCTTAAATCTTACACGCAGAACTCGTCGTGCTGAGCGTAACCCTTTCAGTCTTCCTATGGTTCACACTAAATATGCCCAAAATTCACCAATTAGTCGTATTTTGCGTCAGTATAATAAGCAATTTAGCAATGTCGACTTGTTTGACTGCACCAAAACAACGTTAAAAAATCGTATTAGGTCATTATTAACGCATAGCGGTAACGAAGCATAGTATGTATTTATTTCCACTTCTCCAATTGTCGCTTACTGTCACGCACACACACATACGTAACTTCACAAACACTCTCAAACAATATACATTATCACCCACGTATCCCCACTCACACACTTTTTGTGCATATACTTAATGTTTAATTTTTTTTTTTTTGTTACCACTGAGTTGGTTTTGTTAATAGTATTTCTGTGGACATCTGTCATTGGCTATTGTTTTAGTTCTTTAAGTATGGTATTTTTGTATTGTACAAATACAAATACAAACATTTATTCTGCAAATAGGCCACAAGGGCACTTTTACATGTCAAAAAAATTCGTTTACAATTTAAGAAAGTCTGACTATAATAAGTAATACATTTTTCATGTCAAAATATTAATTTACAGTTCAAGAAGGAATAATAATTTCGAGTTTAACAATTATAACAAAATTAATGTCATACAGTGAAGATAAACTTGCAAAGTTATCTATTACAAATATTAAGTTAGAGATGTATAAGGTCTCAAGATTAAACAAGGAGTGAAATTAATATATTATCCCAGAGATGTACATGGTCTCTGAGCGTCAAAATTAAAATTAATTTAATATTGTTAGAGATGTATATGGTCTCTAAGTCACTGATAATAAAAACGAATCCACAACAGGATGATGTCTCTCGTCAACCCCCTATAAAAACACACTAGTATTAACGTAGTCACTATGTCCTAGCAAGCGTGAACAGACCGGACTCCACAAACAGCACCCGATCACGACTATGACGCGTATCTCAGCCATTGCTGTTGATGCCCCAAATATAAATAATTAAATAAATAAATGGAAGAGAGAGTGCCGCTGAGTACTGAGTGCTGGAGTACCGACACCCACCGGTCTGCAGGTCGCCGGGCGGGTTGCGGAACTTGATGGTCCTGTCGGAGTCCCACGCGATGCCGGTGCGGCTCACCGGCACCAGCGCCTGCAGCTCCTCCGACCGCACCTGCAGCGTGTCTGCCGGGAAACATCAACTTCATTCAATCATTGTTTATCCGCTTATCGTCTCTTCGACTCCTTTGAATCCCTCAAACCAAATCACTCCGGACTCGCTTGTTTCAAACAAATCCAGTGATTTGGTGGTTCTTTGGATCATTTGATCTCAGGATTTGATCGAAATACACGAAAGTAGGCATTCTCTTTGTTCGGGCTTGTTGTTTATAGAATGCGACGTACAATTTTTCTATTATTATAGATTAGTTAATAACCATATGCATATATTTGACGACCGGTTTAGCCTAGTGGGTAGTGCACCTGCCTGTGAAGCTGACGGTCGTGGGTTCGAATCCCGGTCAGGGCAAATATTTGTGTGGTGAGCTCATGAATATTTGTTTCTGAGTCTTGGACGATTTCTATGTATTTAAGTATTTATATCTATTAAATATATCGTCGTCTAGTACCCATAACACAAGCCTTCTTGAGCTTACTGTGGGGCTAGTTCGATTTGTGTAAGATTGTTCTCTAATATTTATATTTTATATTTATATTTTATATGCATTGTGGAGCGCTCGTGGTCCAGCGGCGCCCGCGTACCGCGTGCGGTATGCAAGGTTAAGCAACGTCGGCCCAGGTCAGTTATTGGATGGGTGACCGCTTTGAGTGGTTATTAACTGAGCGCTCCCGTGCTTTGGAAGGCACGTTAAGCCGTTGATCCCGGCTGCTGTCTATGATAGCAGTCGTTAAGCCAAGTTGGACGCCTTGAGAACTTCTAACGGTCAAGTTGCCCACTCACTTGACAAGTCTAATTCCAATAAGGTCTGGTTCTCCCTCGAGTTGAAAGGTCAGATGGCAGTCGCTTCCGTAAAAACTAGTGTCTACGCCAACTCTTGGGATTAGGTAGCGGACCCCGGGCATCCTTTAAGATGCAGCTGTACCGGGTTTTGTAAATCATAAATATGTATTCATATTTTCCCTTGGAGTTAAATGTACTATGTACTTTAGCCCCGCTTGACAAGTCTATCCAGGCGCGGATCCAGGATTTTGTTCAGGGGGGGGCACTTCCGAACTTTCCGAAAATAAAACTGACTTTTGATAACTGTTGTCAGAACATATTTCCAACGTCAGGACATAGGCAATTGCCCTGCCATGACACAGGCTTCAGGGGGGGGGCAATTGCCCCTGTTTCCCCCCCCCCCTGTATCCGCGCCTGGGTCTATCATGACACACTTTTAGAGCATGAGAAGTGAAAAAAAAAATACCGTTGAAGAGCGAGTTGGCGATGGCCCCGCACGGCGCCACCGGCATCCTCTTGCCGTCGCTCATTGCGTACGCGAACGGCTCGCAGTCCGACGACGGCGTCGGCGACAGCCGCCCCAGCAACTGGTTGTCGTCCCTGTTAAAGCAAGGACCATTCACAGATCTGACGAAAACACTGAAGCTTGAGCTTACAGTGTGAAGAAATAATGTACAATTACACTCAGGGATCAGATTTTTTAACTGATAACTCGTTATACATTTTAGTGAAAAGACCGCTGCTTCAGGGATCGGATACCGGTATTTTCTCCATAGCAAAATACCGGTATTATTACGGTCGCCGTTTCATTATTTCGTTTTTAATGGGAAAATCTAATAATACGACGTTGTTACCTACATACATGATTCAGCCCTACGTAAAGAGCAAAAAATAATTCAAAATATTGGGCTAAATCAGGGTTTTTTAAAAATACCGGTATCGGTCCCTGATTACACTACACAAAAATTACAGTAGACTGAAAAAGAAACAAAGAAAAGAAATAGTAACCAAACAAAATATTGAAAAATGCCTTGGTAACTCTGTCAAAAAATCCTAAATATCATAGTAAACATAAACTTTAACGCTGCAGATCTCGTAATTATCAACGACAGTGATACGTTTTTTTTACAGAAACGATAGCTTTTTTATTGTTCTAACGAAATAACAGGATAGATTTTTCATAAGTGATTTAGTGTTCCAACAATCAATAAATAGTACTAAATATTTACGAAATTATGAGCTTCCGTAGAGAGCGGGATGGTTCATTGCAAACTCGCGTGTTAGAGGGAGTCATTTGCACTGGAATGGACTTGCCTAGTGTACTAAATAGGAACAGAGTTTGCAAGCTAGGAAACCCAGCCTGCAGTCAGTTAAATTAATAACAAAAATCACTGTAAGAGCACACTCGACAATTTAATATTAAGCTTACGATGCACCCACCGCGTGCGTGCGTCATCATATCGTTTACCTAACATTATTACATTTATTACTTTTTTAATTTAGTGCAATAAAGGTTCTCAAGGTCGGTCACATCTTTTACTTAACATATCGCCTCAATCAACATACAATATTCATGCATGTAGGGTGTGATATACTACTATACCCTACATTTCTGGTCCTTCAAACTGGATCTGAACCAGTGACCTATGGATATAGTCCACTTTTTTGCTTTACGCATATTTGTTTTAGAATGGATTAGTAAATATTCAGATTCATGCATGTAGGGTGTGATAAACTACTACACCCTACATTTCTGGTCCTTCAAACTGGATCTGAACCAGTGAGTGACCTATGGATATAGTCCACTTTTTTGCTTTACGCATATTTGTCTTAGAATGGATTGATGAATATCCAGCGTTTTTACAATATCAAAGGCGGCTATTTTTTTAGTTTTAGCTGAACAACAGTTTGCTATGCAAATGACAAGAACAATCACACTACAATTCAGGAAATGAAGTAGCCTTTATGTGTAATATGTAAAATATGTATGTATGTTTATACTGTAGCATTTGAATTTTGTACTATTTTTACTGTTATTTTACATACATTGTATATTGTTTTGAAAAAATGACACCTCGCCGAGTTTCTTACGCCGGTTCTTCTCGAGGCAGAGGTTTATTTTATGAACCGGTGGTAGTTTTTTGACATTCGTAAGTGCATGTAACATGCCTAAATTGAAGAATAAATGATTTCATTTCATTTCATTTCATTTCTGCCTCGCTCGGTAAAAATGATGTTGGATCCCACAATTTTTTATGCATATATGCAATACAGTCTCCAAGTTTTTTACATGTAAATTTACCTAGATTTGACATAGCGGCGGTGATTCTGGTAATAGTTGCTAAGCCCATAGTAGAAGTAGACATCTTCCTTAAAATCCTCGGTGAGGTTGAAGGGCAGCGAGCATTTGCATTCCGACATGTTATTCTTTTTTATATACTCCGCACATGTTATATTTGTCTCGTCCCCTTCTCTCAGGCAGTGTGTATAGTCAATTACATATTCTTTGACCTAGAAAAAATATAATATATATTAGTAAAAAAAATATTGCATTACAAAGTTGAATTTGCACCTTTAAAGGATTTCTTCCAAAAAAACTTTTTCTTGTTTTAAAAAATCCAAACTGCACTTAATCAGTGCTCACCTGCAAAGTACTCAATAATCATACTTTACAAACACCCAATGCCTATTTTCCTTAAAATAAAAATAAAAAATAAATATTTCTGGACAATCTTACACAGATCAACCTAGTCCCAAACTAAGCAAAGCTTGTACTATGGGTACCAAGTGACGATATACATACTTATATAGATAAATAGATAAAAAAATAAATAAATAAATAAATAGATACTTAAATACATAGAAAACATCCAAGACTCAGGAACAAATATTCCTTCTTAACCCATCCTGACCAACGAAAAAAAATAAACAATAGCATTCTTTTCTTATGTGCCTTTAGATCTAAGGGACGGGTAGACAACGGCTTAAGCCTGCCAGTGATCTCTGGGCACAACAAAAGTTTTAAAAAAGTATGCCTCCTTAGCATTCAAATATTATGGATGTAGCAGTAACAACATTCTAAAACGATTAATGAATTAGTAATTGCTAGAGTTCAATCTGAATGCCAGGTGAGTGACCATGAAGCCAATCTACATATCTTAAATTAATATTTGTTTCACTGAAATTCTTTTGTAATGAGCCCTGGGATCCCAGGGACCGGGGAATTCAACCAAAGGCATTGCTGTTGTCAACTGGCCGACACACGAACACGGTATATAAACAACTCTATTTATGACACTTACCTCATCAGAGAAGTAGAGCAAACCAATCCCCACAGGAATAAATGCAATGCCTATGACGAAGAAAGTCGGTAATACGGTCCCGGCGGTCAGTATGGGCTGCCAGGCAGGCAGCCGCTGCTGCTTAAATGCAGATTCTGTAAGATCACAGTCAGAAGCGTAAAAGTAATAAAATCGATATAAGGACAAGGTGTGTCTGCAACTCACCCGCGGGGCGACGGGACTTCACATTTTGATCGGACGTCTCGCTAGAAGCCATTATTAATACTTGTTCATTAATTTGTTAAATGCAGACGTCGTCCCAATAATAATCTTGAATAGTTTTATTACAAGGATGTGAAGAAAACTCGGCCTGACCTGACAGCACCTGACAGGTCGTCACTGTCGTAGGGATGTCAAAAACGAATCGATTATTTAAAAAAACGATTATTATTATCAAAATAATTGATTTAGATTTTGAGATAAATCAGTAAAAAATCGATTATGATTTTCACAGCGATTATGATTAATTGTAAGATAATTTATCAGAGTATTGAAAGCTACCACCTTGGGCATGAGAATATTAGACGGCTACTAAGTCCTAATAAAGACCACGGCATTATCAGAACATTTCTAGCAATGAAGCTAATATTGAAGCTACGCCCCTTAGGTATCGCGGATTTCAAAATATACGGATTTGCTCAGATATTATCACGATACTGCAATACATGTCACCATTTATGATACTGATCATGATATATAAAAAATATTTAAAAAAGAAACATTATTACTTCTTAAAAAACGATTGTCTTTTAATCGATTTTAATTTGGAGCATTATAATATAGACAAGCAATGTAATCGATTTTTCAAGACAGAAGTCCATCCCTCACATCAGAAGGCGAAAGCAAAACACAACTGTCAGAACGTCACTATAGTAATGTTGCCAGAAAATAGCCAATTTTGTGTTTAAACTATATGTAATACCCTAGAGTATAAATATTTCTAAAGTGATCCTATACGCGGGTCACCAAGAGTGACGGAAAATGTCTTATGCAGATAAATTGAGAATTGGTTTAAAATGGCTGCCGGTTTACCATAACTTACTTCCTTAATTTGGGAGGGCAATAGCTTTGTGACGTATTTGGGCACAACTGTCATATAAAATAAGTTGTGCTCGACAAAAATAAATGAAACTGACAGGGACAATAAATGATATGTAACTCTCTGTCGCTCTTATCGAAAATGTATATGACTGTCTCGCTCGGTTGTGATACTATTATTTGCATGTCGCGTCCGGTAAGTCTGTGGTAATACCATAACATTAAGGCCCTGCACACACATATAGCGCGTCCATATTTGAATATTTGTGACAAACATTTGCCCAAGACTTCGCGAATTCCCTTCATTAGGTTGGGTTCCATAAAGTTCCATTCCATTAAGACTTTTACATTTCTTTTAGGTAATCCGCTGGATAAGGGAATTTAAAATAAAACAACTTTGTGAGGTCACGATGTTATTTATTTTTACAACAAATGTTTTTGGATTTCTCCCATTAGTCCGCATTTTTTGTTCGCATTGCGACAATCTATTCTACGCGACACTGTGGACAGTAGGGTACGGACTGGGAGTGAACATTTCGCGGTGCCGACAAAAAGCGAAGGACTAGTGGGAGTATCCTTTAGAGTTCCCTACCAAAAAGGTAAAAAAGGAATCCTTATGGTTCCAGCCCGCTTTACACCTTACGATATTTAGCACGTTAACTAGGGGAGTTCTCTGTAGCATGAATCAAGTGCGACAGAGAGGGAGATATTCGAACTTCGTTCGTTTTCGGTTCGCGGTAGCCTCTCTGCTAACGTGCTATTAAATATCGTAAGGTAAAGCCAGCTTTCACTCTGTATGTCTGTTTTAATCATTTTATGACAATAGAACGATTAATGTTTTACATTTATTTACCTACACTCATATAGTAGATCCTCTTTAATATGTTGAAAACCCGTTGGACCAGATTTACAATATACCGTGCTTGGGCGGCGGGCGGAGATGGCCATAACAGCATCATAAATTGAACTGTTATGAGATTTAAAATTAACTGCTATCCGTTGAAGCATGCGCACGCCGGCTCAACGCGACCACATGAAACACGTGAAAGAGGATTTAATATATGGATGTAGATATACTAGTGTATGCAACTGTACATAATAAGGCATTCCTCTCATTATGTAGCAGTTGCATAAACTGCTATTATACAACACTTCATTTAACACAACATTTATAGGTGCACAGTGCAAGTATCATATTAAACTTAGGAAACTAACATTAGAATACTTAAACATGATGTTTTTTACGTGTTGTATGTTTATTACAAATACAAATAAATGTGTACAAAAAGGCACCTTACAGTGAACTTTTTAGGCCGGGTTTTATAAAGATCCGTTAGACCAAATTTCAGTAACTCAGTACATTTTTTGAAATAACAAACCGACATAAGGTCTAACGGATCTTTATAAAACCGAGCCTTAATAGACCAATTAAACTGCCGTTTACGGACGCACATCGGACGACATCATTCCATAATGGTTAAATTCGAGGGGTGAGTGGTCAAACCCGATAAGTCATCTAAAAGGTTTATTGAAAATAGAACTCTGCGTAATGGATGTTGAGTTCTTATTTCAAAAGACAATTATCTCGATTTATCGGGTTTGACCACTCACCTCTCGAATTACAGTACTTTTTAATAATTAAAGTTATCCTTATATCACCGGTTACATGCATTTCTATGTATATTTTATGACATATGTATAAATTACAAAATATTCACACTGACGTGCATCAATCAGTTTACTATTACTTGGTCTAAGTAATTAAATTATTTGACTCTAGTGAGGTTAACGTTTACGACATCTTGACGATACGCTAACAGAAATGCGGTTCATGGGCCTCTTTCCTGAGGGCCTACTCCGAACTTCTTATCGTGCCATCCCTTTCACTCATATAGTGTATAACAGGAGAGTGAAAGGGACGGCACGATACGATGTTCGGATTTCGAAGTTCGGAGCAGGGGCGCTACCGCGACAGCAAACGAAGTTTTCCCTCTCTGTCGCACTTGCATGTTTGCACATAAGTGAGATAGAGAGGGAAAACTTCGTTTGTGGTTCGCGGTAGCCCCTCAGGCCCTCTGTGTTTGATAAGGATCAGTAGGTACCATCAACAATTTACTCTATGATAGAAAGGAAAAATTCCAATTTCTACAGCACTCTCCGGTTCATAACAATAACATATTAAAGATAAAGTGGCCCTAGGCCATTCTATCTCATAATAGCACACACGTAAATAAACAAAAAAAGTATTAAGTACAGTCAAACAATTTGATTCCTGGGCCACTCTGTATCTTGCCACGGTAAAAAATTGATATGAAAGACGTTAGAGATCTCATATGATAGTCACTGTGATAAGGTACTAAATGGTTCATAAATCCAATTGGTTGCCGTAGGTCTCGAACAATTAAATTGTTCAGCCATTTAGATAGATCTTACAGCTCACTTTATACTGGACACTTCATATTTCACTTAAAATAACAATGAACGAATGAATTAATTAATGAGTCTTTATTAGAGATGCGCCAAATATTCGGTTATTATTCGGTATTCGGCATGTTTTCGAATATTCGGTATTCGGCCGAATTATTCGGTTCAGTTGCCGAATATTTACTGAACAATTTTGAGAGGCTTTTGTTACAAGTTACAAGAGTGTATTATAGTTATTGCTTCATGAAAATACTTGACCCATTATTAACAGTGATTTAACTTATTTTATGTCAATATTTCGCGTTGATAATGAACAAGAATTTTACCATTCAATTAGTCTGTTTTACAACAATTGATGAAGGAATTGCGTTGAACCGAATAATTCGGCCGAATATTCGGTTCGGCAACAGCTGGACCTAATATTCGGCCGAATGTTCGTAAGTAGTTAGTAGATTACTGTTTCTGCGGCAGGTTGGGGCACTCCCCGCGGAGCGGAAATTTTTTTTGAGTTTTTTTTGCTCCTCCTAGTACATTCTCTGCGGCAATTTTTTGCGTGTGTGTTTTTTCCTATGAATATGAAATTCGAGGATGTAATTTGCCGCCGCCCGATGTTTTTTTTTTGTTTATGATAGGTGTAGCTCCGTTGTTGTTTTTTTAAAGATTGCTTTTTTGAGGTGGATTACGTATTTCCTTAAATCGATTTATTTTATTAAGGGCAAACGTCTGTTTTTGCGCTATTCCCACGCAAGGGTAGGTAATTTACACTCTGTGGATGGTGATATATTTAAAAATTTATGTTGACATCAGATAGCCGATCGTGAGAATTAAAATAATATATTTGGAGAAACCATAAAATATCATTGATTATTACGAAAACGTCGTAGTTTCTGTAATTTATTGGGTATTATAGTAAAGGAAATTTAGCTAAGCACGTTCGCACACACATTCCAGTTTTTGGATGGTTCAGTAAAAAATAGATAGAACGTGTTGTATCATGCATCCACCAGATGTGCGTTTTTTAACTAGGTAATCGATTTATTGTCTTATCTGCGACATGTGTGTGCGTGTATTATATTTGAAAGCAATAAAATATCATAGATTATTACAAAATGTCATGCTATTCGTATTTTATTGGTCATTAAAAACCCAAAGAACATTCAAGCGAATCAGGTTGATTTGATATTTCAGTAAAAATCTTGTTAGAACCTGTTGCAACGAACAGGTGTTCGTTTTAGTAATAGATTTTTTTGTCTTACCCACGCCACGATATGTGTACATGTGTGTGTGTGTGTGTGTTGAATAAAATCAGAGCTCAAGCCGATAGGAACGTCATTCGTTCAGATTAGTTTGTCTGAAAACAGTGTCAAGTGTTAAAGTAGCAGTTTGCAAGTGTCGCAATACGGGTAGTAATTAACAGTTTTAATTTTGAAACTCTGTGTCTACGTCTTGCTACGAGTGAAAATGGAGGTAAGCTGTAATTTCTGTTTTGTTTTCCTTGTGACTATTTTTGGTGAGCAATAAAGAATACCTATCAACTAACTGTGTGTTTCTATATAAGCACACACACATTACATTTGTATCAAGCTCCTCACTCATTTTTATTGTTTGTTTTAGATATCAAACGAGAATCCTCTTGAGTACACCATGAAAAGTTATTATTATGGTAATTTAAGTGATGATGAACCCCAAGGCTCAAAACCACTTAAAATCCGAACCCCGAAACGAACCAACAACATTGATGTATTTTTCGATAAGCCTAAAAAGAAACATACTACGGAATTTTCATCTACGGTCGCCCAGTCTACAAATGGAGGCACGAATTATATATCTGCTCGCGTAGATGATGTTACAAAGATCACTCATCTTGTTAAAATTGATGTCTACGATATGAAAAAGTTGCGTGGTGTCCCAAACGACCAACACTGGAAATTCGCAGATACTAAAATCAAATACTACACGCATGCTGACGAGGACGACCATTATTCTAACACACAAGAATTAATTTACAAGATTACTAAACAGATTGCAACTAAAAACGACTGCAAGAAATTTTTTATCGAGGCCAAGCCATAAATTATTTCTTGCTCCACCCACGAAAAAAGTCACCCTCCCCCACCAACGAACGAATGATTTTTGAGGCTATATATAGTTAGACAACCCAAAAGAAACCATACCGTATCTCTATCAACACCTGCCGAAGTCAAACTGCAAAATGGATCTACAAAACTCATTTTACGATGAAGATTTGGCTAAACTTTGCGAGGAGATTGAAATGCAAAACCTTAACTTTAATGGGTATTCACCGGCTTCACCGCCTTTATACGTCACTTATACTGGAAACCCTCTTTCGGCAACGTGGGAAGATGAAACGGAAGACACAGAAATGGAAACCACAACAATATCCATGAGTGAAGATGCGTATGAACCCATTTGTTACAGTATTTTCGCTGACTGTGCCACAATATGTTCGTCGCCTATACCGCAATGGGTATCGGAGTGCGGGGAAAAGCTATGTGACATACAACAAGATGTAGACTAGATGTTTTAAAATGAAGACTGTATTTAAGTTAATGTGATGAGATAACCATTTAATTTTTACTTCATGATATTTGTAGCCATTGTTCAATAAATCGTTTTAATTATCCTCCTGCATTTTTACTTATGTGTGTGTAGGTACAGTCAACATCAAAAATATCTATACGCACTCAATGGTAAGGTATGTAATCATTACTTGTATGTCACTTTGTGATCGTACATTTATTTATGCGGTTGACTGTCCAACAGTAGCGGAGCGTCCATACAACTCGATTCCCACCGGCTTACCTAATTTTCAGCCATTACAGTTCTTTTACTACGGCTCATGACGAATAAGAAAGGAAAATTAATTCCGGCTTCCCTAAGAAAATTTTGACGCACCGCCACTGCTGTCCAATAAGAGTACAAGGAAAGAGAGTAACATTGTTTATTAAAATACTCATTTATTTCACATAAAAATAGATCTATACATATGGTTTATAATCAAATCATTATACATAGTATTTTCTGAAAATAATCTTAAAAAATCGAACATCGTTTTACCTCTAAACTTAAAATATATATAAACTAAACAGTATTTGCCACAAACTGATGTAAAATGGTTTTGAATTCCCATATGGTTAAAAAACCATTTCTTTGCATTTCTTATTAGAAATAACTTATGATAACCAGAAGGCTTTCTCCCAAATGAATCAAAATATTCGCCATTACCATTAATATCTATATTAATTGCTACCCAATGAGAGCCAGGTTTTGAGTCATCGTCTAAGTTGCTTATAATATAAACTGGAAGTTCCATGAAAACAGGGATTCTGTTAGCTGGAAAAACATGCGATTCTATAGCAGGATAAATTTTTTTCAAACATAACTGTAATTCCTGCGTGTCCATTGCAAAGTATTGTGTTTACCGATGAATTATTTACTGAGGTTTAGTAACAAGTGGTACAAATACTAATGAACCTATGTTTATATATGTACATAGTCTAATTAACTGTTGTAATCTACACTAACATCTCGATGTTTGTTTATTTCAATGATATTATCAAACTCTGCATAGACGACACAATTAACGGTTGTCGTAAGGGCCTTTTCAAATCGAACTTCTAACCGTACGTACACTACCATGTCGAACGAGATTCCAGTGAGAGGTAGAACTCGCGGCTAAGTCAGGTGTTAAATCGAAACACATCAAACAATAACCGTTGCCATAATCTTCTCTACTTATTGAGTTCCCTTCATTATGAAAATGAATACCCGTTCCAGAAAACAAAGTGTGATATGTTGATACCATTAAACCGCTACTGAAAGATGGTTGTAATGTTTTAGAAGGAATTTGATGACCGTCCACATACAAACTAAATAAATTCATATCATGGTGATGGAAGTTAAAAGGATTATGTTTTAAACTGCCATTAAATGCTGTATTATCAACAAAACCAACAATACACCTTTTTGGAACTTGACCGAGGAATATATTATCAAGTGATTTCCCTTGTACCCCTGATGGTATTGTAAGTACTTTAACTTCTGCTCTTGTGATGGGGTATTTTGCAGTTGTTGAAGCTAAAACCTTTTGATGTGCAAGCAAAACACTTGGGTTAATTTTTGTTCTTCTTATTATTAAGCTAGCATCCATTATGCGTACTTTAAGTTTTTTATCTTGACTGCACATGAGATTAAACGACTCTTTTGATCGTACTAATTTAACACGAACTTCAACGCCATTTATTAAAAACTTTTCTTGATTAAAAATGTCGCCGTGTAAGTGCCCTATCATTTCAACTTCCTTACTATCTTTAATAAATTCTTGTCGTTTAGTCCATCCTTTGTTATCCGTATCAGTTTCATCCATATGACTCGAAGTGTCTTCATACCATAGCCCACATGTAAGATGGGACTGTTTCGCTGCAGGTCCATAATTTAGTAGAGTTTCCATATATGCACGGTACGCATATGTATTATTAGGTGGTGATACTAGTTTTTGATTTAAATATATGTCCAATTGGTTAAAAAGTGAATGTAACCAATTATTCACTGGAGCAACATGAGTTTCTGCTGATTTGATCTTAGTACCATCTTGATTCAGTACTTTGGCTTTGATATGTAGTAAAGTATGAGACAGGTCAATATAGTCATCGCCTGATCCTGGAACTTGAAATTCAATAGGACCGTCATCACTAAGAGACGAAATAGGTTTATAATGTATCCATTGCCCATTTTCTATACTTGTTTGCGTTGATGGAAGTGCAAATAAATCTAACTCTGACTTAGCACATTCGCATGAGTGACTATGTAAAAATGACATGATTTAATTAGAGAAAATATCGTTTATATATTTTTTATTTTTTTTTGTACCTCTCCCCCGCAATGCTTTAGGTGCAATGGTGCGCTCTTGCCTCTTTCGTATCAATTTATACCCAGATCCTGACATTAGAGAATCAATTTTTTCATCAGCCTTTCTTTTTAAATTACTGCTTGCATTCTTAAAACGGGACTTTAATGATTCATCGATAGGGTGTGAATTCATCATGTCCGATAAAAGACCAACACCAGCATTTAATGCTTCTTTCCCAACCGTTCTAAAACCACTAGATAACAGAGGGAAAACTGATCTAAACAGTCCTCCTAAAAAACTTCCTATACCATGTCCTCGTTGGTGAGGAACACCTTTATAAACAATGCCTACTCCAGAACCAGCTTGATGAGCATAGTAATGTTCATATGGGCAAGCAATATGTTGACGCCTATGATTCATTTTACTCGGTGAAAATGTAGCTTCACGCATGAAGTTCCGAACTGGAATGGAACCTTTCCACCCGTATGCATTCTTATATCAATTTCAATAGTATCAAACTCTCTGCGCAAAACAGGTATGTAATGTGCAGGAGAAAAGCTGTGCATTTTATATGCACCATATATGTATTTAGTTGGATCAAGTGGTATTATTCTTACTAACGATGTCATAACATCCCCTACCATTTGAGGTTGAACAATATCTGAATATATAAACAATTGAGATGGTAGGCCCAAATATAAATTAGCAGGAAATTTTCCTAATTGACATTGAATAAGATTCGTATTCGGTTTGAAACCTAGCTGGAGGTTTAGTATTGGTGTGGCCTGTACGGAAACTATATCTTTATGTGAAGAAGTGACCTTGATAACTTTTGATATTGTGTCATACTTAAAATTCACCTTGTTTTTTAATAATAAGTTCTCATTAAAAGCAGATATAAAGTGATCCATGTCGTCATAGGTCGTTGCTGGAATATAAGACTTATATTCAACGGTAACAGGTAACTCTTCGTTTGATAATTTTACCTTCTTTTTTACATAAACAACGTTTTCATGTTCTTGAACATTATACAGTGAACAGGGGTAATGAAACTCCACTAATCCAACGACCCATTCTCCTTCTAATTTTATTGTCTTTGGGAGTTTGGTGAGAAAGTTTGCAGTTGTATTTTCGGGGTAGTATTGCATTGAACTGTTACTCAACAGAGTTAAATAAAAACTGTCATCGCTCATGTTTCTTCTAAACTAGATGCAGATATCCAACTATTAAATTTATTCGGATAACCTCTCCACTTCACAAACACCTCCTTTCTGTTACCAACGCGTCTAGAACGTAATATTTTATCTATTTTATACGTCATGGTGGGGTTATAAGTAACTTTCTGTAACTCTTTAGAATAGAAAGTGCCTGTAATTGGTTCATCTTGTAAGTCTTTTAAGGTGTAAACAAGATGAGGTGATCTATTAATAATTGATTCGATTACAAAGATTTCATCGCTCCAATTGGTTTCATAACCTTTTTGAAATATGTGTTTATATTTTGTTATTCTAACATGATCACCAACATTTAAAATTGAATTACTATTTTTTTTCAATCCGTTTCTTGGTGTTTCGTATAAATTAGTCCAAACAGTCATAATATTGTTATCATTGACATCTACGGGGCACATTTTAATACTTGAATGGTAACTGTGATTATACGAATAAAGGAGGTCTTGCAAAATATCGATGTATTTATAAGTATTTTTATGTGTGAAATAGCGCCACATTTTCATTTTTAATGTTCTTTGAAATCGTTCTACAATACTCGCCTTAATATCGGGATTGTTAGTTGTATAGTAGTTTATATTTTTACTTTTAAAATAATATCTTACCTCTTTGGAAACAAATTCAGTGCCTTTATCAGATTGGATATGACGTGGAGTTGCTCTAGCTTCAGTAAATATGTCTTCAAAGCATCGTTTAACTGTTTCTGAATCCTTCTTTTTCATTGGCCTAGCAAAAGCATACTTACTAAAGACATCAATTACACATATTATGTATTTAAAGCCCTCATTATATTTACTGTATGTACGCATATCACTTAAATCTACTTGCCAAAGTTCATTATAGTTAGATAGAATGTATTTATTTCGTGTAAAACGTCTTTGAACTGGTTTGTGTAAAGTATAAGTTTCCTGAGATTGTAACCACTTTTTTACCTCATCTTTGCTCATTCGGCCATGTACTGCTTTAACTAACTTATCAATACTACTGTAGCCAGCTGGATTTGAAACATCGTAGTAAATCCTATTGATATCTAATAAGGGGTCCATCTTTCCCAATCAATTTTCTTTTTTATTGATTCAGGAGTTTTACGCGAAATTGGCGTTGATTGTCCTCTTGATTGAATCGACGTTGATCTGGTGTTTTTATATATTGGAGATTCCTGGAGCTTGTCTATCTGGAGACCATTTATATATTCCAGATTTGTTGGGTTACCTATACATGATGAAGGAACTTCAATATCTTTTAAAACTGAAGCAAATTCTTTCCAGCCGATGGGTTTGGGGCGTTTGAGGGGTCTCAGAGTATCACTTATCAAGTCAGCTATATTAGTTTCTGGGATAACTTGATTATTCACTACGATTTCCCCTCCCTCCTTCCACCAAATCTTCGGCTTATTCTTTAAAATATTGTCGATCAGTGACTGCCCCCTTTTTACGTAACTTTTTGGAATTTTTTTAATGAGATGAGATGGAGTAAATTTTTCAGGGTAATTATGATTTGAAGGAGTACTGGTAGCGTCTCTTTCGTACGGTTTTGGGTTTGGCAATGTAGTATTGTCTTCAGTTTCTTCCTTTTTATTAACCGTCGATTTCTCATATTCTTCATGAACATTATTTATACCATCAATCATTATCGGCACCTTGATCGGTTTTCGATCTGTTTCAGTAATATGCAAAAACCGTTGTAATGCTTGAGAATATAACGCCCATTTTTCACGATCTTCTATTTTACTTTTCAATATTTTTTGCATCTCCTCGTCTAAGCGAGATAAGGAGTTTAAAGGTGCATTGTCAGTGTGTTTGAGTTTCTCGATAAAATCTGGTTCTATTAAAATCATTTTCTTCGTGTTTTCCATTTCAACTATGTTAATGAGTTTAATAAACTACTTAAAACAGCCCCCAATATAATTGGTAAAAACGCACCACCCTTTTGAACTATAATAGTCTTTCTTAACTTTTGTTTTCCCTTCGAAACTAATTTTCGTAATATGTTCTTATGCTTATTTAACTTGTTTTTTTCTAAATTGTCTAATGGAACTTTTCCTTTTAAAACGTTATAAATGCACTCACAAATTATATTTATTTCATCTTCATCACATGCTTTAAGCAAAGCTTTACGATATTTTGGTTTCAGCGTATGCAAAGCTTGAAGTAAATGTTGATATGTGGTTACTCTGTCAGGCATCATTTAGAACTGACGACAACAGAATGACTACTGACATATTTAAACCCTTTTTTTGGAATATATACCGTACAATATTCATCAAATGGAAATACCTTACTCTTAAAACGACACATATCATCTGTGCTTTGTTTTAAATCGATCATCAGGTATCCATGTGCCGGCATAGTGGCATCTTTGTATGCTTCATCAACAAATTTTGTATTTTCTGGATAGACTTGTCGGGACAAGTGACGTATTTGAGTTTTATCTCTGGGATTTTTAAAATAAATAATGTAAGTTGTGTTCAATGATATGTCGCGCTGTCCTCTTCCTTGATGAAATAAATTTTGAGTTATATAAAAAACGCTTAAATTTCTGTGATGGCTACCTTTAGTAAAAATATCAACAATACGTCCATCGGACTCTCTCATTAAATCATCGATTATAAGCAGTTTAGGTTGCTTTCCATCAAACATACTTAAATCGGGAATACCTTGAACATAATCAATACCATTCAGGTTATAAAGTGGTTGCATTTCATCGTAGCACCACAGTACTTGACTAAATTCTGTATTACACATTTGTCCCGCATTTTTTAAAAAATTCGTGACAAAATTTGATTTTCCGCAACCACTTGGACCGGCAATAATAGCCGTAAACGGGTGAATAAAATGGTACATAACAAAAAAAAACAGTCTTTCCTCTCTAAAGGTTGTCTAGAAACTAAAACACAGTTTATGAGGTTATTGATATATGTATATTGTTCACAATGTAATACAAACACACATTAATACACAACACTTATTAAGTACAAAAACTCTTCGAATAATACTTATTTATTTATTACATTAGTAATTACAATAGACTTAAAACTATAGGTTAGTACAATTAAATTCTATAATATTGACAAGTTATTACAAACTATTAAAAAGCTAAGAAACACACAAACTACTAACTTTTTAAAATAAAACCCAGGGAGGGTTCTCCACGAATAAGAAACTTACAAATTGCGACAACTTAAACAATTTAAACATTTTATTGAGCTACCTACCTTAATTTATAATGGCCCCAAGCCAAGGTGTCATATGAATCCTGACAAAGATATCTTTTAGTGTCAGAGTAGGATAATGAGATTTTATTTATCTTTTGCGTAAAAATAACATGTTTTATTGAGCGAAATCGGCACATTTCCGATAACACATTTATTTTTTCATTTAGACAACGTTTATAATCGCTAATTTGGAACTTTTTAGACACACATTTATTGACACCTTTAGCCTTAGTTACTATACTGTCCTCGACATTCAAAGCGTACATTTTAGACCTTAACCCTACAAATTCTTTTAAGATTTTGCCTTTATTTTCATCTTTGAAATATCCTAATTTTTTCTTATTTATACACGCAAACCCGTAAATATTATTGGGCGGATAATCAGATGTATCAAAATGTTTATTTAAATCATTTTTAATGTCATCATAAAAATCATCTGTAAAAATTTGATAAATAAAACTATCGGTATCTGTATATAACAACTTAACATTGTTTTTAAATTTCTGTTGCATGTACCCATAGTGGAAGTTATACATTAAAGTTTTGGATAAGTCTAATATACAGAAACCTAAGTAAATAGGCTTGTTATAAATTAATTTAGTTTTTTTTAACTGTACCGCTGCTAAACTTTCTGAAAAAATCGAAATGCTATGGAATTCAGGACGAGCTACGTAACTTTCAAGCCCCTTCACGTGACCATGATTTGTCCAGTGCGATATTAGTTTAACGTCAACCCTTTTCTCAATATTTTCCATAGTTTTTCCAAAAACTGCGTTGTTCATTAATTTGTAAAAGTCTTTTTCGAAATCGGTTATTGCAGCTATTCTTAATGAAGTATTCAAGTCGATATATTTTTTTAGCCAGTTAGTTTGCTTAAATTTTAAGATTCTATGGATTTTTGTTAAATTTAAGCCATTTTCTAAACATTGAATAAGATTTATATAGTGTATGATGTATTTCTCTTTATTTTTTAAATTTGGAACCAATTTCTTTTGTTTACTTTCATCAATTATATGCTCGGCACAAAATGGTAAATCTGAATGGGAATTATGCAATGAGTCGGGGTATTCTATATCGACTTCTAAAATGTAGCCATTATCAGCATCATGTGAAATTTGGAAATCTGTAGCAGGGTCAACCCATTCAAATTCGCCAACAGGAAGATGTTGTGACATAGCCCAACCATATAAGTTATTAGCATCTAGGTAAATTAAATAAGATGAGGGTTCATTATGATCAAATTCTGACATGTAGTAATTATTTGATTTAGCATATCGATTGCTACATTGTGATATACCACCTCGAAGTCCTTTTTTAATAAACGCAACTTTATCGAAATCAGTTAAAAGTTCAAGTCGAACCCCGGTAATTTTTAGCATGGCATCCCAACTAAGACCAGGTGCCGTAAAATAATGAGCTGGATCCAAGCTATATGTTTTAAGGCACACGGAACGAAAGTTCTCAAAGATGTCTGTTAATAGAAGTACATCTGTTTTTAAATACAAGTTAGAATAATCCAACATTGTTTTACAATTAAAATGGGTCCAAACATTTTGTGCGTGTTGATAATCCGCCCTTGTTATACAGCTGTCTGTTAAAGAACTGTAAAAATCACTTATTATAGGCAGCGATGACGCTTCAAGAGATTTGTATGATTTCATAAACTCGTACGGAAATATTCCCTTCTGCTTCAGAAGTTTGAAATCCCCATCTTCAGGGTATTGCTTCCTTAATTCATGAAATTGATGTTCTTGAAGGTTTCTAGCTAAACTATCTAAACTACTCGACATGAACCTAAAGGAATCAACAAATCTCAGTGCCAGGTATCTCTTATCGAATTTCAGTTGTTTGCTAAACGAAATATATTTTTCTTTATTTTGAGGTATAATATCGATAAGTCCTTCACGGAAATTCAAAGCTTTAACAATGAAATGCGCATCATAGTTACTCAGATTGTGAAAAAATATTGGAATGAATGAAGGAGGTATGAATTTATGATCGCACGACTTATGTACCACTCCTTGGAATTTTCCAGTAGTCCAATCATAACTGAAAACGCTTTGGGATTTTAACTCGCTATTACATATAAAACATTTATTATTATTAGCTTCCCCAACTTTATTTAAATCACTTTGATTTAAAGGGATTGGATTTCTCCGAAAGTGAATGAATTTATTTAATTGTGCTAAATCATTATAAAGGGTGTCCATAAATACTTTTGCGCAATCTGGACCCGTATACGAACGATACCGTGAAAGACTATCATCAAATGAACACTTGATAAAATAACCGAAACTGTACATTTCATGCTGTTGGATGTTTTTTGTAAAAGATTTTGATGTATCTGGATCACAAGATGATATTGGATTTAAAAATGCTTCAAAATCTGCATACACTACAAACGGTAATTTAAGTTTACGCTGATATTTATCAAAAAATATCTTATGACTCGAAATTTCTTCATCAAGCCAATCCTTTTTTGTCTTATTAGAGTTTGGGAGTTCAACAACAACGTGAGCGCAATCATTTTTTTGATGATTCGTTAACTGTTCATTTGAATAGAATGCTAATAAACAGCCATCGCAAATATAAAAGCTATAGTTGGTTGTTGATATTTGTCGACTTACTAATCGAGATAGATTTTTTATATAGCAGTAATGTCCCTGACTACCCCTAGATATGTAAAGTAAATTTATGTGCGTTGGTTTACGGCATTTGGTGAAGTAGAGTGGACCGTTTACTTCATGTGTTTTAGAATTTTTATTATAATTTAATCCGAAAACATTAATGCTAATATCATTTAATTTTTCAACTCTATGAATATCTGTTAATTTTACTGGGAATGGTATATTTGAAAATTTTAATTTATTTTGATGCATAATATAGGATGACACTCTCTGTGAACTATCCTTAACTGGGTGCAACGCTGAAAGTATGGCCCATTTCAAACACTCGTGATCATAGTTTTGTACGTTTATTACTGCTTTTTTTGTCTTAATATCGTGTGGTAAATCAATATACGACGAACCACGCAATGGGTTAAATTGATTAATGTTCATATCAATATATTTTATCTCTTTAAGACTCCATCCACTGTCTTTTTTTTCAAAGTTAGAAATTTTACTACTCATCGAGTTTTTTAAATTTTCTAAAAATGTTTCTCTGTCATCACCTTTACAAATAGTCCAACTTAAAATATTGAAATCGAAAAAATTGTTGATCCCCTTAGATTCTTGAATAAATTCTGCATGTAATATAAAACTAACCTTAAAAATTGTTAACTGATTAATGGTGTCGTCTATTAGTTTATTTAGAGATGTCTTAACTCTCTCAAAAAAAAGTTCCGGTGTCTCAAATTCAATGACAGTTTTTTTCTGTTCTGATACTATCCTATAAGTTAATATCCTATTTCCAAACGCGGTCTCAATGAGCTCAACATTGGGATAGGAATGTTGAAATTTGAGGCAGTTATTTTTATGAATATTACTTCTTAAATGCTGAGCATAGTACCTTCTCGAAACGTTCCGTTTACAAGTTTTACACTCGACGGTGTCACCAACAACGGGAGTAGATGATGATTCAGCTGTGGTTCTGGAAGTTGATGGCTGCGGGGAATTAAGGTTTTCTTGTTCTTCGACACTGGCAGCTGCTGGAGTACGCGAATCACAGGGTTGAAAGGCTTCTTCTGATATACGTTTTCTTTTAACTCCACGTGTTACGGATCTGAAAATGAAATTTATCTTATTAGAACACCTATATACAACTACTAGCTATAGGATAAATACTAGCAGTCACTTAAGCACCGTAATACCTGATTTATATGATTGACAAAGAGAACAATACGCTTCCATGGGTAATACACCATCTATCTCATCAGAATGCGAAAACGAATGCAAAACCGTTATGTGCCCTTTGCAAGGGGTAATATACGGTTTAATATCGGGGTCGTGAGACATAGTTGCATCAAGTTTTCCACTGATAAACCACAATCTTAAATATTTATGAAAACAATTTAATAACACTGGTTTGCTAAACATTTTAATATCCTCACTAGTAACTTCCAGCATGATGCTAAATATGACACATTTCGTTGAGAATTTTACTTATATCGAGTTCACCTCCCCACTACTAGCTAAAAATCGACGTAAACCTGGTTAAACATGTTTTTCTGGTACTTACTGCGGCTGATTTTCGGCTTCCAAACAATGTCGATAGAGTTCATCATCAAACAGCGACTTGTTAAGATCTGAAACGTCTTCACAACGTTCATAAAGGTCCTTGTCGTAAAATGAGTTTTGTAGATCCATTTTGCAGTTTGACTTCGGCAGGTGTTGATAGAGATACGGTATGGTTTCTTTTGGGTTGTCTAACTATATATAGCCTCAAAAATCATTCGTTCGTTGGTGGGGGAGGGTGACTTTTTTCGTGGGTGGAGCAAGAAATAATTTATGGCTTGGCCTCGATAAAAAATTTCTTGCAGTCGTTTTTAGTTGCAATCTGTTTAGTAATCTTGTAAATTAATTCTTGTGTGTTAGAATAATGGTCGTCCTCGTCAGCATGCGTGTAGTATTTGATTTTAGTATCTGCGAATTTCCAGTGTTGGTCGTTTGGGACACCACGCAACTTTTTCATATCGTAGACATCAATTTTAACAAGATGAGTGATCTTTGTAACATCATCTACGCGAGCAGATATATAATTCGTGCCTCCATTTGTAGACTGGGCGACCGTAGATGAAAATTCCGTAGTATGTTTCTTTTTAGGCTTATCGAAAAATACATCAATGTTGTTGGTTCGTTTCGGGGTTCGGATTTTAAGTGGTTTTGAGCCTTGGGGTTCATCATCACTTAAATTACCATAATAATAACTTTTCATGGTGTACTCAAGAGGATTCTCGTTTGATATCTAAAACAAACAATAAAAATGAGTGAGGAGCTTGATACAAATGTAATGTGTGTGTGCTTATATAGAAACACACAGTTAGTTGATAGGTATTCTTTATTGCTCACCAAAAATAGTCACAAGGAAAACAAAACAGAAATTACAGCTTACCTCCATTTTCACTCGTAGCAAGACGTAGACACAGAGTTTCAAAATTAAAACTGTTAATTACTACCCGTATTGCGACACTTGCAAACTGCTACTTTAACACTTGACACTGTTTTCAGACAAACTAATCTGAACGAATGACGTTCCTATCGGCTTGAGCTCTGATTTTATTCAACACACACACACACACACATGTACACATATCGTGGCGTGGGTAAGACAAAAAAATCTATTACTAAAACGAACACCTGTTCGTTGCAACAGGTTCTAACAAGATTTTTACTGAAATATCAAATCAACCTGATTCGCTTGAATGTTCTTTGGGTTTTTAATGACCAATAAAATACGAATAGCATGACATTTTGTAATAATCTATGATATTTTATTGCTTTCAAATATAATACACGCACACACATGTCGCAGATAAGACAATAAATCGATTACCTAGTTAAAAAACGCACATCTGGTGGATGCATGATACAACACGTTCTATCTATTTTTTACTGAACCATCCAAAAACTGGAATGTGTGTGCGAACGTGCTTAGCTAAATTTCCTTTACTATAATACCCAATAAATTACAGAAACTACGACGTTTTCGTAATAATCAATGATATTTTATGGTTTCTCCAAATATATTATTTTAATTCTCACGATCGGCTATCTGATGTCAACATAAATTTTTAAATATATCACCATCCACAGAGTGTAAATTACCTACCCTTGCGTGGGAATAGCGCAAAAACAGACGTTTGCCCTTAATAAAATAAATCGATTTAAGGAAATACGTAATCCACCTCAAAAAAGCAATCTTTAAAAAAACAACAACGGAGCTACACCTATCATAAACAAAAAAAAAACATCGGGCGGCGGCAAATTACATCCTCGAATTTCATATTCATAGGAAAAAACACACACGCAAAAAATTGCCGCAGAGAATGTACTAGGAGGAGCAAAAAAAACTCAAAAAAAATTTCCGCTCCGCGGGGAGTGCCCCAACCTGCCGCAGAAACAGTAATCTACTAACTACTTTCGTATTCGGTCAAACCCATATTCGGCGCATCACTAGTCTTCATTCACAATGAATATATGGTTATTTAAGATGTACATAGTCACAGTTTCCCATAATATATTCAGTGGAAATAGGCATGTGAAATTATATAAAAGAAAATGTCATTAAACTTTGGTATGTCAGTATCACACATAATAAACAAATACACAATGAGCAGTATGCACTTGAAATAAACGTTAAAATTGTCATTAAGTATATCTGTTTAATAGTAGATTGTATGACAAGGCTCTAAAATAAGCCATTACACCACGAGATGGTTATTTTCCCATTTACTTTTAGACCAGAGTTATACACTCTACTACTACTTTTCACTTCGATTGCGAGAAAATAAATAAACAAAGATTATCCACCCACTATCACTATATAGTATAAAACAAAGTCGCTTTCTCTGTCCCTATGTCCCTATATCCCTATGTATGCTTAAATCTTTAAAACTACGCAACGGATTTTGATGCGGTTTTTTTTAATAGTTAGAGTGATTGAAGAGGAAGGTTTATATGTATAATAACATCCATTAAATGTGCACCCGTGCGAAGCCGGGGCGGGTCGCTAGTTAATAATAAAATACAATGATAATATGGCACCAACATTTTTTTAAACTGCTATGCCTCATAGACATAGTAGTTGAAATAACGACGATAAAAAAAACCCATATTTTTAATAGTGAAATTAGTTAAACTGTTAGACAAAGTATGTACCGAAAGAACCCAACGTTCCGATTGGCTGTTGACGTGTTTTCTGATTGGTGGATTTAATATGTAAGTTATTTGATTGGTCAAATTAGAATGTTTTGTAAATCATAAATATGTATTCATATTTTCCCTAGGGGCTAAATGTACTAACTACTTTTGCCCCGCTTGTTAAGGCCAATATGACACACTTTTCGAGCATGAGAAATAAAAAGTAATACATAAATACATAATATCATAAAACTTAAATAAAGTTAACAAATAGGTACCTATGTAAATTGTAATCAAGTAATTCTATTAAATTTATAATTAGATTAATTAATTATTAATAACAATGACTTAAGAGGCCTTATAAGTTTTAAAATGATTTGACGTCAAATTACGACAAAAGTATTGACGGGTCAATGAACTTTTTCTTGTTGTTATTCTGTCCCGTCAGCGAGGAGACAACAGTAACCGAGTTTCTTAGAAAAATGATTATAATATGGACTTTAAGCATGCTCAAGAGATGACCTATGTCCAAATGGATTTATGCTCATTGCTAAAAGTCATGTTTGGTTGATTTAAACCCTATAAAATCACAGTTTTAAAGAGTGGCTCAGAAGACGTAACCATGGCAACGAGCAAAAAAGAATAGTTGATCCACCCTGATAATGGCAAAACAGGCAAATCTAAGCGATATCGTCTCTGGGGCCTAGTGGGCTCTTTATCCACAGAAGTAAAAAGTTCGGCATTTAGTTTTACAAACATTGCTACTGGGTTGATTAACTATTATTTGTTGTTCGTTACCATGGTTACGTCTCCTGAGTCACTCTTCAAAACTGTGATTTTATAGGGTTAAATCTACCAAACACGTGTTTAAGTGACGGACATAAATCCATTTGGACACGGGCCATCTTTTGAGCATGCTTGAAGTCCATATTATATTTTTTTTATAAGAAACTCCGTTACTGTTGTCTCCTCGCTGACGGGACAAAATAACAACAAGAAAAAGTTGATTGACCCTACTAACTGCCATGCCTTTACTTTGGCAGTTGGTAGCTTTAGTTACATAAAGAAATGTTTACACGATTCTCTTCTATGTATTCCGCAAAGGGTTCTGATGCATTTCTTATGAACGATAAATGCACGGTCAGCGCCAACAGACAGAACAAATTTTGTTTGACACCCTTAATGGCTCAGTTGGTAATTAAAGTCCATGACTGGCCCTATACTCCGAACTTCGTATTGCGCCGTCCTTTTCCATCTCGTGTTATACACTATATGAGTGAAAGGGACGTCACACAGTTTGAGATTTGTCTAAAAAAGCCATTCCCGAAGTGTCAAGCGTGTCTCTTCACAGGGGGCGTGGCTGACCGATTCTAGGCATCCCCTTAATGGTAGACTGCTACTTTATAACTAGGTAGAAAATGATCAGTCAAAGTGGGTCCTACTTTAGCATATAATCAGATTTATATACGAGGTAGGTTAACGTGGTCCGTTCGGTCTCGTTACTAGAAAGGAATCTATCATGCATGGAGTTTTTTATTAGTCTTATTATATTAAAGCTCTTAAAAATAGGTAGCCATTATTGGACTGTTAAATTTGTAGAGTATGTTTCGTAACAAGCCCGTCACAGACAGAGCTATAATATACAGGGCGTCCCACGGCTATGCCACATGGAGGGAAAGTACCTTAAATATTGTAGATGGAACATTTTACTGAAAGAAGACATTATTTGAATTTAAAAAACAATTTAAACTGCATTGCCAGATATTTAAATAATTTTATGGTTGAACCGGGAATCGAACCTGTTACACGTGATAAATTGATAAATTTTGTATTAGAAATGTTAAAATTCATAGTCTTCCTTTTATTTCTGACACTATGTTATTTAGCAAAAAATAATCCTTATGATCTTTCGATCGGTATGATAAAGCTACAGGGTAATTATTTTTACGGGTTCGATTCCCAGTTCAACCATAAAATTATTTAAATATCTGTGAATGCAGTTTAAATTGTTTTTTTAATTCAAATAATGTCTTCTTTCAGTAAAATGTTCCATCTACAATATTCAAAGTACTTTCCCTCCATGTGGCATAGCCGTGGGTAGGAGAGCATAGCTAATATACTGAATATTCTTAATCTTACACACTATTTTCATGTAAAATATTGCCATGACAAGACCATATCGCTCGCACTGTCAAAAATAAATAAATGTTTTTTCTTTCTTTCTTCTTTCAAAAAGTTATGAGATCTCATGTAGAGCCAAGCTCTACGTTCACAAACTCTACACCTTAGTCAAAATATCCAGCTTAGCCGTTTCGTTTGACAGTTTATACTTGTGAAACTGTATAGCAAATATATATCTATGTAAACACACATTTTGGTTCAATAAAATCAATATTATTGTAATATGTATTTTCCATATCTCGGGACCGTGGGTCCCGGACCTTTGGAAGGCATGCGTGGGGCCGAAGCCAACAGCGCAGAGGCCCCTTTAAGACAAATAATCTAAAATATTTATATTTTGGTGTAGTAACATATGTTACACTATTGTGCTTCTCCGTTGTCCCAACAGTCAGTTTAGAGACAAATCCGCGGTCGGAGAGGTCGTTCCATCCAAGGTGTGGGGGAAGGTTTGATTTCCGAAAACGGAATTAATAAAAAATGCTAAGGATTTAGGAAGTCTGTCAGAGGCAATGCGGTAATCACTAATAGCATTATTAGTGTCAAAAAGTCGTAAGTGCCGTGAGTTCCCCATACAATTACGACCTTTTTAGATTCAATGTATTGGATAGTAGTTTTAAATATGGACTAGTAGGTGCTGTTACGGAACCCTTCATTGTGCGTGATCCGACACGCACTTGGGCGGTTTTTTCATATACATGTTATAATTGTATTTTCGATTCTATTTTGTTATATAAATGCAGTAAGAGCTTAGACTAGGTAGATAATTTAAGAGCTTAGCCTAGGAAGATAAGTGCAAAAATACATATTATTTTAAATCAACAATTAACAACCAGCTTAGATTTAAGAAATACTTGCCTTTTATAAAAACTAATCGCCTAATAGTTATTCACCTCGTCTTACGACTCTCTAAGGGGCATTCTACTTTTTCATGTACATAATTTATCACACTTTTTTTTACTGCAGATTTTGGAATACTTGGCCCTCGCTTGATATTTTTGTATAGTTATTTAGAAAGAGGTTTAATTGCAGTATCAGTCTCGATAGTTTTGGTAATTACCGAACGACAGCTAATATCCATAAATCGAGTAACTCAGTGGTCCTTGATGTCGCACCATTTGTATGAAAAAATGGTTTTTACCACTGCGTTACCCACCTTTTAAAGCAATATGTTAATATTTAAGTATTTTTACCTATAAATTCCTTTTATTGGGTTCAGGTACTATTTCGAAATCCTATTTTTGTACATTAGTTCTATACATTGGTCAATCAACTTTTTCTTGTTGTTATTCTGTCCCGTCAGCGAGGAGACAACAGTAACTGAGTTTCTTAGAAAAATGTTTATAATATAGACTTCCAGCATGCTCAGGAGATGACCCATGTCCAAATGGATTTATACTTACCCTAAAACTCATGTTTGGTGGGTTTAAACCCTATAAAATAACAATTTTAAAGAGTGACTCAAGAGACGTAACCATGGTAACAAGAAACAAAGAATAGTTGATCCACCCACATATCACAGATTTGTTTTTTGTAATATAAAACTGGTCATGAAAAAGTAGAATGACCCCTAAAATCTGAATCTGTTGATGATTAAGAAAATACAATAGTAGATTGTATGACAAGGGTCTAAGAGCCATGTTACTACGAGACAGTTACTGAACGAAGTGAGGGAAAATAGTTCTAGGGGTAATATGGCTTTTAGACCAGAGTTGTGACTACTTGTGACATATGGATATGATGGCAACACCGGTGTGTGGCTACGTTGCATATGGTGTCTAATAGAGATAGAATATAATAATTATAATCATAAATCTAAGTGTTTTATTAAATAATACACGCCTTGGACCACATACTTAAAAGTATGTAAGTAAAAAGAGTTATAAACTTTTCACTTCGATTGCGAGAAAATAAATAAACAAAAGTCATCCATCCAAAACTAACAAGGCTTTTATAGAGCCTGTATTAGCCAGTATTCAGAGTTATCTGTTTCTTGATAGCAACGATCTGTCTATATACTCTACTTCATTTTCTAAATAGACATCAAGCCAGCCACAAGCCGCGAATTCAGCTTAACAATGGCTATATACCAACCATAAAACGATATCATTACTGAATAGTAATGATAAACTGAATAGTTTCAACCCACCGAAGCGCTTACCGCATGAAATTGTTTCTTAGTTCGGCAAAATGATCTTGAATAATGTTTCAACTTTTCCAGAAAGGCCAGCGTCACTCTCGCGAGATAAAATTCTAATGAAGCCATACGGCTTCATCGTCTGAGGGCTTGCCCTCATCGTTACGTTTAGATGAGATTCCTGAAAGAAAATAGAAACGTTAGTTAGTACCTTTTTTAATTAATGATATGATACTAGTGCATGCAAGTACAGGCTAAAAGTACAGTTTGCAATGCGGACAACTGGTGAAAAAAACCAAGACAGTTGGTAAATAACGGAGATGCGCCGAATATGGGTTTGACTGAATACGAACATTCGGACGAATATTAGGTCCAGCTGTTGCCGAACCGAATATTCGGCTAATTATTCGGTTCAACGTAATTCCTTCATCTATTGTTGTAAAACAGACTAATTGAATGGTAAAATTTTTGTTCATTATCAAATCGAAATATTGACAAAAAATAAGTTAAATCACTGTTAATAATGGGTCAAGTATTAATTACTAGAAGCAGTAACTATAATACACTCTTGTAACTTGTAACAAAACCGTCCCAAAATTGTTCGGTAAATATTCGGCAACTGAACCGAATAATTCGGCCGAATACCGAACATTCAAAAACATGCCGAATTTCGAATAATAACCGAATATTTGGCGCATCCCTATTAAGGGTGGGTTGCACCAATCCGTCTGTAATCGTAAGCGGTGTTCGTTGAAATCTGATTTATGGAAAGTTTGACAAGTTTCTATGGGATGACAGCTGTCGGCGCCATATTTGACGACCGGCCTGTGATCGTATGTTGGTGCAACCGACCCTAAATAACTCCAGTAGTTCGTAGTGCGCGGGTTCCCGAGGTAGCTCGGGCTGCCGACCCCGGCCTCGCGTAGCTTAGCAGAAGCATGCTTGCTAGTTAAGTAAAGCCGCTCGTCCCCCCTCCCCCTTCACACAATTAGGAAACTCAAGGTTTTTGGACTGGTCCATATTATATGTTTTCATTTCTCATACTCTGAAAGTGGATCATTGACGTCATTGTTCATCTAAGTGGCGTGCTGAAAGTGGTCCATTTCTGCTCTAGAGCAGAAAAGTAATAAAAATAAATAGTATGGTGAATCGGAATTATATTGGGCAACGGCAGTAACCTATTCAGCCATAATATAAAGAGTAAAGATTCTATAGAGATCCAATACTCGTGCCACCATGCAAATAAATTGAAAAGTGAAACTAATACAAGGACAACAAATGATATGTCTCTCTCTATCGCTCTTATATAAAGTTGTATATTACCATCTCGCTCGGTAGTGGTATTATTATTTGATGTCGAGTCTGGTTAGTCTGAGTCATTGCACTTACAATTAATTCTTTATTAAACATAAATTGGTCCCTACACAAACACCATTAACGTCAGTCAACAGTTCCCGCCAAAATGGTTCTTTATTTCGTATAATTAAATAATGAATAAAAAATATATTGAGTTAAGTACCTACACATAAAAATAATAAATATAAAATTGTCAATGTCATGCTATGAAAGTAATAAAGTTAACTTGGGTACGCTGACACCTGTCATTTACCTGCCATCCCAGTAGAAAACATAACCCTAAAATGTGAAACATAATAAAATCTGTTCCGGGATGACAGCTGTCATACCCAAGCTGTATTAAAAGGATATTATCCTTGCACCTCTCGGGTTAAAAAATCCACGTATATAAAGTAAAGCGTAAATGCTTTGTAACATCGCAATCATTTGACATCGATGGCTATGATTAGGTTAGTAGTATATAGCATTCGTCCTTTACTATCAAGTATGTAAGTGCGAGAGCGACGCATGCTATATATCCGGCATAAAAGCGACCATGCTGACTGCACACGACTCACGATTCATTAATTTGCTACAAATGCTACATGCCGTATCCAGATTAGGCACTAATTAACGTACATTTATCGTCGTTCCGGAATCCAGTTTGCTTGTAATTAAAACAGAAAATATAAATAATAAAAAATAAGCAAGTATTAAAAAGGCTGTCAAAGGAATGGCTCAAGAAAAAGACATTATACTTGTAAAGGCTGTCAAGGGAATGGCTCAAGAAAGAGATACATTATAAAGGCTGTCAAAGGAATGGGTCAAGAAAGGAATGGCTCGAGAAAGATACATTATAAAGGCTGTCAAAGGACCGGCTCAAGAAAGAGATACATTATAAAGGCTGTCAAAGGAATGGCTCAAGAAAGAGATACATTATAAAGGCTGTCAAAAGGACCGGCTCAAGAAAGAGATACATTATAAAGGCTGTCAAAAGGACCGGCTCAAGAAAGAGATACATTATAAAGGCTGTCAAAGAAATGGGTCAAGAAAGGAATGGCTCAACAGAAAAATACATTTTAAAGGCTGTCAAAGGACCGGCTCAAGAAAGAGATACATTATAAAGGCTGTCAAAGGAATGGGTGAAGAAAGGAATGGCTCAACAGAAAAACACATTTTAAAAGCTGTCAAAGGACCTGCTGTAGAAAGAGATACATTATAAAGGCTGTCAAAGGAATGGGTGAAGAAGGGAATGGCTCAACAGAAAAATACATTTTAAAAGCTGTCAAAGGACCGGCTCAAGAAAGAGATACATTATAAAGGCTGTCAAAGGAATGGGTGAAGAAGGGAATGGCTCAACAGAAAAATACATTTTAAAGGCTGTCAAAGGACCTGCTGTAGAAAGAGATACATTATAAAGGCTGTCAAAGGAATGGGTGAAGAAGGGAATGGCTCAACAGAAAAATACATTTTAAAAGCTGTCAAAGGACCGGCTCAAGAAAGAGATACATTATAAAGGCTGTCAAAGGAATGGGTGAAGAAGGGAATGGCTCAACAGAAAAATACATTTTAAAGGCTGTCAAAGGACCGGCTCAAGAAAGAGATACATTATAAAGACTGTCAAAGGAATGGGTCAAGAAAGAGATACACTCTACAGACTAGACAAGAGCGCATTTGTCCATCATTCTAGCGATTCCGCTATCATACTGAACTACCCTCGGTCAACACTTTTTTTAGTCAACATTGCTGCATTGCATTTTAAAACCTTTTCTAACTACTATTTCCAATATAAATCACGAAATAAGGCAAATTACTTCGCCTCAATGTCGCTCATTTGGCCATGCCTTCAAAAGGTCGGTCCGATCTGAGAGCATACCGAACCAAAAACGAAGTACACCCTCCCTGTCTCTCAAATAAGCAAGTGCGACAGAGAGGCAGATATTCCATTTTAGCAGTAGGCCCTTTGTAGGCCTAACCAACCCAAACAGATAGCAATTTTACTAAACGATTCTCAGCTCTCACCACTGAAGTGAAGGTGACACGAGTTTACCTTAAGTGGTTGGTATCAAGGCTCGGAACCGGTTTTTAATATACCGGTAAAAACCGGTTTATTTCGGTTTAGCTTCTAACTTTTCGTGGGAACGCGAACGTTTTAACAACTTTATATTAACCGGTTTATTCGACGAGAGGCCCGGCGGGCGAACTAGTGGGGCTCACGTCTGTAGGTATTATGATAGATAGGTATAGTTGAGATTCCTTTCGTTGACCTAATTTCTATGAACATATTATTGGATTATAAACCTTATTGTTTAAACTGTAAAATAGCTTTTTAAAGAAATTAAGTTGATGCAACTCAGCCAACTCAAATGATTTCACAATCATAATCGTCTCCGCATTAACCGGTTTATATCGTCTAAACCGGTTAATTCGAACAAAACCTTTATATAAAGTTCCTCCGTAAACCGGTTTAAATAAACCGGTATTTGTATCTAAACCAAAATAAAAAGGCTTTGCGGCAAGTACATGATAACGGTTTGAAAAATTAACCGGTTTCCGAGCCCTGGTTGGTATAGGTTAGGTTGGGACAATGCAAACGTATTTGGCATTAGCCACAGTTTTTCTTGAAACTTCTATTAAAGATTTCAAAAATATATGTAATGTATATATTTCAAATATTATTTTACGGCATAACATACTTTAAACTGAAAATCAAAAATTGCAATTGAAAATAATAATTAAAAAATTGAAAACGACGGCACTAGATAAAAATTAACTAAAAAGATTAATACAAGTTTTAAAACCAAGACTCTACCTTTTCAGGTGTACAAACAAAACTATTGAATTTAAATATAACATCTTAATCATTATAATTATGTCAAAAACTTAGAAAATCATTATTATCACATACAATTACTGTAATCAATATACAAAAAATAAATAAACAATAAACTCTTAACTTAAGACTAGCTTAAGCCTAGTCAAATTAAAATAGAAAATTTTTCGAGAGTTTCTACACTCGCGGACAAAGAATACGGTAAAATACCGTCATATTTCCTAAAGTAGTGCAAGCTTCTACAGTTTTGTTTTATTTCTCATGACCCTTATTTAATTTTACATCTAAACTGTAACAATAACAGTAAATAATAGCATTTCCAGGTTTAAATCGGACTCGTAAAAAGCACAACTTTAGCGGAGTGACATATCGCAAGAATCGTAATTTTTGGTCATTTTTTGGACATTGATATTTTTATGATAGCTTCCGGAAATTGCTACTTAATACAGTTGGATACTACGAAGGATAGAATGTAAATAAAACTAATGTAAAACATATAAAAAACACCTATTGCGGTTGTATTTAAAGGTCAATCAACTTTTTCTTGTTGTTCTTCTGTCCCGTCAGCGAGGAGACAACAGTAACCGAGTTTCTTAGAAAAATGATTATAATATGGACTTCAATTATGCTCAAGAAATGACCCATGCCCAAATGGATTTATGCTCATGGCTAAAACTCATGTTTGGTTGATATAAACCCTATAAAATCACAGTTTTAAAGAGTGACTCAGGAGATGTAACCATGGTAACGAGCAACAAAGAATAGTTGATCCACCAAAAGTCAGGATGACCCGACATTTTTGACCTCGAGTATATTACAAACATACGATTTACATACAGTATGAATGTAATACAAACTCTATTACAGGGCTCGGACCCGGTTTTTACTATTTTGGAAATATCTCCTAAAGTACTTCTCATATCTCCATTTTTATTTTAAGATTCGCTTTTGTTAGCCTTCATCTATGGAATAAATGATTTGAAGTCCGAAGAAATATGGTAAAATGCAATTGACCGAAATTTTTAACCGGTTAATTGTATGAAGACGAAACCGGTTTCCGAGCCCTGCTCTATTACATTCGTTTTAAAGGATCCAATGGAATAAGAAGATATGTGATAGTCATTGAAAGGGACCTTACGGCGGCAGGCGCTTACAATGCGAATCGGTGCTATTGTACTCGAACAACGGCAATAAAGGCGTAAGTGCCGGCGGCTATAAGGTCCCTTTTGATATGGACTACCACATATGTCAGTGCCGTACAGCAATTAACCTGTATAACGTTTTAAACTTACTTTTCCGTTGTGTGTATATGTATGCGGCTCCCGACCCGAGTAGAATTATTGCGAGTAGTATGAGGGATATGCCCCACCCCAAACTCCTCCTTATAGCTTCTGCATACACGCCCTCTAGTATGATCTTCCTAGGGCCGTCGTACCTGTCCACACCATAATCTGAAATGGGTAAAAATAGTAAGTTTACTTTTAAAGGGTCGGCAACGCGCATGTGACATCCCAGGAGTTGCAAGCGTCCATAGGCTACGGTGACCGCTTACCATCAGGCGGGCCGTACGCTTGTTTGCCACCGACGTGGTATAAAAAAAAAGTTTATTGGCATTCATTATCTAGGCGCGGAGAGTTTCCTTATTGGGATAAATACAATCCCATCAAAAACATTTTTAACTGTACACTAGCACAACTTAAGAATGCATTTAAATATTGAATATAACTGGAATTTATAACTTGCTTAAACGTAGGTAGGGTCGCTAGGCCAGTTACGCGGCCTGCGTTAGTTTGCGGCCTTCAGAAGAACGAAAATTTTTCAATTAAAGATATTTACATTTTTACATGCCATAAGGACATAGTGAGTTGTATGCGTTTTAATTAGTAGCTAATACAAACCCATGGGTGGTGGTAAACGGTGCAACAAAACTGGCAAGAAAATTGCCATACGGTAAATAAATAAAAAATGTGGCATTCCTGGCAGTAAAGTTGGCGTGCTGAGTTATATGTGTATATGTATATTATGTACGCGTCATACTCGTGAACGGGTGCTGTTTGTGGGGTCCGGTCTGTTCATGTTTGCAAGGACTAGTAACTTCGTACTACTGTTCAGTGGAATTGACATGATGAGAGACTTCGCTCTGTTCTCATTTGAGTTTATTTTTAGACTGACGCTCAGAGACTTTATACATCTCTGAGGATATTTATTTAATAGATTTTATTATTTTCATGTTGACGTGTTATAGATATAGCTCAACATATTTTATTATGATTAGTGTACCTACTTTATTACATTTTATCTTGACGCTTAGAGACCTTATACATCTCTAACAAATCTCGATTGTTATTAGTTTCTTAGTCTTATTTTTGACATGTAACACTACATTTAATTAATGATACTTTGATTATTGTATTATTTTTATTTGATGTACCTAGATAGATTTTGACTTGTAAAAGTGCCCTTGAGGCCTATTTGCAGAATGAATGTTTTGATTTTGATTTGATGTATATGATATGTGATTACTTAATACTTACGCATTATAATGGTAAAAGTGTAGTTGCCGGCCGGCAATCCGTCCGAATACTGGCCCTTGCGCTGGATGCGCCACACCGGCTTGCGTTTCAAGCCGGTGTCCATCCAGGCCCGGAAAGCGGGATTCTTAAAAATGTACACTCGTGTTTTTATTTATATTGAGAACACAAAGTCGCTTAGGGGTCATTGTCAGATTTAGGTTGGCGTCTTTTCGGTGCATGTCAAAAGTTAAGGCCTACAAAGATTAATTTTGGAATGGTCTAGTAGCTCGCATAAACAGTGTTTCCTTTACTATAAATCCATGTACCAAAAACATAGCTTACATGCACATAAACCGTTAACTATTGACCACCGAACGGACAACTTTTGTTTTTGCAACTGACAATGACCCATAGGCAGCTTATATATACGCAAGTATTACATGTAGTGTACCAACAGACATAAAAGATAAAGACCTGAAAAACTCGCGAAAGATAAACGACTTAGCTGGGAACACACCATCACTGATGGATTTATTTTATACAATACAATACAAATACTCTTTATTGCACACTTTACATAATAAAACAGCATATACAAAAGAAAAAAACAAAGATACAGGGAGACAGAGGCAGAACAACAGGCGGTCTTATCGCTAAAGAGCAATCTCTTCCAGACAACCATTGGGTAGTAGAGAAATGAAATATAAAGTTGAAAAGTAGGTGGTGCATAAACTATTACAATAAGAAAATAAAGATTTCAAAACAACTATTCAATATAAATACACAATACTTAAATAATATATAAATATACATACATAAAAATATACATACATATAATATATATATTTATTTATTTTTGGGGCTGGGTGGCGATTGCACCTATAGCTCAATTGGCTAGAGCGACTGGCCGCAAGTGCCGGGAGGTCGCAGATTCGAATCCTGCTCGCTGGCTAAATTTTTCAATTTTTCCTTTATTCTAAATTTTTAATTATATATATCATCACTGCAATAGTATAGTAAGAATAAAATAGTGTCAGCCATAATAATTAATTAAAAAATTTAAGGGAGAGACAAATAATATTCTTTAAGATGGGATTTAAAAATAGCAATAGATTTAGCACGTCTTAATTCAACTGGAAGGGAGTTTTGGTAAGTCGAGGATTTTTTTAAATTATATTATTGCTGTGATAGCTTGCCGCAGACAATTAACCCTTTTTCAACAGTGGAGTCTCCCAACCATGCGTGCATTCATAAGCCTAAATTGAAGAATAAATAAAATCATTTCATTTCATGGGAGGAAAGGTGGTGCTATTCTAACTTCTAAACTTTAACCACCTTATTCATAAAAAATAACAAACCTCTGCTAATTAAAATGCGTTTCGTTTCTTTCCCATAAACACAACAATCAAAATGACAGATAAATACAAACGAATATTATATTTGTTCCTGAGTCTTTAGACGACGGGTTAATAAATACATTCCATAAATATCACTATCTCGAGATGCTGTAAGTAGAGCCCCGAATATAGAAAATAAGTTACTACAGTCGTGGAATTTAATTCTTACGCCGCTTCGAACTTTGTCGCAGTGACATTAATATGAGCTCTAGCGACTTCTATATTGTTTATCATTGTGACAAGGTACAAAGTGTTCCAGGAATCAATAACTGTACATTTCAATGAGCGCCAGTAGCAGAGTTAATTCGACCGGGCTATAACAGCATATGGAGCCCCGTATGCTGTTATAGCCCGGTATGAGCGTGTAATGTAGCCACATTACACGCTCATAGTGTATATCATGAGCTCGACATAGACAGCTTGCGGCGATCTTAGATGTCAAAATGTGATGAAAAGGTTAAAGCGGGTATTACACTGTCCTGAATTCAGAATCTTGAATGAGTTAGGAAGCAGATTCAGGAACGTGTAATCGCTGTCAGGAAGTAAGGATCCTAAAGAGAATCCTAATTAGGACGTCAGGATGGTTTCGGACGAACTGAATCCTATATCACATCCTAGTTAGGACGCCTGAATTCAGGACAGTGCAATACCCGCTTAAGAGAGGCAGGGCACAGCAAAATGTCATCTTGCTCGAATCTGGAGCAGCCCAACTGGGGAAATACCTCCGCCTTGCAGAAGACCGCAGCCATAATAACATTATCTACTATACAAGTATGTAGTGTTGCGTTCCTGGAGGTGAGCAAGGTTGCCAGAGCTCCCGAGGATGCACTGTGTTGAGAGCGAGGGACCTAAATTTGTCCCTTCTATCAACACAGTGCATCCTCAAATTTTATAAAGAGTCGGCAACGCGTACGTGACTCCTTTGGAGTTGCGCGTCTATAGGCTGCGGTGGCCGCTTACCATCAAGTGGACCGTAAGCTTGTTTGCCACCGGAGTTGTATAAAAAAAAAGAGGAAAGTAATTACCTCTACACCCTTTAGTTCCGTGTGCGCCTCCCACGGAAATTCGCCGTTCTGAAGCTTGCCCCAATTGATTGGCGAAGAAAAATTCTTTAGTACTGGAAGAAAATATGGACGCTGTTATCCAATAACCGACGACCGGTTTAGCCTAGTGGGTAGTGCACCTGCCTGTGAAGCTGACGATCCTGGATTCGAATCCCGGTCAGGGCAAATATTTGTGTGATGAGCATGAATATTTGTTTCTGAGTCTTGGATGTTTTCTATGTATTTAAGTATCTATTTATCTATATAAGTATGTATATCGTCACTTAGTACCCATAGTACAAGCTTTGTTTAGTTTGGGACTAGGTTGATTTGTGTACGATTGTCCACAAAAAAAAAATATTTATTTATAGGGTGCAAACCTACCAAACATGAGTTTTAGCGATGAGTATAAATCCATTTCGACATGGGTCATCTCTTGAGCATGCTTGAAGTCTATATTATAAACATTTTTGTAAGAAACTCGGTTACTGTTGTCTCCTCGCTGACGGGACAGAATAACAAAAGAAAAAGTTGATTGACCCAAATAACCATTGGTACAGTGGCGGAGAAAGGGGGAGCACTTGCCTTGAACAGCTGCCCTACCCAACCTAATGCCGAATATAAATTCAATGCATATAGGCGTGTGAGATATCTCTGGATAGGCCGTGAAACATGATATGGCGGTTTAAAAACTCTCCCATTTAAGCTGTCAAAGTCGTACAAAGTCTTGTTAGTTATTAGTTTCTTAGTCTCATTTTTGACATGTAACACTACATTTAATTAATGATACTTTGATTATTGTATTATTTTTGTTTGATATATATAGATTTTGACTTGTAAGAGTGCCCTTGAGGCCTATTTGCAGAATAAATGTTTTGATTTTGATTTCTGATTTTGAATAATAGTCTTACCTTCTGGAGGCGGATTGCGGTATTTCAATGTATTTCCGTTTAATAAGTCCGTGTATTCCACAGGTATATCGTCGTCATCTTTCATAAGGGTAAATGTGTCTGAAAATGTATGCGAATATTAAAATAATCACATAATATCGAAACATTAACTATAATCGATTATAGGCCTACCGATTAACTGAGACAGCTCCTGTGGCCAGAGTGTATCGGGGCTGAACATTTGTTCGAATATTCACATTGAGAACTTCTAACAGTCAAGTTGCCCACTCACTTGACAAACCCAATTCCAATAAGGTCTGGATTCCCCTCGGTTGGAAGGTCAGATGGCAGTCGATTCTGTAAAAACTAGTGCCTACGCCAAAATCTTGGGATTAGGTAGCGGACCCCGGGAATCCTTTAGGATGCAACTGTGCCGGAATAACGCTAGGATGATGATGATGATTCACATTGTCCGAATATGCGTCTTTTTATTTGTTTTGGAATCTTAAAATTGGACTAAAATCTCGATTTACTCCGCATTGTTAGTCATTAAAATCTATTTCTATGGTGGTGGTGGATCATTCTACTTTTTCATGACCAGTTTTCTAATTTAAAAAAAAATCTATAATACGTATTGAATTAGTGTACAAAAATTAGGATTTCGAAATATTACCTGATTTACCTGAACCTAATAAAAGGAATTATAGGTAAAAGAACTTAATTTAACTTATTGCGGTAAAAGGTCGGTAGCACAGTGGTAAAAACCATTTTTTCATACAAATAGTGAGACATCCAAGGACCACTGAGTTACTCGATTTATGGATATTAGCTGTGGTTCGTTAATTACCAAAACTATAGGAAGTGATGCTACAATTAAATCTCTTTCTAAATAACAATACAAAAATATGAAATGAGGGCCAAGTATTCCAAAATCTGCATTTAAAAAAAAGTAGAAGAATATTTTTTTTGATGCAATAATTTTTTGTCCCTTGTATGCACAGTTGGCTGTCATGGACGACCTGCCCCATAGAAAAAAAAATAGGGTCAAAAAAATCTTCTACTTTTTCCTAATCACAACACGATACGGCATATGCCCTTAAACCGATCCTCACTATTTTTGTTACACCCTGTATTTATTAACCTAAACTAACCGTTAAATATGGAGTCAGCAATTTCGCCACACGGGAAAATGGGTATAGTATTATTTATATAGCTATAGTTTCCACACGACTCTGCTGGGTGCTCCCCAGGGCTCCCCAACAACTGCTTATCGTCCCTTGAATAATAAGTACAAATACAATAACAATGTTAATAATGTCATGCCTGTAATTCAAAAAGGGGTAGGTAGCACATGAAATGTAATGTCACTCCACTGTCGCATTAAGCAAATGTCGGTTAAAAGGTGAAAAAAAGTAACATGGCAGTGTTTTGTAGCCTATTTTCCACCATTTTTTTTAACCGACTTATATATTATTATAATGTGACATTAAATATGGGTAACCATTTTAATCAGTATTTATGGTCTCATTCAGCAACACTCGCGGATAGGCCGCGATAATCGAGATTAAAAGCTTACGGCCTATGCACACCGCATTTTTTAAAACGCGCCGGCTACGCGCGTTTTCCTACTTACCATGTTTACAGTGCCTTTACCATGAGTTTACATGACCGTGCTCGCTAGCGACTGCGTAAAAATTTGTACGGGCAAAAGTGCAGCGCCTCTGGCGGTTACGCAATAGAACTATGAATCGGCGTACTAAATCGTTTACGCAGTCGCTAGCGAGTACGGTCATGCAAACTCATGGTAAAGGCACTGATGCATGAGTGCTACCGCGAACCACAAACGAAGTTTTCTCTCTCTGTCGCACTTACGTGGGTCATTGTCAGTTGTAAAAACAAAAGTTGTCCACCCGATGGTCAATATTTAACGGCTTATGTACATGTAAGTTAAGTTTTTATTACATGGATTTACAGTTACGGAAACACCGTTTATGCGGGTTTATTAGACCAATCTAAAATTAAGCTTTTTTGGCACTTATGTTTTGATATGTCCATTGTCCACCGAAAAGACGCGAATCTAAATCTGACAATGACCCATGTGCAAACTTGCAAGTGCGACAGGGAGGGAAAATTTCGAATGCCATTCGCGGTAGCAGCCGAGATTTAACGCGTTTAAAAAACAGTGTTCATAGGCCTTTACACTAAGTTTTTTTGTATACGGTCGCAGGAGGCTAAAGTCTTCGGGTCTTGCTCAAATTTGGAGCAGCCCAACTGGGGAAGTACCTCCGCCTTGCGGAAGACCACAGCCATAATAACATTATTTACTATACAAGTATGTAGTGTTGTGTTCCTGGAGGTGAGCAAGGTTGCCAGAGCTCCCTAGGATGCACTGTGTTGAGAGCGAGGGACCTAAACGTGTTCCTTCTGCTGTCAACACAGTGCATCCTCAAATCTTATAAAGGGTCGGCAACGCGCACGTGACTCCTTTGGAGTTGCGGGCGTCTATAGGCTGTGGTGGACCGCTTACCATCAGGTGGACTTCAAATATTAGCATGATTAAGATCTATCCCCTTTCGTCCATTACGACTAAATTAATTAAACTTACTTGGACGAAGCGTAACTGCTGTTGGTTTGGTCGAACTCATCCAGTTCGTAATACAAAGTGACTGCCCCCTTGATGTCCTCTTCTACGACAATGCCAAATTCGCATTCGCACTTTGTCAAGTACGGTGGCATTGACGGCTTGAATGCTGTGCAGTACAAACTGGGGAAGTCAGTGTCTCTACATACGTTGACACGCATGTACTCTCTCTCTAACGTAGTTGAGTGATGCTGGAAAGAGAAGAAACAGTAAGGCTCGGGTTACATCAATCCTCGCACGCTGCCTCAGATTCCTGGACCCGATGGCCAGAATCAGCGCCGGCCCTAGCACCTGATCTGCACAGGGTGGAGCGATTTATTCCGCGCCACTTCAAAATTGTATGTTTTGTTTGATTTTTTTGATGGCTGTCGCTTTCGTAATACTTGTACCTACGCCAAGTCCTGAGATGTCAAAGCTCGTGGGGTATTTAGGGTTAGACCAGGATAATGCTAAAAGGATGATTTTCCATTATGGGTCAATCAACTTTTTCTTGTTGTTATTCTGTCCCGTCAGCGAGGAGACAACAGTAACCATGTTTCTTAGAAAAATGTTATAATATGGACTTCAAGCATGCTCAGAAGATGACCCATGTCCAGATGGATTTATACTTAACGCTAAAACTCATGTTTAGTAGATTTAAACCCTATAAAATCACAGTTTTAAAGGGTGACTCAGGAGACGTAACCATGGTAACAAGCAACAAAGAATAGTTATTACCCTTATAGCACAAACATATCAGTGCTTCACCACTCTCACTTAGCAAGAGTGCCAATGCCAAATGAGAAAAAGACAAGGAAAATAATATTTGGAGGCACCTTCTGAGTGGCTTGAAGTTGCTTCCTCCACCCTCATAATGTTCTAGGTAGCTACAGAACAGTGATAAATAACAAATAATAATATAGGAAAACATTGTTAAAAAAAATACAATAATATAAAATTTCACACATTATAATGCAATCGGTGTCTAATTATAATCAGACTGGCTGTATGATTATTACCACAGTCATGGTACAATGAAACATGTTTATTGAATATGCTACCCAAATATATCAAACAATACATTTAATTAACTTGTTTTTCCTTGTAACTTACATGTAATAAAGAAGTCTTTATTATAAAAAATAACATTGTATGGTGTCTTCGCGTAATTCCGAATGTCGGATAATTCCGAAAATAACAAACTCCAGTATAGGTAAGCTATTTTATTGCATCTCACCATCATCACTATCAAAAAGAAATGTTAAAGATTTTTGTAGATGGGTCAATCAACTTTTTCTTGTTGTTATTCTGTCCCGTCAGCGAGGAGACAACAGTAACAGAGTTTCTTAGAAAAATGTTTATAATATGGACTTCCAGCATGCTCAAGAGATGACCCATGTCCAAATGGATTGTTGCTCATCACTAAAACTCATGTTTGGTAGATTTAAACCCTATAAAATCACAGTTTTAAAGAGTGACTCAGGAGACGTAACCATGGTAACAATCAACAAAGAATAGTTGTTTGGTAGTGCAACAAAATCACTTAGTTAGACAGGAATCTGTTATTTTCGGAATTACCCGACATTCGGAATTACCCGAAGAACACCATATAACAATGTTTGTTTTTCCTTATTACATGAGTTTTATGTTACCCTGATGAGTTTTAGGTTAAAGTAAGGAAAATCTGTAGAAAATCCCGTTTACAGTAATAATTTAGGTTTAAAAATCATCTGTTTTGTGTTGTAGTCTTGCTATCACCCACAATATTATCTAACAGATATGATATACATACCACATCCACAAACAATAGACACCAACTTCCAATGCCCAATAAGATGCAATCAATGACTAAAATTCCTGCTCCAATGATTAACAGCTTTTTCATTGATTCTAGAACATAAAAAGATATGGTGGAGTGTAGCAGAGGGGGGGGTTTGTTTTATACAGGACTTATATTTTATAGGACTTTTTTTAGCTTTTTCACTGTTTTTTGAGCGAAGAATGTAGAAAACAATGGAATAAACCGCAAGCTGAAGCTACGGAACAGAGCACGGGCACCCATGTTTTGGTGCGCAAGGGCGGAAGAGCCGGAGTTCGACTGACCCTCCCTCCCAACCTTTCTCCCCTATCCGAAACATGTAAAAATATGTATACATCCAAACGATAGATGTAAGTTATATTGGCATCATTTTGACACCATTGAAAGTCCCTGCGCCTTTGAAGTACTTACACATAATTTTGAAAACTCATTATTCTGTAATGAATAATGATTGAACTGAGAAAAAAAGTTTATATGACAAAAGATGCTTAGTTTAGCATAATCTACACGATATGTCAATAAAAAACTTATGTTATATACGGTGCGCCTTTGCTACACCCCAGCCGCCCAACCAGAACCCTTCGTGTATCATAACAAAAGAATGCTATTGTTTATTTTTCTCGCCGGGACACGACGGCTTTGCTTTGGGGGCGTGGGGCCTTGGTCTGCGTAATAGACGTGTGATAAATTAGCCACAGTAATCATACCTTGAGTAGCCATGATAGAATAAAGTCACTTATAAGTTCAATAATCAATTAAAACATTTATTTATAACTTATCTAAAAATAAATCGAATGTATAACTAGGTATTGAGTATTGACCATAACCAATACTTGCTTGACTTTACCTGACAGCCTGACACTGACAGTAGTGACTAGTGAGTAGCTATCCCTGTGTTCCGAATCACGCTAACAACGTTACAGCGCTTACAGTGCTGACGGCCGGTCTGAATCAGTTACCACGCTCAAGGTCGCGTGAGTAGGGTTTTGATTCGGGTCGATCATCGCGTGCTTAATGATATAGAATTATTACTTATTCTCTAAATAAAATTATTCTTATCCTTACTGTCATTTGACTGTCATGACCATGGTCCTTAGTGTATAATAAGTCTGTGGTCAATATCAAACGTCAACTTGACGTTTGCGCTCGGTGCTTAGCTTACCATCGACAGAGAGGAAAAACTTCGTTTGTGGCTCGCAGTAGCCAGTAGTACACACTTTTATCTAGGCCAGTAGCATGCTTGCATGCTATGGAAACTTAGTGCTAAGTAAAAATCCAGATTTTTATTGAAATTGCTAGGAAATATGATAGAAATTTTAGGAGGATATAATATCATAATATACGTCATGTTTGTAACATCTTATGTGTATAGAATGGAAGAATAAATGTTATGTATTTAAATAATACTATTTCATTATTTGGAGTCTTAGTTCTCATATCACTGTACACGTGTAATATCTAGTTAGCTACAGTGCGAGCGGAGTCAGAAACTGTTGTTGTTGCAACAGCGCCTGTAACAGCCTGTAACTTGTAACAGCGCCGCTCACGCAGGTCCTATAATACTTAGGTAGTGTAACACTTTGCTGTGCAGATTAGGTACCTAGAAATAATTGCTTAGGAGAAGTAGCTATGACTACATATAATTATCGTTTTTAGAATTGACCCATCCAGATGGATTAGGTGGAGTCGTCATGATGTTTATTCAAACTCGAAGGCACCAATTTCCAGTTCAGTCTCATCAATACTTGTAATTTCAGAGAGCAGAGGATAATTTACTAGGAAATACCGAAAATTGCCAGTTTGTTAATTAAACATTTCAGGAGTTCCCTCAATTCCTTATGCATCTCATCATTAAAACTGGATTTTGATAACAATGGATCCAATTTTGGGAGACTCAATAACATTCTCCTCCTAGTGTTTTTATGTTTATTATCCTAAAGAAGCCCGAGGTGCGTTTTGCAGTTATTTTGTGAAGGCAACTGCCACCTGACCTTCCAAGCCAGAGGGAAAACAAAATCCAAGCGTTTCCAAGCGATATTTTCTTTAAACCTACTGTTAATAACTCTGCTACGGAACCATAATGTAATATACAAAAAATGGGAATTGATAGCCTCCTCCTTTCTTAAAAGTCGGTTGAAAAGTTTCCATAGCCAGTAAAGAGATGGCGCCTGTAACCAAGCCTTTTAATATGACTGAGTTGCCAGTCTATCTTAGTTTGTATAATTGTAGTCTGTGGCCAGTAGCCCTTCTATATTAGTATATATAATTTACTCTATGGCCCTTCTGACTTCTGAATTATGTAGGACCTGAGGGGCTACCGCGAACCGAAAACGAACGAAGTTCGAATATCTCCCTCTCTGTTGCACTTGCTAATTCGTGCGGCAGAGAGGGAGATATTCGAACTTCGTTCGTTTTCAGTTCGCGGTAGCTCCTCTGGAGTGCTACCGCGAACGGCATTCGAAATGTTCCCTCTCTGTCGCACTTGCAAGTTTGCACATAAGTGAGACAGAGAGGGAAAACTTCGTTTGTTGTTCGCGGTAGCCCCTCTGAACTGAATCTCTTCGGTGTCATAATTTTGTTGAAATATAAAATAAAAGCTTGTAAAAAGAACAGGAGCTTTTTTTCTTGAGTTAAAATCAGACTAGATTGGCGGTAGAGTGTCGATAGCGAACGGTTGTTAGCTAAAGAATATTTTTGTGTTTTGGTGTTTCTATTTGTAAATTGGAGTTTAAATATAGTTACTATTCCTTTTTATGGTGGTGGGAGGTCCGGTAAGTGGATTGTGTCTGTATTTTAGAAGTAGTCTAGTTTTATTCGTTTTTTTTGTGGTTTGAGGGTAGACTGGATCAGCGTCCTCATGAGTGAGGATGCTGATTTGGACGACCCAGGAGATGGGGAATTCCGTCCGGTATTAAAAAATGTGAGCCTAGCACAACACGAAGGATTTGAAAACTCACTGACGGAAAGTTTCACTCCTATTATGGCAAAATCGAAAAAAGCAAAACGTAGGAGGGCACGCGAGAACCGCGAACGCAGCCTTGAAAATAAGCGATCTCGGTCAAGACACTCCTCACCCGAGAGTAGTTTGGGGGATCAGGATGCGACAGCGGATAGTAATAAATCTCAGGAATCAGAATCACAGATTCCCCTAGGACAGAACACAATGACTCCGTCTCCGATCACAGCAACTCCTCCAGCGCATTTAATAGATAATTCACCGGATATGACTCAATCCAACACCCCTGCTTCCCTTTTTACGCCCGTAGGACGGGATCGATATATGGTAAATGACCAGGGCCCGTATATTGTACACATACAAAAAATTGAGGCGGCCTCAGACTCAGGGGTAACCTTACACCCGGTTACTTTTGGGTTATTCCTTCAAAAGCGGAAGCGTGAGTTCCCGAATATAATTGACGGCACAGTCAAAAGAATAGGGCGAAACCGTGTGTCCTTGGGTTTCCACTCGGCTGAGGACGCGAACTCCTTCATGGACTCCCCAACGCTTCAGAACAATAATTACAAGGCATTTGTTCCAACTTTTAATGTTACGCGAATGGGTTTAGTGCGTGGAGTCCCGGCTGAATGGACACCAGAAGAGGTACTCGAGCAAGTACAAGTGCCGGTTAACTCGGGAGGAGCTCGGCCAATCAAGGTAAGACGCCTTAATTTTAAAAAGAACAGACCGGACGGCACCTTCAGCTGGTTACCCTCCGAGTCGGTGGTAATAACCTTTGATGGACAAATTTTACCCAAAAGAGTATATTTATGCCTGAATTCCCTGCCAGTTGAAACTTATCAATACCCTACAGTACAATGTTTTAAGTGTTGCCGTTTTGGACACACTAAGGAGAAGTGCCGATCACTCCCTCGCTGTTTCCGATGCGGTGGTGCTCATACCGGGGAATCGTGTGAGGTCGATATAGAAACACAAGGACCTATCTGCTGTAACTGTCCCCGTGAATTAGCAGCAGGCCATTCTGCGAACAGTAAGTCGTGTCCTGAGTTTACTAGGCAAATCAATATAAAAAAGACCATGACTGATGAAAATATTTCATACATCGAGGCATCCAACCTTCACCCTAAAATCTCTAAGAGATCATATGCTAATACAGCATCTGCCCCTCCGCGGTCACCTCCTGTTGTATCGTATAAAAAAACTGTTTTTCGTCAACCTCGCCCGCCTCCTCGCCTGGATAAAGGGTATGACAGAAGGGCCCATGAAGCTTTAACCAGGGACCCAGTTATCGAGTCTAGGACAGTTTACCCTGAACAGCAACAACCCAAAGAGAATTTAATTAGCGATCTACTCAAATTGCTTTCAGCCGTTGTTAAAGCACTCTCTCCATCCAGTCCCCTGGCTGACCCTGCTCTGTTGTCCCACGCTGCTCCTTTTATTTCGTCTTTCCTGTTCCCTTCTAATAATGGATCAAGTAGTTCTGCAATGGAACTGCCGCAGTATCACTAATAAAAAACATGACCTACTTTACCTAATAAATAAATATAATCCTGTGATTATTGCCATATCGGAGATATGGCTTAAACAAGACAATAATTTTAAATTACCTACTTATTCTTCAATGATGGACTACCGAAAGGACGGTCGAGCTGGTTGTGCTCTTTTCATTAGAGATCATTTAACTTTTTCCCCTGTGAACATCCACCAAAATCACTCAGATTTCTACGTAACTTGCGCTCGTTTGGAAGGTACTACGTATCTATCTCTTTACATCCCTGCACCTTCCGCTATAATCCTAGAACAACTTAAAAAAATTATAGAAAATCTGCCTCACCCGGTCATTGTCCTTGGAGACTTTAACGTCCACCATATTTTATGGGGGTGTGAGAAAAGTGACAACCTAGGTGAACAACTCCTAGAAATTATAGACAAGTGCAACCTTTGTTTATTAAACTCAGGCACGGCTACTCTACGTACTCTTCCTAATCAAGCGATTAGTGCAGTTGATTTAACTTTTTGCTCTCCCGTACTTTCTACTCAAATTACATGGGAAGTATTGGATAGTTCTTTTGGGAGCGACCACTTCCCTATTTTACTTAGATCAACTTTAGTAGCTACTAAGAGACCTAACGTTATTAAGCCATTACTAGTTTATAACATTAACGGTGCTGATTGGGATAGCTATAGGAACTATTTGCAAATTGAAATCAAACAATTACCTCCCATTACTTCAGAATCCACTGAAATATGCTCCGATGCCCTAATTTTGGCTATAAAGGCCTCCGCTAATAAGGTTTTCCCCTTTAAAAACACTGCAGTTGGTAAAGTAGCCTCCCCTCCGTGGTGGGACAAAGAATGCACTGAGGCTGTTAAATCCAGAAAGAAATCTGAGCTCGCATATGCTGCAAACATGTCATCTGAAAACTTCCAACTCCTCACCGAAACTATGTCTAAAACTAAATCGTTGTTGAGTGCTAAAAAGTCAGACGGATGGAAATCTTTCTGCTCGACACTAAGTCCTTCGACGCCCGATGCAATAGTTTGGAATAATATTCGTAAATTTAGGAGGTCATATAATAGTAGTGGAAGTCCCTATCCCTCCTCATTACAATGGGCCGAATCATTCTTAGATAAAATAGCCCCCTCTTATGTTCCGGGAGTTCTAGACTCTACTATAGGGCTCTTAAATAACAACTCACCCGATCCACTAGATCAAGTGTTTACTATGGTGGAACTCAAAAATGTCTTGAAATCGGTTAAAGATTCCGCCCCGGGGCATGATGGGATCCCATATTCATTTATAGTTAGAGCAGGGGACTCATTCCATAAGTATTTTCTTGAATTAATTAATTGTATTTTTCTTTCGGGCCATCCACCTCGTGCTTGGAAATCACAACTGATAATGCCTATTCTAAAACCAGGTAAAGATCCAAACGACCCTTGTTCTTACCGCCCAATAGCTTTGTCGTCGGTTCTAACAAAGATCCTAGAACATCTCATTAAGAACAGACTAGAATGGTTTCTTGAAAGTCGAGATTTGTTAGGTAAATTTCAATTTGGGTTTAGAAAAGGGAAAAGCACCATGGATAGTTTAGGCATTTTTACAACGGACATCAGACTTGCTTTCTCGAATAGAGCCTCAGTAGCTGCAGTGTTTTTAGATGTAGAGGCTGCCTATGACAATGTCCAGCTCCCTCTTCTCAGGGAAAAATTCCGCAAGCTGAGAATCCCGGTGAGGCTGGCATGTTTCGTGGGTAATCTTCTTTCAGAGAGACAAATTACATTCCGAGGAAAGGATCCAAACATTAATCCATCAAGATTGATATGGCGTGGATTACCCCAAGGCTCAGTCCTCAGCCCATTACTCTATAGCATGTATACGCAAGACCTTGAAGAGGCTGTTAATGATTGTCAAATACTTCAATATGCAGATGATTTGTTAGTTTACTCCACAAATAAAAATATAACAACTGCTTGTGAAAATGTTAATAAATCCCTGCAATCTTTGGATACCTGGCTTACTAATAATGGTTTATCCCTCTCTCCGTCGAAATGCTGCGCAGTTATTTTCACTCGTAAGTTAGTTCTTCCGGCCATCAACATAACTTTAAATAATCAGCACATACCAGTTCGTTCATCCTATAAATTCCTAGGGATTATACTAGATTCCAAACTACATGGAACTTTGCATATTGAATATTTGATTAAGAAGAGTGAACGGGGTCTCAATACCTTAAGATGTCTTTCGGGAGTTTGGTGGGGTGCTCACCCTACTTCGCTTCGACTAATATACAATGCCACGATCCGTAGTATACTAGATTACGGATCCTTCTTGTTGGAGCCAGGCTTTCAGAAGGATTTAGAGAAACTTGACCGTGTCCAATACAAGGCCCTGAGATTAGTTATGGGGGCGATGAGGTCTAGCCCCACCAATGCCCTTCAAGTAGAATGCGCTGATCCCCCACTCAACCTACGCCGGCAATTTTTGGCAGACAGTTATTTCTATCGCGCCTTACAATTCTCATACCATCCAATCATACATCGTCTCTATGATCTTAAAGCAGAATTTCGAGGGAACACTGACAACCCGCCCTGTCTGGTCAAGAGCTTAACGAAATTTCAATGTCTCAAAGATCCCGTGTTCCACTCCCCGCGGCTTTGTCTGTTTGAATTTAACTATGAAACTTTAATTTTCCAGCCCTATATTATCCTTAATATGGACATATGTCATGACGATCCACATGCCGATGAATACCTCAGCCAAATTCTTGCACGTGAGTGGCGTGGTTGGAACACAATTTATTGTGATGCATCTAAGCTGTCCTTGATTGGTTGCGTAGGGGTTGGAGTTTTCCATTCCCAGTATGACATAGTACAGAAGATCAAATGCCCTCCTGAAACTTCTGTCTATACAGGTGAATGCATCGGCATATTGGAGAGCGTGAAATATATTTTACTGTTCAAATTAAAAAAAACTATAATTTTCTCTGATTCCCGTAGTTGTTTGCAAGCGCTCCTATCCAACCCGTTTTCGGTAAAGTTCCATAATCCTATAATTTACCAAATTAAAGAGAAACTTATAAAATGTAAAAACCGGGGATACGAGGTTGTCTTGGCTTGGGTCCCTGGTCATACAGGAGTTGCAGGGAATGAAAGAGCAGACCAGGTGGCAAAGGATGCGGTAGTGTGTGGTGACAGGATACCGTTCAGAAACTACTGTCATGATTTGGTCCCTCTAGCGGCTAGATATCTTACGCAGGCTTGGTCCTCTGATTGGAAGGCGTCTAGTAAAGTTCGGGCACAGTCTTATGCACTCATTCAGCCCACGGTGTCGAGAAAACCGTGGTTTTCAAAGTTACATCTCCCTAAAAGTTTGTGTTCCACCATTATTCGAATGAGGCTGGGCCACTGTTGCATTCCTGCTCACCTGAAAAAAATACATATCCGAGATTCCTCCTTGTGTGAGTGCGGACTAGATGAGGGGAACCTTAATCATATTTTTCTTGCGTGTCCTCTATATAATCACACCCATTTGTACGATGAACTTATAAGACTGAAGGTTTCTCTCCCAACGCAGGTTTTGGAACTTATCCAAATTAAGAATAAAGATGTTTTGGTAGCCTTGGGATCCTTCTGTCAACTTAACGATTTAAAGATATAAAGATAATTCTCATGTTTTGCAGGTAATTATATATAACATAATATATACCTCAATAATATATATCATATATAAATTCTGGATTTGTGTTAATTTCTTCTTATACGTGTTACTTTTTAAGCCACTAACAAAGTAGTTGTGTCTCGTTACTCATAACTGTGTGGTGATGGTACTGATAGATTAAAACTTTTTTGTTTTTCAGGAATAGTAACTTTTGTTTTTTAACTGAAATCTCGTTTAGGCTTAATTTTTTTACACTTAATCGACATGACACTGGCTGATCAATCGACATAGCCACAAAAAAAAAAAAAAAAAAAAAAAAAAAAAAAAAAAAAAAAAAAAAAAAGAACAGGAACGTGGTAGTGTATGTAATATTATATTTTATGGGAAATTGAAATTGCGTAAAACATGACTGAAGAACCAACACCCCCGAGACCAGGCGAAGCAGCGCTTAAAAACATGCAACTGTTGAAAAGCGAGAGCAGTGTCTTCAAAGTTCCTAAAGTGCCCCAGAAGAAGCTTGAGAAGAAACGAGCAGAGGTTCTAGATGAAGATGTCTATGTTGAGGTTAGAGAAACGGTATTTGACTCACCCAAAAAACCGACAATATAGCATGAGCTTATTTTAGTTCACATGCTATAGTTTTTAAGCCACGGGGGTGGCAGAATAACAGCGTCTGTAGACAAGAGTCTTTAGTGGTCTCTTGGTACAGACACAAGCTGAGCCACCTACCCTTTCAATTGTTTTTGTATACTTTGTTTTATTGTACCTGTCTTGGTTACCTGTAAATGTATACAATCATTGAATAAACGTCTTATTATTATTAGTATTTATTATGACGAGTAACATGGCTACACTACGTGTCTGCATGTCTGCATGCTTCCCTCGCTACTTCCTATACCACTCGTCGAGTGTGTGGCCGCCTGGCCGGGGTACAAACCGTAACTTTGGATTAGGATCCTTCAACGTACCTATTAATTGTATCACTCACGTTTAGCCTCTATTAGTCTGTTACTGCCATATTTCAACATAATTATCACTACAACTAAAAATTCACACACACATTCACATTTTTTATCACTATATCTATCAAATAAATAATAATTAGCACAATAAATGTATTCCACATGTATAAAACATTGGATTGTCCTGCCAAATCTCCATTTTTGCTCTGTCTGCTTCAGTAGCCAGTCCACTCCAAACTAGTAGTGAAGCTAATTTAATTGATGATGTTACTTTATAGGGCATCACGAAAATAATCCAAAGAGACTTCTTCCCAGACCTGGAGAAGCTTAAAGCGCAGAATGAGTACCTGGAAGCCACGGAAAATAAGGACTACACACGGTTGCGTGAGCTCGCGCGCAAGTATAGTGGACAGCGGCCGCCCACCGAACCTTGTGAGTAACATAGATGCAATTATGACGATTTGACAAAACGCTAGTATTAAATTATATATTATTATTATATATTTTAGACAGGCAGCTGACACTGATACGTCCAAATCATATTCACTTGGCACTGGTTAACACTGCTTAGATCTTAGTTTGTCAAGTTTGTTTTTAAACTGATTAACACTATTAGCGTTCACTACTTCTGAAGGTAATTTGTTCCATGCCTTTACTATACTATTAGAGATAGCTTATTATTATTATGTATCTCCTTTTAAAAAGCTCGGGTTTAAGGCCCGGTCATTTGAGAGTTGTGTGTTTGGATATAGATCCAACACGTAGAGGCCCTTTGGAGAAGAAGTTTACTGTGCTGTAGTACACCTGTTACAACCCATTCACGGGTACATTGATAGATCCGTGAACCGGTTCCAGCGGGCGTTGGGACTATTGTGGATGAAATGAAAAGATAATCGGGCTATGAATGAGAGTTGGATGGAAAAGTAATAGGGCTATTGCAAGAGATCAGGACACCTGCCATAACAATGTAAAAATGCTATCTAGACAGGCTATATCGACGACCTCGTTAGCCTAGTTGGTAATGACCCTGCCTTCGAAGCTGGAGGTCCCGGGTTCGAATCCCGGTCAGGGCATGTATTTGTGTGATGAACACGAATATTTGTTCTTGAGTCTTGGATGTTTTCTATGTATTTAAGTATCTATTTATCTATATAAGTATGTATATCGTCACTTGGTACCCATAGTACAAGCTTTGCTTAGTTTGGGACTAGGTTGATTTGTGTAAGATTGTCCAAAAATATTTATTATTATTTATATTTATTATTATTATACACTAGCAGCTACAAGCTGATGTGTGTATATTACTGCACTTGTTTTTTTTTAATGTCCGTTTTTTATTTTAAATGATTATCAAGTCTACTTTTGAAACTGTATTGTATTATAGTTACATCGTGCCTTGAATGGGTTATGAAAATTAACAGATTGGTGCCAGCTGATCGCTGGTTGACTTTCAAGAGGGTTCTGTAGGAGAATTATTCCATAGAAAAAGCAACGTTTACCATCCTCTAGTCTTGAACCGATTTGCATGATTTTTGGAAATGTTGTAAACATCAGTAAATACTAGGTTTAAATGTTTTGATATGTTTGGAAAAATTGCATACAAGTGAAAATGTGGACCCGTTTTTTTGACTTGTAAACATCCTCCTGAAATTTTGCTATTATTTTATAAATATGAAAGGATTACCAAAAAAGAAAACCATGTAAACAAGTAGTTAAGGATGTAAGGAATCATGGCCAATATTGTCTCATCTAGGTTTAAGGGGTGGAAATCGTTGCCGCCCGAAGCACTAATTCTGCGAGAAATTAGGCCTCCCTCTCTACCTTATCGCACGATGCCGGCCCAAGACCCTAACGTGAAAGAGAAAGAATATTCCGAAATACATATTCTCGCCCCACACAATAGGATAGTCTTAAACTTATGGATAAATGGGGTGCTATTATGATCTGACACCACACATGGATACTAATAATCTGACGACCGGTTTAGCCTAGTGGGTAGTGCACCTGCCTGTGAAGCTGACGGTCCTGGGTTCGAATCCCGGTCAGGGCAAATATTTGTGTGATGAGCATGAATATTTGTTTCTGAGTCTTGGATGTTTTCTATGTATTTAAGTATTTATATCTATTAAATATATCGTCGTCTAGTACCCATAACACAAGCCTTCTTGAGCTTACTGTGGGGCTAGTCCGATTTGTGTAAGATTGATATACGATGCCCCATATAGAGTAGATATAAATATAATTTTAAACTGAAAACTGTTACGTGATTTCATAAATTTCAACTTACTTATGTTATAGCATGCAACCTACTTTAAATTAATTATATTGTTATTGTAATTAATTTAATTTTATAACCATTATTTAGTGTGAAACCAACTCACTGACTACGGGTGGGCTTAAAACCAGCTTAGCGCTGTGCTCACACCGATTTTTCAATGTCTTAATTTTAATACCCATACTTACTATAGATTGAACATTGTAAAATTTTGAGAAATAAACCTTTTTGTATTTGTATTTGTATTGTCCTCTAATATTTATTATTATTTATTTATTTAATATGTATGTTCGTTTCAGATAACTCACCAGCGACATTCGACACGCCCGACATAAGCCGGCCGCGGTCGCCGACGGAGCGCAGCGCGGAGCAGGGAAGCGCAGAGCCTAAAGACATCACCGACAAGCACACATTGGATTCGTTCCTGGCCGCGCACACGAGCGAGGACAACGCCAGCTACGACCGCGTCATTGCATTAGAACAGGTATATTAACGCAGGTGCAGTTTCCCGCCGGCGGGGACGTCCACCACGCGATCGCGACAACAGTGACACATATAGTCCCTATTCGTCCCGGTACCGCCGCACACCGGGTAGAGCCAGTCCGACCCAGGTCGGGCCTAGCTGAGTTTCTTGCTGGACTCTTCTCAGCTAGGCTAGGTTTAGTGAACCAGCGACAAAACTCCCAGTAGCTCGATTCCACTCACACCTCAGATTCGGTTGAAACCGCTCAACCAATCTCACTGGAGCGCAAACTCTTAGAGTATTCCAGTGTTCCAAACCACACGCGTGGTCGTGCCGGAGGTTTTCCCCTGGATTTTCCCCAGGCTACTCTCCAACCGCGCACTCCTATCGCTTTATTGGGCCCGGCCCGGCCTATAAAGCCACAGTCAGGTTAAAAAAAAAAAACATTACATTGCAGTTGTTCGTCCTCAGCCTTGCAAAGCGCCATTATTCGAATATTCGTGTTATTGTTTGTTTTGATAATTGTATTATTAAAACGAAACTAAAACTGTGAATAAATGTGAACTGAATGTGATCGTCTTTATGGACCGATGAACTGTGTTTACTTCAAATAAAAATCGGCCAAATGCGGTCGTACTCGCGCGAATGGTTCCCTACCATTATCTATAAAAAGGCAAAAAAGTCACGTTTGTTGTATGGGAACCCCCTTAAATATTGATTTTATTCTGTTTTTTAGTATTTGTTGTTATAGCGGCAACAGAAATACATCATCTATTCAACTGTCTTACTAATCACAGCTCATGATATATACAGCCTGGTCACAGACGGAGGGACAGCGAAGTCTTAGTAATAGGGTCCCGTTTTACCCTTTGGGTATCGAACCCTAAAAATGAGTGTGAATGTGAAATTCATGTAATATTTAAAAAAAAAAATTTTTGGTGATAAATTAGAAATAAAATCGGTTGGACCGCCAAAGCCATGTTTTTGCTTAAAAAAAGTGGTTGTGCGGCTGTGAACGCCTAAATGCATTTTTCTGCTTTCCTTGCCTCCGTTTTGTCGAAGAGCCACCTCGGACGGAAACAGATAGAATATAATAGAGTAATTTATTAAAAATCCTTGTATCAGTGTACATAATGGAGCCTTAATTATTATAATTAAAACCCATGAATTCCTTTTTTTACAATTTTTAATGACGACTAGAATCTTTACAGAGTTCTATATAAAAGGTGAATGTTCCGGGTAGGCATTTGAAAATATTATATCTAAATTGAAGCGCCTATCAAAAAGAAGCGGCAACAAGTGTCGCGTAGACGTTTAAGAGTCTGAACATCTTCCCGCCTCGTTGAAAGGCACTGCCTTTCAAAGCTGTAGGAGGTTCTCAGCAGATGGTAAAGGGCACAGGCGCACGAGCGGTCTTCGCACTCATCCCTTTGTTGTGGTTACGTCTGCCACCCTGGTAACACCGTCAGGTCCCGGGAACAAGCGCGTAACTTTTCCAAGACGCCAGCAGAGCGGAGGCACGTGATCTTCATGAAGCAGAACCAAATCACCCACGTTTAGCTTCGTAGTGTCGGTTCGCCACTTGGTTCTCTCTTGGAGTTCAGATATATATTCTCTCTGCCACCTTTGCCAAAAGTGCTGGCGAATCTTCTCTATGCGGGCGTAGCGTTGTAGAGATTGTTCTTTGTAGTTCTCCAGTGTGATTGACGGCAGAGCAGTCAGCAGTCTTCCGATTAAGAAATGCCCTGGAGAGAGGGAAAGGAGATCGTCAGGGGATGTGGACATAGGGCACAAGGGACGACTATTAAATATAGCTTCCACTTGCGCAAATAATGTACGAGATTAAATCTAGATAATAGCAAAATGTGGTTTACTTGCAATATTTGATTTATCTCATTAATATTCTATAATTTTGCGCACCACCTGTTCTCGTAGTCAGCAGCCGCCACTGCACGTAATCCCAAGATTAAGGGACTAGTTATACGAAAGCGACGATAATTTGCTTTCACTGTAACAGTGGCTACTGTTAAATATCAAATGATATTTCATAAATTTAGGTTTTTTTTAAATATTTTTTTTATGTCCCAGTACCCTACCAAAGGCGCAGGCCTTACTGCTTTGCTTACATTGGCTTCAATTCGGAAAGTGTAATTTACGAAATGAAGTTATTCCTGTTGTATTCTAACAGAAGAAGAAAGCCGCGAAGCTAGAGTCAGCGCTGGCCGCAGAAGTGACTTCGCGCGAACTAGCGGATGCCGCGCTAGCGCTGCCCTCCGTCGAGCGCCAGGCCGACCAGACCGAGCGCCCGCTGGAGGTAAGACACCACAACATAAGCGTAGCGTCTGTATTCTGTAAGCGAATTTTTAGACATCAGTTCAGTTCAGATTTATTTATCTCAGATTACAAATCACTTATGCGAGAAACAAACAATATTTCAGTAAAACTTAAACCATAATATAATTTAGTAGGATGATAAAAAGTATGTGACGGTATTTTTCAATTATATTCTAACAACTCAGTTGAACGCTTGCGTACGAGTATTTATACAAAAACTAACACAGCCAACCGACCAGCATAAATATAATTTTAATCTTAATTCTGACTTTATTGCATTGTATTGAGTTGTATTTCATGACGATCCTCTCAGGTGAATTTTATCATACTCATTGTATTATTTAACTGCTATTTTATTCATTGATTTTTAATTTATTTTGTTTTATTTAATGTTGTTGACGATCACAATAGAGATTCTTGTAAATTGACATGTAATTTTATATTGTGAAAAAATGAATCTGAATCTGAATCATAGCCAAAATAAAAGTGAAACAAGGTACCAATTGTTAAGAAAATGGAAAAGTTCGTTTATCTCGAAAACCAAAGAGCTTTTACTAAACCTGAAAGTGAATTTTCTGGACCAGCATCGGGTGCTCTATCGGTGGTTAGAAGCTTGTCCATTATTTACTGTACACCCTGTATATAAGTTTCAAACTCCGCAGTGAAAAAAAGATTGGCTCTCCATACAAACTTGGAACCCTATTTTTCACACCTTTAGGGAAGTAATTTATAAAAATGCTGAAATATGCCATAATGCCATTAATGTATTTAAACAGAGAGTGTATATAAAGTTTTCTAATCTCTAACTTCAATAAATAAAAACTTTTTTCAATTTCATGTTCAGAACATAATTTTAATCTACTGGGAGGTCGTCTTTTGTTGTTCCTCATCTGATCCATCTATATCACGCCGAACCGAAAGCAAACCCTGACCTCTAAAAATTGAGCCCACAACACAACTCTTGATCGCTCGATTGCGCTGTTGCTTGCAGCTGGACACGTGGCGCTACACGGCGCGGAACCACATCATGTACGTGCCGGACGGCGCCGCGTCGCAGCGCGCGCCGCGCAAGGCGCGCCTGCGCCGCCACAACACGCGGCTGCGCGCCGAGCCCTTCGACCGCGCGCGCGCCCAGCGCCGCATCTCCGCGCTCGCGCGCGACCAGGTACGCTCGCTGCGGCACGTGCCCGCGCCGCGCCGCCACAACACGCGGCTGCGCGCCGAGCCCTTCGACCGCGCGCGCGCCCAGCGCCGCATCTCCGCGCTCGCGCGCGACCAGGTACGCTCGCTGCGGCACGTGCCCGCGCCGCGCCGCCACAACACGCGGCTGCGCGCCGAGCCCTTCGACCGCGCGCGCGCCCAGCGCCGCATCTCCGCGCTCGCGCGCGACCAGGTACGCTCGCTGCGGCACGTGCCCGCGCCGCGCCGCCACAACACGCGGCTGCGCGCCGAGCCCTTCGACCGCGCGCGCGCCCAGCGCCGCATCTCCGCGCTCGCGCGCGACCAGGTACGCTCGCTGCGGCACGTGCCCGCGCCGCGCCGCCACAACACGCGGCTGCGCGCCGAGCCCTTCGACCGCGCGCGCGCCCAGCGCCGCATCTCCGCGCTCGCGCGCGACCAGGTACGCTCGCTGCGGCACGTGCCCGCGCCGCGCCGCCACAACACGCGGCTGCGCGCCGAGCCCTTCGACCGCGCGCGCGCCCAGCGCCGCATCTCCGCGCTCGCGCGCGACCAGGTACGCTCGCTGCGGCACGTGCCCGCGCCGCGCCGCCACAACACGCGGCTGCGCGCCGAGCCCTTCGACCGCGCGCGCGCCCAGCGCCGCATCTCCGCGCTCGCGCGCGACCAGGTACGCTCGCTGCGGCACGTGCCCGCGCCGCGCCGCCACAACACGCGGCTGCGCGCCGAGCCCTTCGACCGCGCGCGCGCCCAGCGCCGCATCTCCGCGCTCGCGCGCGACCAGGTACGCTCGCTGCGGCACGTGCCCGCGCCGCGCCGCCACAACACGCGGCTGCGCGCCGAGCCCTTCGACCGCGCGCGCGCCCAGCGCCGCATCTCCGCGCTCGCGCGCGACCAGGTACGCTCGCTGCGGCACGTGCCCGCGCCGCGCCGCCACAACACGCGGCTGCGCGCCGAGCCCTTCGACCGCGCGCGCGCCCAGCGCCGCATCTCCGCGCTCGCGCGCGACCAGGTACGCTCGCTGCGGCACGTGCCCGCGCCGCGCCGCCACAACACGCGGCTGCGCGCCGAGCCCTTCGACCGCGCGCGCGCCCAGCGCCGCATCTCCGCGCTCGCGCGCGACCAGGTACGCTCGCTGCGGCACGTGCCCGCGCCGCGCCGCCACAACACGCGGCTGCGCGCCGAGCCCTTCGACCGCGCGCGCGCCCAGCGCCGCATCTCCGCGCTCGCGCGCGACCAGGTACGCTCGCTGCGGCACGTGCCCGCGCCGCGCCGCCACAACACGCGGCTGCGCGCCGAGCCCTTCGACCGCGCGCGCGCCCAGCGCCGCATCTCCGCGCTCGCGCGCGACCAGGTACGCTCGCTGCGGCACGTGCCCGCGCCGCGCCGCCACAACACGCGGCTGCGCGCCGAGCCCTTCGACCGCGCGCGCGCCCAGCGCCGCATCTCCGCGCTCGCGCGCGACCAGGTACGCTCGCTGCGGCACGTGCCCGCGCCGCGCCGCCACAACACGCGGCTGCGCGCCGAGCCCTTCGACCGCGCGCGCGCCCAGCGCCGCATCTCCGCGCTCGCGCGCGACCAGGTACGCTCGCTGCGGCACGTGCCCGCGCCGCGTGGCGCGCCTGCGCCGCCACAACACGCGGCTGCGCGCCGAGCCCTTCGACCGCGCGCGCGCCCAGCGCCGCATCTCCGCGCTCGCGCGCGACCAGGTACGCTCGCTGCGGCACGTGCCCGCGCCGCGCCGCCACAACACGCGGCTGCGCGCCGAGCCCTTCGACCGCGCGCGCGCCCAGCGCCGCATCTCCGCGCTCGCGCGCGACCAGGTACGCTCGCTGCGGCACGTGCCCGCGCCGCGCCGCCACAACACGCGGCTGCGCGCCGAGCCCTTCGACCGCGCGCGCGCCCAGCGCCGCATCTCCGCGCTCGCGCGCGACCAGGTACGCTCGCTGCGGCACGTGCCCGCGCCGCGCCGCCACAACACGCGGCTGCGCGCCGAGCCCTTCGACCGCGCGCGCGCCCAGCGCCGCATCTCCGCGCTCGCGCGCGACCAGGTACGCTCGCTGCGGCACGTGCCCGGCGCCGCGTGGCGCGCCTGCGCCGCCACAACACGCGGCTGCGCGCCGAGCCCTTCGACCGCGCGCGCGCCCAGCGCCGCATCTCCGCGCTCGCGCGCGACCAGGTACGCTCGCTGCGGCACGTGCCCGCGCCGCGCCGCCACAACACGCGGCTGCGCGCCGAGCCCTTCGACCGCGCGCGCGCCCAGCGCCGCATCTCCGCGCTCGCGCGCGACCAGGTACGCTCGCTGCGGCACGTGCCCGCGCCGCGCCGCCACAACACGCGGCTGCGCGCCGAGCCCTTCGACCGCGCGCGCGACCAGCGCCACATCGCCGCGCTCGCGCGCGACCAGGTACGCTCGCTGTAGGCACGTGCCACGTCAGGCACGTGCCCGGCGGCGCCTCGTCCCAGCTCGCGCCGCGCAAGGCGCAAGGCGGGACCAACAACGCGCAACAACCTCATGTACCTATGATTATGACTTGTAGACCACTACAGGGTTGTTTTTTAAATAATATTTGAAAGAAAAATGTTTTTGAAAATTTTCAAAAACTGTCTTATGCGAATAAAGATTAACTTACTTACATTTTTTCAACACAAATCTTAAAATAAAAATGGAGATATGAGAAGTACTTTAGGAGATATTTCCAAAATAGTAAAAACCGGTTCCAAGCCCTGGTGTCTACGGACGTGAGGCTGTTCAAACGCTCGAATAATTCAAGAAAAGAGCGTATTCCCTTCTGAAAGGCCGGCAACGCACTTGCGACTCCTCCGGTGTTGCAGGTGTTGATGGTAATTGCTTACCATCAGGCGATCCGTCTGCTCGTTTGGCCCCTATAAAGTTTAAAGAACTAACATCGACAGTTGAGTTTGTCGATATAGGAACTCCCTACTTGTCAAACAATTTTGCGCCGCGGGTTCCTAGGTCTGCTCCTTGGTTTTGTAGTAGGACCAGCAATTTCTTTGTACAAAACCGGGTTATATAGGAAGAATTTATAATTCCTCGTAAATAACTGTCATTGTATCTGGTAATGTGCAAAGAAAGTAGGTTTCTTGGTACATAGCCCGGTTTTGTACGAAGAATATTTTTTCCTTATACATTGCTAGTAATGTAACTCAGTAGTGTACGAAGAACAAGGGATAATCTCTGATTCTGATTATAACCATCATAATATTTAAGAGCTTGGCTCTTGTCGGTGGAGTAATTGCCAGCTTATTCTACATTCAGCTTTGTCCTTCACTTCTTTGTATGACGTAGCATTTATTTTATGTTTTATTTGCTCCATGTACGTCATTCTAGGTCTTCCCCTTTTCCTTTTTCCCTCTATCTTTCCTTCTATTATTGTTCTGATCCATTCGTCATGGCGTATGAGATGTCCTATCATTTTTCCTCTTCTGTTTTCTATTATTTTCAATAAAGTCCTCTTCTCTTTAACTAAGTTTAGAACTTCTTTTGATTATAACATATAAAAAAAAATTACCCCGTGATATTTAACGGCTCGTTTGTATCAGGACGCGTCGTCGTCCGGCAAGATCGGCGTGGACGGATCCGCCGTGTCGGCCGCGCTCGCGCTCGTGCCGGAGCCGTCGCCGGCGCCCGGCGCGGGGCCGGACGCGTCCCCGCTCATGACGTGGGGGCACATCGAGGGCACGCCCTTCCGGCTCGACGCCGGGGACACCCCGCTGCCCGCGTGAGTACACCACCCTGTCACTTGTTGCTTCTCCGTGTGTCGTCTCAGCTCCTGCCGTCCCTTTCATTCTCGTGTTATTCACGTGAGTGAGAGGGACGGCACGACACGAAGTTCGGGGTAGCCCCTCTGATTCGGAGGTCGGCTATTTGTTTATCTATGTATTGACTTATGTATTACCGCGTGCTACCTAATAGCGCCAGCGACCTGATTTATCTAAAAGTATCTTTGTATCTTTTTCTATTTCCAAAATTTGAAGCGACTAGACATGGGCAAAATGTGTCACTTTAAAGAAAAGAGTGAAACATATCTTTCAGCTCCCGGGATATATATCACTCTTCTATATCTTTATATCCGTATGCATCCGTCGATCAGTAGCTCTCTAGCTCTCGCCACGCAACGCGACTCGCTCGGCCGCTCACCGCTCAATTTTACGTCGTGAATTACCTACGGATCGAGATTGATTCGAATGAATCTATCTCTCAAGTAGATCAAGAGCTATGGATTGATTTGTAGTGTATCTACGCTGGTAGATTTTTCATTTAGTAGGTATTTAACTGTACGAAGCATTGAGATTAGTAATTAGTTCAATGCAATAAATAGGTATTGATTTATAGTTTTTTTTAATATGAGTAAGTACCTACCTGGTGCGATGTGATGTCGCTATTGCAAAGCAAACGATACCGGAAGCGAGGGAGTTGTACGGACGGATATACATATATACTGATATACTCGGATTTTGAAGGATATGAAGAGTGATTCGTGCGGGCGGAGCGATATATATCTTGTTTATATATCACTCCGGAGTTAGCCATGTCTAGAAGCGACAAGCGTCGGGAACGAAGGGATCGCTTGCGAAGTGTGTCATAGACGGCCGAGCGAAAGCGAGGCGGTGTAGTAACACGAGGCGGGCAATCCCCGTTCCGGCTCCAGTTGTTCCTTGTATGTGTGAGAGTATAAGTTTGTCCGGCCGGCAGCGCGGGCTGCGGCGCGGCGTACCGCATGCTGGAGGCGGGCGCGCGCGAGCGCCTCGCGCTGCAGCTGGCCGAGCGCGCCGCGCGCCGCCGCCGCGCCCTCCCCACCACGCCGCGCGCCACCCCACACACGCCCAGGTAAGCGCCTCATTTCAGTTAGCAGAGTTGCATCAAAGTAATTCCTTCTAAAATATATTTTACCGTTCAAACTATTAGGTTCAAAATCCAATAACATTTTTATGTATTTTTATATAAATTCGGTCGACAGTAATAATTCCAGCTGTACACTTTTTTCTTTTTTAATCTGGAAAGCCAACAACTTACAAATACAATGTTATTGCCAATAGAAAATCCGTTGCGTAGTTTTAAAGATTTAAGCATACATAGGGATATAGGGACAGAGAAAGCGACTTTGTTTTATACTATGTAGTGATTATGAATAAGATGGATTGATGAACGGTACTAAGTGATTATATTACCCCAGTTTGACGACCGGTTTAGCCTAGTGGGTAGTGCACCTGCCTGTGAAGCTGACGGTCCTGGGTTCGAATCGCGGTCAGGGCAAATATTTGTGTGATGAGCATGAATATTTGTTTCTGTGTCTTGGATGTTTTCTATGTATTTAAGTATTTATATCTATTAAATATATCGTCGTCTAGTACCCATAACACAAGCCTTCTTGAGCTTACTGTGGGGCTAGTTCGATCTGTGTAAGATTGTGCTCTAATATTTATTTATTTTATTTATTTAGTTTCAGATCAAACACCGAGCGGCTAGCGAGCATGTCGCCGGCGGCTCGCCTTCTAGCCACCAAGCACCTGTTGTCGCCTCGGCTCAAGCTCACTCCCAGTGGAGTTGGCGTCTTACACGCGTCCCCCAAACGACACCCGACCGCCAACCTGACCGCCAACCCGACCGCCAACCCCAACACGACCGATCTCACAGACAACCTTCTGCAGATCAATTTGGAGAAGCGATCGAGGTTAAAAGCGAAGGATTTCTTCAAGTAGCGAAGGCATTGGAACATGGACGTTTCGGATCTGCTATAAAAAACGTGTATATAACTCCGGATGGGAGAAGCGGCTTCTCCTAGCACAAGTATTGTCATACCTGGAGGGGTCGGCCACATTCATATGTTAAAACCAACAAGATGCCAAATAAATATTTTTGTATTTGTTGTATTTTGTAAATATGACAGCTCATAAACTGGCACACTTCACACAATGTTCAACCTTATCAGCGCACTCACTCGCTATGACATGGAAATAAGAAATAAGAAATATTTATTCGAGACAAAGACAACAATTAATACAGCAAAAATAGAATATAAAAATAAACAAAAAAGTTGTGTTATCTCGAAACGGTACCATCTCAGCATAATGCGGGCAATCGCCAGCGCTGGTCTTCCGATGGGACCGTCGAGTGACATGGGAATGTGTAACGCGAAGTTGAACTCTATATAGAGGCATGTAGGTTGATATTGGTTGGCGTTAAACCGATGGTGCGCTATATACGTCGTGTCAAAAAAGTTAAAAGGCAGAGCCAACTCGTTGTAAACGTTGAGAAACAAAGAGTAATGAAACTTATTGTTATGAAGTTACTGTTGTAATTTGACTGAGGGAGCTAGATGTGACATGTATGGAAACACAGCTTAACACAGCTCCGGTGGATCCTCACCCTAAGGATGCCTGATATACATAGACTACATTGAAAGTGTAGCCTTGACTTGAAACAGTCTGAAAACAAATCTCGAAATATGTCTGAGGCGATTTAACTAGAAAACTTTCCTGGGAAGAAAAGAGGATCATCTACCTAGGCTGCAATTTTGGGAACACTTTTTAGGGAACATACACAAGCTACGTGACCAATTTTTTTGCGTTTTTTACCCCCCTCCCCGTTCTAGGTGACCAAGCGTAGTATATGCCAAGACCCCCCCCCCCCCCCGCCCCCCCTCCCCCCTAGTTTTCACGTAGTAATTTGCGGAAAGTTGAAAAAATAATGGCTTTTCGTTGTATTTTCTCATATGGCCCCTAAAAATGCATACTTCGAGAGTGCAAGCGTGGTATAGCGTAGCTATTCAATTGTAATTGTATTTAGTAAAAAATATATCAAGAAGAAACAGTACAATTAGTGATGTGGCGAAACTGGACAAGTTTTAGTGATGGGGTTAAACCGTGGCGCGTGAGTCCGCTTCAATTAGAATGTTTCTCACAAGTATTCTACCGGCTACGTGACAAGAAACTGAACCCCGGTGACCAAGAGTGGTACTTTGACGACCCCCCTCCCCCCCCTGAACGGGTCACGTAGTTTGTGTATGTTCCCTTATCTGGAATGAATTAAGTATACCAAAATGAGCGGAGTTTTTATAAATAAAGATAATGCCATTATAGATAAAAAAAATTGGAAATATGTAATATCAGGAGATTTATTAGCTATGGCTTACGAATTGGTGATAAATATTGATTAATCATTAAAAATCCGCTGATACGAGTTTTTTATTTCTTTATCTTGAACTAGCGACCCGCCCCGGCTAGACATGCGAGCCGCCGCCATGGAGAGGTGGCGCGCCGCCGCCGCCGCCGACTTGTTCAAAATCCGCGCCGCGTGGATCGAGGATAGCAAGCGCGATTGGCCAGCGCAAGGCAAACTCGCGCTTAAGTCTAAGCTTAGCTCGGCTCGCTACCACTGCCACTAACTAGCTTGCCGTTTTTCGTCTTTGGCGGTCTTTGATTGTAATTATTTGGAATTTGTTTTGTATACGAATGTTCTTTGGGCATGTTCCACTGCTGCAATCGCAGCTCAATCAACGAGATGCTTCAAAAAATAGATCAGTCTGAATAGAGAATGAAGTTTTTGTCGAAGTTTCGGGAGGCAGTAACGATTTTATCATCTCAGAAAGCTTGTACCTTGAATGTGGCACTGGTTTTCAAGTCCGAAAGAAAGGATGTGTTGAATTCTATCCCAGACCACGAAACCTTAATCATGCTGTCCTTAAAAAGAAATATGATGAAGCAGAAATATGAAGCAAGTTGACAAAGGGTTCCCTACAACAAAAGCAACCGTAGCAGCGGCTCTGCTAGACTACAGGTTCATGGGACTGACGGAGATAGACGTGTATCTTGAAAGGCAGAATATGACTCGTGCATCTTTTCTGGCTGGGTATTGTAGGAACCAGTGAGAGCGAGACTACTCAACTAGTTCCCAGCACTAGTACTGTCCCTGTCCATGAAACAAAGGACACAAGCTCTTCTCAGCTTTTGTTAAAGTTAGCCAAGAAGCATTGCTCTTACAACAGTATTTGGCTTTCAAAACGCAGGTGCCATTGATCAAGAAACGTGGAAATATCTAGCAGCTGTCGATTCCACTGAACTTGACGGTGGCGACGATCTTTTTGAAAAAAAATAACAACTTCTTTTCTGTTGCTGTCAACTTTGGCTAGAGCAATGCTGTGTGTCCCTGCCACACAACAATGATCAATCGTTACGTCATCAACATCATTCGCATTTTTTTAATTATACTTAAATTAAAAAACTTCCTTGATTTCAGCCTAAAAGTTTAGTTTATGTACGGTAGGAATCAAAAACGAGCCGCCGGCTAGACGCCGCCGCCGCGTAAATTTTGGTGGCGCGCCGCCGCCGACTGTTTCGCACCCGGCTCGCATGTCTAGCCCCGGCTTCGCACGGGTGCACTATTTAATGGATGTTATTATACATATAAACCTTCCTCTTCAATCACTCTATCTATTAAAAACAACCGCATTAAAATCCGTTGCGTAGTTTTAAAGATTTAAGCATACATAGGGACATAGGGACAGAGAAAGCGACTTTGTTTTATACTATGTAGTGATGTCAAATAGAATACAGCTATTACTGTAATGTATACTGGGCTGCAAAATTTCGTGGACAGATGTCGACCATATTTCCGTAGTGTTACGGTTGAAATATGACCATGCAATGTTCATCAATCAGTATCCGAAGTATCCGAACCGATAATGGTTGTCTTATTATCTATCGATATTGTACTCACTCACAGCTGATAGCATATTTGTCGTCGAAAAAGTAAAATTGACGAGGGACAACAAAATGGAAAAACTGCATAATCAACAAGGTCATAGATTTTTTTTGTCTTATTAGTTAACCTCATGAGTAAAGTCAGACCAGAATATATATATATTATAAGTACATTACTTACCAAGGGCGGTAAAACAAAAAATGTCTCAGATCGCAGGTATTTGACGCCCGAGCCGAAGGCAAGGGCGATAATTATGCGATCTGAGGCTTTCTTAATTACCGCTCGAGGTAAGTACAAAATTTTATGTCACCCTCTGGCCAGGAAGTGGGATTATCCGCGCGCGGAGCGTGCGGTAATTGCCACTTTATTGCCAGGTGTGACATAAACACATATATGTATATACTAGCAGCGCCCTGCGATGTTACCCGCGGATGGTAGCCTATGTCCTATTCTGATGTCTAAGCTACAGTACTGGAAAGTTTCATAGAGATCCGCTCAGTAGTTTTTGAGATTAAGCGGAACGTACATCCATCCGCACAAACTTTCACGTTTATAATATTATTAGGATTATTATACTACCGTGGGCAATGTTGCGGATTTGAGTGAGACAATTTCATTAGAACCAATTTCTTACACTGGCAATAATTTTAATCATAGTATATACGATGAATTTAAAGGGAAAACTATCACAGCTAAGTAGACATTACCATAAAGGGCAAAAATATGTATACAACACAACATCTCAAAAAAGTACATCATCAGTACTAAGATCAGTAAAAACCCTTCTATGGGTCCGTAATTCCGCATATGACCGGTGACGTGATGGACGGGCAACTACGGAACCCTACACTGTGCGTGGCCCGACACGCACTTGGCCGGTTTTTTAAATTAATAATTAACATTCTATATTAGGATGAAATAAAAAGACATTTCATTGGTCCCGAACGGCAACAGTAACATTTAATTAATAAAATGTAATCATATTATATCTAAAGATACGTTATATTATTGTCCTTATGATTTTTAGGGTTCCGAAGGGTGCAAACGGAACCCTATTTCTGCCCCTCACGCGTCCGTCCGTCGTCTGTCCCACAGGTTTTACAGCCAAACAATTGGAGCTACAGTCTTCAAATTTTCACAGTATGATCATCTTATTAACCCAGTCATACAAAATGTATTTTTTTAAATGTTTATAAGGCGTGCTCTCATACAGCTAAAGGAGGCGCGATTTTTTTTTAGATTTACCCCATTGATTGGTGGGGTATGTATGTTGTTTAGAGCTCGTTGAGGAGATAAATACAGTATTATTTGTTTTAAAAAATATTGAAAGCAAAGGAATGAGAAGACACCAAAGTAAGATTTTTTTTAAAATTTGGTTCGAATAATTTTTTCCTTCCCATTGAACTTGAAATCTGATTTGTGGATAATATTTATTGTACAAGTACATTGCGCGTGCGTCATAGCACTCATTTGCACCATCAGCATTTGCTTTGTATAATATTTCGTAATTAGCTAATAAGTCAATTCACCACACTTTTACGTTAGCTATTCATAAGTGTGCACACCTATCAAGTTAAATAAATCAAGATTACATCAATGAATCGTCGTTCGTGTTCCAATCTATTATCAAGAATCCTGTCAAGCAAATGTGAGAGTTAACAAGTACTCGCACATTTATTATTACGTATATTTTACCAACAAATACTATTATATTGATAACACAAACCTCTTATTTGAAATTTCCTTAATACAGTAATATTCATTATTAAATTCTTGAACTCTATTAAAAAGTAGGTACTGAGCTCAACTTAAATCTATAGTTATATATAATTAATGAATAGTAAGTAGTAGTTGGGAAATTTTTTTATTCAAATAGATTTTTCTTGGATTAATTGATAATTTCTGCTTTTTACCTGCGGGATGAGTGAGAAAAGTAGAGGGAAAAGTCCTCGTGATTCGAGTGCAGATAGTAGGGGCGCGTCTAGTAGTATTGAGTGTGGCCAGCGAGTGAACGAGTTGACATCATGGAGTAGTGAGAGCATGTTGGTGCCGGGCGGAGCAGAACCTGGGCCACACGACCACGAAGGCATGTCGGACGTGCGGCGATTTGCCGACAAGCGGTTTGGAGATGACAACCCCAGTGATGCTTGTTCTTCGGGTGACAGTTTCATCACGGTTGGAAAAAGACCCAAGCGGTCACGGGTTGTGACAGTTCCTAAAGTGCCCAGGATGAATGAGGTTTCTGATACGTCATTTGAGGTGTATGTAGTTTCAAAAAAAGAGATGCCAAAACAATTTGGATTGGCCAAACTACTGCAGCAGAAGGGAATAAAGAATATAATGAGGATTAAGTACATGGGCCCATGCAAGGTGCTTATACAGTTCAATTCAAGAGATGAGGCGGAGAAACTTCTTGCTGATAAAGAATTTAATAATGAAGATAGGCGTTCTTATTGGTCTAACTTAGCTTGTTGTTCATATGGTATTGTGAGAGGAGTAGAATTGGAGATGGATGAAGATGAGTTTCAGAAAAACGTCGAAGTCCCGCAAGACATTCTTGCAGTACGTAGGTTGAACCGCTTAGACGATGAAGGTCATTGGGTTAAATCCGAAGTGATCCGTTTGTGTTTTAAAGGGCCAACACTGCCTCCTTACATTTATGCTTACGGATGTCGGTTTAAGGTTATCCCCTATAATTTCCCGGTTAACCAATGCTCTAGGTGCTGGAAGTTTGGACATTTAAGTAGATTCTGTCCAAGCAAGAAAATTCTATGTCCAAAATGTGGAGGCGAGCACGATAACTGTCAAACAACGGTTTTTAAATGTTTAAATTGTAAAGGGGCCCACATGGCTTTGAATAAGTCTTGTCCTGCTTTCTTAAAAGAGAAGGAGATACGTCGAATTATGGCGGCCGAAGGTTGCATTTACAAGAAAGCCTTGTGGATATACCTTGAAGGCAGGAAGAGGCCAGTGCCTGATTCATGGATCCAGGAAGAACCTTCGTCTTCTAGGGGAGTCACTATAAGTAACACGTACCGGGATGCTGTCTTATCCAGTGTAGACCTGAGTAAGGAGTCCGAGTGTGTTAGTCAGCACGTGAGCCAATCGCCTCGCATCCAGGCTAACCAAGAGAGTAAGATGGAGCAGGAGGTTCGAAAGAGAAAGAAGGCGAAGCGAGTACCTACTCTGGAAGAAAACAGCTGCAGTCCAGTGGTCGTGCAGACGAGTAATGTATGCACTGAGGAGCGTCTACGTAAGAAGAACAAGAAGAGAAGTGTAGGAATTGAGAAGGTTATTGAGAAAGTCAAGAGCATTCTTCTGTCAAGTGCGAATTGGGCTGAGAAGTTAGGTCTCATATTCAAGTTAGTTGCGGAAGAATGTTTGGAGTGGTTTAAGTCTTTTTTTAAAGAAGTAGATATTTTTAAAATTTTTTTTTCTAACGTAAATGGCTAGATCCAACTTTAAATCTAGTAGGCTGAATTTAGTACAGTGGAATTCACAAAGTGTTAGGCCAAAGCTTGTCGAGTTTGAACTATTAATGAACAGAGAGAAAATTCACATAGCACTTGTTAGTGAGACATGGTTAGATAGTAGTTTCGTAGTTAATTTAAATTCGTATAATGTTTTTAGAAAAGATAGATCGGATTCATATGGAGGTGTCGCTATTTTTATACATAATTCTATTAGGGCTCAAGCATTTCACATTACTTTGAATAACTCTGGTATTGAAATTATTTGTGTAAAAATCTTAAATTGTGCCTCCTTAAATTTCATTGTTTCGTTATATTGTCCGTCTTCAGTGCGGACGACGCAATCTGATTGGGACTCTATTTTTGCTTTGTTTTCAGCTAAATCCATAGTGGCAGGTGACTTTAATGCACATCATACCAATTGGTCATACAAGAATGATGCAAGAGGAACCCAGTTATTTGACTCGGCTCTTGAGCATGGTTTTGTATCCATTAATAATGGACAAGCGACGAGGGTCAAGGTTGTAAATGGATCGCTTCAAGAAAGTTCTCCTGATGTCACTTTTTGTTCCTCTGACATTGCCGTAGATTTCACGTGGGAGGTTACGAATGAAAACTTGGGTAGCGATCATCTCATTGTTAGGATTAAGTTAGATTACTGGGGTAGGCAACATTTTATACAAAAGTTAAATTTTAAAAAGGCGGATTGGCCTGGTTTTCGTAACTTTCTACGAGAATATTTTGCTAACGAGTCAGTTATTGTTCAATGCGATGTGCAAGCTCTGTACGACTTTTTCGAAGCTGGTATTAATAAGGCTTTAGCAATGCATGTTCCAATTTTAAAAGTTTGCACCGATCCCGTGCAGAATTTTAGACCCAAAAACTATTGGAGTCCCTCGTTGTCAAAGGTTGTTGCTCAAAGGCGGCTTGCTCTGGTACAATTCAGACGAAATCCTACCCCTGATAATCTTAGGTTGCTGCAGGAAAAGGTTGCAGAGGCACAGCGCCTTATTCGAAATGCAAGGTCTTTAGGTTGGCAGGAGTTTTGTCAAAGTATTGATGAGGCTACATCTGCGTCTGACATGTGGAATCGTATGAGATGGATGAAGGGCCGTCAGCGTTCCAAAGTGGTTGCGTCTAATGAGAAGAAGGTGGAGCTGTTGCACTCTCTAACGCCCGATTTTGTGTGTCTTGTTACACCTTCATTTATATCTGTGAATTCTCATCTGGAGGTAGATTTCTCTTTGGAAGAATTAACTAGATGTTTTAAAAAGAAACAATCTGCTCCAGGTATTGACGGGATAACGTATGCAGTAATTCATAATATGCCTGCTGTTGCTAAGCTATTTTTGTTAAAGTTATATAATTTGGTATTCAATTCAGGTATTGTGCCTAAGCAGTGGCGAGATATTCAAGTTGTTCCTATCCCTAAGTCAGGTCAAGCGCATGAGGAGTTATCGAAGCTTAGACCTATTTCCTTGATGTCTTGTGTTTGCAAACTATTTCATACAATGTTAGCTCGACGTTTGGAATGGTTCGTAGAGAAGAATGAGTTGTTATCTCGTAGCACGGTGGGTTTTAGGAGAGGCCAATCCTGTATGGATTGTTTAGCTCGTTTAGTGTCGTACGTTCAAGTGGGGTTTTCTAAAAATGTCTGTACCTTGGCTTGCTTTTTGGATATAGAGGGTGCATATAACAATGTTTTGGTTGAAAAGGTTGTCAATACCTTAGATAATTTGGGAGTAGGAGCTAAGTTCTGTAAATATTTGTGGTCATTTTTGAGTGAAAGACATCTTATTTTACGAGATATAGATGGTGGCTTTTCTATGGTGCGATGGACTGATAAGGGGCTGGCGCAGGGCGATCCTCTTTCCCCTCTTTTATTTAATATTGTTACCTTTCAAATTTGTCATAGTATTAATAGTGTTTTAATCTCTCAATATGCAGATGATTTCGTGTTGTATGTCAATAGGAATTGTTTACAGGACAGTGTTTCTCGTATGCAGGACAGTTTAGATACATTGTTACAAGAATTGGATTGTTTAGGTTTAGATGTTTCAGCCAGTAAGTCAAAATTTTGCACATTCAGTAAAGGCAATAAAAGGCAACAAGTGAATCTGTGTATACGGGGTCAGCAGTTATGTTCTGGTGATACTATGAAATATTTGGGTGTTTGGCTGGACAAATCGTTACGCTGGGGAAGGCATATTAATTATGTGGTAGAAAGAACACAAAGGTTTCTTAGCATTTTGAAAACTTTGGCTGGTGCTGCGTGGGGAGTTCACCCTAAGCACCTGCGTAGGTTATATATTTCTCTAATACGAAGTAGGTTGGACTATGCATGTGTTTTATATAACAATAGCGCTAAAACTCACATCTATAAGCTGGAAAAAGTTCAAAACCAAGCTCTAAGAGTAGTCGGAGGTTTTATTAGGTCTACACCTATTCATGTCATGGAGAGTGAGTTGTGTATTGTACCGCTGCACATTCGGAGATCGTTCCTTGCCACAAAGTTTTGTTTGAAATCCCTGTCTTGTTCTAGTAGTCCTACTGTTGATATAATTCAGGAATTGGGAGCCTTTTCGCAGAGAGGCTATTGGAGCAAGAGGAATAGACCATTGTTAGCTGAAGTCATTGAGGAAGTCTCTGAGGAACACGTTGATTCGTCGTGGCCACTTCCAATGTTCCAATTCGATGCGTGGATGTCGAAATTCGAGCTACATGACGTTCTGCTTGCAAGTTTAGAATGTATGGCTAGTGCAAAACGTACTTACAATCCTAACGTTCTTCGTTTAGAGGTGATTCTTGAGATAGAAAGAAAATATTCAGATTTCTATAGGTTATTTACTGATGGGTCAAAGTGTGGTGATAAAATTGGGGCAGCTTTTTTTGACCCGTTTAATGATAGGAAGGCACAGTTTAAGATTTCGCCTGGATTATCTATAATGTCCGCGGAATTGTATGCGATTTATCAGGCCTTATTATATCTAGAAAATCTAAATTATACTAGTGTTGTTGTTTTTACGGATAGCAAGAGCGCCATTCAGCATTTAGCTCGGTGTGCCTCCGGCGAACGGTGCTTTTCGCTAGCGTATAAAATTTTGAGGCAGATTCGACTTATTCAGACTTCTGGAAGCTGTCTTAAAATACAATGGGTTCCGTCTCATATTGGCTTGGCTGGTAACGAGCAGGCTGATCGGTTGGCCGTTATGGCTGCGTCTGAGGGTACTGAGACAATTATTGTTCCAGACCTCTCGGAGGTGGTCGCTCGATATAAAATTAAGGCGTATTCCCGCTGGAAGGAGTATTTCGATTTGCGTTCGCGGGACAAAGGCATCTGGTACAGGACCATCCAGTGCGAGCCTCCTCGTGTGCCTTGGTTCGACCATGCTGGGCTATGCAGAGCGGACGTGGTCAGGGCGCACAGGCTCCGGTCCGGACACGCTCCACTCAACGGGTTTGCACATCTGATGAGAAAGACAGAGTCGCCCAATTGTGAGGAGTGCGGAACCATCGAAGATGTGCAACACTTGTTGGTGGAGTGTGTTCGAACTCGGGAGAAAAGGGAGAAGTTGAACAGAATTTGGGGCTTCTCCCTTTTGCATGTTGGGATTTTTCAGTCCATTTTAGCGGATCCTTTGTCAAAGGCTGCAAGGTTTGTATACGGTTTTTTTTGGAAATAAGTATACAAATTTTGTGGTTTTATTATTAGTTTTTTTTTTATTACATCTAAGAAGTTGTAATGTAGTTAGAGGCTTGCTGGAGCTGCCATCGTCATCTTGACGAAAGCTTCGAAATAAATAAAGATTAAAAAAAAAAAAAGTAGTAGTAAATCTATATATATAGATTAATTATAAATTGCTAATGAATTAATGTCAAGTCAGTCAAAATAATAAATTAATAAATACATTCATTGTAAAATATCCTCTCCCTAATACAAGCAAATGTAATTCGTATACGCGATTACTGTATATTAACCTATGTCTTTTAACCTTTTAGTCAAAGGGTGTCCCTGTACACTCTTGCGTCTCCCAGTATTAGTCTCGCCCCTGGAAAGCGAAAATGAGTTCTCTGTGCCTTTTTTGTGTATGTAGTATGCAGTGTTTACATATATATATATAATAACAGCAGCTAGTAAAACATTTTCTTCAATCTCCTCGGAGTTCACGACTGCGACTGAACTAAGCGAGAGTGTACAACATGGTTGCACTTGGACTCGAAGCTTCTCGCCCGAGAGCTCTCGCACGAGAGTGTACAGCCGGTATGAAAAAATAAATGCATATTCGACTGACAGAGAGGGAGATAATTCGTTTTCGGTACGCAATAGGCCCCTTATTGCATATTATGACCGTATCTAATTAAAATCTACAATTATATATAATAATATGATAAATTGATAATACATCGGTATTTCTCGGCAATGAAATTGCTTCCTCAAGCATCTACCCTGCATATGTTCAACTACGATTTAGGTATGGAACTCTTCCCTGGGGTCATTTCATTAGTGGGTTTATACAGAAATCGTGCGAGGTTCCGAGGGGGGGTCATGAAAACCTCACGACTGACGGAGGGGGGGGTACCACGTAGACCTTACGTGTATTTTTTTCCTATACCTACAAAACCGAGAAATAATATCTACTCATGTAGCAAATTATAAATCATCATTTCACACCTGCTATTCAGAAAAGAGTTATTGTTGCCTTCGAATGAGGGATCAAAGTTGTACTTTTCTTCCTTCATTTGAGGGCAGCAATGACTCTTTTTCTCATAGAAGGTGTGAAAAGCAGTATGTGACACTGTAGTAAAATCATTTGTAAGATATTTCATGTTTTTAGCAGCGGGCCTCATAGACAGTGTGAAAAGCAGTATGTGTCACACGGTAGCAAAATTATTTCCGTCTTGGGCGTAAACACTTGAATCCCTCGCTACGCTCAAGATTCTACTTTAGAATCCCTCGTTACGCTCAGGATTCTATTCTAGAATCTTTCTCTGCACTCAGAATTCAATATACCGCCCTCGCCGTAAATATATCATTTTGCTCCCTTGAGACACAATCTTCTATTTCTCACGTCAAAAACAGCGAGTCTATTTATGTTTTTCTCTTAGGACCTCAGCAGATCACCAAGGGTCTAGAAGTGGGCCAAAAAATCTCACATGATTTCTGGATAAGCCTACCATTAAACCCACCATTCGTTCTATGCAGCAAATTGGTAATTAATATAGCTAAAAATGTACATAATTTAAAAACCGCCCTTACCAAAACGCGCCTAAAATGATTGTAAACCACGTCTCAGGTGGCTTTGGCTTAGTGTATTCAGCGTTAGGCTTCGGTTTCGCGTCATCCGTAGGATCCTCCTTGAAGATGTTCACAAACGAATTCCGTATCCCAAACTTGAAGAACGCCAAGTACGGACAGTACTTCATTAATAATAAGCTATAGAGATAGTTGAGTTTGAAGTAGATTCTACCGAGATACGTGGCGTGGAAGAAGATTAAGATGTGAACGAAATTGAGGTTGTATTTGGACCAGAAGGGGAGGGAGCTGTATTCGGGGGCGGTGGAGAGGGTTTCGTAGTCGCGGAGGTAGAGAAGTCGAGGGGCGCGCTTAGGCAGGCCCTCTACGGCTGGCTTGGCTATGAGACTCGTTGAATCCACACCTGGGGGCAAATGGTAAAGCATGAGTTGTACATTTTAGATGTTCCTTATTGCATTTTATATCACACCTGGCCATAAAGTGACAATTACCGCACGCTCCGCGCGCGGAAAATCCCACTTCCTGGCCAGGGGGTGACATAAAATTTTGTACTTACCTCGGGCGGTAATTAAGAAAGCCTCAGATCGCATAATTATCGCCCTTGCCTTCGGCTCGGGCGTCAAACACCTGCGATCTGAGTCATTCTTTGTTTTACCGCCCTTGGTAAATAATGTACTATTACAGCAGACTTGGCGATATTGTAAACTGGCAGATTTCGAACGTCAATGAGTTATGATTTCCATGCAAGAAGTCTTGAGTTATTGTATATGTAGATACTACAATGCGATTACTTTGAATTTAACACTGACTGTTGGATATTCTACTTTAAAACGAATACAATAGAGTTTCTATTACAAATATAAGATTTAGACAATTTGATAGATCAGTGTCATTACCTGTAGCTACCTGTACCTAAATTAATGTCATTACCTGTAGCTGTACCTACCTGGCAAGTATCATTATACTTATTATCTACGGGTCTGTAAGTACTTCTCTGTCGCTTGCGCACGTTCTTACCCAATACTAATATTATAAATGCGAAAGTGTGTCCGTCTGTCTTTCTGTCTGTGTGTTACCTCTTTACACTTAAACCTCTGAACCGATTAAGATGAAATTTCATATGGAGATACTTTGAAATTTTGAATCCCGGGGAAGGATACAGGATACTTTTTATTCCATAAATCATCTCTTAAAGGGATGGAAAAGCTATGAAGTGACTGGGTAAGTGCTTGATATAAAAAAATAGCGATTAAGTTCTAACGCTATAAACGAGTTTCACACAGACGAAGTTGCTGGCAAAATGTAGTGCTAACAATATAATAATAATAATAATAATAAATGTCTGGGTGTATTTCATCAATAGTGCAGGCAGAGATCGTATCCGCTAGGTGTACACATCTCAGCACATTATCGTATCTCAAAGGGGCCTCTTCGTGTTGGATCTGTATCCCCATGAACGCCTTCCAAAAGGACCGGACATTGTGCCGTAATATTACAAAGGCAAGATACAACATAATAATAATCTGTAATAAACGGTCTTATAGCGAAGAGTCTCGACCAAGACCACAAGAGACTCTCGCTAGATGGCTGGGTCAAGGGTCAGATACAGAAGGCGGTACTCCTGGACACGGCGCGGATAGTCAGGAGGTTCCTCTCTCTGTCGCCCGACACCACCGGTAGCTTAGGCCCTGCCTCGCTGCCGGCGGCACACTAGGTTAGGTTTTTATAATGATTTTATGTTTCGTAAGTGTATTTTTATATTTTACTGTTTATAAAGATATTGTAAAAACCTAGCCTAAGAAGGAAAATAAATAAAGAGAAATCTAAAAAAACAACAAAAAAATCAAAAAAAGAAAAATCTATAAAACATCTTCCTTATCTTTTTCTTTCTCGGCCCTGGGTTCGAATCCCGGTCAGGGCAAATATTTGTGTGATAAGCATGAATATTTGTTTCTGAGTCTTGGATGTTTTCTGTGTATTTAAGTATTTATATCTATTAAATATATTGTCGTCTAGTACCTATAACACAAGCCTTCTTGAGCTTACTGTGGGGCTAGTTCGATTTGTGTAAGATTGTCCTCTAATATTTATTATTATTATCTCTTTATTTATTTTTTTGCTTAAGCTAGGTTTTATAATAATTATATAAAAAGTAAAATATAAAATAATATTTACAAAACATAAAATCATTATAAAAACCTAACCTAGTGTGCCGCCGGCAGCGAGGCGGGGCCTAAGCTACCGGCGGTGTCGGGCGACAGAGAGAGGAACCTCCTGACTATCCGCGCCGTGTCCAGGAGTACCGCCGCGCTGTATCTGACCCTTAACCCAGACATCTAGCGAGAGTCTCTTGAGTTATTATTATTATCTTACCCGAATCCATGGGCTTCCCCTTCAAGTTCTCCCTGAGCCGCCTCTGCAGTTCCAACCTGTCCGTCTCCGTGTAGATGTACCCGGGCACGTCCGCCAGGTGCCTCACCAGGTACAGGAACGAGTCGATGTTGATGGTCGGGTTGACGCACCACATGGACTCGAGCAGCACCCTGGCCATGTGCTCGAAGTATTCCGGCACGTTGTCGAGGCACGGCGTGTACACACGGTCGAGGATCGCTCGGCAGACCTGCCGGGTGTCGTCCACGTTGCGACGGCAGAGGTTGTATCTGTAGAGGTTGCTTCGGTAAATGAGAGTGGTTGCCCTGGGTGTGTAATCACTGTAGTGTGTGCAACGCTGCACGCACACACGTAGCGTAGCCTTAGTATATAAGCTGATAGGTAACCATGTTTAGAGAATATACATCATACTTCCTACACTATCGGTTGTCTGATTACGCCCATCCTTACATCACTATCACTACATAGTATAAAACAAAGTCGCTTTCTCTGTCCCTAATCCCTATATCCCTATGTATGCTTAAATCTTTAAACGCAACGGATTTTGATGCGGTTTTTTTAATAGATAGAGTGATTGAAGAGGAAGGTTTATATGTATAATAACATCCATTAAATAGTGCACCCGTGCGAAGCCGGGGCGGGTCGCTAGTATTTAATATAAAAACAAATTGCATATTTTCATGTTGCATACAAACGAACTGCATAATTTCGATTTGTATAAGTATACGACGACCGGTTTAGCCTAGTGGGTAGTGCACCTGCCTGTGAAGCTGACGGTCCTGGGTTCGAATCCCGGTCAGGGCAAATATTTGTGTGATGAGCATGAATATTTGTTTCTGAGTCTTGGATGTTTTCTATGTATTTAAGTATTTATATCTATTAAATATATCGTCGTCTAGTTCCCATAACTGGTTCGATTTGTCTAAGATTGTCCTCTAATATTTATTTATTTATAAGTGATTAATTTTTATAAAAATAAAATGCATTAAAGCAATTTGCATAATATCATCGATTATAATGATCATTGTTCATAATTGTCAATTTGATAACTACCAAACGCTATTATGATCATTCTGTATTAATAGTCATAATATACATTTAACCTATCCGCGTTAGAGTCTATTTTGCCCTAACAAGTCTTTCTGGGCTTTTATAAAAAAATAACCTCGAAGATTAAGACGGGAGCTCAAGCTCCCATCTTAATCTTCTAACCAATCCGCGTTAGAGTCTATTTTGCCCTAACAAGTCTTTCTGGGCTTTTATGCATACGTTGTTATTAGTTTCAATGATTATAATTAATGTGTATTATATAAAAATAGGTACATTAGTTCAATTAAACGTTATAGAGAAGGTGGTTGTGATAAGTGAGTGTTATGGTATTATTTAAATATTATATCCAATGTAAATATGCATTTTGTTATTACGAAATTCGATTGTTATGAAAATCGGAGATATGGTACTTGAAAATATGCATTTTGTTTTTATGGTGACTGAACGGCACTCGGTTGCTCTACTTAAGAGTCCTTATCAGTTAAAACGCTCATGTATTTAGACCATTTTCTGATTGAATTGACACGTATCTTCACATCTTCTCAATGTTACTATCTAGAACAGGACTATTGCAACCTAATGTCATAAATTTTAAATGTATTTTTTGGACTTTTAATTAAGAAATATGGATTCAACAGGCGGGCGACCGCGAATTACATAAGCGCTATAAATCCTACGAGTGGTGACTCGCGTCGGGGACAAAGTGAACAACATTAGGTTTCTAACGGGGGTGTTCTGTGGTGGCACGCTAAGCGTACCGAAAATCCCACTACGTGTTCAGCGTGAGACCTAAATTTTGTACTTACCACGGCGGTAATAAAGAAAGCCTTAGATCGCATACTTATCGCCCTTAAATACATGCTCTGATACATTATTTGTTTCACAAGTAAGTAATCTATTCATACTTATTCATATATTTTTATTGCCGTCATGTTCATTACATTGGTATGTTAGTATTATTGGTTAGTCGGTACATGATACCCCGTTAGGGCATTGCAATTTTCTTACATACTAGACAAGGGTGCAGCATATTCATTTCACGAAGGGAAAGTAATCTTACATCCTTTATGGAATGAAATCGCTAACCTTAACACGTTACTAATTATATTATATTAGCTGAGCAATCGACTTACATGCAATAATGTTTAGGTACATCATTGAATTTAATACCAGAAGCAAGGATAAACTTGCTGTTCGTCGCTTGCGAATTGCCAAAGCTCGGAAATCATTTATTGGACAGGCAGTACATTTCTATAACAAAATCCCTAAGAATATAATTGACTTACCAGATCATACATTTAAAAAACTTGTAAAACTGAAATTAACTGAAAAATGTTATTATAACTTGTCGGAATATCTAACAGAAAAAGATGTATGGAATAATTGTAATTTTTAAGTTGACTAATTAGCTATTATCAATAGTTTTAAGTTGAAAATGTGCAATAATTGACGGACATAAGTGTATCAATGTATACCTACATGAAAAAAAAAATTGATGTGAAATTATGAATATTCCTCACCTATCCTCCAGGCCGATCATGTGTCCAAGAACAGCCCAGGTGTGGTTATACGCGTCCCAGTCGAACTCCTCCGTCTGCCGTACCCCGAACTTGTCCGGCTTCAACATGGCGAAGCCCATAAAGCCGAACTGTGTTAGAGCTATGTCCCTCTGAGAGACGACACCTAACCCCTGAAGTTTAGCAGCCAGGCCAGCTCGGAGGTGCCGGCTGCGTACTGTGTATAACGACTTCCAGGCCCTGGGGAATATAGAGGTATTGTTAGGGGTGACAAAATAAATAAATAAATATTAGAGGACAATTTTACACAAATCGAACTAGGCCCACAGTAAGCTCAAGAAGGCTTGTGTTATGGGTACTAGACGACGATATATTTAATAGATATAAATACTTAAATACATAGAAAACATCCAAGACTCAGAAACAAATATTCATGCTCATCACACAAATATTTGCCCTGACCGGGATTCGAACCCAGGACCGTTAGCTTCACAGGCAGGTGCACTACCCACTAGGCTAACCGGTCGTCAAAAGCAGCACAAAGCAGGGAAAAACCATCCTGATCCATGACTTACGTTGATTTCTGTTTGTCATAGTGTTGAGGCGAGTTGTGCAGCCTCTTAGCGCATAAAAAAGCATGGCGGGGCTTAAAAAAGAGGCAATATTTTGAAATTTTATGCATGGTCCGCTTACTCTTGGTGGATCTACGAGTATTAATTAACGATGCTATTAACGTGCTATTAACCAAGCGGGCAGTGGGGCGACGAGCGGTAGGTCATATGTTATGTGTACATTTATTTGATCGAGTTCAAAAGACGACCCGACCGCAGGCGCCCAAACCGCGTCCTTTAAACACTACCATATAGACACCAGCCGGGATCAACGGCTTAACGTGCCTACCAAAGCACGGGAGCGCTCAGTTAATAACCACTCAAAGCGGTCATTGAATGAATTATGTGTTAATTATTGTTTTTCTTTAATTATGTGTTGTGTAAGAATTCTTACTCATTATAATTACAGTTTCCATTATTGTTACGCAATGAATAGCGCTTAAGTCGTCGTCTCCCTTCGAGAAAAATAAACAATCGCATTCTTATGTAATGAGCCCGGGGATTCCAGGGACCGGTAGATGACGGATTTAATCATTATACAGTAATAATATTGGCAAAAATGATTTTTTACGAGAATTATACTTTGTGATGAATAAAACTAAACTAAACAATGACAACCGAGATAGCGGCATGCACCTTTTGCCTGGTAACAACATATGTAGCTGTGCCTTTACCATGAGTTTTCATGACCATACTCACTAGCGACTGCGTATAAATGTGTTTGGACAAAAGAACAGCGCCTCTGGCGGTTACGCAATGGAACTAAGAATCTGCATACTAAATCGTATACGCAGTCGCTAGCGAGTACGGTCAGGTAAACTCATGGTAAAGGCACTGGTGTACAGGAAGTTGAGAGCTAAGTGCTATTCATGTCGCCTCTGGCTTTAGCTGATCCTCTGACCAGCAGGAGGTGTGCAGAATAGCAGACTGGTAGCGCTTGTAACTGGTGTACGATGAGAGCCGATGAGGAAGTTGAGAGTTGAGTGTTACTCACGTTGTTCCAGGCTTGGGTTGATCCTCAAGCCAGTTGGAGGTGTGCAAAATAGTAGACAGGTAGCGCTTGTAACTAGTGTACGATGAGAGCCGATGAGGAAGTTGTGAGTTGAGTGTTACTCACGTTGTTCCTGGATTCAGTTCATCCTCAAGCCAGCTGGAGATGCTAAGTGCTATTCATGTCGCCTCTGGCTTTAGCTGATCCTCTGACCAGCAGGAGGTGTGCAGAATAGCAGACTGGTAGCGCTTGTAACTGGTGTACGATGAGAGCCAATGAGGAAGTTGAGAGTTGAGTGTTACTCACGTTGTTCCAGGCTTGGGTTGATCCTCAAGCCAGTTGGAGGTGTGCAAAATAGTAGACAGGTAGCGCTTGTAACTAGTGTACGATGAGAGCCGATGAGGAAGTTGTGAGTTGAGTGTTACTCACGTTGTTCCTGGATTCAGTTCATCCTCAAGCCAGCTGGAGATGTACAGAATAGTAGACAGGTAGCGCTTGTAACTAGTGTACTACGAGAGCCGATGAGGTAGTTGAGTGTTGAGTGTTACTCACGTTGTCCCAGGCTTGGGTTGATCCTCAAGCCAGCTGGAGGTGTGCAGAATAGTGACAGGTAGCGCTTGTAACTGGTGTACGATGAGAGCCGATGAGGTAGTTGAGTGTTGAGTGTTACTCACGTTGTTCCAGGCTTGGGTTGATCCTCAAGCCAGCTGGAGGTGTGCAGAATAGTAGACAGGTAGCGCTTGTAACTGGTGTACGATGAGAGCCGGTGAGGAAGTTGAGAATTGAGTGTTACCCACGTTGTTCCTGGATTCAGTTCATCCTCAAGCCAGTTGAAGGTGTACAGAATAGTAGACAGGTAGCGCTTGTAACTGGTGTACGATGAGAACCAATGAGAAAATTGAGAGTTGAGTATTTTACTCACGTTGTTCCAGGCTTGGGTTGACCCTCAAGCCAGCTGGAGGTGTACAGAATAGTAGACAGGTAGCGCTTGTAACTGGTGTACGATGAGAACCGATGAGAAAATTGAGAGTTGAGTATTTTACTCACGTTGTTCCAGGCTTGGGTTGATCCTCAAGCCAGCTGGAGGTGTACAGAATAGTAGACAGGTAGCGCTTGTAACTGGTGTACGATGAGAGCCGATGAGAAAATTGAGAGTTGAGTGTTACTCACGTTGCTTCAGGCTTGGGTTGACCCTCAAGCCAGCTGGAGGTGTGCGGAATAGTAGACAGGTAGCGCTTGTAACTGGTGTACGATGAGAGCCGATGAGGAAGTTGAAAATTGAGTGTTACCCACGTTGTTCCTGGATTCAGTTCATCCTCAAGCCAGCTGGAGGTGTGCAGAATAGTAGACAGGTAGCGCTTGTAACTGGTGTACTACGAGAGCCGATGAGGAAGTTGAGAGTTGAGTGTTACTCACGTTGTTCCTAGATTCAGTTCATCTTCAAGCCAGCTGGAGGTGTACAGAATAGTAGACAGGTAGCGCTTGTAACTGGTGTACTACGAGAGTCGATGAGGAAGTTGAGAGTTGAGTGTTACTAACGTTGTTTCTGGATTCAGTTCATCCTCAAGCCAGCTGGAGGTGTGCAGAATAGTAGACAGGTAGCGCTTGTAACTGGTGTACAATGAGAGCCGATGAGGAAGTTGAGAGTTGAGTGTTACTCACGTTGTTCCTGGATTCAGTATATCCTCAAGCCAGCTGGCGGTGTGCAGCCTGGTTGACAGGTAACGCTTGTAGCTGGTGTACTGGAGGAGCGGTGGGAACTACTGAGGATGTTCTGGGTTAAGCACTACTCACGTCGTCCCTGGCTTCAGTTCCTCCTCAAACCAGCTGGAGGTGTGCAGAATGGTGGACAGATAGCGCTTGTAGCTGGTGTACTGCGAAGAGGAGCGGCGGGAGCTGATGAGGATGTTCAGGATGGAGGGGATGGCCAGCACCGCCAGCAGGCCCATCAGCATCGAGGATGTGAGGGCAAAACTGTTGTCCCAGTAGAAGCGGCGGCCTCTGTGAAGAGATGCACAGAAAATTCAAAACATAGGATCGCGCTCGATGGCGCACGCAGTATGTCACGCGAGCTCTTTCGTTTCTAACGCGATCATCTATCTATATCGACACCCTGAGGGTGTGGTGTATCTACACAGGGAGCGCCGCCCTCGCGGCAGGCCGCGGCGCAGGTGGAAGGCCGACATAGAGGAAGTTGCCGGCAGAACATGGACGAGGAAGGCGGCCAACAGGGGTGTGGGGACAACTGGAGGAGGCCTACACCACTAGATCGTTATCTCATTCAATTTAGATTGTATGTAAAATTAGTTTTAGTTTAATTAATGAAAAATGGTCGCGTACGGTACGCTTTCGGGTCAATTTCAACAGTGCATGATTTTTGTATCATTCCGGTGTGATTCTTTGTTTGGGAGTTTTTCGTGGATTTTTTAATATCAAAAGACACTTCAGACTATATTATGAAAATCTTCTAAAAGGAATGTTGATATCTATAACAGTTTTTGAGATAACTGAGATTAAAAATGAAACTCACAACGGAATGATAAATATACACTGGGGATGATAATAACACACCACAGGAATGAAAATTAGAGCACATACATCGGAATTAAAAAAAAAACTCCTCAAAATTATAAAATTATTTATTTTGTACTGCTAGTACCTTAAAACAATCATTTTCACTACTCAAGACCGCCTTATAATAAACTGGTGGACCACTTCAATTTAATAATTATACTAATAAAAATAATCATTCACTTTTTCAAAAAAAAAACGCATTACAAGCAGCAATGCTACAAACAAGTAATAAAAATTAAAAAAAAATCTTTCACGTAACCAGTAAAAACCTCTACTGACTGGCCTGTCAATACAACGGGACTTATGTTATTTGTGTTATGTGTTAAATATGAATAATAATAAATAATTGCTTCTTAGACTATAGTTTTATGATTTATAGAAAAAAGTACTAGGTGTATGATTTAAAAACACAAGCATTTTGTATATAAGTTAAAAATAGTGTAAATGTCCAGAGGCTTGCATCCTGTTTATAAAACACTTCGTAACTAGTTGTAAATTTTGATAGAAAGAAAAAGAAAAATTATGGTTCATGTGGTTTGGAACCCTATACCTTTTTTTTCTAGAAAACACAAATCTGTAGTATAAGAAACATATTTCAGTAATGTTAAAATGATATTACGGAACTATCTTTTATTTTTGTGTTTTGAAATTTGTATTTTGTAATGGACAATATTATTATTTTTCTGTTTACTTTTTATCATGTTTTGTATTACTCTGGTCGACATTATGTTATTTTTATTTTTCCTGTTATGACGATCATGATAACAATTCTTGTAATTTTGACATGTGTGAAAATTTATAACGTAATTCCTTTTCATGAAATAAATTATCTAAATCTATCGTATGAATTTTTACACCAATTTTTGAAATATTTTTTTCATTAATAAACTTCATATTTAGCACTTCCAACCGACGCCTGTCTGTGTAATTATTACCATCTTTTATAGTAAAATGCTTGATCCATTTCGGAAAAACTAATTACGCTAATAATCTTGAGGAGAAGCACATTTAAAATTGATTTAATATATTTTCTATATCTTAATGCGCGAATAATCAAGTAAATTGACAAAACACGATATAGTGAAACATATATTTAAATATAAATACTAGGTAATAGGCATATATGACATCAAATAAATATATTATACTCAGTAAAAATAATCATTAATTCCTATATATAGCAAAGTGAAGCTACATTTCTATTTAACTACACCGGAAACACCGGAATGAAAACGGCGGAATGATAAACACAGGATAAAATTAATTTAAAAAAAAAGATCAAACCACTTATTCTTAAATTAACAAGGTTCTAGATATCACAAATATATATTACATGTTATATATTAGTTTCAATCGAAACAGATAAAAAATAAAAAAGATATAGCAAACTCCGGAATGATATTATTTTTGTCCGCGTATCACGGCCACGATATACTCATGTGTATAGCAGGCCGACGAATTACCGCACCAGGTGTCCTCCCTCGCCGAACACCGCAGCGTAACTGATTCTCGAAGTGCGCAGGAGACGGGGGGCTTACCGAGTCAAACTTCGCAAATAAATCGTTGACAAGCTTGGTCCGCGGAGGTCCGCGGTAATGAAAAAGTTTCTCGGGACAAACATTTTCGCACATTATAAAATGGTTAGGTACTCATGAGATTTAAAGGAAGCTATATTTATTGTTGCCTATTTAGCTGGTCTTAAAATGAGGCTAAAATATTTTTGTTATCATACATAGTTTTCGAGTTAGGCGACATTATGCAAACAAAACCAGGTTAGGGACAACCCACCTTGATGAGAAATTGGTGCTTTATATATTTTTTTAAATTATTAAATACATTAATATTTAAGTTTTAGCTATTGCCCGAGGTAGTTAACTGGGATGTGTTTCCGAAAAAAAATGGTTAATTATTATTTAAACTTTCTGCACCTGCGTTCTCAGTCTTGCCAACATTTTTTACTGCTTGGGAAATTGACCCTTTCAGAGGAATTTCCTCCCACGGACGCTCCGGTTGTGGAATGAGCTCCCTGCCGAGGTTTTCCCGAGGGACTACAGTATGGGGCTCTTCAAGAATGGAGTGTATAAATTTTAAAGGGTCGACAACGCACATGTGACACCCCTGGAGTTGCAAGCATCCATAGGCTACGGTGACCGCTTACCATCAGTCGGGCCGTACGCTTGTTTGCCACCGACGATTTACTTATAGCACTACAATTATGACATTTGGTAGGAAGATGTATTCTATGAACCGCTACATAAAAGTGATGTGAAATTACAAAAAAATATTAAATTAAGGGGGGCACTCCAAACATGTAACCGGTGGATAAAAAAAAATGGGTATGGGGTATCGATGGATAGGCCTTTCAAAATGATATGGAGGTTTAAAAAACTTGTCCATTTAAGTCAACCGTTGCGTTGGTGAGATATTAGCTGTCAAAGTCATAGAAAGTGTGTCCCCCCTATAATTTCCAAACTATAAAGTTTAAAATTCTGAAAAAAATTAAGGTGGTGTGCATTAGTAAATACTTTCAACGATTTTTCGTTGGAATAATATAGGTTTTACGGTTTTTGAGTTTTCGCTTAAAAACTGTCTTGCCCAAATAAAAGGTCGTAAGTGCCGTGAGTTTGAATGTTTTAATGTTTATTTGGGCAAACAACGGTACAAATAATACTTAAAATTATAACTTACACTATATAGATACATCGACCAGTAAAGCTGCCACTACTATGTAATACATCTAAATTATTGACATACTGAATCGTGATGGTAACCAAAAACAACATATTAGACTTATTTCAACACTTTGAGGACATTAAACATGCAAGAAATGAATAAACTTAAACTAGATTAGGTAATTTTTTTTAGTCGAAACACTACTTTTCAAATCTTATTTTTTTTTAAGTTGCAGAGCAGTCTACCCTATGAAGATACAACTTTTTTAGATTCAATGTATTGGATAGTGATTTTAAATGTGGACTAGTAGGTGTTGGTACAGAACCCTTCATTGTGCGTGGTCCGACACGCACTTGTTTTAAATCGAGAGTTCATTTCACTTTGTTTGATAGATTCCTGACAACCTCCCTCCCTCCCTCCCTTGTCAGGTGTGTGGGCAAGTTGACTCTTAGAGGTTCTCAAGCGGCCCGAAGGCTTCTAACTTAGCTTAACGACAGCAGCCGGGATCAACGGCTTAACGTGGCTTCCAAAGCACGGCAGCGCTTAGTTAAGATAACGACTGCTTTAGCCTAGTTGGTTGACCCGACCTACAAAGCTGGAGGTCCCGGTTTCGAATCCCGGTCAGGGCATTTATTTGTGTGATGAGCACGAATATTTGTTCCCGTGTCTTGGATGTATTTTACGTATTTAAGTATATATTTATCTATGTAAGTATGTATATCTTCGCCTACTACCCATAGTACAAGCTTTGCTTAGTTTGGGACTAGGTCGATTTGTCCCCAAAAAAAAATACTTATCGGCATTATCGTTATCAAAAGGATGATGATGCAAAGAATACTCAATCTGAATGTAAATAAAGAACACAACCGCTGATCTGATGTGGACATGTTAATGTATGCGGAACACACTGTCTAAGAATACTGAGCAGGTTCGATCATTCACAGAATAAGCCCAATAGCAGTAAATATGTGATAATCCACATCGAAAGGGGCCTTATGGCGGCAGGCGCTTACGTTGCACCTATTCACTATTGTATTGGAACAGCGGCAATAAAGGTGTAATTGCCGGCAGTCATAAAGTTCCTTTCATGGATTATCACATATATTTCTGTTTATATGCTACATAAAGTATGTATATAGTTAACTGTGCCTCGGGCGATGACACCGGATATGGCAGGACGAGTATAAATATAAAAGGTCACGTCTCTTTATGCTGGTAGGCACGTCCCCTCTAGAGATGGGACATCTCGAATCCGGGGAGTGATTGGAATCACTAAATCCGGCTCCGCTATCCTCCGACTATCGAATTTTCATCTCCTTTGAAATTTGAATCCCTCAAGCCAATTCACTCCGGACTCTCTAATTTCAATACAAAACTAAGTGACCCTTTCCGCTATCCTCCGACTATCGAATTTTCATCTCCTTTGAAATTTGAATCCCTCAAACCAATTCACTCCGGATTCTCTAATTTCAATACAAAACTAAGTGACCCTTACCATTTAAAAAGCGCTCACCTATTTGACGATTTCCTGATTGAACTGACACGTATCTTGACATTTTCACAATGTTACTATCTAGAACCGGATTATTGTGACCTAATGTCATCAATTTTAAATGTAGTTTTTGGATTTTTCATTAAGAAATATAATCATCTCTCAATCATTGAATCAAACATCACTCCAAATCGACCAGTTTCAGGCTAAAAATTAAGTTTTTACGTTTATAAATATTCTAATACACACAGTAAAATCAAAAAATGTCTATGTTACTATCTGAAACTTTAATAAAATCATCGTATCTTTTAATTACTTTATTTGTATTATCATTATTATCAATACTTTTGTCATAATTTGAAATCAAAACATTTAATCACTACATAGTATAAAACAAAGTCGCTTTCTCTGTCCCTATGTCCCTATATCCCTATATCCCTGTGTATGCTTAAATCTTTAAAACTACGCAACGGATTTTGATGCGGTTTTTTTTTAATAGATAGAGTGACTCAAGGGGAAGGTTTATATGTATAATACATGCATCAGCATTGCACCCGTGCGAAGCCGGGGCGGGTCGCTAGTAACTTATAAGGCCTCTTAATGGTTCTTCGAATCTTCTGATTCTTTCAACTCCGGATTTGATCGAAATACACGTAAGTCCACCAGTTTTACCTCCGGCCCGCGATACCGACGCAAACCGATCATTCATTCGGCTCCGTATCGAGTCGGAGTTAATAAATCCTTGGATTCGATAAGATTTGAAAGGAGTCGATAAGGAATCGGTACCGCTTACGGATTCGTATCATTTAAATGCTCAAGTCCGGATTTGGATTTACCCATCTCTAGTCCCCTCCAGTTAGAGTGCCTACCGCGAAAACAAAGTAACTCCCTGTCACTCGTATATGCAAGTGGGACAGAGGTAGTTATATCGTTTTGGTTCGCATTGCGGTAGCCCTCAGGCTCTTCTATACATACAGCCAGTGTATATGTAGCTAAGTACACATACACAGTACCATTTAAAAGGATAGTAATCGGGTATCATATTAACCGATTTAAAAAATAATCGAGGGCCAGCTCTCGACGACAGTTTTCTTTTCAAAATTCAATCCATTTTTGATGTGCAATTAATATTTTCGCTATGGAAATCAGTATTTTTAGGGTTCCGTACATCAAATGACATTTGATAAAGTAATATCTTCGTATTCTACAACAAGTACAGGGAAAAATCTGAAAACTTGTTTTTTAATCATTTGTAAATAAATCATAATAGGTAAATATAGTATTTATTTAAAGTACGTATACCCTACAGATTTGTACGGAACTCTCGGTTGGCGAGTCCGACTCGCACTTGTCCAGTTTTTTTATGTGCAGTCAGTTTTTTTTGATATGCGATATATATTTCTTGAATAAAAATTAATAAACGAAACGCGATAATAATCCATTTTAATTGTTATCGAATAAAAATTACGAATGCCAAAGAAATTATTCCTTTATGTATGTATGTAAATACTTTATTGTACACAAGACAAGTAAAATAAATTATACAGAAAAAAAAACAGATCAATCATGTACAAAGGCGAACTTATCCTTTAGTTATCCTAAGACACTTTTGCAAACAAATAATGAGCCTTTTTTTTTAAATCGAGAGTTCAATTCACTTTGTTCGATAGTATGTAGGTACCTAGACTCCTGACAAGGTCTATATATTGGAATGCTAATACAATTTATGAATCGAATCAGACAGCGGTCCTACACTCATTTGAAATTTAAATGTAGAATAATATATATATAGGTATATATCTATATTTGTGGACAACTTTACACAAATCGACCTAGTTCCAAACTAAGGAAAGCTTGTACTATGGTAAGCGACGATATACATAAGTTGATAAATAGATAAGAATAAAATTTAATAATAAAATAAAAAAACTTAATAAAATATAATAAATAGAAGTTAAGCTGAAGCTAATGGTCAGACAGCTTAGCCCAGGGTTTCTTAGGGTGGGTTGCACCAAACCGTCTGTAATCGTAAGCGGTGTTCGTTATAATCTGATTGTATGGAAAGTTTGACAAGTTTCTATGGGATGACAGCAGCCGGCGCCATATTTGACGATTACCGGCCTGTGATCGTATGTTGGTGCAACCGACCCTTAAACTGTCCGCCCCTTAGGATCTAGGGGTCCATGGGACGCCCGCTAAAAAAAAATATTTGTGGACAATCTTACACAAATCAACCTAGTCCCAAACTAAGCAAAGCTTGTACTATGGGTGCTAATGCTAAGTGACCATATACATACTTATATAGATAAATAGATATTTAAATACATAGAAATCGTCTAAGACTCAGGAACAAATATTTGTGTTCATCACACAAATAAATGCCCTGACCGGGATTCGAACCCGGGACCTCCAGCTTCGAAGGCAGCGTCACTACCAACTAGGCTAAAGCGGTCATCAAATCAAAAAATCGGTCGGTAAATTCATGCGGATACGTAGTGAATGTTGTGACTTGTGATTAGATGTCTGGCTGAAATCTATTGTGTGAAGTATAGTCAATCGCATTACTAAGTGCTGTATTTTTATTGATGATTTATGGGTTACACGTAACGTATACACGTAAGCAAAAAGTTTAGGGCAAGCCGGTGGGAATCGGGTTCAGTGTTGCCAGATGGTTACATTTCTTACATTTTTCGTAACTTTTGACCGGCTCGCGTAACATGTAAGTAACTTCTGTTGTAAAGGAAATTTTTTTAACTTTTGAGAATAATTTATTTTATTTATTTTATTTTATTTTATTCAAAATAAACTTATGTGGTAGGTATACAAATAGTTTCGCTAAACTGAGAAACTCTATTTAAACAAAAAGGTCAATTGTATCTAACCGGGACCAAGCGAGACAATTTATAGGCTTTCATACAGAAAAGGTGACAAATAACCTACGTGGTACGCCTGTCTGTCCGTCTGTTGCAACTACGTATGACATTCGAGATACCGCCCATCAGACTGGCGTAATTCTGTCGCCGAACTCGCCGAATTATAGTTGTATGTGGCTACACATTTCTTAAAATCGAACGTTACGAAAGTAATTATGAAATATATAAAAAATGTAACTTTTGCATCAAAAATGTAACTTTTCACGAAAAGAAACGTAATTTTCGCCTTAAGGGCCCTGGCAACACTAATCGGGTTGTAGAGGGCCGCCGCCACTGGTAAATACTTACTGGTTGTATTTGTTCTCGTCGAACCATTTCGGCAGCTCGAGGTCCAGCTCCTCCAGCTTGGCCGAGTCGGAGGGCGCCTCTCGGCACTCCTGGGAGAAGAGCCCGTCGATCACCTCTTGCGCTGGAACAAACGTCATCACTATAGTCTACATTGCCGTGGACTGGTTATTGAAATGAAATGAAACGAAATCATTTATTCTTCAATTTAGGCATATTAGAAAGAAAGAAAGAAAGAAAGAAACATTTATTCACAGACACAGAAGACACACATATTACAAAAAAAACAACAACAGAAGAAAACAAACCACAACATGTGTGTCCCCGCGGCAGTGAAACGGACACTGGCGCAGCATTATGCTGAGGTGTCAGACACCTACAGCGCACAGCGCTATTACATGCACTTATGAATGTCAAAAAACTACCACCGGTTAATAAAATAAATCCGTGTCTCGAGAAGAATCGGCGTAAGAATCTCGGCGAGGTGTCATTTTTTCAAAACAATAAATACAATGTATATAAAATAACAGTATCATAATACTACAGAATTAAAATGCTACAATATAAAACATATACAGGGCGTCCCACGGCTATGCCACATGGAGGGAAAGTACTTTGAATATTGTAGATGGAACATTTTACTGAAAGAAGACATTATTTGAATTTAAAAAATAATTTATAGTGATTGAAGAGGAAGGTTTATATGTATAACAACGTCCATTAAATAGTGCACCCGTGCGAAGCCGGGGCGGGTCGCTAGTTAGATAATAAATGGGTAACAACCACTTATTGTACTGAGTAAGTACCAAGAATTACCGGTGTGTTTGTTCATCTAATGACCGAGACCGAGAGTAGGTAAACAAGTCAGCAGCGTCGTTTGGTCGTACGTTTACTAATATTTAGACAAGTAAAAATAACCCACTTCTGTTTAAATCAGGGTTACCGTACGTCCCGGGACATGTCGCGGTTTGAAGTGTGGTGTCTCCATGTCACGGCCATTAAGCAAATTGTCCCGGTTTGATAAGCATAGTTAGAAGGAACGGTAGGTAAAAAAGTATGCATATAGTCGATCGTACTACGTACATGCGTGCTTATGCATCTACAATGTGCTTTTTTAGGGTTCCGTAGCCAAAATGGCAAAAACGGAACCCTTATAGATTCGTCACGTCTGTCCGTCCGTCCGTCCGTATGTCACAGCCGATTTACTCGGAGATTATAAGCACTGCAATTATGAAATTTGGTAGGAAGGTGTATTCTATGAACCCTCTATGAACCTTGTTGAGATATTAGCTGTCAAAGTCATAGAAAGGTGCCCCCCCCCCTCTAATTTCCAAACTATAAAGTTTAAAATTCTGAAAAAAAATTGAGGTGGTGTGCATTAGTAAATACTTTCAACGGTTTTTGGTTTGAACAATATAGGTTTTACGGTTTTTGAATTTTCACTTAAAAACTGTTTTGCTCAAACAAAAGGTCGTAAGTGCCGTGAGTTCCCTATGAAGATACGACTGTTTTAGATTCAATGTGGAATTTTAAATGTGGACTAGTAGGTGTTGGTACGGAACCCTTCATTGTGCGTGGTCCGATACGCACTTGGCCGGTTATTTTAGTAGGTGGTTGTAACCACCCCACAATGTTTAGCTTTAGGGTCGGTTGCACCAACATACGATCATAGGGCGGTCATCGTCAAATATGGCGCCGGTAGCTGTAATCCCATAGAAACTTGTCAAACTTTCCATACAATCAAATTTTAACGAACACCGCTTACGATTACAGACGGTTTGGTGCAACCCACCCTTAGGCCGGATTTTATAAAGATCCGTTAGACCAAATGTCAGATCTTTCAGTAACTCAGTACATTTTTGACATAATAAACCGTCATAAGGTCTAACTGATCTTTATAAAACCGAGCCTTAGTCTATTTTCATGTTGTGTTTGCCTGTAATTGAATAAACACTCAGCTCTGTTTTTTGTATACACAATTTAGAATTACGACTTGAAACGGGATATTTTCCATGTACATATATTTGTATTTGTGAGTTCCCAATATTAAATCGTAATCCCGTTTGAAATCGTAATTCTAATGTAAATGACCATGTGAGCTTGAAATCTTATATTAATACACAATTTACTTTGTAAGTCATATGGTGTTATATCTGTTGGCAAACCTTAAATAAATAAAATAAAACCTCCGATGGCAGGGACATGCCCCGATCTCACGTCTGCTTTAACTTTGAGGATGAGGCAAGCGCTGATGTGATTCTTATTTTTGTTTTTGATCTCTACCTACACCAACTTTTTCTTTAATTGTCCCAGTGTTTGTCCCAATACTTTTGGCAACTATAGTTTAAATGCCATTGTGCCATATGCATTTACCAAACAGGAATAACTAAACGTCAATATTGTATAGATTTAAATCTAAATTCTCGTTTGGTCAAATTGAAGAACTTAATTTATTTTGCCTGTGACTTCGTGCGCGGTGAATTCAATTTATGCGGAAGTATTAGTGTTAAAAACCGGCCAAGTGCATGTTGGGCTATGCACGGTGTAGGGTTCCGTAGTTGCCCGTCCATCACGTCACCGGTCATATGCGGAATTACGGACCTGTAGAAGGGTTTTTACTGATCTTAGTACTGATGATGTACTTTTTTGAGATATTGTGTTGTATTCATATTTTTGCTCTTTACGGTAATGTCTACTGAGCTGTGATAGTTTTCCTTTTAAATTCATCGTATATACTACTACCATGACTTTTTTCACATGCCTAGTAGCCACCGTTTAGCTGGCAGGGGGGGGAGACTTGACCATAGCAAAAAATATCAATTAACACAACATTGAGGTAGGACAGAATGTTTCACGAGTCATGGTCATGAAACACCGTCTTACCCCTAATAATACATATTTTAACACCTACGCGTGTTGGTAAAATATTCTAAATTATTTGGGTCCACGGCAGTGCCCCCGATAAGTCGAGCAAAACAAAGAGGCTCAACTCACCAAAGAATCAACTCATCAAAGAGGCGAAACTCTCACCCTTGTCAAAAAGTTGTGTTGTCAGATATTACTTACGTAGAGACAAGTCAGGCATTGTTATTTATTAATCTTTATTTGCTTACGAAATAACATTTTGTAACTTGGCAATCATATACTTAATAGCAACTACATAGTTTTAGGTATGCAAAAATTAAGGAATGACATAAAGTGTGATTCTCAAGTCTCAAAATTTTATTTTGCAGGGAAATAAAGATTCATAACAATGCCTGACTTGTCTCACCTACGTAATACCTATCTGACAACTTTTTACTGTGAAAGAGCGAGACTTGGCCTATTTTTATATTGAATGTTATTTATGGGATGTTAATTACACTACCCGCAAAAAATGTTGGTTAGCTGACTACATAATGAGAGTATGAGATGTATGTAGGTTACTTAACGTAGAGGACATCGGCTAAGGGAGGTTACAAATTAAAATCAATATAAATAAAAAGTAGGGTCGCTAGGAGAGTTACGCGGCCTGCGTCAGCTTGCGGCCTTCTGAAGAACTAAGTTTCTTCAATTAAAGATATTTAATACAATTTCACATGCCGTAAAGAAATAGTGAGTAGTATGCGTTTAATTAGTAGCTATTGAATCGGAATATGTTAAAAAAGCAAGAAAATATCCTTTCAGTTCATCAACTCATCCAAGTGGCCGCAAACTGGCGCATCAAAGTAACAGGCCGTAAACCCACCTACCGACCCTATAGGTATTTTATTTATAAATTCTAGACTGAAATTTAGAACACATTAATGTAGCAATTGGGTTAATACTCAAAGTATTGCCATACTCAAAGCAATACGATTAAAATCTGCTATGATAGATACTTATTACAGCAAACGTTCGCTTTTAACTGCCCTGAGATTGATCGCACCCATTAAATAATACCTACCTGTCAAGTCCATGTTTCCTTCTACCGTGACCGCATTAAGTTGCTCTTTCTAAAATAAGCAAATAGCAAAGAGCACTCTCCGAGCCTAAAACATGAGATATATAAAACCACATAACACTTCAATATTTACTTATTTTCACAAATTAAGAACACTTAAAAATTGTTGCACTAAAAATATGCGATTTCGTGTTCCGCGCGTTTGTTGGTACAGATTTTTTTAACTTTTTTTTTAGCTGTCGTCATACGTCGTTCGCTGGACCAAGCCGGCCGCTTACTGCCACCAGCGAAATGCCGATGCAGTGGAAAGGAAATACCGTTACCTAACTCGCTTTCAGCTATTATAGGCTATTCATAACACCGATTTAAGTTACTGCTATATTGTGAGCCAGAGAATCGTCGTAACACTGATTTAAGTTACTGCTATATTGTGAGTAAGTCGATAATCGTCGTGTATATCGTTATCAAATCTGCCGTGATAATGACACCATCACGATACCTAAATTAATTAGGGTCGTCAAGCCGGTTACGCGACCAGCGTCAGTTTGCGGCTACGTGAAGGAAGATGTTTATTAAATCAATTAAAGAAATTAATATTTTTACAAACCCTAAAGAACCAGTTAGACGTATGTATGTATGTCCTGGGTTCGAATCCCAGTCAGGGCAAATATTTGTGTGATGAGCATGAATATTTGTTTCTGAGTCTTGGATGTTCTCTATGTATATTTAAGTATTTATATCTATTAAATATATCTTCGTCTAGTACCCATAACACAAGCCTTCTTGAGCTTACTGTGGGGCTAGTTCGATTTGTGTAAGATTGTCCTCTAATATTTATTTATTTTATTTATTTATTTTTATGTATAAAAGGGACAGTCGTGACAGACAGATAGACAGACAGACGGACAACAAAGTGATCCTATAAGGTTTCCGTTTTTTCGTTTTGAGGTAACCCTAATAAGGAAATTTCCATAAAAAAATCTGATTTATCAATACATTAGTATTTGTTGATAACATATTAGTAATAATAAATATTATCACCGAATTTAGAGAAATTGGAAGTTAAAATATTCTTCGGAACAAAATTTTGTGACAGTCGACGGACGGACGCGTGTGTGACAGCGATAGTTAGGGTTCCGTTTGGCCCTTCGGGTACGGGACCCTAAAAAGTATTTATCTACTCAATGAGCTCTCAACAACGATACCCCACTCGATGGGGTAGGTCAAAAAAAAATTTTTTTCTCCCCTAGCTTTAGCTCTACGCACAGAACAGCTTAGGCTTCTAGTGGGAGGTGTTCTGTGGCTCTACGGGAGCCCCCCTTAATTTTTTTTTTTAATTTATTTATTACACGTGAAGTTTACATATATATTTTTTTATATCTGACAAACTGTATTACAGTTTGTTGGCAGAAAACATGTAATAAAAACATGTAATGTAAAACATGTAATGTGTGTGTGTTTAAAATAAGTTGTGACAATTTGTATGACAGTGGGTCAACAAAATGCTTATACTATGAAAATTTGAAGACTGCAGCTCCAACCGTTTGGTTGTAAAACCTGTGTAACAGACACGGACGGACGGACGCGCGAGTTACAACATTAAGGTTCCGTTTCTTCGGGTACGGAACCCTAAAAACGAGATCGTATGCTCGCAAACCGGCATCGGCACACCAAGGGCGCTACCGCGAACAGCAAACGTTTTCCCTCTCTGTCGCACTTGCAAGTTTGCACATAAGTGAGACAGAGAGGGAAAACTTCGTTTGTGGTTCGCGGTAGCCCCTCAAGTTTGCTTATTGCTAACCGACCTATCGATCAAAGTCCAGTATTTAGTACACTAGCGACCCGCCCCGGCTTCGCACGGGTGCACTATTTAATGGATGTTATTATACATATAAACCTTCCTCTTCAATCACTCTATCTATTAAAACCGCATCAAAATCTGTTGCGTAGTTTTAAATTTTTAAGCATACGTAGGGATATAGGGACAGAGAAAGCGACTTTGTTTTATACTATGTAGTGGTACCTAGGTAACAAAATTCCTCGCTATGCTAATAACGATGATTAGACTAATCATCTTAAACGGAATGCTAATCTACATAATTATTCGTAAATACGGCGCATAGTCGTAAAATTATTAATCCACGGCGCATCTATCGATCGTATACCTCCATAGTAAGAAAGAGAAAGAAAAAACTGCCCAAGTGCGAGAAGAAGATGAGGCCGACGATGAAGCGAGCTCACCCAGAAGGTGCCTATTCACTCGTGCCTTAAAAAGGTCTAGGTTATATGAGCTCGGAAACACAAACGCCGGCAGAGAATTCCAAAGCGAAGTGCGCATTATAAAAGATGATGCAAAGCGCTTCTTTAATAAACAAATAAAAAAAAACCCTTTTTATCGAAACATATCCCTAGTCACCCAGTGACCCACTTTTACAAGTAGGTCAAGTTGGACAAAGCCTACTCCGTATTCACAAACTCGACCCACCTTGTTACTCGTGTCTAGTATATCCTGCCCCTAAGACCCGTTAGAGTATTCAGGGTTAACACGTATGCTGGATGGGGTGAGGCGAGTCGACGATATGTTACGAATAGGCTCTTCTCCAGTGGACTACAAAGATTCTCTACCTATGTACAGTCAGCATCATATATGTGATAATCCATATCGAAAGGAGCCTTATGGCGGCAGGCGCTTACGCTGCAGCTATTCACTATTGTATTGGAACAGCGGCAATAAAGGCGTAAGTGCCGGCCGCCATAAGGTACATTTCAATATGGATTATCACATAGTTATATGTATTCATTAATAAACACTATTGCTTAGAGTTAAGGTCGAAAAATGATTTGATTTCTGGGCTACTTTTTAGGGTTCCGTAGCCAAAATGGCAAAAACGGAACCCTTATAGATTCGTCATGTCTGTCCGTCCGTCCGTCCATGTGACAGCCGATTTACTCGGAGACCATAAGCACTACAAATATGACATTTGGTAGGAAGGTGTATTCTATGAACCGCTACATAAAAGTGATGTGAAATTACAAAAAAATATTAAATTAGGGGGGGCACTCCAAACATGTAACCGGTGGATAAAAAAAAATTCAACGCACATAGTCGTGTGGGGTATCGATGGATAGGCCTTTAAAAATGATATGGAGGTTTCTAAAAAACTTGTCCATTTAAGTCAACCGTTGGTGAGATATTAGCTGTCAAAGTCATAGAAAGTGTGTCCCCCCCTCTAATTTCCAAACTGTAAAGTTTAAAATTCTGAAAAAAATTGAGGTGGTGTGCATTAGTAAATACTATCAACGATTTTTGGTTTGAACAAGTATACGTAGGTTTTACGGTTTTTGAGTTTTCGCTTAAAAACTGTCTTGCCCAAACAAAAGGCCGTAAGTGCCGTGAGTTCCCTATGCAGATACGACTTTTTTAGATTCAATTTATTGGATAGTGATTTTAAATGTGGACTAGTAGGTGTTGGTACGGAACCCTTCATTGTGCGTGGTCCGACACGTACTTGGCCGGTTTTTACTTTGAGACTAGGGATGCGCCGAATATTCAGTTATTATTCGGTATTCGCCATGTTTTTGAATGTTCGGTATTCGACCGAATTATTCGTTTGGGACTAGGATGATGTGTGTAAGATTGTCCAAAAAATTTTATTATTATTATATTATTTACCAAACAATGTTGAGAGGGTTTTGTTACAAGCTACAAAAGTGTATTTATTATGCTGCTTCGTGAAATTAATATTTGACCCATTATTAACAGTGATTTAACATATTTTTTGTCAATATTTCGCTTTGATAATGAACAACAATTTTACCATTCAATTAGTCTGTTTTACAATAGATGAAGGAATTACGTTGAACTGAATAATTCGGTTTAGGAATAGATGGGGCGCTACCGCGAACAGCAAACGAAGTTTTCTCTCTCTGTCGCACTTGCAAGTTTGCATATAAGTGAGACAGAGAGGGAAAACTTCGTTTGTGGTTCGCGGTAGCCCCTCTGGACCTAATATTCGGCCGAATGTTCGTATTCGGTCAAGCCCATATTTGGCGCATTTCTATAATTGAAACCTTGTAAGGAGAGTAGAATTGTTACTATTAATTGTATTTGGACGTTCTGTAGGAGATCCAAGAGCCGCCCGAAATGGGTTGAGAACAAGCGGTTTTTAGTCAGTGCAAGTCCTACGTAACCACCGCTCCGCCCCCACGGTGCGGAGGTATCCATAACGGAATTTGCCCCCGTCCAAAAAAGGCCTTAGTATTTTCTTAATACTTGGTAATCCCCATGTTGGGCGGACCAAGGAGCTACAGTCAGTCACGTCTATAATACTCACGTATTACAGACGTGACTGACTTAAAAGATACATGAACATGGGAAAAATGACACGCAATAAGCATATTTGCATTCAGAAGAAGTGTCCAACAGCGCCAGATGGATCGTACTAAAATAAAAACCCATATTACAAAACGTGGTTTGTATTAATAGTACATTTTGATGCAAGTGCGGAAGGTTTGTCATTTCGCACGAGTCCCAAATTGTCTTGGCCCGAGCCGTTAGGCGAGGGACAAGACTCGGGACGAGTGAAAATGACACTTCCGCACGTATATCAAACAACGTTTTTTAATACAGATGCGAAAAAATATAAAAGAAACAGAACTAAATAAAACAGTAATTAAAAGAGAGACAAAACAAAATGTATTTTCTTGCCTTTGTGGGCTTTGCACGTACCTGCGGGGTAATCACGTAACTTTTGTACTACCGTTAGGTAGATTTTAATGTCAAATTTTAACTGTCAGCTCATACATTTATACTTCAAAATTGACAGTAAAAACTATCTACCGTTAGTACATAAAGTTACGTGATTCGCCTGCGGGTCTACATCTGGCGTAGTTTTCACACATTTTATTTAACAATCGTATAAATCGCACATATCACAAAAATGTTATTAAAACAATACGTCATTACAAAATTAATTCGTGATAGCTATTATGAATGAAAGAGGCGGGAATTAGAAATAGGTTAAACTTTTAATTGATAGTCTTTTTTCAACAAGCCATGGTTGTCAGCATTCAGCCAAAACCAAAACTATTTTGCTAGACAGTTTATGTCATGTGGTAGTTTAATTACATTTATACATGAAAAACAGTAATTGTTAATTTTATAATTAATTTATATTTGATTTTCTAGTAAATAAATGTATGTTTTGGCGAAAAAAAACAAGCGTTCATTCATCCGTTGCGGAGGTCCTGTATAATCATAGGTCTCGCGTAATATTCGTTTTCGCTCATTTGTCTATTCAATCAGATAACTTTTTGAAAACAGTTTTAGATTTTTTAGTATATGATAACCCTTTAACCTGTTTAATATGCAATTTTAATGTTTTAAATATAATAGAAGTATAGTTTTAATGCCAAATGCTTTATGAAATAAATGAGTAAACTGATTGAACCTAATATACTCTTTTATTGGATGTTTAGATTGGATCAACAGTAAAGTAAAAAGCACTAGTGCGCGAAACCCAACTTTGCGAACGATATACAGCTACATAAAGTACCATTTTTTGAGCAACTGTATTAAAAAATAACAAACTTGACTTTGGTTGAATGAAAACAAAAGAAAACTACTCGTATATTAATTCTCAGACGCAGCGTCGTTTCTATATTAACTAGAGCAGACACGGAGTTTTTCTAGCTCGACATTTACTTCATTACAAGTCACGATCTTAGTTGGCACATAGATAGAATCTTAATAGGCCACCCACGGTTATTTTCTCATAAAGTACCTACCTCATCATCATCCTAGCGTTATCCCGGTACAGTTGCATCCTAAAGGATGCCCGGGGTCCGCTACCTAATCCCAAGAGTTGGCGTAGGCACTAGTTTTTACGGAAGCGACTGCCATCTGACCTTCCAACCCGAGGGAAACCAGACCTTATTAGAATTAGGCTTGTCGAGTGGGCAACTTGACTGTTAGAAGTTTTCGAGCCGCCCGAAGCCAGGATCAACGGCTTAACGTGCCTTCCAAAGCACGGGAGCGCTCAGTTAATAAACACTCAAAGCGGTCACCCATCCAATAACTGACTTAGGCCCACGTTGCTTAACCTCGGATACCGCACTCGGTTCGGGCGCCGCTGGGCCACAAGCGCTCCTCCATTGACTACCTACCTAACTGACAAAAATATGCGAATATGTCCTTAATGACAGCAGCATAAGCTTACAGTTATTTATGTCACTTTGTTAACGTACCTACATATATTTATGACTGCGCCAGATAAAAATATGTACCCCCTTATTCATAAACGTCTATCAAACCTATATTAGTTAACTAGCCGCTAAAGTTCGTTTGTCTCTATTTGTCTCTTTGACATTTACGTTTGTGAGAATGGGACAAAGATCATTTTAAGGCACGCGACGGTAGCATCCCAGAGTTTTAGTAGGTAGGCTAGTCCCTTCTGGGCTGGAGAGCCCCGCAAAACCAATACGTAATTTCTGGTTTTCCCCGGAGCCTTAGGTTAAGCAGTGATCGTCGCAGTAGAATGCCACGGCGATCGATCCTGCGGCGCTCCACTAAAGGCGTCGCCGGTACTCGTTGAGTTTTTAGACGGTAGTACGGTCCATCCGGATAGTCCGTCATACCCACCCAGGTTTTTCACTGGGTGGGATACGTAAATGTATTTTCCCAACGTAAAAAAAAAAGGTTACGCAGTGATATGCAGTTTCATGCATTTCTCTGGGTGAAAAATAATAATAATAATAGGTACACAAGGAAACCCGCATCTCGTATCATAGCTCGTTTCGGCGGGCGGCCGCACTCACACCAACGTACCTACAGTGCATACATGCATACTGTAATAAACCTCCTTATTACGTAATAATGATATTCCAAACAGTAAGTATATTCAATTTATAATCTCCGTCAATTTCACTTTTCTTTTTGAACCTGACTTTGGCTTTATAGGCCGGGCCCAATAAAGCGATAGGAGTCGGTTGGAGAGTAGCCTGGGGAATATCCAGGGGAAAAGCTCCGACGCGACCACGCGGGTGTTTTGGAACACTGGAATATTATAACCCCCTTATTCATAAACTTCTATCAAACCTATATTAGAGTAGCTACAGCCATTGTGATTACCCGCAATGTTCCCGATCGACTGTCCCGTTATCCACCATGCCCGTATTCTAATACCCTCATTATTAACAGTTATAAAATCAATCACATTACTTTTCTATTTCTCAATATAATTATCTAATGACTAAAATAAATTCATTAATACTGTTTTTATTACATAATTAAATCTTACAATACGTAGTTAAAATAAAGGCTGTTTTCATATATTCCAGTTGTTTCTCCTATGTAGTATTTTCCTCGCTTTAGTGAGATGAAAGATTTGTGTTACACTGCTGCAGTTATTTTACGTCTCCTTTGTTGCAACACTCGCTACGCTCAGGATTCTATTTTTGAACCACTCGCTTGGTTCAGCATTCAACTTTCTGCTAGTGAGGTGAAATTATTTTTTACGTTCCACAATGTAACCTAGTACCTATTATAAATTGCAAGGATTAACATTTCATATATATAGGTACCTACCTAACCTAACATAGAATGAAGAAGAAGGAAGTAAGTGATCGAGAACAACACACAAGATACAACAGTTGTTACTAGGGATGCGCCAAATATTCGGTTATTATTTGGCATATTCGGTATGTTTTCGAATGTTCGGTATTCGGCCGAATTATTCGGTTCAGCTGCCGAATATTTGCCGAACAATTTTGTAAGGGTTTTGTTATAAAAGTTACAAAAGTGTATTATAGTTACTGCTTCGTGAAATTAATACTTGACCCATTATTAACAGTGATTTAACTTACTTTTTGTCAATATTTCGCTTTGATAATGAACAAAAATTTTACCATTCAATTAGTCTGTTTTACAACAATACGAGTAGATGAAGGAATTACGTTGAGCCGAATAATTCGGGCGAATATTCGGTTCGACAATAGCTGGACCTAATATTCGGCCGAATGTTCGTATTCGGTCAAACCCATATTCGGCGCATCTCTGGTTGGTACCATTATAACTACTTCGTATCTGAGAAGTGACAATAGCATTCGATCTATGTACACCTGCTAAAACTTTTTCACAAAACAAGGAAACAATAGAACTACTTGATTTGGTTCTATCGCTGCTGTATTTTGTAAACACTCGCGTGTCTCGCGCAGTTCCACACAGAAAGAGCTGAGAGAATCAACGTCTTGACAATTTTGCAATTGGAAAATGTTTTCAAACAAGATTTTCTTAATTTTACAAGTCTTGGGATACTGCTACGGCAACTGGGTAAGTGTAAGTACATCGATAAGAGTCGTGCACGAATTTAGATCTTACTGAACTTATTGAAGCAAATTGGCATTGCACACTGTATTATGCTGTACTGCGCTCGGGCCGCTAAATAGCGGCTGCGTTCACACAGCAGCATTTCCCTCCCTGTCAAAATAAAAATAAAAAATAAGGTTTTATTATTGTACTCACTAGTTAATAATCCATAAACCTTATACACACCTAATTTTATTCTCATATAATAGTTCAATGAAATTAGCTGAAAATTTGGCAAAATTAAGGGAGAACTTTTATCTATCAGGATATGTAGGTTATAGGACAAAGTTCAATTTTATCCACTCCCCCCCCCCCCTCCGGGGCGAGCGTCACCCCCCCCCCCCCCCCCACCCGTGAAAGTGTCCCGGAGCGCGGTATTTTCCATTTTAAAAGAAAACCGTACACGATACATAAAAAGTGTACAGGAACGAAATAATCCTTGATAAATTAGCTATAAACCTCTACTACATACAAAAGCGATATAACTCATAGTTTCAGCGCAATCTGCCACCAAATACGAACGTTTTCAAAAAATTATCGATATTTTTTGCTGTAAGTTTAGTTTTCTCAAAAACTTCACACATTACCGCCAAAATATGTATGACTAAAGTAAAGAATAGAATATGCTCTTTATAAAAAGGTATAATTCATTTCTAAGCACTTTCATTTACCGTTGCTGTGCTATTTTTAGAAATTTAATTCATTTGGCCATACAGCGAACATACTAGTTCAACGGTGGTACTAAAATACCATATTCTTCTTATATGTTTTCCTGTAATCTGTAGGTATAGGACTATTTTCTGTATTTTTTATATATTTTTATGGCCAGTACTTTAGGAGATAAGCGGGGGGCGGAGAAATGGTCAATTTTTTTTTTTTTTTTTTATTAAAAATGGGATCGCTCTTGGCCAGCATCTAGCCAGGGGGCAAAGATGAGGCCGACGATGAAGCGATATACGCCTATTTTCTTAAATAATTTCAAAAATGTTTATCTTAAAATTATGAAAAAAATATATTTGATATCCTCATAATGTACCCTTTCATTGGATGTCACACGATATAGTTCGCATTTTTTTTTTTTTAATATTATTTACACCCCACAAGTACCTCCCATGTTTAAAAATTTATTTATTTACGTAACACATCCGTATTTGGGACACCGATTTACATATGTGTGCCAAATTTCAACTCAATCAGTCCAGTAGTTTTGGAGAAAATTGACTGTGATAAACGGACGGATACACACACAGTCGAATTAGTCGAGTCCGAACTATAGCGTGTGACATATCAAATGAAAGGGTACATTATGAGGATATCAAATATATTTTTTTCATAATTTTAAGATAAACATTTTTGAAATTATTTAAGAAAATAGGCGAAAATTGACCATTTCTCCGCCCCCCTCTTATCTCCTAAAGTACTGGCCATAAAAATATATAAAAAATACAGAAAATAGTCCTATACCTACAGATTACAGGAAAACATATAAGAAGAATATGGTATTTTAGTACCACCGTTGAACTAGTATGTTCGCTGTATGGCCAAATGAATTAAATTTCTAAAAATAGCACAGCAACGGTAAATGAAAGTGCTTAGAAATGAATTATACCTTTTTATAAAGAGCATATTCTATTCTTTACTTTAGTCATACATATTTTGGCGGTAATGTGTGAAGTTTTTGAGAAAACTAAACTTACAGCAAAAAATATCGATAATTTTTTGAAAACGTTCGTATTTGGTGGCAGATTGCGCTGAAACTATGAGTTATATCGCTTTTGTATGTAGTAGAGGTTTATAGCTAATTTATCAAGGATTATTTCGTTCCTGTACACTTTTTATGTATCGTGTACGGTTTTCTTTTAAAATGGAAAATACCGCGCTCCGGGACACTTTCACGGTGGAGGGGGGGGGGGGAGACGATCGCCCCGGAGGGGGGGGGGTAGATAAAATTGAACTTTGTCCTATAACCTACATATCCTGATAGATAAAAGTTCTCCATTAATTTTGCCAAATTTTCCATACATTTGAATCTAATTTTCTTGACCTATAAGTGAAGTAAATAACAGTACTTAATGTTATTCTTTTTGAGACATAAATATGTTTAAACCGAAATTACAAGAACAGTAAATTTAGTCTCCTTTCAGTAAGTGACTTTGAGGGTACGGGGTAAAAATGGTATCGTTGTGAACGCCGATACTCGGGGCAAAAATACTCTTAGAAACCTTTCCTCTCTCAGTACTAAAACGATGCTGCGATATGAGCTTTTAACCTTTTCGGCGCCATTGACTTCAGCTCAGCGGGAGTACTCTGAATTCTAAAATTCTAAAAGGTACCCTTTACCCTGCACAATTTAGTATTCAGAGTACTCCCGTTGAGCTACATTATACGTTTTACGGTAACCATAGCCAATCATTCATTCTTTGCCTGGCAAATGCGTGCCATTCAAACAACAAGTGTTCCATTTTCTCGTTTTTTCCTTACCGCACATCCTACATTATGTGTTGTCCGATAGTCCCATCATAGCCAAAGTCAAGTACGAATAATTTATATGGCAAAAGAACTTGTAAGTATATTCTGCCAGACATATTAAACAAACTTCCCAAGAATCTTGTAAAAGTACTAGAAACAAAAACCCTCACAGACTACTAAAATATTAAAGGAATATTTTACAAAGGGGAAATATGCTGGGGAATATACTTGCAAACTATGCACAGACAACCGTAGTTAAAAACAGTGTTTATAAATAGGTACGTACCAACAATGTAAAATATAGCTTTAGATTACAAAGAGAGCAGTGACCGCGCACATAATCTCAAATATTAGAGATTTCGAAACAAAAAGAACAAAATTTTATATGTAATTTTTTTTATGAAATAAATAGTTCTAATTTTTTTTTTAAGTAAGTATAGGTAGCGAGTTTTGGTTGACAACCGACGTTTATAGGCACCTGAATTCGTGTTTGACGGTATATGAAGAATATTTCATCTACCAATTTTTTATTCATTCACTTTTTAGGCGTCAGAGTGGATGGCGCCAGTACAAGATGAATTTGGATCAGTGTGAGTACCTACTTGAATGTATTTCTGCACCAGAACCAATATTTGGAAAACTGTTGGCAAATGACACTTCTGTCTGTAATGCTGTTTATAACTTACTCGCCCGCCACAGCCCAACAAAGAGCACTTTCCTACGTGCTGTCTTGGTAATGCTCCACCTTTTCTGTACTCCAAAAACCTTCTTACCCACCCAATAATCACTTTCAGTAAAGACATTAACGCTCGAATGAACTACGACGCAGACCTAAAACTGTACGAAGACCAGGAGCTGCAAATCCCAAACCAGGAACTCCCAAGAACGTCAACTAAGGCCAACGATAGCAGCGAGGCCAGTTTGGTCAACTACGTGTCTTCGCCGACGCTACAGGCCAAGCTGGAAGCTGCGCTGCGGCTGGCAAAGGAGCTCGCCGCTACGCTGAAGGAACAGATAGCTACGATCAGCGGACGCGAAGCTACCCTGAAAGACGTCATAGCTAATGGCAGGTAAGAATCGTTTAAGTATCCATCCTCATCCTCACACCTTAGATCCTAAATTTTCTAACTAGGCCGCTTCGGTTTTGGAATGAGCTCCCTACCGAGGTTTCCCCGAGGGACTACAGTATGGGGTTCAGGCGCGGATCCAGGATTTTGTTCAGGGGGGCACTTTCAAACTTTCCGAAAATAAAACTGACTTTTGATAACTGTTTTTATTGACAGAACATATTTCCTACGTCAGGACATAGGCAATTGCCCTCCCCTGACACAGGCTTCAGGGGGGGGGGCAATTGCCTTAATTAATTTAATCTTTTAATCGAGAGCTCAACAGGCTCAACACATGTGACGTGTTACCAGGTTGGGCGTGTCGGTGTTGACCGTGCGCACGCTGCGGGGCGCGCCGCGCTCGTACCTCGTGCGGGACGGCAACTGGGCGCGCTGCGAGGGTCTGCTGCAGGTGGACTCCCAGGGACTCGCCGGCCCCAAGTGCGTCGGTGTCGAGGTTATGTATTGATTCATTACAAAGACTTACAAAGTGACGGGTACATTTTTTTGAACCTTACTGTGGCTTAGGCTTAGGTTGGACCCAATAAAGCGATAGGAATGCGCGGTTGGAGAGTGGCCTGGGGAAAATCCAGGGGAAAACCTCCGACACGACCACGCGGGCGGTTTAAAACACTGGAATACTCTAAGAGTTTGTGCTCCAGTGAGATTGGTTGAGCGGCTTCAACCAAATCCGAGGTGTGAGTGGAATCGAGCTATTAGGAGTTTTGCTGGTTCACTAAACCTAGCCTAGCTGAGAAGAGTCCACCAAGAAACTCAGCTAGGCTCGACTTGGGTCGGACTGACTCTACCCGATATGCGGCGGTACCGGGACGAATAGGGACTATATGTGTCTGTGTTGTCGCGACCGCGCGGTGGACACCTCGTCGGCGGATTTGCGAGGCATCTCGACCGACGGTGTGTACTGTACAGTATACGGAGCGAGCGCTCGTGCTTCAGCGGGGCCCGCGTACCGCGTACCGCGTGCGGTATGCGAGGTTAAGCTATTTCGGCCTAGGTCAGTTATTGGATGGGTGACCGCTTTGAGTGGTTATTAACTGAGCGCTCCCGTGCTTTGGAAGGCACGTTAAGCCGTTGATCCTGGCTGCTATCTATGATACAAGGATCGGATACCGGTATTTTCTCCATAGAAAGATACTGGTATTATTACGGTTACCGGTTCATTATTTCGTTTTTAATGGGACAGTCTAATAATACGACGTTGTTACCTAAATACATGATTCAGCCCTACGTAAAGAGCAAAAAATAATCCAAAATATTGCGCCAATTCAGGGTTTTTTAAAAATACCGGTATCGGTCCCTGCTATGATAGCAGTCGTTAAGCCAAGTTAGAGGCCTTCGGGCGGCTCGAGAACTAAAAAGTGCTCACGCACTTGACAAGCCTAATTCCAATAAGGTCTGGTTTCCCCTCGGGTTGGAAGGTCACATGGCAGTCGCTTCCGTAAAAACTAGTGCTTACGCCAAATCTTGGGATTAGAGGTAGCGGACCCCGGGCATCCTTCAGGATGCAACTGTACCGGAATAACGCTAGGATGATGGTGATGTATTGTACAATATACAAATAGTTTCACATTGTAATGCGTGGCATAAAAATGTATTGTCACCAACTTATTTCTATCAAACTATTCAAACACTTGTTGCGCAGTTGCATATTTTTCCATAGGTAGAGGCTGATAGCAATTTAAAAAAATAATTAAGGCGAATCTCATCCATTATTTATCTAAATTACTTGTACTTTTACTTAGAGGATTAGCGCATTGTCACCCATTTTAAAATAACGTTTGGTTTGGAACTGCCTACTTGCCTAGACCACAATGAAAACTTAAACATTGGAATAAAGTTAAAATTGGCGAACTTTTTCGCTCCTCGACTAGAGGGCCTTCTTCTTATCTTATTTCGTATCGTGTCGTCCCTTTCAGTCATATAGTGTATAACACGGGAGTGCAAGAGACGGTACGATTTTCGAATTTCGAAATTCGGAGTAGGCCCTCTGAGGGGCTACCGCGAACCGAAAACGAACGAAGTTAGAATATCTTCCTCTCTGTCGCACGAATTAGCAAGTGCGACAGAGAGGGAGACATTCGAACTTCGTTCGTTTTCGGTCGCGGTAGCCCCTCGGATACTCAATACTCAATACTTTATTGCAATTTCACAAAGTAGTTGTGCAGGTGGTAAACTTATAAGAGTTATAAGGTAGAGCTTTGTGAACCCTGATGGGCACTGCAATATTATTCGTGACACCGTGACGTCACACACACTTACGTCCACATACCTTCGATAAGCTGATGCCGTAGGTCGTGTCACCCACACTATTAACTGATGTACCTACCGGATTGCCATACCTGGCGCAGTATATTATTGTATCATGATTTTTTTTAAACGTTCAGACCCCAACGAAACCGGACCCGTGCGTGTTCAACTCCGTCACCAAATACGAGACGATTCCGACACGACGCCGCGCGGAGTACGCCGAGGACGACTACTTGTGCCTCAAGAGCGGCTTCAACACCACGCTCGACCGCTACATGAGCGTGCCGAGGAACGTGGTCAACGACACTTGCAAGAACGGTGAGTGTGTTGTACTGGGGCGCTACCGCGACAGCAAAGGAAGTTTTCGCTCGCTGTCGCACTGCACGTTCGGACGTAAGTACGACAGAGAGGGAAAATTTCGTTTGCTGTCGCGGTAGCGCCCCTGGGCCTATACTCCGAACTTCTTAACGCGCCGTCCCTTTCAATCTGTTATACAGTATATGACTGAAAAGGACGGCACGATACGAAGTTCGGATTTCGAATTTATGATCCCCTCAGACTTCTGAGGGGCTACCGCGAACCAAAAACGAACGAAGTTCGAATAGCTCCCTCTCTGTGGCACGTATTAGCAAGTGCGACAGAGCAAACAGAAGAACAGCAAACGAAGTTTTCCCTCTCTGTCGCACTTGCAAGTTTGCATATAAGTGAGACAGAGAGGGAAAACTTCGTTTGTGGTTCACGGTAGCCCCTCTGATATGGATGTACCACAATTCAGACATTTCATGATTAGTCGAGCTGTATGTACATTGGCGCCAAATTTAAATTAAGCCAATAAGCTTGAATATATTGATGGCATTTCGGTGACACAGGCCGATGACAAATAATGTGTTGTTGTCTATGCTTGCATCTCTTTCGCATTTCTTTGTATGTGTGTATTGCCGACTTCAGTCTTAAGTATCCTTACTTCATGTGTCACTGTGACAAGGTACGAATCGTACCGTACGATCATCATCATCATCATCATTTCAGCCGAAAGACGTCCACTGCTGAACGTAGGCCTCCCCCAAGGCTCGCCATTTAGACCGGTCCTGTGCCGTTCGTTTCCACCGGATTCCCGCGACCTTCACCAGGTCATCACTCCACCTTGTCGGAGGCCTACCGACAGCTCGTCTTCCGGTGCGTGGACGCCACTCAAGCAGTTTCTGGCCCCATCGACCGTCAGTCCTGCGAGCAATGTGCCCTGCCCACTGCCACTTAAGTCTCGCAATTTTGAAGGCTATGTCGGTGACCCCAGTTCTGCTACGGATAGCTTCATTCCTAATTCTATCACGCAGAGAAACCCCCGTACCCCCGTACCGTACGATGTGGCCCAGAAATCAAATTGGTTGACCGTAACGCACTTCTGCCGTTGAATTGGCTGTCCAAAATACGCAGTCGTTGTGATTTTTTTTTTTGTTTTCTAGGTGTAGTCCGAACTCTAGAAGACAACATGTCCGTGTGCGGAGTCCGAGTACTCTCCGAGTACGCATACTATCCCTCCGAGGAGGCGCGGGTGCCGAGCGAGTACTGCGCCGGCGCCTGCCGCCTGATCGCCGCCTGGCACCTCTCCAACACCACCATGGAGAACTTCGAGTTCTTGAAGGACGATCCTGCTTTTAAAGCCTACTTTATAAAAAACCAATGAAGTTTTAATGCTGTTTTGATTTTTTAAATACTGTTTGTATTTTGATTTTTTTTAAAGTAAATGAACTACAAGTTCTGGGTTTTACTTTTGACGATAGATCTATCCTGAGTACATTATTGTACACCCTCTCATCAGCTTATCTCTATTGTCATGAAGAAGAAATTGTACCTGGGGTTTATCCAGAAATCACGCGAGGTTCCGAAGGGTGGGGGGGGCTAATGAAACCTTACGACTGATCACAGTACCGCATTTATCATTATACACGCTATGCCACATGGAGGGAAAGTACCTTGAATATTGTAGATGGAACATTTTACTGAAAGAAGACATTATTTGAATTTAAAAAATAATTTGAACTGAATTCACAGATATTTAAATAGTTTTGTGGTTGAACCGAGAATCGAACCCTTTACACGTGATCAATTGATTAATTTTGTATTAAAAATGTTAAAATTCATGGTCTTCTTTTTATTTCTGATACTATGTTATTTAGCAAAAAATAATCCATATGATGAAGCCTTTCGATTGGTATGATAAAGCTACAGGGTAATTATTTTTCTTGTGTAACGGGTTCGATTCCCGGTTCACGGTTTAATTATTATTTAAATATCTGTGAATGCAGTTTAAATTGTTTTTAAAATTAAAATAATGTCTTCTTTCAGTAAAATGTTCCATCTACAATATTCGAGGTACTTTCCCTCCATGTGGCATAGCCGTGGGACACCTGTATATAGAAAAGTACTCTGTGTTTATCATAAACGAAGAAAGAAAGAATTACTGTTTTGTCACTGTCTGGAATAGCTTAAATTCGTGTTGTCAAATAATAAAAAAAAAAGAATTTGAACAGCTTGAACTTGTCAAAAATATTTACCGCGGTATGTTCCGCAAACACTTCCTTCTAGTTTATAAATGTTAATAACTTTAAGACACGATGAAATGTCACGTACCTGGACCAAATGTTAAAGGTTAGTTGTTACTGTTTAGAGTTTAGCCAAATCCTATTCATTTTCCATTTATTAAAGTGATTTCTGGTGTGTAGTTTTAGGAAGGACTGTTCACGCTTTAGCAAGGTTTGGAGACGAGTTATACCTGGAATCTCTTGTGGATTGTGTGGTATTCAGGACTCTAAACGCGGCTGAATCCGCGTACGCTGTAGTGAAGTTCAACAAGAACTTCTTTTCTTATTTTAACTACAATTACTATTCTACTGAAGATAATGAGGGTCTCAAGTGTAAGATTTCGATGAAATCTGCCTTACATACATTTAAATCGCCCACACATATGGACAAGCAGGTTGAGAATTTGGAGATTAAGCTGGATCCGGAGTCCTGCAAGCTGATATTCCAGCTGAGATGCAAGCATGGGATAGTAAAGACACATTTTGTGTCCATACTGGACTGCAAGGCGATGCAAGCAGTCTACACTAAGGATTTGGTTCCAAACAGGTATGTATCAGCTTCACAACTTGTTTATTATGGCTTGCATGATTTTGTAATTACATTGAAATAAATAAATATTTATGGACAGTCACACAAATTGACCTAGGCCCAAAGTCAAGTTGCCCACTCACTTGACAACATTCAAAGTTGTACCATGTCTGTACACTCTACACACCATTACCCTATATGTGACCCCTGAGGGCCTAAACGAAGTTTTCCCTCTCACACATTTACAGACTTGCAAGTGTGACAGAGAGGGAAAATATCGTTTACGGTTCGCGGTTGGCCCTTTGGTTGGTGCTAAATGGAGGAACAAAATTGCCATACATACACACACACAACACACATTACTACATACATACATACATTGCATTATATTATTATTTAAGAGTTACACTTTTGTTGATGCAGTTCTCCAGCCATACAGATAAAAAAATTAATTAATTAAAAAACAGCTAATACCCTACTAACTCATATTACTCTTGTTTCAGAATAACATCACCTCAGAAAATACTTTCTGAAGCATTAAGCAACTTTCAAAATTCAGATGACCAGGTTACATTAGAAGTAACTGCCCAGAACATGCTCCTTCGTAACTACATTGACACTGTTGGTGATCTCACCAAAGTGATTCGGACTCAAGTCCTGTTAAAACCTGCAGAATTTGACAGTTACACTATAGAAGCAGACACAATGATCACATTTACTTTGAAAGAGTTTAAAGCCCTGTTAGCATTCGCAGAAGCGTTAAACCTCCCTATCCAAATTCATTTTGAGACAACGGGCCGACCTGTTGTGTTCATAGTGCACAATGGCTCAACATTTGAGGCTCATTTTGTCCTTGCAACGTCCAAGGCTGACAGCGGATCTCAGAACACCACGCAGAACACTACAAGATCTGAGAGAACTAAGAGGAAAGACATAAATACTAGTCATGGATCAGCAAGAAAGAAACCTAATTTAAATACAGACATATCCAAATGTTTAGAGGAAGACTCTCATCTTTTCAATTTTATTGACATTCCCGAAGAACCTGTAGACGTAAATGCCGAGCCTGTGGCGAAAGAAAACAGTATAAATAACAATCGGCTTGATAATATGGACTGTGATGTTATACCAGCCTCGCCCACAGCTGTAGCATTCGTGCGGAAAGTATTTAAAAGGTGTTTTGAACAAACTATTGATATTACTTCTTTACAAGGCACTGTGTTAGCCGAGGACTCGGATCCTGAGTCTTGACTGTGATTTACCTATTATTTTTTAAGTTATTGTAGACTTGTATTAAATTATCCTCTTTATACAATGGTTTGTAATGTCCAGTATCTAAAAAGTTCAAAATGGCGGCTGCGCTGCTTTTCCATCTGTGCTCGGTTCCTGTTATTGTAGAGGTAGGAGATTGCCCTCATAAACCATACAACCAACCAAATTAATGCTAGTAGTTCATGTTATGTTCAAGGTTCAGCTGAAGCGCACTAAATGTGAGGCCAACTATGTCCATTTAACTCCTAGTATAAAGATCGCTTACCTCAGAGCTGCTCCGAAATTCGAACTTCGTATCGTGCCGTCCCTTTCACTCATATAGTGTATAACACGAGAGTGAAAGGAACGGCACGATACGAAGTTCAAGTAGGCCAGTATTTAAATCTCTCGAATCTCAGGTTTCCAATATGGCAGGTTCTCACTAGCTTTAGCATGCGACTTTGTACGCATGGGACTCCTTTATAACATACTTCCATAGTCTTCCACTTCAAAATTCACCCCATTAGGAAATCAATAATCGCCGGGAAATTGTCCAGGACCTGACTACTGTCCTGTAGGGAAGTTCGCGCATGGATCTTTTTTTTTTCGGGAAAATGAGTAGGAGTCTTAGTAAGTATTTTAGCCTGGTGGACAGCCTGCATCTGGTACATTTTTTCAGCTTTTAACATCATTTTTTGTATATCAAAATCCTATCGATTAGGGTATCAAATGAAAGGGCTTCAATCGCATTGTCATGAGCTGATTCCAAAAATATACCATATCATTAATCATTACATATCAGTGAAAAAAATCTCCATACACGAACTTCCCTACAGAAGTCAGATCCTGGACTAAAATTAAATTATCTATTACTTTTGCATTGGCAGTATTCATTCTTATCAAATTTTACAGAACCTGTAAAAATAAAAATTCACTATACCTTTAATGGCTGTAATGTGCTCCAAGGCCTAACATCTGTTTTAAAATATTCTTGTTCATACTATTCAATTTTGAATTTCAAGGTGTATAAATGAAATGTCGAAATTTTACTGCATTAATATTTTATAGTAAAAAATATACATACACAGGTAAAAATATTGTACACACATTCCAAGCGGTATGTAAGGTATTGCCAATTTCTACCTCACAGTAGTCACGAGATAAAACCAAAGTTAGGCCGAGCTTACACTAGTCTCTAACGCGATTGGAGATATCCTGCACCCCACTCAACCACGAACTGCCGCTGTTCCCAAACTGCCAAATACTTCACCACATTCCCAATATAGCAGACAAAAGTAAAAGTATACAACTAAAAATTCAGATAATTCATACATCTGATGTACAATCAAAATCTATCCGCACTAAGTGACCAAAACTGCGAACATGGCCTCAATACAACGGTGTTAAAGTGTACATATACATATATTTTTGTCGCTTTGGTAACGTTTATATATTTATGACTTTGTACCTGTTTGGGAATCTTATAATTAACGCATATCTGCTAAATAAAAATGTATTTTGGGAACAGTGGCTGGCGTTACTGGACCTGTAATTTCGGCCTGCATTTTAAACACATTAGCAATCGGTAGAAATCAATAGAATTATAGTCAAGAGCAATAAAAACGGATTCACTTTGTACATAGTTATTATACAAATTGACCTGCTTTTATTGCTCTCAAGTTTATTTGACTTATTACTACACACCTTGGGTGACCATTGTTACCCTATTTTTGACTCGACCAAACTGAACTTGAGGCGTTGTGGCCTCCTCCAAGCGTGTGACTGAGAAATTTCCAAATGCAATTAAGTAATATGACTACTAATTTGTACCCGCTATTTATTTATTTCATGCAATAAAGTATGTCAACCCAATACTGCTACTTTTTCGCTGGATATAACAAATTTATGCATGTATCTAGTGAAGACAAGGCAGAATCAATACATTTGGTTATTTAACAGTATTTGTTTAGAGAAAAAAATATAAATAGGTATTAAATTTATCACTAAAATAAGCATCAGCTATATCAATTTCCTAAATTCATTTGCTGGCTGGACTAAATACAATAGAAAGTTAAAATTGAAATATCGAAGTTAGCTTTTGCATTTTTTTTATATTTCAGTTTTGATAAAATGCTACAAGTTCCATTACAGTGGTATGATCTTATGCGAGATATAACACAACACAATAAATAAACGTTGTCAAATCACTTCACATTTGGTTCTACTATACAGAGATCAACAAAGTATACGGAAGTAAAAGAACAAAATGCAGATTTGTTTTTCTATCAAAAATTACAATACACATTTTATTATCATAATAATAGCTAGCTAACATGTCTTAAAAAAGATGAAAAAGACTTCAAATTCTATTTAAATTTATTATTTGATGTGGCAACTTTACCGTAATTACAATACCATTTAATTACAATAAGTATTTATTTTAAATCAATTTCAATATAGTCTCTGGCCCGGGTGGGCGGGCGCATTGTCTAAGTGCATCACCAAACACTCACTATCCAACTAAATCAATGAAAAAGGGCACTGGTATTTAGGAACAATCCTCTTGACTCTTTCTTACACACTGTGCTACTTTCCTTTTAAACTCCGAATATGACTCTCTCCATTCCTTCTGTAAAGAGAAGCAGAATGAGCGTTGTTCTACTTGTGTGGTCTGTTGTCTGTGGGTGGCCTGCGGCCGGTGTTCAGTGCTGCGGTATGTACTGTCATGTGGCCCTTTTCCAACATACAGTATGCCATCTACTACTTCCCATCCAATCCTAAAAGCAATCTTCTTGACTTTTCCTAACACATCTGGCAACTTTCTTTTTGAAATCCGAATATCGCTCTCTCCATTCTTTCTGTAAGTGGTAAATATCATAAATTAAAAAAAAAATACAAATATTTATAAATTATATTTTGGAGTCATGCATTTATCAAATGTTATTTAGAATTTTTCAGTTGAAAAAATATTTGAGCATTTCTCATTTTTGTGCACACTGTCACATCCGTGGAGTGGATGTCACTGCCGTGGATGAAAATGTAGCTATAATATGCTAGTTTAATGTACTTCACAACACCTGTGAGTGAGTATTGATTATTTACTCAATACTCAATAAATTCATCATTACAGTTATAATTTCATCCATGGTACGGTGTACTTCACAACACCTGTGAGTGAGTATTGATTATTTACTCAATACTCACTGTGAGTGAGTATTGATTATTTACTCAATACTCAATAAATTCATCATTACAGCTATAATTTCATCCACGGTATGGTGTACTTCACAGCACCTGTGAGTGAGTATTGATTATTTACTCAATACTCAATAAATTCATCATTACAGCTATAATTTCATCCATGGTACGGTGTACTTCACAACACCTGTGAGTGAGTATTGATTATTTACTCAATACTGAATAAATTCATCATTACAGCTATAATTTCATCCATGGTACGGTGTACTTCACAACACCTGTGAGTGAGTATTGATTATTTACCCAATACTCAATAAATTCACCATTACAGCTATAATTTAATCCATGGTATGGTGTACTTCACAACACCTGTGAGTATTGATTATTTACTCGATACTCAATAAATTCATCATTACAGTTATAATTTCATTCATGGTACGGTGTACTTCACAACACCTGTGAGTGAGTATTGATTATTTACTCAATACTCAATAAATTCATTATTACAGCTATAATTTCATCCATGGTACGGTGTACTTCACAACACCTGTGAGTGAGTATTCATTATTTACTCAATACTCAATAAATTCATCATTACAGCTATAATTTCATCCATGGTATGGTGTACTTCACAACACCTGTGAGTGAGTATTGATTATTTACTCCATACTCAATAAATTCATCATTACAGCTATAATTTCATCCACGGTAGTGAGGTAGTGATTTCCATGGATGTGTGTGCACAAAAATAAGAATGGGCCACTTGCTTCTGTATCACCAAGGTTAGCATTTCAGAATGAGGCTTCTGTATTCAACGAGGGTCAGCCAAATCCACATGAGGATCTTATGTTAAAACAGTTTTCAGCAGAAAATTAAGTGAAAAAGCTCCTTTCATATCAACACGTCGCAATTAAGTAGTGATAAAGTTTATTCTGTCTATAAGAAATTTACTGAAATTTTAAAATTTCATACATGATTTCTCTTTTCTCTGGTCCTGGTAAATTGGGCTATCTAATGGTAACAACTAAGTCACACAAACAGAACAAAAAAATGAAATATTCACAAGTATAATCAGCATCATACATTTTTATCTCATGAACGTGGGTGAGCCATGGTTGTGTGTTGAGATATACATGCACATTGTCTATGTGTGCATCAGTTAATACTCATAGTTAGTAACAGGGATGACTGTAGGAGTCAGGATGTGTTACGATACATATACTGTGGCTACTACCAATTGATAGAGGTTGCAGAAAATCCTTATTTACCAAATCAACATTCTCTCTCTCCTCCCTCATTAAACATATAGAACTTATTGACTTCCATCTTAACACTTAGTTATTTTTGTGCTTTGATCATTATATTGACAGCAGAATGCAACTAACCAAACTTTGTTTCTGGCCTATTGTTATGATAAGTCGTACTGCAAGAGACCATGGCAGATCCCGAGGATGCACAGAATTGAGGAACCTACATTTGTCTTTAGCTGACAACACAGCAAATCCTTGAAGGCGGAGCGTGCTACACACAAGTCACTACATACCCAGGTCTCGCTGGAAGATCAGGTGTCGGAATTATGCTGAGGCGAGACCTTTTCGTGACGATGTTTTATATTATTTTTATTTTGAGTTTACTTCTTGTGTTTTGACACATATAAATGCTTTCTTTCTTTCTTTCTTAAATCAAAAGAGTTAGCAACTGCTTGTAGTTTGTGATATTTGGAGTCCCCTTTGCAAACAGGCTATTGTGTTGCATGCCATCAGGCAGGCTGTATTCCGTATAGATTCACCATTATCGTAAACAACTGACATTCGTTCAGTAATACGAGCTTGCCAATTAAAAAATTTGAAAACAACTTACCGCAGCATCTACATTAGCGGGGCTCTCGTCATTGGGGTCGGCCAGCATCGAAATGACGCTGATCAGGATGGTCTCAACCGTGTGCACCGGCAGCCACCGCTCTGACGCCTTCTCATAGCCCCACTTGTCATCTCCGGGCTCGTGCAGTATTGATATGCAGACATCACCATTCTTTTCAACTGGAATTACATTTATTATCTTTTAAAAACTTTGAATGAGTATAGGATATTCATTTTGGATTACATCTGATCTTAACAGTAAAATGCAAAGCCTGATTTATACATATAGTGGCTTTAGATGGCACAACATGTATATAGAGAAGAGTATCTAGAAATATGCAAATTCCCCACTCCTTTCTAAAGCCTTTTCTTGTCTGTTAGGCTTGCAGTGGGACATCTTTAGGCTAATGATCATGACCAATGACCAACCCTTTGTTGCATTAGCAGTTATGCTGTGGATACGCATTTGACTTGTATTTGAAACTTATAAAAGATATTAAAAATTGTCACACTAACATTTTATTCATTCAATTTTTGTTTGGAGACATGTTGAAGTCTTGAGACAGAACTTTTGATTATTCAACAAATTGTCTTAAGTTATTTAAACCTGTTAAAAATTGGTATGTTGTAGTCGTCTATTCTCATAACAATGCAACTGTTTTTAAATAAAATATCCATAAATAATTCCTCTTTGCTGTAGCCAAATGACAAACTAATCCCCATTACCCCAAAATATGCCACTGATAGGCTACAGAAGGCATATTATACGTAATACTCAGTAATTACCATGCCATATAAGTGCATTTTTGATTATAGTCACATAAGGCATTTTCATCTACTGCAATACTACAATGAAGTGAATAAATAAAATATTTGTACTCACTATTTGGGTGCCATATTTCAGTAACGAATTTCATCCGCGGCGGCCTTAGAGGATATTCCTTGGGAAAATGTAAGTGTGCTTTGAAGAAACCACCCTCGCTGGAAATAACATCAAATGTCTTACAAATAGCACTATAATAGTATTCCAAAACGTATTAATGGGTTTTTAACTAGCATTTATCAGTAAAACTAAGACAAAGGCTGTTGGTAATTTGTTTTAGTAAGTAATTAACAGAACACGATACTTGTTACTCACTATAAGGTGTCCGGAGGACCAATGATAAGGACTTCCCATCTATATATGTCATTGTCATCTATCAATCCAGCAGAAAAACCTTCTACCGGATTTTTGTTCAGTTCTGAAAACAAAAGTCAATACAATGATAGTGCAATTTCTTAATTATTTTATCTAACATGCCCGGACTATTGATGAAATTCCTTTGTCTTACGAATAGTGTGTACGATAAGAGAATAGGTGAGAACGTCAGTGAACGAGGACTAAATATAAAAACAGTGAAAACGTTCCTCATACTGGCACTGCACGTCAATCATTACGTTACGACGGATATTGATTTTTAACAAAAACCAGATTCTCGTTAAAAATATTTCAGAAAAAAATGACAAATACTACGTTGTAGACATACGTTCCCATCGTGGTGATTTATCCCACGACGATTCTCAAAATTCGACCCACGGAGGTCAATGAATGTAGGAATATGTCGTCTGACGCTTACGCTAGTGTGCTGCGAAATATAGCCTCTCGAATTATTTAACACATACCTGCTAGCTGCTTTTTTAACAAAAGCGAAGACTGTGGCTCTGACATTAATTACAATTGCGAAATTTACCCAGGCGACACGAAATAAAATGATTTTTCACAAAAGATGGCTGGCTGAGTTTTGGGCAGGTTGTGAAACATATGAGTTGCTTGTTTCCGGTGAAATAGTCGCTAATGTTGCCATTGAAACATTTTAACTTCCAAGCGTGAATGTACAAAAATACACTACTTAATTTTTTTTAAGTTTAAAAACGTAATTTAAAACGGAATATTATTAACGGTAAAATTTTTGTATCTTAGGAATAATTATTGATTTTGTTTATTTATTTACTAGAGAGCACAAACGTATACAGTGACATGTGCACCAACATTACCGTAAAATTCTTTTCTACTGTGACTATTTCGTGATTCTTGAAAATATATTTCACACCTCAACACACAATAGTTATTTGTTATACTAGGCTGCAAAGTTGTATTTTAACCGCGTGTGTGAAACTGAAACACGAGCTGGGGCGCTACCGCGAACAGCAAACGAAGTTTTTGCTCTCTGTCGCACTTGCAAGTTTGCACATAAGTGAGACAGAGGGGGAAAACTTCGTTTGTGGTTCGCGGTAGCCCCACTGGTTGAACCGCGAGCGAAGCGAGTGTTTCGAAAATAGAATCCTGAGCGAAGCGAGTGGTTCAAAATAGAATCCTGAGCGTAGCGAGTGTTACAACACACGAAACGTAAAATAACTTTGCAGCTGTGCATAACACAAATCTTTTCACCTCACTAAAGCGAGGAATGTTTTTTTTGCTCCTCCTCATCCTTGCGTTATTCCAGTACAGTTGCATCCTAAATATAGTTGGATGCCCAGGGTCCACTAACTGGTCTCGAGATTTGGCGTAGGTATTAGTTTTTAAACACAACTGCACAATATAAAATTATTGTTGCTGAACTGTGGACTGGTCTTTACATGTTATTATGTTAATATTCTTTGCACTCTTGTGGATAAAATTCAGTTTTGCTATCCGTTTTTAAATAATAAAAAAGGGCTTTCCAAGCTAGTGAAGTGAAAAAATACAATACAGTTCAGAACATAGCATAGCAAGATATAAGCAGAGGTGGACAACACGGGGTCTTATCTCTAATATTTTTGGATGAGGCATTGATAAACCTGCAGAGATCAGATTAGTTTCAATGGAGAGTATCTTATACGTATGTTAAGTCTCTGTCCATCCTATATTTTTTAATGCTATATACCAGCTTCACTACCACTAGCACCCCAATAGATTTTTTTTTATTTTGTTTGAAAATGCTTTAGTTCTTCGGTAGTCTAGTTTAAACTAAATTGCGTGAAAGATCTTGTTGAGGGGACGAATTCATGGCAGTAATGTATGTATTGATATGTAAAGATTAGCTAGATGAAGTATGAGGCATATATTGAAGCCAAAATAAGTACAAGATTCGATTTCATAAAATTGTATTCGAAAAAAATAAAAATCGGAACTAAAGCTGTCTTCATTCACTTTCAGGACTCTTCATCTTCTTGCCTGAGGGTTCTGCATGGCCGTTCATTTTCTCTAATTTCCGCTTTTTCCTTTTAGTATTCTGTTTCTTATTCTGCTGGTTCTGCTTGGGTTGGTGATTCTGCTTGGGTTCCTGCGTCTGGTTTTTGTCTTTACATTTTATACCTTTAAATGTCCCTACTAATTCCACCATTGACTTAAAGTTTATATTTGAAGGGATATGGCAGCTTTCGTGAAACATCTTCATTGTATTTATCAACTTCTTTAGGACAGTGAAGAAGTTAGTTTTAGCTTCAAACCCGCTCTCGCTCTTTAGCGTACTTGTCAGTTTGTTGTGGAAGTTAGTTTCCATTTCGTTCAGTTTGTTCAACGCTTCGCCAGCAGGCTTGGAGCGTTTTAAAGATCGGTAGAAACCGGTCAACAGTTCTAAACCTTCGTTTCGCCGGAACTGCCTGACACTGTCGTTAAAAACGTTGTCAACTATTACAGGCACAAGTTGATAGTTCCCGTTCCATTCCGTTTGTAAAACGCTGTGGAAGAAAATTATAGGCAACAGACAGTTCCGATTTTGGAAATAACTTTGTAGTGCTTCCTGGAAAATTTTAACAAGCGGCGAATTCTTGTGTTTCTTAGGTGACTTTTTAACGCTGGCATCGAGTTTTAAAGAGCAGTGTATTATAAATGTCGCAAATTGTGTTATAACGTCGCCTACCGCTTGGAACATGAAGTGCGACCTGGATCCCTTATCGATTACAGACTTTAGATTGTCACATAAAATGTCTATAGTAATGTCATCTGTTGACGAAAACTTCCGGATCTTTGTTAATATTTTGATGGTTTTCCGCACTCTGTTCTCCAGCTCGCTGAACTGGGTGTCCTGGATGCAGAACTCGAGGCACCGCGTCAACGGCGCGATCATTCCCAAGCAAATGTCCATGGACAAATCCTTTTCTAGATAGATATCGATCAAGTCTAAAGCCCTAATCCTGAAATCGGAGAGCGCCTTTTTGTCCTTCCGGTCTTTTTTGGATTTCTTGCCTTTCCCCTGGTTGAACTGTCTAAAAGCTTCAGCTAAAGCTTCGTCCAATTTTTTCCCGTCTTCCTCATCTATCATGTCGGCGTCCACGCTTTCTGCGTCGGAGTCGACGGCGGCGGCACCTAGAGCTTTCTGCACTGCCATTCTGAGCTGGTCAGGGACCGTCACTTTATCGTCATCATCTTCTTCATCATCACTGTCCTCACTGCCTTCACCTTCCTTCTCATTTTCGTCATTGTCATCCTCTGATTCACTTTTATCATCTCCATCATCTGACTCGCTGTCTTCTGTCAACGGGCTCGTGTCGCTGTCAGGGTCTAACACGGACAAAATCTGACCAATTGACGTAGGCGTCATATATTCCCAAAGTAGCCTAAACACACATTGGACGACAGATCTAAGTACGCTTGACTCAGTGGATAGAATGGACAGTAGAACTTCTGTTAACACTTCTATCCATTCTGGCTCATCTTCTGCTAAGCTCCCTTCTTTCTTTGCCTTTTTCTTCTGTCCTTTCCTATAATGTTCGTAGCAGCTCTTCAACTCTTTGATTGAGCTCCTTGCCATTTTGACGTGGTCTGGCTCGGAGAACAGAAACAAACCCAGTTGATACAACAGCACGAGGAACACCTTATCGATTTTAGATTTTGGCTCATTCTTTTGGATTCTCCCAGTTACTTCGGTAAGTAGTTCCCAGCACTCCATGTTTTCTTTAGGGAATTGTTTCTCTAGTTTGTCGCGGACTTGTTCTTTCTGCAGAATGTTGTTGATGAAGTCGGCGAGCGACGAGAGGACTTCCACCAGACTGTCGACGTTTGTGAAGCGAGATGTGAAGCAGCGGTAGAAACAGGACTTGGTGCAAGCTGGGGATGAACATACATGGATTAACATATAGCTACATATTTATGATTAGTGATCAATAAAAATATTTCTGAAACAAATGAATGAATCTTACAATGTCACTCGTTATGTAAGTTATGTAAAGATACGTTTACATTTTTCGCCTTATTACAATGGAATAAGGTGCAACAAGGTACAACAATAGCCAAATTAAAAACTAAAAGCGTATAATCGTTGATTCATACATGCAGATAGTTAAATCCACGGCAACACTTTCTTTGCGTACTAGATCGTGTTTTGCTTATATCGTAGATGACATACGAATGAACTAGATGACATGCCTTTGCACATAAAATCCCATTGGGTTGTAGGGCATCCGAAACCTAACCTAATATGCAACTTGTTTAATGCCGGGTTCACATAATGGGCCATGGTAGCTCAACGTACGGAATCAGGACTCAGGGCGCAGTTATCCGGTGGAATGAGATAAAAATATTTCTTTGTCCCTCCTCCCTTTAACTCATACTGTACTTTGGGGCATCATGGTGTGTGGACACGGTATAAAAAGAAAAATGTAACATTCTCTTGTTAATTATAAGAATAACTTACTTGATAAATCGCTACTGACGGTACCATTATCCCCACTGCTAATCTTGAAGAAACCAAAGCACATCAGTAACTTCATATGCGTAAGTTTAAACTCCGTATCATCCTTCACGGCCTCATGGCTCACGAGGTACGAAATAAGCTCAGCAGCCCTCATCCTCTCATTGTTAAACCAGTTCCGTTCAACATTATCTTTAACAAACTTCTCATTATTAGTAAGTACCCCTTTGAACTTCTTTGCTAATTTCTTTACTCCATCTTTGTCCAGGTCAGCTATGATGGATTTGACAATACTAGTGCCTGTCATTTCAGTGAAGTTCAGTTCACCGGGATCAAACAACAACTTCTTAAGAACTTCGACTCTTACTTTGCTGACAACTTTGTCTGACTTCAGCGCTTTGTTCAGGGCGTTTAGAAGGTCTTTCTCTTTCTTGATCATGATTTTATGGTCATCCTCATTGTCTCGTTTGTTTCTGATCTTGCTGGCCGTCTGTAGGCCTTTGAACCAGTCCATGAATAGCTTGAAGAAATTCTTGCTTATCAACTCTGGTATAACTTCGATATTATCCTTCAAATTGTTTAGAATTGTGGTGAGCATATTGACGGCCACGAGTTCCCGGTTCCTGTTGTGTTTAACCAGCTGGCTGTCGATGCCAGATGTCCAGAAGAGAAGCAGATGAGGGGATTGAGCAATGCTCACGCCGATTTCGTGGTATATCGGATGGTTTAGGGAGTTGAAGTCTATGCCACTCTGAAATTGAAAAAAAAAACTTTTATATGTAATACATACAGATGTACAATACTAGGTAACTGAACTAAATGTAATAGTAGAAATAAAGGTTATTTTTATTTATTTATTTTATTTACATACAGATGTGGGAATTATATAATATAAAATATCAGGATGCTATTTTAAAAAATTAATAAATTTCTAAGTGCCCAACTAGCACGATAGGTTTATGACAGCTACGGCTGTCATAAACCATGGTCATGTTTTACGAAACATGACCATGAAACCTACCCTGCTAACTGGGCCAACTTTTAATTTATGCCCATATATTATCTATAGATTATTGCTAATGTTGCCCACAACATGTTGCAGGTTACTTATGGCAAAATGTAATTTAAATGCCCATAAAATTAATATTGGATCATTCTACAAAAAGAAACTACATACATACCATAAGTTTTTCACAAATAACATGTATGTTGTCTTCACACAGTATTTCAGAAACGCCCAGCAGCTTTCTTAGTTTCACCTTCTCCGGAAACTTTCTGCTGACAATCATGAGGAAGTAGAGAGAGTCCAGGGTATGCTCCTTGAGTTCCTTCTTGAAGTCTTGTTTGATGTGTGGCCAGACTATTGATGAAAACTGGTCTTCATCTAACTATAAATGGGAAGTTTCATAATTATTAATATTACTAGCTCTGAGTGCTGCCGGTCTTGTGTTTGATATTTTAATTATTGAAAAATTTCCAAAAACTGTATTGAAAATAAAGTTCTATTATTGAACCTGCTCACGAGAATCGTTTGAGAAATGTGACAGTATGTTTATTTACAATTTATTTATTTATTGTATGGTAATATTGTTGCTAGTTTTGGTGCACCGTCTAACACCACCCAGGGGTCACGTGTAGGGTAGCGGTTTATTCATAATGTATTAATATTTCTAGCTCGCGACTCCTACAATATTTGGAAATAACATTTCAACAAAAAGGACTGACTGACCAACACTTAATTAAGCTTACTGAGACCAAATCTATAAAATGTTATTATATAATAATTCATCAGATACTTCTAGAATTTCTTAATCAGATCTTGCTGTATTTGGATAGGTCCAAAAGAGTACTTCCTACTGAAATTTCTACTGTAAAAAAAGAACTACCTACCTAAATTTAACAAGAATATACAACAATGACTGGTGATTAAAAATGTATAGAATATTAATGAATATCCTCACCCCATTAATGAAATCTATCAGTATCAAGTACGCTGCAGTGCCCAGGTACGACTTCTTAGCACTGGCCTTCAGCAGCAGTTGCAGCAGCTGCTTCTGTTCCTCCTCCGAGCAGGCCAGCATGTGGCCAGAGCGGAAGGTGGCGCCACATACTAGGATCTGGCCAAGCGCTACATCACCTACTTCCTGAACAGAGAATTAATGCCATATTTATAGTAGGGTAGCCCTCACAAGGGGCTTAACATGTTTATGGCTTGTAGCTTTAACTACATGTTTGAACTAACTGTCATACTACATGTCACAAGCGACACCTAGTGGCGCGGCCTGAAACCACAGAGGCTTAGATTACCCATACAATTGAGAATTGGTAAAATTATATTCGGTGGTTCGGGCCGTACCCGCTAGGCGGCGCTGTGATCGCTCTGCTTTACCAACAGGAACCCGCGTTCCTAGAACAGGCAAGGCGATCTCTCTCTCTCTCTCTTAAAAAACGAACGATGAACACGGCTCCTTGATGGGTTAATATTTTAAATGAATAATAAAAGATTACATGAAGATTTCTCATGATTTAATAAAAGAGGAAACCAATTTCCTTCACTACATTTCTTAACAGGTGAAAGACAAAGTACTATGCCAACCTACTTAGTATGTAAGCCAATTGCCCAGTTTCTTGTGAGCTTGTTTTAGTTTTTAAGCCACAGGCAGAATAACAGCATCTGTAGACAAAGACTCCTTAGTTGTCTCTTGGTACAGACAAGTGTCAAGAAAGAACTCTCAAATTGTGTGTTCTAACCAGCGCCACTTCGAAAAAAGTCATGCTGGGCCAAATCAAGAGCAAATAAATGCACCAGCGGAACTAGCACAACTGCTGCTGCGACGCGACGCGAGTAGAGAAAAGTCTACGGTCCTCTTTCTAATTCGTACAGTTTGAGCGAGACAGGAATCGCCGAGTCGCGCGAGATGCGACTTGGCAGCAAGTTGTGCTAGCCTGTCTGAGGTTAAAGTGCAACAGGGTGGTCTGACAACATCAAGGTTTGTGGTTGCATGTAAAGCAGCTCACATGTACCTTGAGTGTAAAATGGAAGGACATTGTAATTAGTTACAAAAAAGAGAAAGAAGAAATTAATGCATGTAATGCATTCTCATTTTTTAGAGCTCGTATGGGGACACAACTAGTGTGGCAATTCAAAAAAATATTAAAATTGGAATGTGAACCCTGAATACTTTCTGCAGATTTGTGCATAATATACATATAAAATGGTAAAATTATCAATTCTTGTAGTATGTTTATATTCCTGTATATCACAGGAATTCAAAATTGACAGGTACCACTTTGAAATTAGATTCTAGCGAAATACTCTGTGGACATGTTTTATTTATTATGACTCAAGAAATACACTTCACAATTAATTCATAAATTACAAGGAATCTCTATTATGTTTCCAAGGTTAAAAGATACTTCCCTTTGATGTAAGGTTCAGATTCAAATTAATTTATTGCCAAAAAAGACAACTTAAAATAGAAAATTAAAAAACATATTTATTATATTGGGTAACGGGTCCTCATCTCAGATTATGCAGGGCTTTAGGCCTTGCGCTGATATTCAGACAAGTCCCTTTTGACAGGGTTGGTCGTAACACTATGTCTATGAAACATTAATTGAATTAATAACTGAATTGTTTGCCCGATGTGTGCTAAACACATTCTTTAGTGTTTAGATGTGTTGAAATACTATAAATGCCTATCTGCCTATATTTTTTATTCATATTCATATTTTTTACAAAATTGCTTCACTATTTTCCATCCTACTTACACTTTTGGAAGACCCATTGGCATGTAGTTCCTTCTTTATCAGCTCGAGCAATTGTGTCACAGTCACTTTGAACTTCTTTAGAAGCGAGACCAGGGTAGCGAAGTAACCCGTCCGTATGTCTGGGATATTGGCACCCAAACTTCTGACTAATCTTTTTAGCACATACTGAAGCTCTTTTTCATTCTGAAAGTAAAAAAAATTCTGTTAACCTGGCCCTGTACTCCACAGTTCGATATCCGAACTTTGTATCTGCCCTTTCACTATGAAGGATTTCGAATTAGCCCCTATGTCGTCTACCAGAAAAAAAAAGAACAATACATAATAATAACATGTGCATGGTAATTACCGTGTTCTGTAGACATACAGATTGAAACCACATTTTACTAAACAAATGGTGACTACCTATTAGCCCCTCATCTCCCGAGACCAGATCCCTGACAACAGTGACAACATATACAGGGTGGCTCATTTAGATCGGTCAGTATGGGAAAGTCAGAAACTATAAGATATACGAAGATCCGTTCTTAGGAACTATGTCATCGATTTTAATAACAAGAAAAACTGCTTTGATACATTTTAAAAAACCTGTACTCAGCTCGGGAATAGAATCTGGTCATTTTGAAAAAAACCTAACATTATTTTTATTTAGATATTGATTGTGTAGGTCTTAGCAGTAAATGTTTCTATGAAACATGATTTCAAAAATAAATCAAAATAGGGACAATTTTACATGCCTGAACTTGTTGAATATTGTAAAGATGGTCACTTCAAACATCCACTAAAATGAATTCAATTATTTTATTCATTGAAATCACTGTTAATGATGGGTCAAGTATTAATTTCACAAAGCAGTAACTATAATACACTCTTGGAACTTGTAACAAAAACCCTCTCAAAATTGTTCGGTAAACATTCGGCGACTGAATCAAATAATTTGGCCGAATACCGAACATTCGAAAACATGCCGAATATGTCAAATACCGAATAATAACCAAATATTCGGCGCTTCCCTATTTTTTTTTATTTAATTTATTATTTCTTGAGATTCTTCGTATAGAAATATATAATCGGGAGTACAAAAACCGACGAATAAAACTTGCACAGTTTGTATGGAGAAGGCCTTGCCCTACCCTGCGCCTTAATGAATTGATGAACCCATTTTCATATGGTTTTCTATAATATATAGCATGCTGCATTTATTTAACTATAAGACACCACACTAACTTGTCACACCCTACATCTGCCTATGGTCAAACTAAATTATTTCATTAATATTTTTTCTTAAGATTACAACAAAACTAACCTCATAGCCGCTTTGTAGTCGTGCAATTATTTGAGCGCCACCGTTTAGTTTGGAATCTCTATCAGGAGCTTTGAGTAAATCAAAGGCGTCTAGTACCGATGCAGTAACTTTTACATCTTTAGTAAGTTTCGTGGCATCTACTTCCATTTCTTCACCCATTTTCTTAAACTTTTATTATTTCCATGCTAACGAAAAGACGCACATCCATATATTCCACATGGGATAAGAATTTTGACGTATGAAGTTTGATAAAATTGACAGATGTCAAATCGGTTTCGTTTGAAAATACGTGCACATTATTGAAAAAAGTCAATCTATGAATTTTAACTGTTTTACACCCTCGGATAGTACGACATGTCACGATGTAAATTGAATGTGTGATACGTCCAACGGATACGGATAATTGCGATAATTTAAAGAAACTATTTCATGTAGTTGTTTTAAAATAAAGGTATTATTTTAATTAACGATTATTTTTATTAAATTTATTGGTGCATTACGGTGTAATGTTGTTACTTGAAAAAAGTAATGGATACTACCTCTAGAAATTGATGCGCGCGCGCTCAGTGTTCCATGTTTCTAAACATGGCAGGTCGCAGTGGTTTTGACGATGGAAATCCTAGGTATAAAGTCAGAAATATTATTTAAAAAGCCATTTTTAAGACCATTCCAGGTGTATCTAACTTTTCTACGCATGGATTTCCCTCCGAAGGCGGCGGTTCGCCGCTTCTATCAGCAAATTCCCTTGTTTTGGCAATGCGATAACATAGACTAAAATTACGGATTTAAGACAAAATATGTGAATGTTAACTGTATTATCAATGCGTTCCTAGGAGTGAAGATCATTTCTGATATGATAATGTGTAAAAAGAAGTGCGTGTGATATATTTTTATAGGTTATGATATTCCTTGGTTATGTTGGTGACTTTAGGGACTTCGGCGGCGGCCGAAGGACGGCGGGCGGGCGCCCGCTCCCCACCGAGCCACCATACAAGGCTTACGTCGGAAACTTACCCGGTCATATGATTCAAGGAGATATTAACAGAATTTTTCCCGTAAGTATGATTGTCTAATCTTGATTATAATTTTGTTAATTAAGCTTGAATATTCTGCCCCATTTAACTGTGACTAGCTCTGTCTTGAATATTTTATACTTATGTAGTAACTTGTGTAGTAATTTGCAAGAGTAATTTTATATAGGTACTAGCGACCCGCCCCGGCTTCGCACGGGTGCAATGCTGATACATGTATTATACATATAAACCTTCCCCTTGAGTCACTCTATCTCTCTCTCTAAAACCGCATCAAAATCCGTTGCATAGTTTTAAAGATTTAAGCATACATAGGGATATAGGGACATAGGGACAGTGGAAGCGACTTTGTTTTATACTATGTGATAATAAATGAAATAAATGAACTTTATTCTGCAAGTAGGCCGCAAAGGCACTTTATATGTAGTGATATATATGTATTATAATATAGCCTTTTGAGTTTCTCAATGCTGGGCAAAGACCTTTCCCCGTTATCTCCATTTACATGCTAATATTTTCTGTTTCAGGATCTAAACATTAAAAATGTACGTTTGGTGATGGATAAAGAAACAGACAGATTCAAAGGGTTCTGCTATGTAGAGTTTGAATACCTCGACGACTTGATTAAAGCCATTGAAATGAATGGTCATGTCAATGTGGAAGGAAATTTCATTAAAATTGATGTGGCAGAAGAAAAACGAAATGACCGGTAAGTTAGTGTAGTGTCATATGTCCCATCCCATACTATATGCAAACATAAGTACATTAGACGTTAGACCTAACATGGTTTTTGGTAGTAAAAATAAAATAAGATGCCATTTTTAACAACTATGAAGGAATGGGTGAAGAACCATAATATATTAAAAAATGCATTCCAAATCATGCTTAGTACTCACGATATGCTTTTTAAAAATTGAAAAAGCTACCCACCAACTCTGGATTCATGCCATGTGATGAATAATGACCACAACACCAGTGATGCAGCCCACTGGAACAAAAATAGATAGCCTGTTTACCCTTCCTTGGAACATGTCAGTCCAGTTGTTATATTCTACTAAAATTCCACATGCGGAAATGGTTTTGTTTATACAAAGTCCACTATCGGAGAGAACAGGCAATATAATTAATCAATTAGTGAATAATTACATAACGTTGGACTAATGTGGCTATTTTCATTATGATAAAGTGATTAAGCGATCCATTTTAACTACTTTGTTTTTGCCATCAATTATTTTAAAGTTCATAAAATGTAACATATGTCTTTGTCAGTCATACAAAGTTGTAATCTAAATCTAATCATGTTTACTTGTGAACTTTGGCTATTTTGTAAAAATCATAGCTATATTAATAGAGTGATGACCTGATGACTGATAGTTTCAAAATCAAATTAACTGATTATTTCTAGAAATTTGTTATTTTAGTTTCATTTAGAAATTTTAGTTTTATTTTATTTTTTATTTTTTTTTTATTTATTTAAGGTTTGCCAACAGATATAACACCATATGACTTACAAAGTAAATTGTGTACACAAAAAACAGAGCAGAGTGTTTATCCAATTACAGGCAAACACAACATGCATTTTATTTTAATTTAATTGTACCACTGTAATGATCCTAGTTGGTGGAATAAATGAATTTTATTTTTATTATTAAAAGCATTTTGTGCAAATTAATTACCAAAACAGGACACTATTTTCAGTATAAAAATATCAGCTAGCACATATCACCAAGCCTCCTACTCCACACTTAACTCTACCAGGACCACTACAGATTTATCTTCTTACATAAAATATCCAATCTAAAATAACATGAAATACTCAGACTGATATTTTGAGGTCTTTTAAGTTTAGCAAAACACTTGGAGAAGAATAGGTAGGGGCCTTTTTTTGTTTTGGCACTATCATGGCCCCAGAACTTTAGTACATTTGTATGCAGGAACTTTAATTTTCTCAGCAGGGGCCCTGCAACCTGACTATTTTACCGATTTTTTAGTTTTAAGCTTCAGACTTACGGGAATTGCGATTTGCGGTTCCTTATTTACATGAAAGTGTTCTTAAGGGTTTGTTTGTGCACACAACGCGGGTTTATTTCATGTAAATGAGAAACTGCAAGCGAATCGTATCGCGTGATTCCCTCAAGTCTGGATACTAGCTTATGTTCTACATTGGGTTAATTTATTGAGGTTGTCAAAATAGAGATATAGTGTTAGTAGTGTTACCGCCTTTTCTATAATCGTTTGTTATTATCCGTCTCTTTGAAATTTATGTTGGTGAGAAAGGGACAGAACACGTTTTAGTTAGCAGAGGTTAAGTTTTACGAATAAAGGCCTCGCCACATTCAACGCGGTAGCGGCGCGGTCGCAGTTTGCGCGCGGCCCCGCGCTGATCTGAATGCACGGAACGTTATGAGCTATGTCACACCGGCCAAGCGCGGGACCGCGCGGTAGCCGCGCAGTTCGAGCGCGGGCCGGTGTGACATAGCTCATAACGTTCCGTGCATTCAGATCAGCACGGGGCCAGTTGAATGTGGCGAGGCCTTTATGGGGGTAGTGTATTCTATCCAGGGACCGATACCGGTATTTTTAAAAAACCCTGAATTAGCCCAATATTTTGGATTATTTTTTGCTCTTTACGTAGGGCTGAATCATGTATTTAGGTAACAACGTCGTATTATTAGATTGTCCCATTAAAAACGAAATAATGAACCGGTGACCGTAATAATACCGGTATTTTACTATGGAGAAAATACCGGTATCCGATCCCTGGGCGAGGCCTTTAGGGGGATAGTGTATTCTATATCAGTTTGTCCATGTGTTTGCAGAGGGGGCGGCTTCGACCGCGGCCGGCGGGACGGCGGTCGCGGCGGGGGCGGCGGCGGCCGTGACGGCTTCCGGCGCGACGGCGGCGGCCGCGGTACGTACGACCAGTTCGACGAGCGCCGCGCGCGCCACCAGGGCTCGGGAGGGTTCGCTCATGGTAACACCCGCTCTTAACCGCAGCGTAACGGCTGGCAGGAGCGCACGCGACGACGTACGGTACCGTTTGATCAGCGTTACAGTTACTGGCCATTTGGAACTCTTCTGGGGCGCTACCGCGAACAGCAAACGAAGTTTTCCCTCTCTGTCTCACTTATGTGCAAACTTGCAACTTCGTTTGTGGTTCGCGGTAGCCCCTCTGAGCTACAGTACAATTGTTAATTACACCAAGTAAACTGACATTTACGGGCGTGCATTGGACGTGATTATTCCCGTAATGGTTAAAACACTAATTTGTATGAATTAAAGTGACCCATATGTATGTATTTTTATATATTTTACGTAATAATGTCTAAACGAAATTCGAGGGGTGAGTGGTCAAACCCGATAAGTCATCTAAAAGGTTTATTGCAAATAGAACTCTGCATAATGGATGTTGAGTTCTTATTTCAAAAAACAATTATCTCGATATATCGGGTTTGACCACTCACCCCTCGAAATATTCTCACTGATAGCTGTCAAGTTACTTGGTCTAATTAAAAAATCCTACTGTAGCCTAGACTTAGGGTGGATTGCAACAAACCGTCTGTAATCGTAAGCGGTGTTCGTTAAAATCTGAAAAGTTTGACAAATTTCTATGGGATGACAGCTGCCGGCGCCATATTTGACGATGACCGGCCTGTGATCGTATGTTGGTGCAACCGACCCTTAGTGAACCAGCCACTAAACTCCCAGTAACTCGATTCTACACCTCAGATTCAGTAGAAGCCGCTCAACCAATCTTACTAGAGCGCAAACTCTTAGAGTATTCCAGTGTTTAAACCGCATGGTCATGTCGGAGGATTCCCCTGGATTGTCCCCAGGCTACTCCTCAACCGCACATTCCTATCTCTTTATTGAGCCGCTTATAAAGCCACAGTCAGGTTGAAAAAAAATACCATTTGAGAACCTTATTGCAACAAGCTAAAGTCTACCAATGGTCAGTTAATTGTGATGTTGATACTCCTGTGCCTTAAGTCATCGCGTACGCTTGTGCTAGCCGTGTTGGACACGTGACGAAAATTAAATTATCGCTAATGGGACATAGTATAGTACAGATGAAATTAGTAGAGCATGGATGAAACTGTGAGTGATAATTGTTATGAACAATGGTGCCAATTGTAGGAAAACAGATCAACTGTTACCAAAAATCTCTAGTTATATTAAAAGTATCTCTTGTGATTTTTTTTCTGTTATTTCAACAGATCTCCAAAATTGTTTTTTTTTTGTATGGGAGCCCCTTAAATATTTATTTACTTCTGTTTTTTAGTCAACAAATACTATATTATAGCTGCAACAGAAATATACATCGTCTGTGAAAAATTAAACTGTCTAACTATCACGGTTCATGAGATACGGCCTGATGACAGACGGACAGACAGACAGACGAACAGCGGAGTCTTAGTAATAGGTCCCGTTTTTCCCTTTGAGCACGGAACCATAAAGAAACAAAAGTTGATTACTGACTGCAGTTCAATGCAGTGACTTACAAACTAAACATTATGCGTCTGTCCATACATTTTTAACTTTCGTCATGTGTCTGAGTACAGTCTGATGCAAATATATTGGTGCATTTAACTCGAAAATTTGTACAACAATGTCAAAATCAAAATCAAACATTTATTCTACAAATAGGCCACAAGGGCACTTTTACATGTCAAAATATTAATTTACAATTTAAGAAAGTGTAACTATAATAAGTAATACATTTTTCATGTGAAAATATTAATTTACAGTTCAAGAAGGAATAATAATTTCGAGTTTACAATTATAACAAAATTAATGTCATACAGTGAAGATAAAACTTGCATAGTTATAGTCATTATTGTTACATGGGTCAATCAACATTTTCTTGTTGTTATTCTGACCCGTCAGCGAGGAGACCACAGTAACCGAGTGTCTTAGAAAAATGTTTATAATATTGGCTCAGGCATGCTCAAGACATGACCCATGTCCAAATGGATTTATGCTCATCGCTAAAACTCATGTTTGGTAAATTTACACCCTATAAAATCACAGTTTTAAAGAGTGACTCAGGAGACGTAACCTTGGTAACGAGCAACAAAGAATAGTTGATCCACCCACATGCGATGTCAGATTTTCGTGTAGTTTACTGCAGCATAAGTAATTACCGCCGAAGTGGTCAAAAAGATCTCCACATAAATATTGTGAAGAGGATAAGTTTTATGTATGTAGGTAATTTTGAAACGCGTTTTTCCGCATTTTTTTTATACCACGTCGGTGGCAAACAATCGTACGGCCCGCCTGATGGTAAGCGGTTATAGCTACTTTTGTTGATGTCTGTTACATATTTTCGGGTTGTGCACTGATAATTGCAGTTGACTGTAGAATTCTATATACTTGTATTGTCAGTGAATTAATTTTGAGACGTAAATAAATTTTTTAAAATTTACTGCACTAAAGTGGTTGTTAAATATTTTTGACATTTTGTTCACTGGCAATGTTAGTTTATATAACGCTATGCTTTTCATGTAACCTCATTCATCATGTCATGAGTTATATGCTGTATTTGTGATAATCCATATTGAAAGGGACCTTATGGCGGCCGGCACTTACGCCTTTATTGCGGCTGTTCCAATACAATAGGGAATAGGTGCAACGTAAGCGCCTGCCGCCATAAGGTCCCTTTCGATGTGGATTATCACATTTATTAAATAAATGTTGTGTTAAATAAAATATTGGAGCGCTCGTGGCCGAGTGGCATTTAAGCAACGTGGGCCTAGGTCAGTTATTGGTTGGGTGACCGCTTTGAGTGGTTATTAACGGAGCGCTTTCGTGCTTTGGAAGGTACGTTACGCCGTTGATCCCGGCTGCTATCTATGATAGCAGTTGTTAATCCAAGTTAGAGGTCTTCGGCTGGTTTGAGAACTTCTAACAGCGGGGCTAGCACAACTGTTGTTGCGTCGCGACGCGAGTAGAGAAAAATCTACCCTCCTCTTTCTAATTCGCACAGTTCGAGTGAGACAGGAATCGCTGAGTCGCGCGAGATACGACTTGGCAGCAAGTTGTGCTAGCCCACCAGTCAAGTTGCCCACTCACGACAAGCCCAATCAGTTTTGTGCAAAATCCCCCCCAGTAGTTTTTTAAGTTTCTAATTACGCTTTTTACGTTAAAAACATGAATTACAGCCTAATAAGAAATATGATTATAAGGAATTGCATTTCAACTTTTTTTTTTAAGCTGGTATCAATTATGTGTCGCCTTGTTATTGTGGTGACAGCTCACAATAATATTTTTCTATTAAGCCATAGCGTGAACATCTTGTGATGCACTGTGGCTATTGATTTTCACATTTCCCTAAGCATTTGTGTGGGTTCTTAACTATTTCTATGCACTGTGTGAATGCGTTTGATTCTGCATTGGTGACTGGGTTTCTACAATAACAGAATTATTATATAAGCAATGCTTAGAATGGTGGGTGACATTTATTTATTGACCGACTGAATCGAAGGTCTCTGCTTCAGCTTCGACAAAAATGCTTTCGTATGTCCTGATTTCCGTTTGTTCTCGTCAATCTCAATTCTCAACCGATTCTCGTGAAATTTTGTGAGCAGGTTCAATAGTTAAATAGAAATTTTTTGTCGAGACGGTTTTTGGAAATATCCAAAAACAATTTTTTTATCAATGATTTTGTAAGTTTCTGCGGGCGAATTTCGGTTTTTTCTCCTCTAGGCAGGTCGCGTTTCGCAAACGATTCTCGTGAAATTTTGTGAGCAGGTCCGGTAATTAAGTATATAGAATTTTTTTGTCGAGTCACTTTTTGGAAATTTTCAAAAACAATTTTTATTTCAAAGATTTTGTAAGTTTCGGTTTGTCGGTCGCATTTTTCAACCGCTTCTCGTCAAATTTTGTTAGCAGGTTCGATATTCATAATTGATCTTTTTTATAATGTCAGATTTTGGAAATGATAAAAAAAACTCATTCACACGAGGTCGACAGCTCACAGAGCCACTAGTTTATTTATTTGACACACCAACGAGATACTGAGCGAATACATTAATAATAACATAAAGTTAGATGACGCAAGTCCTGCCTGTATCTCAATAACAGGCGTGCAACATCATTAAGTTAGGATACCAGGTCAGTATAACAATAATTAAGAGTACAATTTTTTTTTTTTAATTTATTAAATCAGCGTGAGTAATTTACATGTACATATTATTAGCCACAATCGGAAACCTTGGTAGGTTTATGTAATAGCTGGCGAGATCGCACGGATCGATCCGCATTTACAACAATTTAACATGGCAGACACTAGTATTAATTAAGTATACTTATATTAATTATTTATTTAGGTTTACAACAATGGACCTTGTAGCTTACAGTGTAAATTGAGATTCACATTCCAGGTAATATTTTTTTTAGCACTGTTTTAAATTTCCCCGGGTTATCAATTACTACTAGTAAGTTACTCAGCGTATTCTTAGGTAGGTTGTTTAGTATATCTGGTATTAAACAGGTGTTGGTTCTCCCACCGTAGTTATTGTTTACACTCGGCAGAACGTATGCGCGCATATAATCTAAGCTACGTAGATGACCGGGGCGCGATTTTTTTCGTAATGAAGGTATAATCTCCCGTTCTTCCGTCAGTATCGAGAAACAAACCCTGTTGAACACGCTAATTACTTTACAGTGTTTGAATAGGCCTGAGCTATCTTTTAGACTAGCCTTAATTTTTTGGGGTACAATTGTTTTCAGTAATGCTAATTGTAACTTATATATCTGTTCAATGTAGGTTTTATAAGTCCGCCTTTTATATTTATCGCGTGCGTGCAGCAAGCAGGATGTATGATCTAGAGATGTAGTCCCGTTAGTAATTTATTTCAAATTATGACAAAAGTATTGATAATAACAATAAAGTGATTAAAGGATATGATGTCTTTATTAAAGTTTTAGTTAGTAACATAGCCATTTTTTGTTTTTATTGTGTGTATTAGAATTTAAGAGGAAAAACACAGTTTTTAGCTTGAAAATGGTTGATTGGGAGTGATGTTTAAAACGATATTTCTTAATGAAAACTCCAAAAAATACATTTAAAATGTATGAGATTAGGTCGCAACAGTCCTGTTCTAGATAGTAACATTTAGAAAATGTCAAGATATGTGTCAATTCAATTAGAAAATCGCCTAAATAGACGAGCGTTTTTAACTGACAGGGACTTAAAGTTTAAAAGAATTGTGTCCCGTTCTATAGACCGCGAGCGCGGCGCCGGGGGCGGAGGTGGGCCGGGCAACGAGCGGTGGGGCGGCGACGCGCGCGGCGACGTGCGGGGCGACATGCGCGCCGACGGGCGCGGCTCGCGCGGGGGCTCCGAGGAGCCGCGCGCGCAGGAGTGGGGCCGCATGGGCGCGCGCGCGCAGCCCGCGCAGCAGCGCGCGCCGCCGCGCCGCAACTACGACGACATGCCCAACCCGCGCCCAGGTCAGTGCAACTAGTGTTGCGGGGCTCGGAGGAGCGCGCACAGGAGTGGGGCCGCAACTACGACGACATGCCCAACCCGCGCCCAGGTCAGTGCAACTAGTGTTGCGATCTGTGTCACGAGTGTTGCGGGGCTCGGAGGAGCGGGCGCAGGAGTGGGACCGCAACTACGACGACATGCCCAACCCGCGCCCAGGTCATTTTGGTGAGTGTTTATTTATTCTAGGAGTTTACACAACAGCTTTAACAAACATATTAGCCGCGCGCGCGGTCAGTGTCCCTAGTGTATTTCGGAACACAGCCCTGTACCTCTGCTACCGCTGTGTGCGACGCGACGCGAAATGAGAACATCTACCCTCCTCTTTTTAATTCGCATAATTTCAGCGAGGCAGAAATTTCCGAGTCGCGCGAGATACGACTTGGCAGCAAGTAGTGCTGGCGTCCACCACGACTAGCTTATATTGTTATATTTGTTATTACTTACGCCTTTGCAAGTTTCCGCTGACTGGTAGACAATGTGGTGAGGCATTAAGTCCGCCATTTGTACTTCTTAGTTTTGTGCAATAAAGTTAAAGAAATTAATAATTAGCGTCCCCTGTCCTGTCTTACTCGTCCTGTGCAAATTATTGAAAAAGAGGAAGATGAAATAGGGGTGTTGACACCAAATAAGAATCATTCTTAATTACATGGCGAAAAAAGTAACTCAAAATAAAAAAAATAATTACATAATATAAGTCTTCAAAGTTTTAAGAGGGGGCATACTCTGTCCCTTTTCTGCAGAACGCACCTTATCGTTCGATCGATCGAAACGATCGTCATTTACTATGGCGCTCCCAACTATCCCCCCCTCTGGATACGTGCCTGTTTATGGGGTAGTCAAATTTTGAGTTAACATCCCTATTGTTTTGATAATCGCGCGCAATCTACCAAGTTTAGAGGTGGTCTGAGAGTTAAATGCAAATGCAGGAACAACTGATTAAAGTGTATATTACCAGTAACGCGATCAGGCGACAGCTGAGGAAGCCATAGACACAGGAATCCTTATACTGAGGTCCCACGTGTATGCGGTTTCTTCAGGACTCTGTTCACTCCACGACGTCGCTCATAGCACCAAGGCGGAGTACGTACGCACACACACACACACACACATAGCTTGTTCTTCTGCTGACTACGTTTATACTTTTAAGGCAAGGCCATTCCAGTGCAAATGACCTCCTCTAAGATTGCAATTAACCATCCCGCTCTCTACGGAAGCTCTGCGCGTAATTTCGTAAATATTTTGTACATTTTTATTGATTGTTGGAACACTCAATCACTTATGAAAAATCTATCAGGTTATTTCCTTAGAACAATAAAAAAGCTATCATTTAAACAACGTATCACTGTCGTTGATATTTAGGATTTTTTGACAGAGGCCAAGGCATTTTTCAATATTTTGTTCGGTTATTTCTTTTCTTTGTTTCTTTTTCAGTCTACTGTAATTTTTGTGTAGTGTAATTCTACATTATTTCTTCACACGGGAAGCTTAAACTTCCAGTATATTCGTCAGATCTGTGGATGGGCCTTGCCTTAACTAACTAATCCGCCCGAAGTCCCTAATAGCCAACGTTCCTCCCACAGACACGACAGGCAGACCAAAGCTGAAACTGCAGCCGCGAACAGTGACGGAGCCGGTGAACTCGTTGGCGTCCACGTCGCAGGCCTCCTCCATATTCGGAGGCGCGCGCCCTCGGGAGGAGCGACTCAAAGAACTCTCCAACGAGTAACTCCACCAACTCCGGTCGCCCCTCCTCTCGCTCCTCCCATGTTATGTGCGCCCCTCTCAGTGCCGAGATCGAATATGAACTGGAAGGCTTTCGTTAGGTTACGAGGTTGTAAATCATTTTTATCATATATTTTGTTAGCTTTATTATGTGTATTAATGAGCTTATATTAAACGGCCCCGCTCATTTTAGAGCGGTGGCCGTAGACGTCATGCGCAGTATTTAAATTGCTAGTGTCAAATGCATTTTTTTTTAAATTCACCGGGCTTGTTTGTACTGTAAACTGCTTGCATAATATTTTTTTATTAGAAGAAAAATACTTCTCGTTCGTTTGTTATCAACTAATTGATTTAGTTATGTTATGTAATTAATACATATTCGTTTCTCAAAGTATGTGGCAGTGTGGAGTATCGCTGTGGATTCTCTGTTGTAATTGTTAATCCATTCGATTGTCAGTTAGGTCACGAAAATTAATCACGGAATGAGTAATTATGAAAATAGTTTAAGAGCTGATGTAACTACGGTTTCATTAATAAAATTAACTTCCACGTACTGGGATTTCTACTTTATTAGATATTTATGTAATGTCGATAAGCTACGTGGCAAAGAAATAAAAAAAAATCGCAAAATTGTAACGGATTATAGAAAAATAAATAAAAAGTGATTATTTGTAACCAAGAGTTTGTAATGGACTCTTTTCCTTCCAATATCCATTTCCAACTGTTTCCATCCATAATATGAAGGAATTCTTATTTTAATAAGAATTAAGTAGTTTATGTGGGAGTGGCAACGTGTAAAAATACTTTTATAGTAGTTGTAACAGTATTCTTGAGTCTGCAAACAAGTTGAACGTAGTGCTGTTAGTGTGTTCAACCTGCATTTATCAGAGGTTCCAATCATGTCCCAATGTTATTCGGGTGCCAATCTACAAGTCTATATTTTAATCATTTGTTGCTACTAATGTTGCGTTAGAGTAAAACAAGAATTAAACCTACTGTTGTGTATGAACATTGAGCACAAAGTGGGTAGATTTGTGACAAGTGTGACGATATGGAAGGTAGACTGAAAAAGCAGTCTGTCATCGCATTTCCAGTCCAGAACATAAATAAATATTAGAGGACAATCTAACACAAATCGAACTAGCCCCACAGTAAGCTCAAGGAGGCTTGTGTTATGGGTACTAGACGACGATATATTTAATAGATATAGATACTTAAATACATAGAAAACATCCAAGACTCAAAAACAAATATTCATGCTCATCACACAAATATTTGCCCTAACCGGGATTTGAACCCAGGACCATCAGCTTCACAGGCAGGTGCACTACCCACTAGGCTAAACCGGTCGTCGAGAACATGTGCTAGAATCCATAAACTGTGAGTTACAATACCTACTTTTGTTACACAAATTGAAAATTGTTTACAAAAATGCCAAAGTAATTTCAGATAAAATAAAAACTATTATGTGCTTTCGAAATATACATTTAATTCGTTTAAATATCGAGGTCTTCATCTGGATCCTCCTCATCCCAGTCATCTACAGCATCCGGCTCATAGTAGACTTTACTCTCTCCGGAGTGAATCTTGCTCATGTACGGCAGCTTCAGCTTGTACTTCTCCAGTTTCTCGGTTTGATCCATTTCTATCTTGAATGTGGATAGGTCACTGGGTAATGGCTTCTCGGGTTCTTCCGCTTTCTTTTTATTCTTTATTACAATATTAGACTTCAGGGTTGAAGTTCTACTATCATATGTAAGGATCTCTTCTGATTTCACGATTTTACCCCCCTTTTTCAACTGAATCCATATTTTTGATGAGTCTTCTGCATCGTATGAAACTATTGCGCTAACTATGTGATGTAGTTGACTTTGTGTTTTGGAAGAATGAGATAAGCAATCCTTGTGTAGAATTAATATTAACTGTGTCACATCTGTGTTGGAAATTAGCCTTCTTAAATGTTTTAAGCAATCAGTCCATCTTAAATATAAAGACATCTGGTTGATAGAGTCAATTATCACAGAACATTTTGAATTCACAAGTCTCTCGAGCTGTTCTGAAGTTGGGCTTTCGTGGTAAGTAACATTTTTGTTTTTGAATACGCATTCCCATAAACATGTAGGCTTTTCATAACACAAAACATGCAATTCTTGTTTATCATAATTTGCCAATTCTGTAAGCAAAGGCAATATATTTTTGTCATAGTCGTCTTCTATTAGAACTGATGGCGCTGTTTTTAATTTGTACAAAGACATTGTTATTACTTTTAAATAACAAAATATTTACAAATGGTATCGTATCGTATTGTCACACACACTCTTATCCAAAGAGAATATAATATCACTATGCTCTTATCTAGGCGTATTGTTAAATTTTAAGGTTATGTATGCATCACCTCATGATTACTGTCGGAGATTTTTAGTTGCTTTTTGACAGCTATGATGCGTTTGTAGTGATAAGGGTAAGACGAATCGATTGTCTTAATTAGCGATTATAAATCAATCGTGAGTAATTATTCTAATCGATTTTATTACAATTTGTTTTTTTATTATTCCCATATGTTTCATTACTGGATACGAAACTAGAGTAAAAACTTGTCATATATTTTTTATTCAACTTACGTCAATTTTGTATCGTTCAGAAATCGATACTGTATTTCCAAATTCCGCGATAAATTAAATCTGCGGTAATTTCACACTTCATTCGTTTGTAACTTACAGGAATACTTTTTTTTATAACGTAATTTATTACGGTTATAAATTCATTAATTTGATCGATTTCCATCAACTTACGAGAATATCATCTGGACGCGAATATCTCCCTCTCTGTCGCACTTGCTGATTCGTGCGACAGAGAGGGAGATATTCGAACTTCGGTTCGCGGTTAGCAAGTGCGACAGAGAGGGAGATATTCGAACTTCGTTCGTTTTCAGTTCGCGGTAGCCCCTCAGATCACTAGCACGAGCCATTCATGAATTGATCTGACTTCTGTTAAAGTTAATTATACCTCTAAAATGTTATAAACAAAATCGGAGGTTTTAAATAAGTCTCGACCGAAACATCAAATGTCAAAGTCATATGAATGAATGACATGCATGACTGACTGACGTGTAGTGACGTATGTTATCTAATATCTGTTTATTTGCAAGTGCCTATTTAAATTTAATTAAGAGTAATTTAGATAAGAAAAAACAAATGGATTATTTCAATGTCTTATAACATATAGGTTTTTTTTTTAAATTATGTTTGCACGGTTACTTCCTAACTTCAAAGAATTCTCTAGGCAAGTTGTTTTTGTGCCAAAACATAAACCACCTGAGGCTAAAGATGTAGAAGTTCTGCGAGAATTTATCAAGAGGCATCAGAAAATTTTAGTTCTTACTGGAGCGGGAATATCTACAGAGTCTGGTGAGATCAATTATGTATTTTTGGGTTTAATAAATAGTGATATATATTTATAAATAGTGTTAAATAAATTATGTTAGGTATACCCGACTACAGATCAGAAGAAGTGGGCCTATACGCTCGCAGTAACCACAAGCCAGTCCAGTACCAGGAATTTGTGAAGTACCCAAAAGTAAGGCAGAGGTATTGGGCCAGAAATTTTGTTGGTTGGCCCAGGTTTAGTGCTGTTCAACCGAATGCTTCACACCTGTCTATTAACAAATTAGAAAAGGTAATTATTATGAGTAACTCAGGCGCGGATACAGGGGGGGGCAATTGCCCCCCCACCTGAAGCCTGTGTCAGGGGAGGGCAATTGCCTATGTCCTGACGTAGGAAATATGTTCTGACAACAAAAATAGTTATCAAAAGTCAGATTTATTTACGGAAAGTTCGAAAGTGCCCCCCCCTGAACAAAATCCTGGATCCGCGCCTGGAGTAACTATGGATATGGACAGTTATTTTGATAGCATTAACATTATCTTCTACGCCAAACATTGTTATTGTAAAAGATTTTATTGATTCTAATCCCTGGTTCTAGTTCTAAAATGTATATCAATCCCAAGATTTAGTGTAGGCACTAGTTTTACGAAAGAGACAGCCATCTGACCTTCCAACGCAGAGGGAATGGAAGACCAGACTGGGATTAGGCCGGTTTCCTCATGATGTTTTCCTTCACCGAAAAGCCACTGTTAAATATCAAATGATATTCTTTCACATTTTGATCACCAAGCATCGACAGAAATGACGCTACGCCATCGCATTGTTCAATGCAAAATTAAACCTTATGCAATGGCACATAGATCGCAATTGCTTTCGCCAGGCTGTCGGCTGTAGCCGTCCATGACATTTTCCGATGACGTGTATAGCCAGCTGTGGCGGTCAAAGGGTTAAACCCATATGCTGATGAAATTAGAATTGCCTGCCCTTTTCTTTTCTACAGGCGGGTAAAGTGACAGCAATAGTAACACAGAATGTGGACAGACTGCATCAGAAAGCTGGCTCAAAATATGTCATCGAGCTCCATGGGTCCGGCTACTTAGTGAAATGTCTGGCCTGCCCATATGAAATTGAGAGGCATGAACTACAAGAAATACTAATGAGGAACAATCCTGCCATGAAGAGCAGTTTCACAACGATAAGGCCTGATGGTGATGTAGATTTATCTAAAGTAAGTATAAAACAAGAAAGTGGAGAAAGTTAGCAAGGCTAGTTAGGGCTTATCCAGAAATAACATGAGGTTTTTAGCCCACTTAGACCCCCCCCTCCCCCTTGGTGATCTTTGGTGAGGTTCTAGGAGCCACCCCGCCCACGAAACCTCACTTCAATTTTTCACTATTAAAAATTTGGATTAAAATGGATTGCGTTAGTTGATAGTGTTTATTTTCGTATGTGTTATGCAAGTGCTCCAAAATAACAAAAAACGTTAATAGACTCGCTGTTTTTGACGTGCAAAAATATTATTTCTCGGTTTTGTAGGTACAGGGAAAAAATACACTTGAGGTCTACGTGGTACCCCCCTCCCCCAACGTGATCAGTCGTGAGGTTTTCATGACCCCCTCCCCCCCTTCGGAACCTCGCAGTGATTTCTGGATGAACCCTTAGTAATACACTTTAATACTTCAAGTAAACAAAATAATTAGTATTCTTCTAAGATTTATTGCACATAAGGATATAGGGACAGAGAAAGCGACTTTGTTTTATAATTTGTAGTGATTAACACCAAATATGTTAGGCTTAATAAAGACCCTTTCCGACTGCTTAGAACTTTCTTCCCTATATATTTTGCATGTAAATGAGCCCACAGTTGAATGACACCACATTATCTCGTATAAGTAATAAATAAAGTTAGATTCAAGGTAGCTAATTAGGTAGCATTAGCTAGCTGTTGATATGATTTGCTTTAATGATTGATCCTTTTTTATTTCAGGATCAGGTTGATCAATTTCGAACTCCCCTGTGTCCGAAATGCGAAGGTCCATTGAAGCCAGACATAGTGTTCTTTGGAGACAATGTCCCAAAGCAAAGAGTTGAAGAAGTAAGGAATCAGGTATCAAACAGTGATGCTGTCTTCGTACTGGGCTCGAGCCTCACTGTATACTCCAGTTATAGGATAATTCTTCAAGCTAAAGAAGCTAAAAAAGAAGTAGCATTGTTAAATATAGGACCCACTAGAGCAGATAATATCGTAGATATCAAAGTGTCCACCAAATGTGGCGATATATTACCACATATATGTACAATATAGTTTATAAGATATGCAATAGTTAATTTATTATCAGTGTGAAGTTGCTACCTCATAATGTGATCATAAATAAATCATTTATTTATTTTATTTTTTTTCTAGCCTATTTGAGTGTCCCAGTGCTGGGCAAAGGCCTCCCCTCTTCCTCCATTCGGCCGTATAGTTAGCTTGTTCCCGCCAAGTTAAGGAAAATGCGTCCAGGTCGTCCCGCCTTTTCTTTTTTGGTCTGCCTCTGTTCCGGTAGCCATCTTGTGGGGTCCATTGCGTACTTATTAAATCAATAGATTTTATCAAAATAAAACACATAATTGGCATTTCATTTTAATATTGATTCAAATAAGAGGTAATACAAAACGGATATACATAAATGGATAATCTTGGAAACTGAGAAATTTTACTTGTCAGTCAATGAGCAGTCACCACCTAATACATAAGTTTGCTTCTTTATTCATTTAATATCATCAAAGTAATTTAAAAGTATATGGTGCTGATTTTTACGTTGAGCAGGAATAAATAATATAATACCTAATTTGTTTCTTACTAGCTCTGTCATTTTCGTTAGGAACAATTATCAGGAAGGATTCAGAACAGATTGGTACTAGAAAGTGAAAGATTTACTGTGAGATCACTATTGTATGTATAAAGTTAAACATCAGATAACCATACCAATGTCTATTAAGTATACAATTATTTCAAATCTACGTTAAAAATACGGCAGTGCTCAAGTGAAAATGTATGACTTTATCAGCACAAATCCTACCTAATAAGTAACCACTTAAATTACTCAAGGACATTCTTAATTCACTCTTCTCATCACAAATGCGCGTTACACATACCTTCAAAGTAAGTCCGAGGCGAAAACATATTATAATATCATTACACTTAACACGAAGCAAGTACAATTCTGCATTGGATCATTTCATACTTTGTACATTGTTATGCAAAATGATGTTTCATTTTACATGGAGTTCGGTTAATTTTATCATGTTGGTATCTAAAATTTTATCACATTGGTATTCATTTAGTCTTAACGGGAACGAAGTACACCAGTTCAGTACGTTAATTGGCGCCCAATTCTTGATGCCAGAACACGTAATCCTGGCGCTATTGTTACTTGTACCAGAAACTTGCCGGTGTTCAAATGAAGACCTAAATTTCCATTCACTGCACAAGTCTTCATTAGGTATAAGAAATGTTTTCGTCCAGTATTCTCATTTGTTTTCTTTCACTCCAAGTTGTATGTCAATCTCTCAAATTTCTGGTACACATAGCCGGAGCAATTGTCTATTGCGACGACACTGCGAACTGGCATTCTGTACTAAACCAGTGAACTGTACTCAGTTTTCTATTGACTTGCTACACCAGTCTTAAAATCACAAAATTATGTCCACATCAAATGTTTGTCACTACAATAAAACCGTAATACTAGACTCGGGATCCCAATGTAAGCAACATTATAAAAAGTAGTCGGCTTGGGGTTTCTTGGACGGCACGCCCCGCGACTCTTGCGGTGCCGCCTCGAATATCGTGAACTCTCGCTGAAGGTTTTCGTTCAATTCTAGGATAGCAGCTACGTTACCGCACCTGAGAAGAAAAAATCTATGATATGTATTGAATTAGTGTACAAAAATAGGATTTCGAAATAGTACCTGAACCTAATAAAAGGAATTTATAGGTGTAAAATACTTAAACATTAACTAATTGCTGTAAAAAGTGGGTAACAGTGGTAAAAACCATTTTTTCATACAAATGGTGAGACATCCAAGGACCACTGAGTTACTCGATTTATGAATATTAGCCGTGGTCCGCTAATTACCAAAACTGTCGGAAGTGATACTGCAATTAAACCTCTTTCTAAATAACAATACAAAAATATGAAGTGAGGGCCAAGTATTCCAAAATATGCATTTAAAAAAAAGTATCTGAAAATTATGTAAGGTCTTTTCGGGTAATTCCGAAAAACACAAATACCAGTGTTACTAAGCTATTTGGTTGCACTGCCAAACATCAACGAAATTTTTAACATTACTTTTTGACGATGACGACGATGACATGCAACAAAATCACTTAGTTAAACTGGAAATTGTTATTTTCGGAATTACCCGACATTCGGCATTAAATAAATATAAATAAATAAATATTAGAGGACAATCTTACACAAATCGAACTAGTCCCACAGTAAGCTCAAGAAGGCTTGTGTTATGGGTACTAGACGACGATATTATTATTAAATATATCGTCGTCTAGTACCCATAACACAAGCCTTCTTGAGCTTACTGTGGGGCTAGTTCGATTTGTGTAAGATTGTCCTCTAATATTTATTTATTTATTTATTTATATATTTAATAGATATAAATACATAAATACATAGAAAACATCCAAGACTCAGAAACAAATATTCATGCTCATCACACAAATATTTTCCCTGACCGGGATTCGAACCCAGGACCGTCAGCTTCACAGGCAGGTGCACTACCCACTAGGCTAAACCGGTCGTCAATCCGAAGACACCTTAGTAGAATGGCTCCTGTACCTGTAGCAGTAGTTGGGCGCGGACCACACCGTGAGCACGGTCTCGTTGAAGTGCCACTTGTAGCCCTCCATCACGAGCTGATGGGCTCGGCAGATCATGTCGATGTCGTTGGACACGTTGAACTGAGCGACCACGTCCGAACCGAACAGGTAGCCCGCGCCTCGCGGCGACACGCCCCAGCCTTGTGTGTCTGAAACAGGGACCGATACCGGTATTTTAAAAAAATCCTGAATTAGCCAAATACTATGGTTGTGCACTGATAATTACAGTTGACTGTAGAATTCTATATACTCGTATTGTCAGTGAATGCATTTTGAGACGTAAATATAATTTAAAATTGACTACACTAAAGCAGGGACCGATACCGGTATTTTTAAAAAATCCTGAAATAGCCCAATATTTTGGATTATTTTTTGCTCTTTACGTAGGGCTGAATCATGTATTTAGGTAACAACGTCGTATTATTAGATTGTCCCATTAAAAACGAAATAATGAACCGGTGACCGTAATAATACCGGTATTTTTCTATGGAGAAAATACCGGTATCCGATCCCTGGTCTGAAAATATAAAAAAATATACACTATTAAGAAGAACCGGCGTAAGTAACTCTGCAAGGTGTCATGTTTTTCAAAACAATATGTACAATGTATATAAAATAACAGTATCATAATACTACAGAATTCAAATGCTACCATATAAACATACATCTATGTTTTTTAATATTAAGACAAAATATTTCTGTGTTAGATTACTTGTGCGGGACGCTATCACTGCCAAACATCCCTATCCATGATGTAATCGTTTATCTTATAATGTGCTTTATAAGCTTTTGAAATAAGTGTCTGTTTCACGACAGATTTAAATTTAAAATCCGTAAGTTCAATAATGTGTCTTGGAATTTTATTGTACAATTTTATACAATTTCCCAAGAACGTCTTTTTCGCCTTTACTAGTCTATAAAAAGTTATTTTGAGTTTCCCAGTGTTTCTGGTAGTCATTAACTTATCAGTGTTCGTTGGGAAATCGTACAAATTCTTCCTAACATACATGATTATTTCAAATATCACAAATATGTACAGCGACGGCAGGGCTAGAATATCTATTTCCTTAATAAATACATGCTGAGTGGACTCGTTTTTTGTGACAACACTGTATATCTTTTAGATTTAAGCTTTTTGTAATGTTATTTAATATGTTGTTGTTGCAAAATAAAAAATTATTCTATTCTATTCTTAAAGATTTCTCTCAATGACTAACGCGACCCCAAGTTATAAATTGCTCGTATAGCCCTTTTTTGCAATATAAACACAGTTTCGATATCTGCAGCTAATCCCCTGATGACTGATGAGTGATGAGGTGATGAGGTGATGAGTCGCTCCGCTCACCTTCGGGGTCGCTCCACAGCAGGTCGCACATGGGCCCGTCGTGCGGCACCTCCTGCTTGCGGTCGATGGTGCGGATCTGGTCCAGCGTCTGTATGGACGGGCTGAGGCCGCCGTGCACGCAGAATATCCGCCCGTCTATGATTGCCGATAGGGATAGGTAGTCGAATATTTCTGTGCAATACCTGGAACGATAAATAGTAGATTGTGTCTCAAGGGAGCAAAATGATATATTTACGGCGAGGGCGGTATATTGAATCCTGAGTGAAGCGAAAGATTCTACAATAGAATCCTGAGCGTAGCGAGGGATTCTAAAGTAGAATCTTGAGCGTAGCGAGGGATTCAAGTGTTTACGCCCAAGACGGAAATAATTTTGCTACCGTGTGACACATATTGCTTTTCACACCGTCTATGAGGCTCGCTGCTAAAAACATGAAATATCTTACAAATGATTTTACTACAGAGTGTCACATACTGCTCACAGCTCTACTTTTTCACACCTTCTATGAGGAAAAGAGTCATTGTTGCCCTCAAATGAGGGAAGAAAAAATACATGTTTGATCCCCCATTCGAGGGCAACATTAACTGTTTTCTGAATAGCAGGTGTGAAAAGGTATGTTTTGATTGTGTTGTATTAATTTTGAGTTTCGTTAGTTGTTAGTTGCACCGCCAACAAATCTTTCTGCTTCGCCTTAAGGTTGACTGGTAGAGAATGCCATACGGCAGTAAGTCCGCCTTTTGTACGATAAGGTTTCTTTTGTGCAATAAAGATTAAATAAATAAATATTTTGTCACTAATTGTAATAGTATTTAATTCTAATCAACTGTTGTAGAATAGTTGCATTTCATTAGTTTCAAAAAACGAATGAACAAAGCAATTTAGGGTGAGTTGCACCAAACCGACCGAAAGCGGTATTCGTTAAAATCTGATTGTATGGAAAGTTTGACAAGTTTCTATGGGATGACAGCTGCCGGCGCGATATTTGACGATGACCGGCCTGTGATCGTATGTTGGTGCAACCGACCCTAAGGTGTTGAGCATTGGCAATGGCTTTAACTGCTTAATCAACATGGGACTGACAAGGATAGATGCAGTAGTAACAACGAGTTTACCTCCATACTGTAATAGATCCATATTTCCGCAAGCATTCATCATAGAACCCGTAGACTTGTGTGATCTGTCTCGACTCGTGGTTCCCTCTGATCAGTGTGATGCGGTCAGGATATCGAACCTAGGAAACAGAATAACCATTAGGGTGGGTCGAAAATCACGAATTTCGGAGTACCGTAATGTAATAGAGCTCAAAAGTTGATGTAGATTACTGAGCGCCTGATACCGTGTAGACTCGGACAAGAATAGGTCTACGGTCTCCCCCGCCTGCCGTAAAAGGAGACTAAAGGGGGTCACCCGGGGTTGCGAGTGCTCAATGTGGCGGGGGCCGCAGCACTTGCATATCAGCCGCAGGGAGGGTGGCTCTTAAAGCCAAAGCTAGGAAAGAGCGAGAGAGAGCGAGAGAGCTCTAGTGCGTTCAGTATTGAGATCCTGGTCCCCGCATGAGAGCGTAGATGGCGGTCACCGTGGAGTTTTTAGTGGGTAGAAATACCATATAACCCAGCCATCCCCCAATGTCAGAGGTACCTGGGTCGCAGGTTTTGTCTGTGTATGTTCTGTCTTGTGGTCATTTTCGAAAAAAAAGGTAATCGTTAGTAGTAGCGCTAAAAGCTAGTATTATAAACCTCTTTACGCTTAAACCGCTTAACGGCTGGGTCTCATGATTAAGGGCCACATATTGGTCAGAAACTTGTTGAGCGATACTCGACCTTAAAGACGTGTGACCCGTTTATTATATTGCAATATGTCTGAAACTCATGGGAGTTGCATATTTAAAATAGAAAATATAGGTTGTAAAAGTAACCCATAAGTAACTCGCAATGAAAGTTCATTGACCCTAGAAGAAGTTTGAGTTCTTACCTTCAGTGCTAGTAATAGTAAGAAAGTCTCAACTGAGTAGAATCCTCTGTCCACAAAGTCCCCCATGAAAAGGTAATTGGTCTCTGGGACGTCCCCTCCTACTTTAAATAACTCTTTCAGGTCATAAAACTGACCATGAATGTCTCCACACACCTGCAAATAAAATATGAAATATATAGCCAATGTGGGCCGGTTAGAATAAGTACTTCCCCCTTCCTTCCCGTGGGTGTCATAAGAGTCTGAGAGATAGGGTAGCAATCTATCACTGAAATATCACGTTTTCACCATCTTTAGAATTACAATTGCTAAATGTGCCACTGCAATTGGATTTCATGTGCTCTGCCTACCCCTTTTTGAAATACAGGCATGAGTTTATGTATGTACATATGTATATGGGTCATTTTCAGTTGTAAAAACAAAAGTTGTCCACCTGGTGGTCAATAGCTAACTGCTTATGTACATATAAGTTATGAACATAAGCTGTTAACTATTGACCACATTTTTGGACCTGATTTTATTACATGGATTTATAGTTATGGAGACATCATTTATACGGGTTATTAGATCAATCCAAAATTAAGCGTTGTGGAGCTTAACTTTTGATTTTTCACTGAAAAGATGTGAACCTAAATCTAACAATGCCCTATCCCATATATGGTCAGCATCATAACGAAACCTGTATACATCTAAATTTAAAAATGTATTTGAAGGCTCCAACATGCACTGGGCCAGCGTGGGTAACATTGTCTAATCACTCATCCAACGCCAGTGCCCAGCAGTGGGACATATGATGATGATGATATAGTCTTACTTATTAATCTTAACTTTGACCAATAAGCTATCCTATCAATCTTAACATTGACCAATAAGCTATCCTATCAATCTTACCTTTGCCCAATAAGCTGACTGTACAATGAGGGCTATCGCGTATGAATTCGCCGCTAGAGGCGCTAGTGTAAGTGAGGTCTCCGAAATGTCAAATGTCACTCTTTGTGGTTGCGCTACGCGGGTTAATATCTAATTGGAACAATATGGTGACTATTTTGCAATAACTGAGTTTGAATATGGCAAATATGAGTTACGGGTCAATGACTGTCAGTGCTTTGAGGCAGTTTTGTCTTTCGGAAACTTATTTCTACTTTTTTTTCAAACAAAACGGGACTGCACTACAATGCGGGATGTTGGATATTTTTACAGTACGGTTTTAAAGTATTAAATATGATTTTAATGTAAACTTCGTTCTCATGCCCATAATAACAAATAACAATTTTTGACAGATGGACCTTACTCGACAGTGGCGCCAACTGGTGAGCACAAAAACGATAGCCCTCATTGCAGAGCTAATATCAAATATGTGGGAGATCAAATACAATCTCAAACCTCATGTCACATTCAGTGCCGGTGATACAGTAAAGGTGGCCAAAAATATCTTATGGATATCATACTCCTATGCCCACGACACGGATCCATGGTCACAATAATTATGACCAGCATAGCAGTGATACAAGTCACTCAATCCCTTAAAGGTTAGCTGGAAGATATCCCTCATAGGGATAAGTTCGCCTTTGTACTTTAATCTTGTGTGACATGTACTATTGTTTTAAACTGTTATTGTCTACAATAAAGTGCTTACATACATACATTTCTTAGTTGAAATATAGAATAAGAGGAGTGCAAAGTATGCTATGGGTCACTTTTTGATATTTTTTTATTAGAAGTTTAAATCCATAATTCAGTCTCAGTCATGATACAATAATATACTGCGCCAGGTACGGTAATCCGGTATATCGGTTAGTAGTGTGGGTGGCACAAGCTACATAATCGGTCCTGCATCAGCCTAACTATGGTATGCGGACAAGTGTGAGTGTGTCGTCGACAGATTATCAGACCTTGTTTTCTTTTGCCATGGTCTCAGTGAACAATCCAAGTTTACATCCCTTGGGTGCTGTACAGTTGATGTGTCAACATTAATATACTGTTTTATAATACCAATGATTCATATAAACATAAGTCTAGATACTCTAGATCACAGATGTGCAAATTCAGTGAAATAATAATAATTTAAAAGCACAATAAAATACCATGACTGTGAAGTTTCTGTTGTTCCAAAGACTATGTATTGTTTACAAATTAATACTTTTTTTTTCGTTGTTGATGGCCTTTTGCTGCTTAGGCACTTTGCCAAAATTAATACTTAATATTAGTATTTTCTAAATGACATAGAAGCCGAGTTATGAGTAAACAGGCGATGCTTACTGTGACTGGGGAATCCACTCGTTGTACGTTGCTTTCCTCTACTAGTATTTCGCGAGCCTTCGCGCATAGGGCTTTAACCTCGGCCTCCATTATAATCTCACAGCGCTTCAGCTGCTCGATTTGACGGTCGAGATCACTCGTATCAGACATTGTAGTAACTTAATCGCAAGGACAAACTGGAACAAAAAACTTGAACTTATATATGGCTCCTCAATTATACAATGAATATTGAACGTTTTAACGAAGTCATTCTTTGAGGAGTTATTAGCGTGTGGAAAAACAACACGTTTACTTACAAATTAACAACTATTCTTCTATATAAAACGGCGAAATTCTACAAACAATCACAATCCGCCATTACAAACACGTTACACGAACAGACAGATACAGATTAGACATGCAACGATGCAAGCATGAAGCATAAACGATTCGGGTTTCGTTCGGAAATTCGATAAATCAACACGTAGGATTCACTTTAACAGTAGAATTTTCACTATTTCACATCAAATGCATGCATTATCTTGATGAATCGCGTTTAAATATGAATGTTATCAAATATTTTCCGGCCAAATATGTGTAATTACACAATTTTATGACGTCTGACGTCACCTTCAACTTCAAGGACGGGACAGATGGAAATAATCAAATCACTTGATTATTTTCTGTGTGAGTGTACTAGGTGTGTACTACTAGGTTCAAATAATAATATCGGTCAGTCGTGTAAGCGAAGCGCCGCTTCCTGAGTGTGTTTTTGCGCGTCTGTGTCCTGCTTATCGATTGTAGTATTGTTGTTTTGTTTACCTTGTGTGGTGGTGAAGTGTGAATAGTGTCAGTGCTTTCTGTTTATTTTTTCGAAAAGAAAAAACATCATGGGAAACATTCACACCGTCGGCCCAAATGAGGCGCTCATAGTTTCAGGTTCGTACCGAAAATGAACATTAGCGTTTTAACAATAAGTACCTTTTTGCCCTAGCTGTCAGCGATAAGCGTGCCGAAAATAAAATATGCTAATCGTATTGTACATCAGAATAGTTTATCCAATATTTTTCTGTTCTAGAGAATTCACATGATCGAAGTAGTTTCTCGTTTTGGCTAGGGTAATAAGTCTTATTAATTCTTAAATATGAATCGGCATCTATTTCATCCGATCTCAATTTTTACATCACTTGGTTTCTTGAGCAGGAAACCTATAATTAAAAACAAATTTCCTCTTAGGTAGGTTTTTCAACTGCCCAGCTCGACTGACATGTGATAAAGAGTATAAAAATACGTAAATAGGTAAAATGTTTCAAGTCCAAATAGGTTGCATTCAAGTGTCTTCCGTTTCTTTATGTTTTCCTTTTGATTAACATTAATTTCGTTCAACCAACTCCGCGTTTTTGTTGCAAACGCGCTGTTGAATAAGCTTTAGGTACCTACTTATTTACGTTCACTGTGTTTATTTAGAATTAAAAAAAAATTTTTTTTTTTGTTTGTTATTTTTATTGTGCTTATTTGATTAATTTGATTGTTTTATTGAGCTTATTTGATTAATTGTATTATTTAAAAAAATCAAACACCATTTACATTGTTCATGAATATAAAACTATGAAACTATCACTCAATTCCTATGTTCCTGCTCCTAGTTCTGGCAGCCAGAATCTGGCTGGTTACGACTGGTATAGGTCTTTCAATCCACAAAAAAGCATCCTACCTAAACTGAAGACAATATAGGTAGTAGGTATTGATGATTATTAAGAGCGCTTTAATAAAATGTAGTGGGTCCACTAGCGCCACTCGTAAATAATTGTAATTATTTAAATTTAACGATATATAACTAAAAAAGGGGGCCGCTACGTACTGTAGTTTGTATTTAAGTACTTTTTGAATCCATCAAACTAGTTTTTACGTTGCTGGATTCGTCAATCTATGCGTCCAAAGTTAAAACGGCCGTTTTAATTTTGAGCTGAAGATCCCTGCTTCATACTTGAAGTAGCAACAACGTAGAATTGTATGAGGGATCCCGCCACTGGATTCCCCAGCCAGACACGCCCAATAGATAAACGTCTGGGACAAGGTCAATTAAATGAAATGAGCAGCAGAGATAGATACCTACATATTTGTAATTGTAGCGAATGTGTACTACCTTGTAAGTTATTAAAAAAAACCGGCCAAGTGCGTTTCGGACCACCCACAATGAAGGGTTCCGCACCAACACCTACTAGTCCACATTTAAAATCACTATCCAATACATTGAATCTAAAAAAGTCGTATTTCATAGGAAACTCACGGCACTTACTACCTTTTTTTTAAGCGAAAACTCAAAAACCGTAAAACCTATATTGTACAAGCCAAAAATCGTTCAAAGTATTTACTAATGCACACCACCTCAATTTTTTTCAGAATTTTAAACTTTATGGTTTGGAAATTAGAGGGGGGGGGACACTTTCTATGACTGACAGCTAATATCTCACCAACGGTTGACTTAAATGGACAAGTTTTTTAGAAACCTTCATATCATTTATAAAGGCCTATCCATCGATATCCCACACGACTATGCGCGTTGAATTTTTTTTTTCATCCACCGGAGTATGGAGTGCCCCGCCCTAATATAATATTTTTTCATTTTATTATGTGTAGTAGAATTTAAACGGGAAAAACAAGTTTTTAGCTTGAAAATGGTCGATTTGGAGTGATGTTGAAACGATATTTCTTAATGTAAAATGCAAAAAATACATTTAAAGTTTATGACATAAGATCGCAATAGTTCTGTTCTAGATAGTAACATTGAGAAAATGTCGAGATACGTGTCAATTCAAACAGAAAATGAGCGTTTTTTAACTGATAAGGACTCTACGTCATGTTTAACCTGTCATATTAACATTTCGAACGGGTAAAACGATAGAGTACCAAAGAGCCCAGCTGCTTATGAGCTCGACTTGTATTTGCAGAAACCTAATACAGTAAGCACTAACCGAAAGCACACGTAACAAACAAATTACGACCTACGCTAATGAAATAGAGATGGGTAATCTCTATTTCATTAGCGTAGCGATGGTTTTGACGACCGCTTTAGCCTAGTTGGTAGTGACCCTGCCTTCGAAGCTGGAGGTCCCGGGTTCGAATCCCGGTCAGGGCATGTATTTGTGTGATGAACACGAATATTTGTTCTTGAGTCTTGGATGTTTTCTATGTATTTAAGTATCTATTTATCTATATAAGTATGTATATCGTCACTTGGTACCCATAGTACAAGCTTTGCTTAGTTTGGGGCTAGGTTGGTTTGTGTAAGATTGTCCAAAGATATTTATTTATTTTATCTATTTTTTACTCCGGGGAGCGATTCGAATCACTAAATCCGGCTCCGCTGTTGGTACCGACTCCGCTTATCGACTCTTCTACTTCTTTGAATCCATCAAACCAATTCACTCCGGACTCGCTGGTTTCAATACAAATCCAGTAATCTTAATGAAAGAAAGAAAGAAAGAAACATTTATTCGCGACAAACACAAGACATTTACAAAGACAGTACAGAATAACATATTGCCACGAAATGGTCACAACTCAGCGTTATGCTGGCAGGGCCAGCGCTGATCTTCGCTAATGGTTCTTCGTATCTTTTGATTCGTTTAACTTCGGATTTGATCGAAATATACGAAAACCAGTTTTACCTCCGGGTCAGCGATACCGGCGCAAAGCGATCTTCAGTCGGCCACGTAAGTTAATAACTCCTCGGATTCGATAAGATTTGAAAAGAGTTGATAAGGAATCGGCACCGCTGACGGATTCGAATCATTTAAATCTTCAAGTCCGGATTTACCCATCTCTATAATGAAATGCCCAAATGTCTCGAATGAGGGCTATCGTTTTTGTGCTCACCAGTTGGCGCCACTGTCGAGTAAGGTCCAGCTGTCAAAAATTATTATTGGTTATTATGGGCATGAGAACGAAGTTTGCATTTAAATCATGTTTAAAACCTTAAAACCGTACCGTAAAAATATCGTACATCCCGCATTGTAATGCAGTCCCGTTTTGTTCGGAAAAAAGGAGGAAATAAGTTTCCGAATGACAAAACTGTCTCAAAGCACTGACAGTCATTGACCCGTGACTCATATTTGCCATAATCAAGCTCAGGTATTGCAAAATACTCACCATATTGTTCCAATTAGATATTAACCCACATAGAGTGACATTTGACATTTCGGCGACCTCACGCTACACTAGCGCCTCTAGCGGCGAATTCATACGCGATAGCCCCCTTACGACCTACGCTAATGAAATGAAATGCTCAAATGTCTCGAATTGCTCGTAATTAGTAACCTCAACACTTTTACAGTACAGTCTGCTACAAAGAGATGTACCCACTTTTGGTCCTTATTGCAATACAGTAAGGTCCGCCCATCACACTTGCGAGTTGCGAGCGAATTTTATATAAAGGCGATCACGCAGCGAGTTCCCGGCGAATGATATTTGTATAGAAAACACGCTCGCATCTCGGAAGCGTGATAAGGCCCTTAGGTGAATAAGTGAATACATCTCTATGTAGTCGATTGTACCTGTTTAATCTTGAGACCTTATACATCTCTAACGTTACTGATGTTGTAATATTTGTAATAGATAACTTTGCAAGTTCATCTTCACTGTATGACATTCATTTTGTTATAATTGTAAACTCGAAATTATTATTATTTCTTGAACTGTAAATTAATATTTTGACATGAAAAATGTATCACTTATTATAGTCAGACTTTCTTAAATACATGTAAAAGTGCCCTTGTGGCCTTTTTGCAGAATAAATGTTTGAATTTTGTACCACACGTGGAATATACTGAATCTACACTAGAGCATTATGAGCATGTTAATCTTTTCATTTTTTTCGGGTGATTATATAACTTACCAACTTGAAACGAATATAGTTTCTTTTGGCCAGATGTTTATATACTTAGCGCCCAATAAAATGGACGTAGCGCGTTCAGATCTCGTTTCTATCAACTTTGCTGTTACTATTTATAAAGGCGCACGGCAAGATTCCAACTTTCCACAATTCGACAATAGTAAATTACTTCACAAAAAAATAAATTGGGGGAGGCCTATGTTCAGCAGTGGACGTCTTTCGGCTGAAATGATGATGATGATGAAATTACTTCACAGGTCGCGAAATAGGTTATTACCGGCCGAGTGTTAACGAGGCCATCTAGAGATACGAGGCCGACAATCCCTGTTCACGCCGAGGCTTGTATAGTGTTTTCTTCGAAAATGCAATTATAAGAAAACTCGAAATGAAATTCTAATTAGTCAGTAATGAAATTAAATGAAAACAATTTTATTCCAGAACAAATCCATAGCATCATAAAATAAATATAATAAAGACAAGCGCTGCAGCAGCCGGCAGCCGGCGTCTTTTGTTTCTAGGGCCGCGCCATGTTTATTGGACACATTACAATATACAAAAATACATATAGGTAAATAATATGCACCCTGTAAGGTCACAACAATTTGACGGCCGCTTTAACCTAGTTGGTAGTGACCCTGCCTTCGAAGCTGGAGGTCCCGGGTTCGAATCCCGGTCAGGGCATGTATTTGTGTGATGAACACGAATATTTGTTCCTGAGCCTTGGATGTTTTCTATGTATTTAAGTATCTATATAAGTATGTATACCGTCACTTGGTACCCATAGTACAAGCTTTGCTTAGTTTGGGACTAGGTTGACTTGTGTAAGATTGTCTAAAAAATATTTATTTATTTATATTTATATTTAATTGACTTAAATCTACTTCACACTAACATATCACTAAAACTATTTAATTATACTCTACGATGATGTTGGTTTCATTTTGTTTATTTCTCGATCTCACGATAAATGCAGCGGTATGCGGAATAACTACTAAGGCCGGCCTTAGACAGTCTGAATTCGCATCTGAATTCATAATCTGAATTCATAGTCTGATTTCCGGGGCCTTGCCTCACACATATCTTAAAAATTCAGATTTATCAGTTGTCATTATGTATGGCCGATCAAAACAAGACTTCAATTCCACACACGTCAATACGCAACAAGGCTGCAATAGGAAGTGAGATTCATAATCTGAATCCAGTATGTGTGTGCTTGTCCGTACTAGTTGCATAGAACGAGGTGCGTCCGGAATTCATAATCTGAATTTTCATACTCTGAATTCAGAACGCACGTCAGTATCATTCTGACAGATCAATCTGAGAAATTCATAATCTGAAAAATTCAGAATGTGAGTTTTGAACAGTTAATTTGTATGCAATTCTGAGCGTTCTGAATTAATATTATGAATTCAGATTATGAATTAAGATGCGGATTCAGACTGTGTAAGGCCGGCCTAATTATTGTAGCCTTACAGGGTGCATATTATAATATTTATCTTTGTATATTGTAATGTGTGCAGCAATAAACAATTTAAAATGTGTAACCTTATATTTTAAAACATCTGTGTACGGAACCCTCGGCTCGGTGCGTGAGTCCGATTCGCACTTTTTAACATTTCAACCACAAATAATATAATTATTTATAATCTCCACGTATTCTGTATCATTTCCGCGGCCTTCTCCCCGATCATGATCGCGGGCGCATTCGTGTGCGCAGCAATGGTGCGCGGGATCACACTGCTGTCCACAACCCGCAGCCTCCCCACCCCGTACACCCGCAACTCTGGATCCACCACCGCGGCGCCGTCCGCGCTAGGACCCATCCTGCAAGTCGATATCTGGTGATGAAGCGTCGCTGTCATCGTCCTTAAAGCGCACTCCCAGTAACCATCACTATCAAACTTATACGCTCTACAGTTAGGGAACCTCTTTCTGTGCAACGTTGCACCATATTGCTGAAAGAACGGCGTATCGATCATCTTCTGAATGTATCTTATTGCTGCCACCATCGTGTCTATATCTTGCTGATGTGTCAAGTAATTCCCGTAGAGCTTGGGATCGTCAAAGGGATTGGTTGATCGCAATTCCATGTAGCCTTTCGATTTTGGATGGAGAAGCATGAACAGTACCGTGAAGCTCTCAACGTTCTCAATTGGCTTGTAAACTGTGTTGTACAGCCTGTCGTCTAGGTGGATACCTTTGGCTACCACATTGCCTTCATCAGATGATAAAGCGGCGCACGAACCAATCAGTTCAATATCTGGAAAACCTGCTGGTTCTTGAGACAGATTGGTTCTTATGTATCCCAGTGTCTCCACTCCTGCTAAAGAGGACATAGGACCGTCTCCGTACTGCATATACTGAATTACATTTTGGATGGTGGCTATTTTTCGTTCTACTAAAGTCAGTCTTGTTGTGTTGAGTTTGAACGCTAGGCCTGGGAAGGAAATGTGATCATATAACGTTTGTCCGACCGGGAGATCTTGTATGACAGGTATTCCGACTGATTGTAGATGTTGTTTAGGGCCGACGCCAGAAAGCATTAGTAGATGTGGTGATTCTATTGGTCCAGCTGATAGGATGACTTCTTTTTTCGCCCGTATTTCGTACGTAAGGCCATTGCGTACAAACTGTACCCCTAGAGCTGTTTTTGTTGAGGGATCTATTATGACTTTGGTGGCTCGAGTGCTGGTTAGGATGTGGAGGTTTCTCCTTTTCTTGTGGTCGTGCAGGAAGGCCTTGGCGCTGCTGTGTCGGCGGCCACGGGATATTGTAGCCTGGATGTAGCTGAACCCAAAGCCATCAGGACTGTTGTAATCTGTCCTTTTATTTCCCAACAGTCTGGCTGCATCGAGAAATGCCTTGGATAGTTTTGACCTGAAATAAGGTAAGATTTATTAGCGCCACTCCCCAAAATCGCGTGGTATGAGAACGGTGAACTTGTTTTTATTGATCTTTAACCTAATTAACGTTTCTACTTTGGAAGTGATAATGGTAACCCAATTTGAGTGCTAGAACAACAGCAATTAATAATTACATATAAATGTGTGAATTGAACGCTACGCTACCCTAAAGCTAGGTTGTTGAGTTGTTGTTAGTATGTATTATCTGGCCGCGGTTAGAATGGGATTAGAGGTGACAGTTTTTCCATATACTACGTCAAAAGTATATATAAATTGACAACTATTCCATACCCAAACTAATCGCCGTTTTGTGTACCATGTGCACCGGTGCAGACCGCCACAAAAGTCGCTAAACAATTTACATGCACCAGGGACCGATACCGCTATTTTTAAAAAACCCTGAATTAGCCCAATATCTTGGATTATTTTTTGCTCTTTACGTAGGGCTGAATCTTGTATTTAGGTAACAACGTCGTATTATTAGATTGTCCCATTAAAAACGAAATAATGAACCGGTGACCGTAATAATACCGGTATTTTTCTATGGAGAAAATACCGGTATCCGATCCCTGACATGCACGCCACTCTTTTGCGCGATACCGCGACAAAAAATACGAAGTGTACCGATATTACATATAAAATAGTTCATATCTCAATTTTCTTGGACATGGTTTAAGGCCTGATAAATAAATTAAAATTAAAAATAAGTAAAAATTTGTACCTAAACGGTATGTCCTCTACAGCCAATTCTCCGGTCTTCCCGTGCCAGGGCGAGTCCTTCAGACCCCGCAAGTTCGCCCTTTCCGACTTCATGTAGTACGGCAGGACTTCGTCATATGACCTGAAATGTACACAATACAATACGGTGTTTTACTGATAGTCGAATGAGCAATGGCTTTTTAAGAAACGTCAAAAATCTTCTGTTGCGAGTGGGTCATTGTCAGTTGTAAAAACAAAAGTTGTCCACAGTGGTCAATAGTTAAGGGCTTATATACATATAAGTCATGTTTTTATTACATGGATTTATATTTACGGAAACACCGTTTGTACGGATTACTAGACCAATCCAAAATTAAGCTGTTTGGCCCTTAACTTTTGATACGATGTCCACCGAAAATACGCGAACCTAAATCTGACAATGATCCTGGTATCATATCATATCATATCATTCATTTGCATTAATCATATATCTTCTTACATAATATATACATGTCAAAAATAATAACCATGAGCTATATAACAATGTGTTAAAATGTTTAAATTTTAACACATGGTTAATTAAGGTGTAGTAAATTGTTTCACAGTGAGGCAGTGAACGCGTATGTCTATCCCTGTAAAAATTCCGTAACCGAGTAAAAGGCCTTTTGGACCAAGAAATACTTGAGCTTATGTGCGAAACCAAGATCTGAGGTAGCATCTTTTATTTCCGTAGGTATCCTATTCAAAATACGGGGCCCTATATGTTAAAAGAGTTGCTTGTCTTTGAAAGTCTATATGAAGTATGAAGTTTGTAGGCAAATTTCCGTTCACTGGAAGGAAATTTTTACTAGGAGTTACGACGGGCGGGACGGGGGACGGGGATAGGTCACAATTTTCAATGATAAAACCGCTTTCTTTTTTTATCTTTGTATATTTAAAAAAAAAAAACTATAATGGGACGATGTTTGATATTTTCCAAGTATTTTCGTGATATTTGTCTATTAGTAACGTATTTTTTTTATTAATTATTGTTTTTTAATCACAACCGGTGTAGATGACACAATTACAGTTTCACAGAGTTCAACATGCTTTTACTGTATTCTTAGTGGAAAAGGTGATAGACAGACAAACAGAGTTAGTTTCGCATTTATATTAGTATGGATTATACTAAAGTTAGGTGAAATTTGATATGTGTATGTATACTGATGTAGTATTTTTGGTTGCAGGTAATCTACGATCCACGAGCAGTGGTAGCCTCGCTATATATTGAGACGGATTTATAATTTGGTCAAGTGTTTTCAACATGCACTTGTTGCTAATCATCATCGTCATCATCATTACATCAGCCGAAATACGTCCACCGCTGGACATAGGCCTCCCCCAAAGAGTGCCATAATGACCGGTCCTGCGCCACCCGCATCCAGCGGACTCCCGCGACCTTTACCAGGTCATCAGTTACCCATGTGGGGGGCCTACCCACGCTACAGGCGCAGCGTATTGCTAATATTGTTAAACTATTCTTCACCGTTTAAAATACGGAACCCTAAAACCATTCTTATTGAGTACCAGTGATATAACCAAAAATATGCACGTAAGTGCAATTTCTTAAGCCTATTTATTTTGTAGATACGTATACGTACCTTATCTCTGTAATCACAAGTAGATATCTATATTAGTAATAATCCTATAATTAAACATGAGGTATGATAACATTTTTGTGCAATACCTACTAGTCGGAAACAAAATCTGAATTTGTACCTTTGTTCATATCCTTGATGATAAAATCTTATTACGAATACCACTTGTTTACAGCTTATAATTTATATCATTATTATGGGTACGCCGGAAATACTCGGTACCAGGGGGAACAACAAAGTTTGAGTGACCCCATTTGTACTGAAATTGGGGAGGGCGCAAACCCTGTTTGATTTTATAGGGGCTTTTTCCCCCTTGCAGTTGCTTTCCGCAGCCCCTATTCTAATCATATCATTCTTTCATTGATGAAATACATCGCAGTCTCGCTTGATCTATTTTGCATCTTTTGAGGTGTGGTTTCGAGGTCATGAGCATCGACACCCAGTGGACTTTAGCACTGCCTGTTGTCGATGGTAGTATGTCTCTACTCTTGCCATCCATAGTTCTCGTCCGCCTCGATCCTGTCCCGGTCTGCCTTGTCTCGAGTCCGGGCGTGTAGATTATGTAGTTGACGACGCGACGCTGGTGTTGCCCATCGCCATCCCGAGATGGAAGAAACATCGGCCTCCAGTGAACCCGGGTACTGAGTGTTGTCGATAATTCTGTGAATCTATTCTTACCCTATGGTATGGTGGTGTAGCTATGTACATAGTTCCCGTCCGCCGCGATGTAGTTGACGACGCTGGTGCCACCCGCCGCCTTCCCGAGATGGCAGAAACACCGGCCTCCAGTGAACCCGGGTACTGAGTGTTGTCGATAGTTCTGTGAATCTATTCTGACCCTATGATATGGTGGTGTACCTATGTACATAGTTCCCGTCCGCGGCGATGTAGTTGACGATGCTGGTGCCGCGCACCACCTTGCTGCGAGGCCAGAAGCTACGGCCTCCAGTGCACCCTGGTACTGAGTGGTGTCGATGGTCCTGCGACTCTTCTCTTACCATCCATAGGTAGTTCCCGTCGGTCGCGATCCGGTCCCAGTCTGGTTGAGTCCGCGAAGTCGTGTAGTTGACGATGCTGGTAACGCCCTCTACCTTGCTGCGAGGCCAGAAGCTACGGCCTCCAGTGAACCGTGGTACTGACAGTGTTGTCGATGGTTCTGCGAGTCTACTCTTACCATCCATAGTTCCCGTCCGCCGCGATCCGGTCCCAATCTGACTTGAGTCCGCGAGTGTAGATCATGTAGTTGATAACGCTGCTGCCGCCCACCGCCTTCCCGCGAGGCCAGAAGCACCGGCCTCCAGTGAATCCTGGAATTGAGAAAATGATTGGTTATCTTACGTTATGATACCAAGTCTGTTCATATAAGTAACTCAAACGACGTATGTTTTGGTTTCAGATAGTATAGATTGCGGAAAGGATTAATGATGATTGGTTAGATATAAGACGTACCTAAGTGGGGTAGCTATGTTTTTAATAAATTTATACTAATTCGCCGATTATCTGCTATTATTCTTATCGACTTTAAGGGGTCGATTTTACAATCCCCAGATAAAAGTATATGTCAGAACATGTTAGCTCCGTCCTTTTCTTTCATATGACATTAGAAAGCGACAGTGATAATTTTAACTGACGGATAATTTTATCTGGTGATAGAAAAATCGACCCTAAGAACAAGAAGCATAAGGCAACGTTAGAAAAAAAACCGACGTTTGACAGCTAAACGTGTGGCATCGCACTCGCACGCGCTTACCACATAGCACGTGTTTTTTTTCTTAGCGCGATAGGATATCTGGACACCACGGAGGTGTGCCATGCAGGGCCGAGTTTAGCCGAATTATGATATTTCTATAAGACGATAAATCATGGAAATTTTAACAACCGATCTTTGCAGTTTGAAAGTCATTCAAAATCCGAAATAACAAGGACAGCAAACACATTTAGTAATATCTCTGTCATTCCATCAGAAGTTTAAGCCATTACTAAAAAAACCTTAATATCTGGCTTTCATTTTGTTCACATATCTTTGGCTTAATGTTGATGCTTAGTTACCATTGAAATATTAACTGCTTAGCAACCTGTGGCACCCCGGATGTTCACCTGTTTGTGCTTATGAGTATAGACGTCAGTGATGCTTAGTTACCACTGACATTCTAGTTGTTATTATTTTTGATTAAAATGGGGTGTAAGTGATAATGGTGACGTCTACTGCCGATGTCTAAATGCTAACTTAGCTGTCAGTAAATTTATGACGATTTAAACGTAAACGTCTTTGTGAACACCTGGCCCACGTATATATCTGCTGCTGACTGTTGTACAATCTCTAAGCGTTAAAATAATCGGTAAACCGTATGAACTACGCGTAGAACAAAACGGATTTTACAGTCCGGTTTATCCTACGATGTGAACAAAACGGATTTTTTTGTCCGGTTTGTCCTACGATGTGAACAAAATCGTAGGACAAAACGGATTACTTCAACTACACAGATAGCATGACAGGTTATAATGTTCTACGTGACGTTTTAGTACATTTCGGCCATAAAAATTGACCGTTAATGTAATGTAATATTCCATATTTTCTTTGATACATATGAATATTATGGTCTCCTAACTTCAGAATTTCTATCGTTTAAAAAGCTAGCAGTGACACTGGAAATTAGTGGCTAGCGTGATACAATAATGTACTGCGCCAGGCATGGCAATCCGGTACATCGGTTAGTAGTGTGAGTGACACAAGTTACGTCATCAGCCAGCATCGGCCTATCTACGGTATGCGGACGCAAGTGCCCTGATCTGCTCCAAAAAATCAATTTCCATATTCCATCTAGACATCCCAGACCGTGCAATATCAAGTTATTCAATGTACCTATCTGTCGCACTAACCTTAGGCGGCATTGTCCTTTAACGCGCATGTTTAATACTTACCAACAATACCAACATGATTTGGACATTAACTGTACTTCATTGCTCTTAATTAAATGATATTTAATAATAAGATTAATAGTTTATACACAGAAACTGTCTTCCCAACATTGCGAGTCACTGCAGTAGGTACTCGCGGCCTAACTAAGTTGAATTTAGTTAAGTTTATATAGTTATGTATATTTCTTTATCTGTGCATGTGGTGATCTTCTTTAAGTGATAAGGCGCTTAACTGTTAAGTGGAAATGTAATTACCTAACATGTATCAGTGTACTTATTGTTGAAGGTCCAAATAAATAAATAAATAAATAAATAAAGTGTGTGTGTGTCGCCGACAGTGACGTATGTGGTGCAGGGACCGATACCGGTATTTTTAAAAAACTCTAAATTAGCCCAATATTTTGGATTATTTTTTGCTCTTTACGTAGGGCTGAATCATGTATTTAGTTAACAACGTCGTATTATTAGATTGTCCCATTAAAAACGAAATAATGAACCGGTGACCGTAATATATATTTTTCTATGGAGAAAATTCCGGTATCCGAACCCTGATGTGGTGTCACGATCCGGATTCTCAGACCCTGTTTTCTGCGACCATGGTGGCTAGTATGATTACGAAATTAATTACGATTCGCATGGCACTTTCGGAAAAAAACCCACGCGTTATAGGACCAACGTATTACGAACATCTACCCACCAAATTAAAAAATGAAGCATCTGACGAAGCATTTAAACGCCAACTTAGAATCTTTTTATTGGAAAATTCTTTTTATTCTGTAAATGACTTCATGGAAATGAAATTTGTTTGACATTGAATTTTTAAATTATAGTTTTGTTTGATTTTAATTTTAATGTATTGTGACTGATGATTATATAAGTTTTCGACATTATATTATTGACGCGGATTTTTATTGTTATAAATGATGTGATTTTAGTAGTATGATCATTATTTAAATAATTTTGATAATTGTTGTATAATTTAATGTTATTATTATTATTATCATTTTTGACATTTCATAATTTTTTTTGACGATCAATATAAAGTCGTATAAATTGACTTAGGATGATTTATATTGTATTGTTATATTATGAAATAAATAAATCTAAATCTAAATCGAAAGTGTGTACCCATGCAAACTCCCGGCTGATGCTCCATGAGATAGTGCCACACGTAGTCAGTCTGTTGGAACAGCGGCGCCAGTATAGGTGTGTCGGTCATGAGGCTCTCGCCTCGCCCGGCCTCTATAACCAGCACGGAGGCCCGCTTGCCCTGGCTGAGCCGGGACGCCAGCACGCTGCCCGCGGAGCCGGCGCCGACGATGATGAAGTCGTATTCAGCTAACGGGCCTTTGAAGCCTGAAAACGTTGAAGCATTCGGGGTAGCACCAATATAATTTAAATAAATTAAGAGCGCTTTAATAAAATGTAACAGGTCCACTAGCGCTAGTCGTAAATAAGTGTAATTATTTAAATTTTACGATGTATAACTAAAAAAGGGGGCCGCTACGTACTGTAGTTTGTATTTAATTACTTTTTAAATCCATCAAGCTTGTTATTACATTGCTGGATTCGTCAATCTATGCGTCCCAAGTTAAAACGGCCGTTTTAATTTTGAGCTCATAAAGAGACGAATCTAGCAACGTAAAAACTAGTTTGATGGATTCAAAAAGTCCTTAAATACAAACTACAGCACGTAGCGGCCCCCTTTTTTAGTTATATATCGTTAAATTTAAATAATTATACTTATTTACGAGTGGCGCTAGTGGACCTGTTACATTTTATTAAAGCGCTCTTAACTGTAGCTTTATCTATCAACTGCTGTTACTTTTTAGATCCGTTAAACCTTATGTCAGTTATTAGTTATGTCAAAAATGTACTGAGGACTCAAAATATGATCCCACAGCACAGCAAGACAAAATCCGAAACTGATAAATATATGTTATTTGTTTTACAGTAAGATGTGTAATATATTGCATTATCTTATCAGCGTAAATAACTGATTTAACATGTAGTACATGTATTTTCTCTTTATTACTCTACAACAGTTATCCTTATTTAACCCGTCACAACGGAAAAAACGCTAGGGGGATAATATGCATATTGGATATTGTATTGTTCGTAGAAAGAGCTAGGATCCTATAGAAGGAGCATTAGCGAAGAACCAAAAGGGGTGGACTTATGATGAGCTTTAAATTGAGATGTATCAGAAGACTGATACATCCATTAGCACAATTCTGACATCTCATAATTAGTCGTGTTTGACGCGAAATTTAAGTTAAGCCTATTCATTCGGTGCTACAGGCCGGTGACAAATAATACGCGATGAGGGACAGGAGATGACACATTTTATCTTTCCCACGTACGTTGTTGTCTATGCTTACATCTCTTTCGCACATCTTTGTATATGTGTATTGCCGGCTCCAGTCTTATCCTTACTTCATGGTATTGTTAGAAAATGACCCATTTGTACCATGTTTTAGCAATGAAGTGACTAACTGATGAGATATTTTGAACCGAAGATTAATAACGACTTTACAAATTAATACGTGTTACACATTTCATTTGTATACATTGAATACGGAATTTGAAAACCTATTTAAATCTGTTACAAAAACACATTTAATTGAAGTGACTAAAGCAGTAATTAATTTGGAATTAGCTTAGTCTATTAAAATGTAGGCCTCTGGAGGTCATATTGTATGAATTACTTCCTGTACTAAGCTTTTGAAGGCCTTACTAAGGGACTAAGTATTTAATTTATATTTTAATACAGTTGCTCACAAAGCAGTACTTTATGTAGCTGTGTATCGTGCGCAAAGTTGGATTTCTCGCACTATTGCTTTTTACTTTTCCAATGTTTAAAAATTTGCTGTTGGACCAAGCCGTACATCTAACCGAAGAGTTTTAGGTTCTTAGTTTACTTACTTAATAAAGCATTTGGCATTAAAAACTATACTTCTATTATATTTAAATCATTAAAATTGCATATTAGACAACTAAAAGGGTTATCAAATATTAACAAATCTAAAACTTTCCGAAAGTTGAGTAAATTAATAAATAACAGTTTTTTTTATATTTAAATATAATTAAACTACCTTTATCTTTTTGTTCTACTTGCGCGCGAATCGCCCGACCGCCAACTCGGATGGCCGCGCCGCCGCGTCTCTTTCGCGCGTAAATATCAAAGCAATTGGGGCGCTACCGCGAACAGCAAACGAAGTTTTCCCTCTTTGTCGCACTTGCAAGTTTGCATATAAGTGAGACAGAGAGGGAAAACTTCGTTTGTGGTTCGCGGTAGCCCCTCCGATCGCGTTCGCTTCGCGCCGCCCGCACGCAGCGCGGTCACGTCGTAGTACACACTTCAGTAGAGCGTCGAGTGTTTGTTTCTTTCGCGTCGCGCCGCGCCGCGCCGCTTCGCTTCGCGTTCGCGCGAAGTTCGCCCACTTAGGGCACCGCGTTAGTTGAATAGACACTTCGTTCCCTAGTCAGTCCGACCCAGGTCGGGCCTAGCTGAGTTTCTTGCTGGACTCTTCTCAGCTAGGCTAGGTTTAGTGAACCAGCGACAAAACTCCCAGTAGCTCGATTCCACTCACACCTCAGGTTCGGTTGAAACCGCTCAACCAATCTCACTGGAGCGCAAACTCTTAGAGTATTCCAGTGTTCCAAACCACACGCGTGGCCGTGCTCTCCAACCGCGCACTCCTATCGCTTTATTGGGCCCGGCCTATAGAGCCACAGTCAGGTTCAAAAAAAAAAAAAAACTTCGTTCCCTAATGAGTCGCTTTTAAATTTTATTTGAACTTAGAAACATTAAATATATAAAATCACACTTATATTCCCAAAAGGAGTAGGCAGAGCACATGAAATTTAATCCAGCGCCACATTTAACAAAATGTGATAGGTTGCTAGCCCGTCGCCCACAACACACTACGCGGTTCCCATAGTCGACTCTTAGCACACCCACGGGAAGAAAGGGGGAAGTGCTATTCTAACCCGGTACCACACGGAGATATTAAATTTAATTTGGTATACTAATGCTCGGTTTTATAAAGATCCGTTAGACCTTACGTCGGCTTGTTATGTCAAAAAATGTAATGAGTTACTGAAATTTGATCTAACGGAGCTTTATAAAACCCGGCCTAAACAATATCAGTAGATGGTAGCCAGGGACCGATACCGGTATTAAAAAAAAACCCTGAATTAGCCCAATATTTTGGATTATTTTTTGCTCTTTACGTAGGGCTGAATCATGTATTTAGGTAACAACGTCGTATTATTAGATTGTCCCATTAAAAACGAAATAATGAACCGGTGACCATAATAATACCGGTATTTTTCTATGGAGAAAATACCGATATCCGATCCCTGACTGTAGCTTATTGTACATTTCTGTGTTTTCAAAAATAACGTAATTAAATCGGTATATTTTCCGTTTTTCCTGAAAATAGACAAATTAACACGTGAATTGGATAATAACTGCGTTTTTAATTTTAGACCTTGCAACACTAGGTCAGAAGTTGATAAGTTGTTTTGCTGCAGATACCTGAGTGAATTACTAAGACTGGGCCTGTACAAAAACTTCGAAATCCGAACTTCGTATCGTGCCGTCCCTTTCACTATCGTGTTATAACACTATGTGAGTGCTAGGGACGGCACGATACGAAGAACGGATTTCGAAGTTCTTAGTAGCCCCTCTGACACAAGTGAGTTAAAATAAATAAATATTAGAGGAAAATCTTACACAAATCGAACTAGCCCCACAGTAAGCTTAAGAAGGCTTGTGTTATGGGTACTAGACGACGATATATTTAATAGATATAAATACTTAAATACATGGAAAACATCCAAGACTCCGAAACAAATATTCATGCTCATCACACAAATATTTGCCCTGACCGGGATTCGAACCCAGGACCGTCAGCTTCACAGGCAGGTGCACTACCCACTAGGCTAAACCAATACAATCCAATCAGTTAAGTCAATACAATCCTTAATTGTTTCTATTAACAATAAAAAAGTACACCTTAACTTTAGACCGCAATACGAGGTCAGAAAATGTTAAGTTGCAAAGGGGTTGATTAAAAAAAAATAGTATTAAGCCGTCGTCTCCCGGCGAAAAAAATAAACAATATCATTCTTTTGTTTTGATCTCTGGGATCCCAGGGATCGGTAGATGACGGGTAACAAACGAGTTGGACTAATTTAATCATAACCGTAATTTTACTTAAACGTAACCGAATAATTGATCAGTTGCTATTTAGTAATTATCTGTTATAATAATAAACTTATCTGTTCTTAAATAAGTCAATTTTATCAGTTGATAGTATAGCAAATTACCTTAATTACGACTACCCGCGCTTCTCTGTTAACTTTAAACTAGTTTACTCGGCAGAATTAATCGATACACATATGTATTTAGCCGTTGCGCTCTTTTAAATTTAAATAATCTGTGGCTGGTAAATGCCGATTCATCCCTTCACTATATTAACGCAAAACTACCCTCGTTATCCCATCCCTACTCCATATATTCGCATACCTGATTGGGGGTAGGAAAACAAAAACCGACGACAATTCTTCGAAACGCGCGTCGGGTCGGGCACACGCTCCCTTCGCGAGTGGACGAAGCACGAAAATCAGCGCGAATCTATCGCCGATCATACGCCCTGGGGCGCTACCGCGACAGCAAACGAAGTTTTCGCTCTCTGTCGCACTTGCACGTTCGGACGTAAGTGCGACAGAGAGGGAAAACTTCGTTTGTGGTTCGCGGTAGCCCCTCTGGGGCAGAAGTTAAAGGAGTACACGGCGCGCCCAACAACAGTGGCTATTTGCTTACTAGTTTCGTTTGTTTCGTTAATTTGGTTGACGCATCCTGCCTGTGACGCACGTGGTCTTGAACTTAAAACACTCCTCTCATGATAATGAACATGAAAAATAATGCTTGCGCAATGGACGAGGACGTCCGTAATGTGTTAGTTCCATGGCAAGCGTACATTGAAGTGTTTGAAGGTAAATTGTAACTGTGGTTTTCTTTTTTTATTTTGGCATGCTTGCACGGCGTCCTCGGATCCACACTCTAGTAAGCGAGACAAGTCAATGCGAGAACGAGAGTGAATGAAGACCAGTGGGGCTAGCACAACTTGCTGAGAAATCGTCTCTCGCGCGACTCAGCGATTTCTGTCTCGCTCGAACTGTGCGGGTTAGAAAGAGGAGGGTAGATTTTTCTTCTGAGTTCTAAATGCTCCCGGTTCCACCTTGCGGGCATACCCATTTATATTATATATAATAGTGTTTCTTTTTCAGGAGTTACAAATGCTTTTATATACTGTGAAATATGACACATAATAGGTGGTTCAAAATTTAAAAGTCTAGTGAATATGTCAAGTGGGGTATCATATGAAGGGGCTTGAATTGCACATTCTGAAACAATTTTTTGTTTACGTTCAGTCATTTTTGATTTATCAGGGAAAATGTAAAAAAAAATACCGTTTCCCTGCTTATCTCTGAAGTTTACCAAAGAAAAAATATGAAATCATTACATGACATAGATATCAGGAAAAATATAAGTAGCTTTATCTATTTTTTCTTTTTTTTTCATCAATATATTTTTTTTCTGTACTAAGTTTGTAATTCTTGAAAAATCACCATACATACTAAGTTATTCAGTCGCTCAAATTTATATAGATGGCGCTGTACCCATGGCGTTCAATTTCTACACCATGTCTTGAGATTTTCCTGATACGGTTGGAATCGGTACACATTTGTGTACGGAACCCTCGGTGCGCGAGTCGGGCTCGCACTTGACCGATTTTTTTTAATGTAAGAGCTCTGTTTACCCTGAGGATTATTAATGTGTGGGATTTACTAAGATTGATGTTGATAAATAAATAATAATAAATAAATATTAGAGGACAACCTTACACAAATCGAACTAGCCCCACAGTAAGCTCAAGAAGGCTTGTGTTATGGGTACTAGACGACGGTATATTTAATAGATATAAATACTTAAATACATAGAAAACATCCAAGACTCAGAAACAAGTATTCATGCTCATCACACAAATATTTGCCCTGACCGGGATTCGAACCGTCCGACCGTCAGCTTCACAGGCAGTTGCACTACCCACTAGGCTATACCGGTCCGGTCGTCGTGTTGTTGATGAATGTGGTTTAGGGTGTGGGATACACCAAGAATCCTCTACGGTAGCTGCCGGTTCAAATATGTCGCCAGGGGATCATCTCAAGGGGCAGGGTCAGGTGGGTCAAGAGCGGGTCACAGCGACACCACTCGAAGATTATGTGTCGAGGACGACCGGTCAGGAGAGGCTGTATAAAGAGAATCAGTCTTTTGTCCTCGTTATTTTATTTGTTTATTTATTTATATACAAGTTAAATATAGAAGATAGAATAGAAGATAATTTATTTCAGTATAAAAACACAGTAATACAATATATAAGAAAGAAAACAATGGAAAAACTTATTATCTAAATTGTACACTGAACATTACACTGAAAAAGGTGAACACTCAGCATAATGCCAGGTACTACTGGAGTACCCGACGCTGGTCTTCCGTGGACACCTGTAGGGAGCGCAGTTGCGCGCAGCTGCTAAGTAGTATTTAATACTGGCGCTAACAAATTGTGACGATACGTTACGAAACGGGAATGAAGCAAGTAAAACTAATAATAACAGAATAAAATAGCATGGCAATAGAAAGTAAAATAACACTATACATGTATATATAATAGGATAATTTGAATACAAACACTACCCCGTAGTTAATTTTTGTTTATTAAGGAGATAGCTCTTAAATTTAACTTTAAAAGACTGCAACGAGGTAGCTTGCTTATAAGGTGGCGGTATGTTGTTCCAGCATTTCAATATACAGCTGAATTAACACTATTAATCGTACTATTTTTATTTATTTTCATACACACAACAGTCCTTACAGGCTATAATCCTAATTCGACAGTCTGGATTTTACAAACATATTGGCATCAAAAAATATACAACTATACATAGCAGCAATAATATAGGTACATATGCGATCACTGTTCAACATTGCTATAACATAAAACGCCTAGCGTAATCTTTGTGAATATTACATATTGGTCCAGACAAGCATCTAAAGACTAGTGTGCAGTAAAAGTCCAGGAAGACCGAGGCCTGTGTTAGGGCTAGTTACATATTTGTTGCGCGACTTTATTGTGTCAGAGCGATCGGGTTTGTTATCATTGTGTAGATATGACCAATGTAAAGTAAACATTATTAAATATATATATACTTATAAGATATTAATTTGTTCATTATATAGTTAAATACGTTAGATATGTAATCAGGTAATTAAATATATATTATTGAGGTATTTAGGTAAGTAAATTAATAAATAGTTTAAGTGATATGCATATGATGGGTTCTATTTAAGCGACTGGTTTAAATCGAATATGGCTAAGCGGTATTCGTTCAAATTATGGAAATATGTGGCGGTAAAAAGTATTAAATTTCGGGAAAGAGAAACTCAGGAGATTTTTTTTAATTTGATTTATTAACGTTTAGGGGTTTCAGAAATCGCGATACATTTGTTATGCCTACCACTTTCAGCAACTCATGCTATGAGGGCTATCGCGCATGAATTCGCCGCTAGAGGCGCTAGTGTAGCGTGAGGTCTTCGAAATGTCAATCAGTCTTTGTGGTTGTGCTACGCGGGTTAATATCTAATTGGAACAATATGGTGACTATTTTGCAATACCTGAGCTTGATTATGCCAAATATGAGTTACGGGTCAATGACTGTCAGTGCTTTGAGACAGTTTTGTCTTTCGGAAACTTATTTCCTCCTTTTTTCCGAACAGAACGGGACCGCGCTACAATGCGGGGGATGTTCGATATTTTTAGTGTACGGTTTTAAAATCAGAAATTCAGAAATCAGAAATTATTTATTTGCATAGACACAGTAAGTATGGATGTTATAATACATTTTGTTTCATGCATTTAAGGTATTAAATATGATTTAAATGATAACCTCGTTCTCATGCCCATAATAACCAATAACAATTTTTTACTCCTGAATCTTACTCGACAGTGGCGCTAACTGGTGAGCACAAAAACGATAGCCCTCATTCACTGGGCAACTTATCATAACGTTAACCACCACCATTTAAGTACAGTATCCATTTTTCGTCTTAATTTTTTTGTGAGAAAACTATTGGTCCTTACGATTTTAATTCCTGAACAAACGTGCGCTAACGTCGCCCGATGACTCCACATTTTTACTATTCTCAGTTTTGATGATTTCGGGGTGGCTGTAGTTACCGAATACATCGCTTAAAAATACCATGTAAGTTGCTCCTACTACCGAGTAAGCTGGTTATAGTAACCGTACAAATCGGTTCAGAATACTGAGTAACACTGCTTAACACCCAGTTACTGAAGAATTTGGTCAAGAATACCAAGTAAGTTGCTGCTATTACCAAGTAAGTTATAGTAACCGTACAAATCGGTTCAGAATACTGAGTAACACTGCTTAACAACCAGTTACTGAAGAAATTGGTCAAGAATACCAAGTAAGTTGCTGCTATTACCAAGTAAGCTAGTTATAGTAACCGTACAAATCGGTTCAGAATACTGAGTAACACTGCTTAACAACCAGTTACTGAAGAAATTGGTCAAGAATACCAAGTAAGTTGCTGCTATTACCAAGTAAGCTAGTTATAGTAACCGTACAAATCGGTTCAGAATACTGAGTAACACTGCTTAACAACCAGTTACTGAAGAAATTGGTCAAGAATACCAAGTAAGTTGCTGCTATTACCAAGTAAGCTAGTTATAGTAACCGTACAAATCGGTTCAGAATACTGAGTAACACTGCTTAACAACCAGTTACTGACGAAATTGGTCAAGAATACCAAGTAAGTTGCTGCTATTACCAAGTAAGCTAGTTATAGTAACCGTACAAATCGGTTCAGAATACTGAGTAACACTGCTTAACAACCAGTTACTGAAGAAATTGGTCAAGAATACCAAGTAAATTGCTGCTATTACCAAGTAAGCTAGTTATAGTAACCGTACAAATCGGTTCAGAATACTGAGTAACACTGCTTAACAACCAGTTACTGAAGAAATTGGTCAAGAATACCAAGTAAGTTGCTGCTATTACCAAGTAAGCTAGTTATAGTAACCGTACAAATCGGTTCAGAATACTGAGTAACACTGCTTAACAACCAGTTACTGAAGAAATTGGTCAAGAATACCAAGTAAGTTGCTGCTATTACCAAGTAAGCTAGTTATAGTAACCGTACAAATCGGTTCAGAATACTGAGTAACACTGCTTAACAACCAGTTACTGAAGAAATTGGTCAAGAATACCAAGTAAGTTGCTGCTATTACCAAGTAAGCTAGTTATAGTAACCGTACAAATCGGTTCAGAATACTGAGTAACACTGCTTAACAACCAGTTACTGAAGAAATTGGTCAAGAATACCAAGTAAATTGCTGGCACTAGCGAGTCAACCAGTTTTAGTAACCGAACAATTTGGTTTAGAATACTGAGTTATCTCTGCTTAGTTACCGATCTGGCTGGCTGTACTTACCGAATAAATCGCTTAAAAATACCGAATAACATTGATGTCATGTATCAAGTAAGGTGGCAGTAGTTGACTAAGTAGATCGACTCGTAAGCTCGACGAGTAAGCTTCGCTAGGTTAATTTGTAAAAAGTAAAATTGACTAATTGCAGGAAATAGTAACAACAAATATATCGATTAACTAGCGACCCGCCCCGGCTTCGCACGGGTGCACTATTTAATGGATGTTATTATACATATAAACCTTCCTCTTCAATCACTCTATCTATTAAAAAAAACCGCATCAAAATCCGTTGCGTAGTTACATCTCGAAACAAATCATAGATAAGAACCATCCGTTTTGAACTTACGATTTAAAAAAAACGCACCTAAATCGGTTAATCCGTTAGGGAGCTACGATGCCACAGACAGACACACTGAAATAAATGTTGAATTTATAACACCCTTTTACGTTGCTTGTTGGGGGTTAAATCGTAATTAGAATAATTTATTAACAAACTGACAGTGTATTTAGAATCTATAAAAAAGGAACCTTGACATTAAAATTGGAATTTATTAATAGCAGAACTTGACATTGCGATTAGAGCTTAAATATTTTTCGTATGCATTGTGTTCTCTTAACACTAGTAAACATTATGTGCCCTATCTGGGTGTCATGTATCTACCAACTACCTGTAACATCTCCTGTAATGCACTTGACATAAATGTTGATTAAATACATACTATACTACATACATAGAATACTTACTATAGATTGAACAATGTAAAATTTTGAGAAATAAACCTTTTTGTATTTGTATTTTAAATAAATAAAATATATATCAATTACCTTTAGGGAGTTCATAATGATCCCTTAAAATACCGAGTACATCAGGTTGCTCAGGATTGAGCTCGAACATTGTAGTATTTAACATCGCTTCCACCACCCTGCTTCTGAAACGTAGAGGTTCTGCATGCCTTTTCTCCCTAGGCCGGCAATAATCACAATTCACCGGCACCGCGTAATCAAACACTTCGGCATCACTGTTGAATAACGGTATGAAAAAGAATAATATGATGTGTCTCAAGGCAGCCATGCTTCGGCTGTGGTTTCTAAACTCTGACTGTTTGCTTAGTGGATGTCGTTGGAGTCTGATTGGATGCTACAGCAGGTTTACCTGTTAGCGTACATTGATCACTACTTGTCATTTGTTTACATATTCATGTTACACGTGATTGTGTTTAATTAGCCCTTTAATCAGCCATTAGTTTTTAAGTTAGTTGTAGTGTTTTGGTGTTCTTGTAGGGCCCTTCGGGCCTGCAGTAGTTAGGGCATTTAGTCGAGGTCCCCTTCGGGGACCAACTTGAAAGGGCATGTCACAAAAAAAAAAGAATTAGGGGGCTCTAAGTTCGCTTATTTTTTATAATATTAACTTGGTGATTTCGTGAATTGTGATTTTAAACTAACGTTTTAATATGAGGTAGTGTTTTTCTTCGAGTGTTCGTCTCTACTTTTAATTTATTTATAGTAGCCTTAACTTAATATATACGTCTTAAATGATGTCATAAGTAGACACAAATTAAACGCTATAAATTGTGGATAATTTTTAAAGTATGTAGTTTTTTGCACAATTGCAATGCGAAAAACTTACGTTTTTTTTTTGTTAATTGAAGTTTTTGTGTATTGCCCAAGATATCGTGTAAGAGACTTAATGCTATAAAGCATTATTTTTCTACCGGTAAATCTAATTTAAATATTTTTTGCCGTATTTTAGCCCCATTATATCCAGTATGTTAATTGTTCCTAGCCCGTTATTGTATTACAAAGCCGTGACATTTGATGTTACGTGTTACATCAAATGTCCGGGTTTGTTTTTTGCATTACCGCCTTATTAAAGGAGGTTTTAAAACCTGTTCGTTCTGAGATGGTGATAATTTTGCGCCGTTCATTGACCTCACGTGAGGTCGTATCGTATAGAGCAAGTTATGATTTTATCACCCGCGTTTAGATGTTCATCTGTCTGAGCTGTCGTCTCCCGGCGAAAAAAATAAACAATAGCATTCTTTTGTAATGACGGACTGTACCCGTAGACGACGGGTTAACTCAACTTTGTTATACTGGCACAGGTTCTTGTAGTAAAAGGTACAACACGCCCCGAAATTATCAACGGCCCTTCGTCATTTATCAACCAACCAGTGATGCCAGATCTACTGATTTAGCAGTAGATCTACCTGCTTTTCAAAAAATCTACTGATCTACTGCTTTGGTTGCTATTATTTAAGAAATCTACCGGCTTTTTTCCAAATCAGATTTTATATGTACTTACTTTTGTATTAGTCGTCGTGTCGTGTCTACGCGCCTTTATGACATGACGTTTGTTCATCACGTTTTGTGAATTCGCGGTATTTTTTATCTGTATCAACCTTATCCATCCGTCTGTAGCGCTAGCGCATGATGGAAACGTCAGTTTGTCGGCTTATCTCGAGCTATCGAGGCGAGTATGTGCTAGCTATAGGTGCTAGCCCTCCTGGGGTCGCCCGCTGGTGTTTTGGCGGTTTTTCGCCTCCCGAATTTTCTATTATTTTAGTAATCTACTGCTTTTTCCCTCGATCTACTGCTAAATATTTTTTTTTCTACTGAATTCTTCAGATTCCATCTGGCAACACTGTTTATAACGCCCATTTATTTATTTATGATACACAGTTGACACGTATGTTGTCAATTGGAAATTCTAATGCGTTCAGTCGAGCGATGAGTCCAAAGAACGGCTCAGTTACGTCGAACTTCGATTTGAAAACTGGCTCAGATTTTCACGGGCGCACGCATTGACGGGTCCTTATCTTACGGCGGAAATATAAATATGTCGTTGCAACTTTTTTGTTCTCTATTCTATGTAGGTTCTGGCATAGAGAATGATGACTGTTGACTTCCGATTACCTTGTCACTTGTCGCGTGACATTCCAAATACTATGTACATACTTTGGAGGCTTTGACATAGTACAAAATTATAGATAGATGGAGGAGTTTTTAGAGAGGCAGGGCACAGCAAAATATCATCTTCCTCGAATTTGGAGCAGCCCAACTGGGGAAGTACCTCCGCCTTGCAGAAGACCACAGCCATAATAACATTATTTACTATACAAGTATGTAGTGTTGTGTTCCTGGAGGTGAACTAGGTTACCAGAGCTCCCGAGGATGCACTGTGTTGAGAGCGAGGGACCTAAATGTGTTCCTTCTGCTGTCAACACAGTGCATCCTCAAATCTTATAAAGGGTCGGCAACGCGCACGTGACTTCTTTGGAGTTACGGGCGTCTATAGGTCGCGGTGGCCGCTTACCATCAGGTGGACCGTACGCTTGTTTGCCACCGGCGTTGTATAAAAGGATCGTATGTCGAGGATCTTAAGTCCACATCACCCACATGGCGTCGCAATCCTTTAAACTAGAGCGAGACAGGGAAATCTCTGGTTTATTCGTTTTATCATGTAGTCCGTAGGATGGTCTCGACTCGAACACCTGGACCATAAGCGCCATCTACGGAAGACTCGGCCCAAGCCCTCATATTCCTACACAAGAAATGATCAGGGGCAGTTATACTGCACACAGTGCGACCGAACATTTATATCCAAATTCGGTTTTGCGAGCCATATCCGTGATCACCAGAGAAAGTTGTAAGGGTCGCCGTCGTCGGATACGACAAGGAGGACTATATATATATATATATATAGGATGGTGTGTATTCGGCTTTATAAAGAGGCTTCCCATAATCGTAAAACAATGATATTAAAAAATACGTTTGCCATTGTCTCTTGACTGGTTTAATGAACCCAAAATACTATACGGAACTGAACATAGACCGTCGTGTCGGTCATGGTCCCGTAAAATGGTGTGAGGAAAAAATGGATTCTATATCGCTATGGGCGGACTCTGGGTGGACAGTTGGTTTAAAACAATAAGTTGTCTTGTAAACTGACATCTAATTTGTTTCAAAGCTGTCCCTTGTTTTTATTTTTTTCATTTAGTTCTGTATCCCCCCACTGTTGAGTAAATTCCTCCTCATGTTCACACCAGTTTGCCCTGTTTTGCGGTAGTCTCATTCATACATATAACACCTATGATTTTATTCATTATATGTATACCTTTCCTATATGTATAGTATGCTGTGTTGCCTTCCGAGGATCACGTACGGTGCTGTCTGAAAACCAGCGCTGCAGGTGTCTAACACCTCGGCATAATGCTGAGACAGCAACCGATTCACTGCCGCGAAGACGCAATTTTTAACTGTATGTTCATGTACTGAGTATGTTGTAACGGTGTGTCTTTTGGTGCAGTGAATAAATGCTTTCTTTCTTTCTTTTAATTTATATTGTAATCTTATATTGCGAATAAATGATTCCGAATCTGTCATTTATTACATTAACTAGTCTTGGTAACATGGTCCTTGTAAACAGTATGCTGAACTTATGGTTGATAGGTTATTGTTATTACATGTTCGGTTCGCTCTACGAACAATACAATATCATTTCAGCCAGCATTAGGTAAGGAAGCCAATTGTTTCATTGAAAAGAAACAAAATATAGTCGTACTTTTAGAAATTATAACATTTAATATTACCTACACTATAACAACGGTTAATACTCAAGGACGTAAAACTCATTTTCATTATACTGTTTTGCAGTTTGTTGGTGACCGCCAGATTGCCATCTCCAAGCTCGTTTGAGCAGATCCGCTCCTTTCTCGCCGATCATCATAGCGGGCCCATTAGTATGTGCAGTTATATGTCTCGGAATTATGCTGCTGTCGATGACCCGCAGTCGGTCAATCCCGTACACCTTTAGTTCGTTGTCAACAACCGCGTCCGGATCCGAGACCGGACCCATCTTGCACGTCGCTATTTGGTGATGCTCCGTAGTAGTGATCTGCCGTAAAGCGCATTCCCAGAATTCGTCCGTGTTGAACGTCCGGTTTCTGCATCCCGGAAAGTCTGGCTGGAATAATTTTGCTCCGTATTTTTGAAACGGTGGTGAGTTACCCATTTTGATTATGTAACGTATTCCGGCTAGCAGTGTCGCCACGTCTCTTGGGTGTGTCAGATAGTTGTTTACAATTTTTGGGGGACTGAATGGATTTTTGTCTCTTAGTTCTAAGTAGCCTCTGGATTTTGGATAGAGGAGCAGCGGGAACACGCTCCAGGTTTCTCTGTTAATGATGCCTCCGTATGCTGGGTTGAATACGTCGTCACGAATCCTCATTCCTTTACGAATGGCGCCTCCGCCGTCGGAACCAAGGGAACCTCCTATAGATAGCAGTTCCAGGTCTACTCTCACGTCTGCCTCATACGGCACCTCGGTCTTAATATACCCGAGCCCTTCCACCCCACCAGGCGAGGCTATAGGACCATCGCCGAAATTAATCCACCTTATAATATTCGGTAAATTCGCCTCCCTAGATTCGATCAAGCTTATGTTGGTTGCATTTAATGTAAACACAACACCGTCAAATGAAATGTGATCGTATATAGTCCTGCCGACGTTTAAATTTTGAATGACTGTTATATTTAATCTTTGCAGATGGTCCTCTGGACCTATGCCTGATAAAATTAGAAGTTTAGGCGATTCAATGGGCCCCGCTGATAAAATGACCTCTCTCCTCGCCTTTACCGTGTATCTCACGCCGTTTCGCACGTATTCCACACCGGTAGCAGTTTTGGTCGCTTTATCGATGACGATTTTTGTGGCTCTGGTTTCTGGCAAGATGTGCAGGTTTTTCCGGTTCTTATGGGGATGTAAGTAAGCCTTCGCAGCGCTGTGCCGATGACCCTTAGAGGTTGTGATTTGTACGTATCCCAAGCCAACTTTGTCGGGATCGTTATAGTCCACAGTGGGATCGCCGAGAATTCTCCCGGCGGCCAAAAAAGCTTGGACTAATCTGGTTCTGGAAATAGAAAAATAGTTATTGCGGTTGCGATCATCTTGAAAGCATCTAATTTCGGAAGCAGATGAAATTACTTACCTAAACGGTGGGTTTTCAATGGAAACTTTTCCACTGTGACCTTTATAAGGATTATCATTGTTTTCCATAAGGTTTGACCTTTCTAGTTTAATGTAATATGGCAGCACGTCCTCATATGACCTACAAAATAATAGATAAATCTGATTAATGGTGTAAAAGTTTCATTTAGAGCAACTTTGCTTAAGAATGAAAAGGTGGTAAGGTAAACTAACACGTTGATGAGTAAAGTAAACATGTTAACGAAACAAATACACTTCGTTTTCGTACAGTTCAAACATTTGAACACTTTAAAAAATCTGTTGTTTACTTTTGTGGCTTATTAGGTGGTTAGCAAATACTACTGGTGTAAAATGTGTAGAAATAGAATATATATCTTAGTACTAAGACTCTCAGGTATTCGAGAAGATGTATTTTAGTAGGATAGAGTAAAACTCATAATAAAATTATCGCCCCACTCGTAGTTAGACTTACTATATGACATAAATTGTACTGAGATGACAGCTGTCAAATGAACAGTGATTAATCTTGTTAACTGTACCTGATATGAATAAGTTGATATAATTGGGATCTTGACTCACAATTAGACGACTCCATAAGACTACTTCAAAAGAAACAAGGCAAAAAGATATGCCAAATGGTGAAAATCCCATTGAATTATCTCAAAAAATAACGAAACTACAACCGTTTTAAAGCTGGGTAGAGAGAGAAAGCGCGACAGATCAGTGACGTCATTGACCACGACCGCCATAGTAAATGTCGATCGTTGCAATACAAAGGTGCGTTTTGCGGAAAAGGGACATAGTATGCCCTCTTAAAACTTTGAAGACTTATAATTATGTTATTATTCATTCTTTTGAGTTACTTTTTCACGATTTGATTAAGAATTTTGATCTTTTGTCGAGAAAATTCGAACTTACTGATTTTTTTTATTTGGTCTCAACATCCATATTGACATGTAATAAGCTCAATTTTATAAATGTCTTAAAATATCTTAAACCCGACACATTACTATCTATCTATACCGATTTTACAAGTTCTGAACCATACGTACCATCCGTAATTTCCATCCCGGGCTATTCTGTCCCAGTCCTCCGGGCGACCCCGGGTGTAGAGCATGTAGTTGATGATGCTGGTGCCCCCAACCGCCCGCCCCCGGGGCCACAGGCATCGGCGACCTTCCATGCCTGGCAAACATGAAAATACTTGCAATCAATGACGTTGTGACAAATGGTACAAACTACAAAAAAAAACAAAGTGAGGGAACCCCTATCTTAAAGTGAACCGTGAACGGCTAGTACTTTTATAGCATAGGGACAAATATCCGTGGTCATCAGACAAATAAGCGCCCTGAGCGGGATTTGAACCCTGGGCCGGTCAGTACCAGCTAGCTAGTCGTCAACCCAACCTGAACCTGCGCGTGCACCTCCATTCTATACTGCCACGCGTACTCCGACCGTTGGAAGAACTGTGACGTCACGCTGCTGCGTCAGCCGGACTACGGAGGCTACTGCGCCTACCATTAACGTAGTCGTATTCGGACCATGGGGCCGTCTGGCCTGAAATGACCGATGAACTAGGCCACAGTGGTCGTCAACTCTACCGTGAACACACCCCGGGCGGCATCTCCGTTCTGTCCGTTGGAAGTACGGCACCAGCGCCGCCACGTCTCAGGCCTGCCGGCCTCCAAAACCAGGACTGTGACGTCACGCTGCTCCGTCAGCCGGGAGGCCACTGTGCAGCCGGCCGATCCTGTGCCTATCATGGGGCGGTCTGACCTGAAAAGACCGATGAACGAGCCCGCAGTGGTCGTCAACCCTACCTGAACACACCCCGGGCTGCACCTCCGTTCTATACTGCCACGCGTACTCCGTCCGTTGGAAGTACGGCGCCAACGCGGGCACGTCCGTGAGGATGTTCTCAGGCCTGCCGGCCTCCAACACGAGGACTGTGACGTCTCGCTGCTCCGTCAGCCGGGAGGCCACTGCGCAGCCGGCGGATCCTGCGCCTACCACTACGTAGTCGTACTCGGCCCATGGGTCCGTCTGGCCTGAAAAGTTTCAAACCTCTCACAGATTTGCTCTCCGTGTAAACTTTGAACCCCCTTTTCACCCTTTTAGAGGAGCAATTTGGAAAAACGCTGAAATACGCCATTAATATATGTAAACAGAGAGTCTAAGATATACAAAGTTTCAAATCTGTCACTTCAATAAATACGTTTTTTCATACAAACTTTCATCCCTCTTAGGGGATGAATTTCGAAAAATCCTTTAATATCCCTAGCCTACGTTACAAATGTGCAAAAATCAATTATTTAGCGTTGGCAGTTTCGGCTGTGCGTTAATGAGTCAGACAGTCAGTCAGTCAAAGTCAATCAGGACTTCTTCTTTTATATATAGATTTTGGGGGTCCTGGAATCTAACTGCCATAATGTGAACAAACACTTAAACAGTTAAACACATGAGCTGGGTGCTAGCATTATTCTGCTGCGATAACAAACTAAGGCACTGTCCCACCACTCCCACCGCCGGCGAGCAGCGAGTACTCTCATAGTAATTCTACTCGTTTTCTCGCTCAAGCGAGTAGAATTACTATGAGATTACTCGCTACTCGCCGGCGGTGGGACCAGTGCCTAAAGTTCTTTTGCAGGAAACTTGAATTAGAATTTGCGTAAAATGCTTTTCATAAAAGGTTATTATACCCTTTTTTCAATCAGAAACTCTCATGATTTGCATTATTCTCAGAATAATATGTTACCTGTACCAGAATAACAAACACTCAAGTCTATTGGCGTATGTATCTTATTCGCGAATCTACACTTCATCTACGAGAGTCGACACTTACATAGTGTTGTGGTAACTTCAATGACACATCGGCAGGTTAATTAACTAGTTATTGTGTTCATTTGTCAGGTCAGCGACGTCATGATAAGGTCATAACACTCCGAAGTATGCCAGAGGGGCTACTCGGAATTCCATATCGTGCCGTCCCTCTCACTCATATAGTGAATAACACGAGAGTGAAAGAAACGGCATGATACAGTGTTGCCAGGGCCGTTGGTACGAAAGTTACATTTCTTTTCTTGAAAAGTTACATTTTTAATGCAAAAGTAACATTTTATATATTTTTCATAATTACTTATCAAAACGTTCATAATTACTTATCAAAACATTCGATCCTAAGAAACGAGTCGCCATATACAGCTACAATTCGGCGAGTTCGGCGACAGAATTACGCCGAGCTGATGGGCGGTGTCTCAAATGTCATACAAAATTGCAAGAGACGGACAGACAGAGTCGTACTATTTAGGTTATTTTGTCACCTTTTCTGTATGGAAGCCTATAAATTGTGTCGCTTGATCCCGGTTAGATACAATTACCTTTCTTTTTAAATACAGTCTCATTATCCTCTAAAGTTACAAAAATTTCCTTTACAACAGAAGTTAGTTACATGTTACGCAAGCCGGTCAAAAGTTACGAAAAATGTAAGAAATGTAACCATCTGGCAGCACTGGCACGATACAAAGTTCGGAGTACAGGCTCAGGCCCAGAAGGCGTACCGCGAACTGAAAACTGGTGATATTTTTGGTTCGCGGTAGGCCTTACGGTTTAGTCAGCTTGACTAACTTCCTAATACTATGTGAGAACGTAACTTGTTCAAAAACGGTCGTGACCCAAGTACTGAGAATGCGTAATTTCGTAAACCGCTTTATTGTCCCCCCGGTTTTATGATGCAACTAGATTTTACTGATGTCATTTCGTAACCGTGACCGATTTAAAACGAAACTTCCATATTGACTGAAATAAGTGTTGCTGTTGTTCTTAATTACTTAACACGTACAGTGCCGGTGAGATGTGACAGAAAGAATCTTACCCCCTTATTCATAAACGTCTGTCAAACCTATATTAGTTAACTAGCCGCTAAAGTTCGTTTGTCCTTATCTGTCACTTTGACATTGACGTTTGTGAGAATGGGACAAAGAACTTTTTAGTTAGCAGAGGTTTGTTAAGTTTTATGAATACGGGGGTTAGTCTTATGCCGTTGCCGATCACACGGATCCGTAATCGAGATAGTTTCGACATAACGTAAGGTGTAAAATCTTCGCAGGTCCGTAGTGGTAAATAAAATAGTGGACTGTAGATTTAGGAGCTGGTGTAATCCAAAATAGAAAAATATACAGATAAGTGTGTGTAACAGTCTTTGGGAATTGCTGAACAACCGTCAGTTATTAACGTAAGACAATTTTGAAATCTAAACATTGCCATATGAAAATTGTCCATATTAGCTCGACTGGTTATGAATTTAATATTACCTACATTGAATATTTTATTTAAAAAATATGCAAGTATGATTGAAATAATTATAAGATGAATTGATTGCATACAGTTAATTGGGTTATTTTTATATGATTTATGGAAACAATTTTGATTCAAGAAAAATGATTAAAAACGTTTTAGTTTTTAAACGATTCTGAACAAAACCGGCCAAGTGCGAGTCGGGCTCGCGCACAAAGGGTTCCGTAGCAGCAAATATAATAAACTTATTATCTCAAAAACTATAAGAGATACTTTGATCAAACCAAAAATCGTTGAAAGAGTTAATTAGCATGCATCACCTCTATTTTTTTTAGAATTTTATACCCCGTAGTTATAAAAATAGAGGGGGGGGGACATACTTTTTACGACTTTGAGAGCTGATATCTCAAAAACCGTTCACTTTAAGAAAAATGTTTTTTAGAAAACTTTATATCATTTTAAAAGACCTTTCCATTGATACCCCACACGGGTATGTACATCGAAAAAAAAATTTTCATCCCTCAGTTACATGTATGGGGGGCCCCACCCCCAATTCTTTTTTTTACTATTTAGTGTCATAATTTTGTAGCGGTTCATACAACACATATTCCCATCAAATTTCATCACTGTAGTACTTATAGTTTCCGAGTAAATCGGCTGTGACAGACGGACAGACGGACAGACGGACAGACGGACAGACGGACATGACGAAACTATAAGGGTTCCGTTTTTGCCATTTTGGCTACGGAACCCTAATAAAAAAAAGGACTTAGCGGAACGCTGCCGGCGCCGAACTTGTTAACAATTGCTCCTACAGTTTTAATAGGAGCAATATCATTGAATAGCTTTAATGCTCACTTACCACCAGGCAATGGATAGGAATCCCTTAAAAAGCCGAAGAAGTCAAACGATGTGGACGTCCGCTGACGTTTCGGTGACAGTGTTCGCATGGCCAAATCCATCATGGGCCCACGTGGCCTAGCTTCTCCTGTTGCGTTCGCGGGATCTTTAAACTGAAATAATCCTTGCGAACGCACCAACGCATTGTTTTGTTGGCATCTTACTAAAGATACAATAAATAATGTTCCGATTAATACATGACAAGGCATTGTTAAATGTATATAAACTTTAAATTTTTTATTTTACCGACACTAAGTAAAGATGCACTGAACCAAACGGTAAACGCATTTCTGATAATGTCAAACCATACGCACTCTTACAACGAAATATTGAAGTAATTCAGTAAAGCGCGGCTTTTATAAAATTTGCACCACTACCGAGAAAAGTTCGCTTTACTTCATCACACCATATTTTTTAAATGAGCCTGTTATAGCATGTCCTTATGAGCTAAAGTTCTGTAAACATATAATTGCAATCATGTCAAGGCGGCGATCAATGGACTGCGTTAAAACGGGCTCAAGTAGGGCATGAACCAGAGGGTCTACTCTAAACTTCGAAATCCGAACTTCGTATCGTGGCGTCCCTTTCGCTCTCGTGTTATACACTATATGAGTGAAAGGGACGGCACAGTACGAAGTTCGGAGTTGGCCCTCAGAAACAAGCCAGGGAATATTGATCTTTATTACAAATGTGTAGATATAATGTCACTTTCATTAATATATCGAATCTCAACAGGTACTTTTGAATGAGGTAACTGTACTTGTAGTAATTGGTTCTTACTTCGCCAACTTATCACTACATAGTATAAAACAAAGTCGCTTTCTCTGTCCCTATATCCCTATGTATGCTTAAATCTTTAAAACTACGCAACGGATTTTGATGCGGTTTTTTTTAATAGATAAAGTGATTGAAGAGTAAGGTTTATATGTATTATAACATCCATTAAATAGTGCACCCGTGCCAAGCCGGGACGGGTCGCTAGTATTGTATAAAAATTACGCAAAACCATAAGGAAATGTTTCTATGACAAAATTCGCAACGTATTTATTTTGTATTCTTTTTGACAATGAACAAAATTCAAATAGAAGCGACGCGCTTCTTCGATTCCACTTCTTCTACTGGACTTCAATGAAGCGTAGTCCATTTGTAAATGTAAATAAGGCCTACTTTTACCACCTGAAAAGGATTTATTACGTCGCAAGGTAAACATGGTCCTATACTGGACTGGACATGGTCCAGTATAGGACTGAGAAGCACGAGTTCAATGTCGTTATGACGAGGACACACACAGAATCTTGATTGCTGGAAGTGTTAAATAATCATACTTTTACAGTTTTCATATTTATTGCAAATACCAGTCGTCGGTCCATATGTCAAGTTTGTCTTACGCTAATTATTTTTTTACTTATTAATCTATTATTATTGTTGCACTGAATACTGATGCACTGGATTACAATATACACTAGTTACTTCTTTTATCACTATAATTATCTATCAGGAACAGGGATCGATACCGGTATTTTTAAGAAACCTTGAATTAGCCCAATATTTTGGATTATTTTTTGCTCTTTATGTAGAGCTGAATCATGTATTTAGGTAACAACGTCGTATTATTAGATTGTCCCATTAAAAACGAAATAATGAACCGGTGACCGTAATAATACCGGTATTTTTCTATGGAGAAAATACCGGTATCCGATCCCTGATCAGGAAGAATAAGCAATTGTCTTTTTGAATAAAGGAAGTTATCTTAAGTTGTACGGCAGTATGGCACCTTTGTTCAATCTTGAATATGATTTTATAATATTTAGACTTGTTTTTTGGGACAGTTTCTCAAGCACGAATAAATTGAAATCAGCTTGCTATAAGAATAATCTTAATTATGCACGTCCCTGTTTTGTCAGGATGCTAACGACGCCTCTTGATAAGTGCGCGCGTTAGGATGGAAACTTTATATGCATGTTTATCTAGGTCGCTAGCTCCTCCATTAGTTGTGATCGTGCGGGCTACTTGCCCTTTAACAGTAATTACCATTATACTGTTCATTAATACTATTTACACATATCTACACCTCTACACCTAACATTAACTTACTACTAAATATTAACATACATATTTATTTACATATAAATACTATATATATCTACACATACAATCATGCAATAAAATATATTACTTTTAATCCTATTTATTACACACATATTTACATTACATCCGTCAATACGCTTGACGTGCCAACAGTTCGGTGCAATGCGACTGCGCACCGATAACGGTCCGTGACGCAGCGCGAGCGCGTCGCCGGCCGGCCGGTGGTCGCTATGCGCGGGCAGTCTTATCTCAGATACTGACGCGAAGTGCATGCCGCTCTCGACCGCTATATGCTTACGCCTAATTGCTGAACTGTGATGTTAATAATTCTTCCTTCTGTTCTACTTTCTTCTGTGTAACTATCTTCTGACTTTGGATATACCTTCTGTGTTGTTTGACATTATACGTATTGGAGTAAAGTGGGGTTGTTTATACTGTTGTCACCTACGACACCAACGAAGCACGAACCCTATACTGGTGACCCTTGAAGAACACATCACCTAACGGAGGATTTACCCAGAAACGTACGTAGTGTCGAGAATTATGGTTGGTGGCGGTGCCGATGAGAACAAAGAAACCGCTGCAGGGCCGAGCGCACGCCCGCCGGCCGTCGAAGAGCGCGTTTCCACTGCATCGTCATCCGACATTTGCAAAGTCGGAGTACGTATCCCACCTTTTTGGCCGGAGGAACCGGAGATATGGTTCTCGCAAATTGAAGGTCAATTTATGATAGCCGGCATAACGAACGACTTGACCAAGTTTCATTACGTCATAAGCCAGCTTGACCGTCAATTTTCAAAGGAGGTCAAAGACATCATCACCAATCCTCCAGCAACTGACAAATATCAAAAACTGAAAAGCGAACTTATCAGCCGACTTAGCGATACCAATGAGCGTCAGATACAGCAGCTCCTCCATCATGAGGAACTTGGAGACCGCAAGCCTTCTCAGTTCCTGCGACATCTGCAGGGCCTGGCAGCCAAGCGTGTCACGGACGACGTCTTACGGATGATGTGGACCAACAGGTTACCCGCGAGCGTCCAGACCGTTCTCGCGGCACACCCTACAGCATCATTGGATATCCTCTCAGACCTTGCTGACAGGATCTATGACATCGGCCCACGTTGTGCCTGTTCATCACACGTCGCTTCCACGAGCCACAATCCAAGTCCTGACCAGCCATGCTCGAGCGTGGACGCACTGGCACGAGAAATCTCTGAGCTGAGGAAGCAGGTGCAAGCTCTAAGGACTCAAGACCGCGGCAGTGGGAGATCCCGGTCCAGAAACCGCAGCCGTTCCCGAAGGCAGAGCCGTTCCAGTACTAGGTCGCAGTCCAGCTACAGGAAGTTCCCCATTTGCTGGTACCACTCGAAGCATGGCGAGAATGCCAACAAATGCGTACATCCCTGTGACTACAAGAAGTCGGGAAACGCCGGGGGCAGTCGGTGATGGCGACAACTGATAGCCCTGTTTCTTCCGGTCGCCTGTTTGTCACTGACAAAAGGTCGAAGACGCAGTTTCTGGTCGACACTGGCAGCGACCTCTGTGTCTTCCCCAAATCACTGCTCCGGGATCGTCGAGCGCCGACGGAGTACAAGCTCACCGCAGCCAACGGGACGACCATCGACACCTTCGGTTACGCTCATCTTAACCTGGACCTCGGACTTCGACGCGAATATCCATGGCGTTTTGTTGTAGCAAGTGTTACTAAGCCTATAATTGGTGTTGATTTTTTATCATTTTACAATTTAATGGTAGATTGTAGGAACCAAAAGCTTGTAGATAACACCACTAGCTTAACTTCTTCTGCAATTTCCGCTTCTTGCGATGATATATTTTCTGTGAAGGTCTTGACCGGTGTATCTTGCTACCACCGTATATTGTCACAGGAATATCCTGAAATCACGCGACCTGCTGGCACGCAACGCTCAATACCTCACAACACACAACACCACATTCGCACCACTCCAGGTCCTCCAGTATCCTGCGCCCCGCGACGCCTGGCGCCGGACAAGCTGAAAGTGGCCCGACAGGAATTTGAAGGTATGTTGGCTAACGGTACAGCTAGACCATCAGAGAGTCCTTGGTCATCACCGCTTCACCTGGCACCTAAAAAAGATAATGGGTGGCGCCCCTGTGGTGATTATCGTCAGCTCAACGCTCGTACCGTGCCCGATAAATACCCAATACGACACATTCACGATTTCACTCACAGCATATCTGGTTGTAAGATCTTTAGTACGATTGACCTTATAAAGGCTTACAACCAGATACCTGTGTGTCCAGAGGACATACCGAAGACGGCCATAACGACCCCCTTCGGTATGTTCGAATTTCCTTTTATGACATTTGGCCTTCGCAATGCTGGTCAAACATTCCAGAGATTTGTGGACGAACTGACACGGGGGCTGGACTTCGTCTATTGCTATTTAGACGACTTTTTAGTGTTTTCAGCAGACGAAGAACAGCACAAAGAACACCTGCGTACAGTTTTCTCAAGGCTCCGGGACTATGGCATGGTGATCAACGTGTCTAAGTGCGTCTTTGGTGCTCCCCAGGTAACTTTTCTAGGTTACCTGATATCGGAGAGCGGTACCAAGCCCTTAGACACGAAAATTGAAGCCATACGCGACTTTCCTCCACCTAAGGACGTCAGACAGCTGAGGAGATTTTTGGGCATGGCCAATTTCTACAGGCGATTCCTGCCGCACGCCGCCCAAATTCAAGCACCTCTCAATGCACTATTAGGCGGAGCAGTCAAAGGCTCCACGCCCATCAACCTCACCGGCGATGCTCTGCGAGCTTTCCAGGACACCAAGGAAAGCTTATCCAACGCAGCATTACTTGCTCATCCAGACTGTCGAGCAAAGCTTGCTTTGGTAACAGACGCATCAGACGTGGCAATAGGTGCGGTCCTACAACAACAGCTGGAGGACAAGGTATGGCAGCCGTTAGCTTTCTTTTCCCGAAAGCTGAGCCCCTCTCAGACCAAGTACTCGCCATATGATCGTGAATTACTCGCGATCTATGAAGCCATCAAATATTTTAGGCACATGCTAGAGGCGAGAGACTTCACTGTCTATACAGACCATAAGCCTATCTGTTTTGCTTTCCACGAAAGGAAACATAACTGTTCGCCTAGGCAGTATAGGCACTTGGACTACATATCCCAGTTCACTACCGACATAAGGCATATACCCGGCAAAGACAACGTTGTGGCCGACACCTTATCTCGGATAGAGGAACTGGAGATAACGTTCGATCTCGCCGACCTAGCTAGGTCCCAAGTGTCTGACCCCGAGCTTGCTGAGTACATGGCGTCGTCTTCTTTACGCTTGGTAAGGATGTCATTCCCGGGAAGTCGTGAACCGTTGTACTGCGACGTCAGTACGCCGACACCTCGACCATTTGTTACCAAGCAGTACCGGAAAACTATCTTTAACAGACTCCATTCCTTAAGTCACCCTGGCGCCAACGCAACTGCTAAGATCGTAGCAGAGCGTTTTGTATGGCCCGGCGTGAGAAAGGACTGTAGAGACTGGGCACGAGCTTGCGCGCCATGTCAACGTGCGAAGGTGAGCCGACATGTGTCTGCACCTTTAGGGACATACGCACTGCCTCGTGCTCGTTTTCAACAGGTACACATTGACCTGATCGGCCCACTCCCCGTTTCACAAGGTTTCCGCTATTGTTTGACTGCCATCGACCGCTTTACGCGCTGGCCAGAGGTCATACCAGTAGCGGACATCACGGCGGAGACGGTGGCTAAAGCATTGCTGACCGGCTGGATATCCAGGTTCGGATGCCCAGTACATATTGTCACAGACCGTGGAAGACAATTTGAGTCCGCACTGTTTCAATATCTATCCAAAGCCATCGGATTCCAGCACAAACGCACGACAGCCTACCACCCGGCTTGTAATGGAATTGTGGAGCGCTTCCACAGACAGCTCAAAGCCGCCATTACATGCCACGCTGATGCGAATTGGTCAGAGGTATTACCCCAAGTCCTACTGGGCATACGCAGTGCATTCAAGGAGGACTTGCAAGCATCTTCTGCCGAATTACTTTATGGCGAGCCTTTGCGCCTTCCTGGCGAATTTTTTGACCCCAGTTTACCCGGTACCACAGACGTTACCGAGTTTACCGCGCGGTTACGCTCATTCGCCTCGAAGTTGAAGCCCGTCCCTGCTTCACGCCATAACAAGGACAAAATATTTGTATTCAAAGAGCTAGCGACCGCTGAATACGTCTTCCTACGTGAGGACGCTTCACGCGCTCCTCTAACTCCTGCATATTCAGGTCCACACAAAGTGTTGGAGAGAACCGATAAAGTTTTTAAGCTTCTCTTCAAGGGCAAACCGGTTACAGTAACCATCGATCGGTTAAAACCGGCATATTACCTATCTGAGCATTTAGATCAAAATAACGATCAGGATACTTTCACGCCAGTCACACCACCAACCTTAGTGCGTACAGGTCAGGAAAAGCGTTCAGATACTCATCAATCAAACGTACTTAGAACCACTCGTTCGGGGAGGCAAGTACGTTTCCCAGATTATTATCGCCCCTAACCAGGTCTCTGGGGGGGAGTGATGTGGGCTACTTGCCCTTTAACAGTAATTACCATTATACTGTTCATTAATACTATTTACACATATCTACACCTCTACACCTAACATTAACTTACTACTAAATATTAACATACATATTTATTTACATATAAATACTATATATATCTACACATACAATCATGCAATAAAATATATTACTTTTAATCCTATTTATTACACACATATTTACATTACATCCGTCAATACGCTTGACGTGCCAACAGTTCGGTGCAATGCGACTGCGCACCGATAACGGTCCGTGACGCAGCGCGAGCGCGTCGCCGGCCGGCCGGTGGTCGCTATGCGCGGGCAGTCTTATCTCAGATACTGACGCGAAGTGCATGCCGCTCTCGACCGCTATATGCTTACGCCTAATTGCTGAACTGTGATGTTAATAATTCTTCCTTCTGTTCTACTTTCTTCTGTGTAACTATCTTCTGACTTTGGATATACCTTCTGTGTTGTTTGACATTATACGTATTGGAGTAAAGTGGGGTTGTTTATACTGTTGTCACCTACGACACCAACGAAGCACGAACCCTATAATCGTAGTAGACAGTGCTGAACTATTGACAATAGGTGTAGCTTTATAGTCTCCACTCTTCCTTTATCATGTCAGCGGCCTTTTCACCGATCATGACCGCAGGCGCGTGGGTATGCGCCGATATAGTGCGCGGGATGACGCTGGAGTCGACGACGCGCAGGTTGCGCACGCCGTACACGCGCAGCCGCGGGTCGACGACGGCGCGCGGGTCGTCGGCGGGGCCCATGCGGCACGTGGCTACCTGGTGGTGCAGCGTGGCCGTCAGCGTGCGCACCGCGCACTCCCAGTACGCGTCCGAGTCGAAGCGCAGCGCGCGGCAGGCCGGGTACTGCGCGCGGTGCAGCGAGGCGCCGAATCGCTGGAACGGCGCTGTAGCGGCCAGCGCCTGCACGTGCCGCACCGCCGCCACGAACGTCGCCACGTCGCGCCCGTACGCGTCCGACAGGTAGTTACCCCGTATGCGAGGGTGGCTCCACGGGTTGTTGTCCTTCAACTCCAGGGAACCAAACGATTTAGGATGCAGCAGCATCGGGATGGCACTCCACGTGTCCTTAGTTCCTAATGGTCCGAACGCTTCATCGAAAACTTTGCTCTTTATCCTCATGCCTTTCCGTACTGCTTTGCTACCGCCGGGACCCCCGTCTGCGGTGAGCGATCCCCCGATGCTGATTAGCTCTATGTCGGGAACTATTTCGGGGTCGTCGGAGACTGGCGTTTTAATGTACCCGATGCCTTCGACTGCTCCAGGGGACGCCAGGCTGCTGTCACCAGTATGTAACCATTTTACAATTGAAGATATCTGCGTGGCTTCCCGTTCAGAAAAACTTACACCAGTTGTGTTCAGCTCAAACACTATTCCGGGAAAGCATATGTGGTCGTAAAGCGTTTTGCCTACCGGTAAATCTTTTATTAGTGACACACCAACTTGTCTCAGATGTTCTTTAGGTCCTACGCCGGACAGCATTAGAAGTTGTGGTGAAGCGATAGGTCCTGCAGATAGTATAACCTCTTTTCGCGCCCGAACTGTGTACGTTACGTTTTTTCTCGAATATTCCACTCCGTATGCAAGTTTCGTTTGAGGATCTATTAGAATTCTAGTGACATAGCTTTCAGGCAGGACGTGTAAGTTTTTTCTCTTCTTGTGTGGGTGCAGGAAGACTTTGGCTGCGCTTTGCCGGTGTCCCTGTCTTATGTTTACTTGAACTCTGCCAAAACCGAAGCCGTTAGGGGCGTTGTAATCAACAGTGGGGTGTCCCAGGATCGTGCCGGCTTCCAAAAATGCTTTCATGAGCTTTGTCCTGCAAATGAATGAAGAATAACTTTTAGTATCTTACTCTATGTAAGGAAATGCTGTAAATACTGCAAATTGTCTGATAAACAAGAACTAATGGGTCATTCATAATAGGGAACTTGCATTATTTTATTGATCTCGCCTACGTTAAAGATTTAACGATCACGTAAAGAACGATATACCAAACACGAAAAACTTAAAATGTGCACAAATAATTATTTAATTAAAATTAAAAACAGACATTTCAAATTTCACACTATGTTTAATGGCTTGACGTGACGTCACTGCATAACACGTCAAAAATTTCATTGCGCAAGAATATTATTTGCATGACAGAAGCAACGTATTTTCAGTTTCATTTAATAATAATAATAATATAATATTAGTTTTATGAACAATAAATATATAAACTCACTTGACAGGTACAAATTCCACAGGTAGTTCACCGTCCTGACTCCTATAAGGATTTCTTTCAAACCCTTTTAAATTAGCTCTTTCAGACTTCTTGTAATATTCTAGAACCTCATTATAGGACCTGTAATGAGAATAGATATACTCGTATCACGTTTTTTCTGATAAAGATTTTAGGAATAAACTCTAGTTTATTATTGAAATGAAAATTAGATAGGCAATCGTCAAAAAGTCATCAAATAAATACCAAGTAAACCATTACGATTCCACAAAATTAATGAATCAGTTGACCTACTCTTACATTCATATACTAATGTAGGTATAATATATTAAAGACAATTTACTATATAGTCCACGACGCGCCATCAGACGCTCCGTAGAGTCTACAGAGTGCTCACTGATATCTGAACACAACTATTGTCAAGAGGCAAGAGTACAAGATCAGATGTTTTTGAGTGCGCTTAAGAATATACATACATTTGATGGTGACTGTGCTTACTTATGGCCGAATTAATTAACCAACAAGTACCACATATCTACCGAATATTATCCTTGTTTATATTGTATAAAAATATACATGCATAATAATTATGTAGATAATAATAAACTGTTGCGCCGTGCACCTTATGCCCTCAATATTCAGTCACTGATCATAACTGAATTACCTAACTTAATTTGTTAGCAAATCTTAACTTAATTCGTTGATTACGATATTGTTTATCCGTTTGTTTGTAGATTAACAAACGCTGTATGGTATTGCTTAAGTATTTCATCCGGACTTGATAGAATTAGGGTATACGTTACATTAAAAATGTGGTCTACCACTTTTAAACCTTATTAGGTATAAATAACCTTCGATGCGGTGACAAATGCGCGCCTTTCGGCGCTTACTTCTTAGTTTAAGTTAGTTTTTAAGGTAGGTTTAAGGTATACTTAAAGATTTGTTTAAACGGGTCTAACGCGATATTTATGTATTTACATTTGTTACCGACGTTTCGACACGGGTTGCACCGGTCTTGGTCGCGGTTAAACTGTCGTCTCAGCAAGTTGTCAACGGAGATATGGGTACACAACATTTGAATACCCTATAAAAGTCTATAAAAATGTGAAGGGTAGACCCGAAAAAGTTTTCTACCCGTCCACTATGTTTTTCATTGTCTAGGGCACGGCACATAACAACAACAAATAACAAACAAACACACAACGACAACAAACAACTCTTTGACTTTGTCGGTAACAAAGGTAAATACATAAATATCGCGTTAGACCCGTTTAAACAAATCTTTAAGTATGTATACAAAGGGCGAGAGTTTAAAAGGTTTAAGGTACATAATAAGAGAACAACGGTTGGAACTCACTTGGAAAGTCACTATTTGCGACATGTTTCTGACTACAATTGGAGTCCTTCATCAGGTTTAGTGTTTAGGTTTAAGGTAGTTAGTTTTTGCGGGGTCTATTTATAACCCCGCGTAGTTAGGGCATTTAGTTACGGTACCCTTCGGGGACCAACTTTCAGAAGCTAGGCTAGGAAAAAAAAACCTCGAAAAGTGGTCTACCATTTACAATTTACAATTGTACAAAGCAACGCATAGAAATACGTCAAAAGTGTTTATTATAATAATAAATTATAAAAAATTGTTTTATGTTTTACTTTTTATATAATTATTATAAAATCTAACCTAAGTCCTAATTAGTCCTAAAGTAAATAAAGAGAATAATAATTATTATGTCATTTATTTCAGGTAATTACCCATATGCCAATACAAGGTAATATAATAATATCATAATAAAATTGTAAAAATTTACAAAACGTCATTATAACGATAGACAGGAGTCCCAAGTCAATTATTTTTTATTTCTGTTGCGGTGCACAGACAGCCAACACTTTAGCATCTGGCGCTCGGACAGAGTCGAATCGAGATTATGAGGAGAGAGATAAGAGCTTCTGAAGTTCTGTGTCTTTACCATGAGTTTACATGGCCGTACTCGCTAGCGACTACGTAAACGATTTAGTATGCCGATTCTTAGTTCTATTGCGTAACCGCCAGAGGCGCTGTACTTTTGCCCATACGAATTTTTACGCAGTCGCTAGTCGGTCTAGTACGGTCATGTAAACTCATGGTAAAGGCACTGACCTCTTCATAAACGTAGCTATTTCTAATGCTGAATGTACGCATGTTATAGATATGTATGTATGAGAGACACGCGATTCGTGATCGGGTGCTGTTTGTGGAGTCCGGTCTGTTCATGCTTGCTTCATAGTGACTACGATAATACTAGTGTCTTTTTATAGAGGATTGACGAGAGACATCATCCTGTTGTGGATTCGTTTTTATTATCAGTGATTTAGAGACCATATACATTTCTAACAATATTAAATTAGCCTTAATTTTGGTGCTCAGCGACCATAGACATCTCTGGGATATTATATTAATTTCATTATACTCCTTGTCCTATTAATTAGACTTGAGAACTTATACATCTCTAACTTACTGATGTTATGATATTTGTAATAGATAACTTTGCAAGTTTATCTTCACGGTATGACGTTAATTTTGTTATAATTGTAAACTCGAAATTATTATTCGTTCTTGAACTGTAAATTAATATTTTGACATGAAAAATGTATTATTATAGTCAGACTTTCTTAAATTGTAAAATCATATTTTGACATGTAAAACATACCACAGCCATAATAACATTATTTACTATACAAGTATGTAATGTTGTGTCCCTGGAGGTGAGCAAGGTTGCCAGAGCTCCCGAGGATGCACTGTGCTGAGACTTGAGAGCGAGGGACCTAAATGTGTTCTTTCTGCTGTCAACACAGTGCATCCTCAAATCTTATAAAGGGTCGGCAATGCGCACGTGGCGCCTTTGGAGTTGTGGGCGTCTATAGGCTGCGGTGGCCGGTTACCATCAGGTGGACCGTAAGCTTGAATGCCACCGGCGTTGTATAGAAAGTACATTTCATGGATAAAATAGTATATATACAAGAAGATATATATTTAATTTAATTCTTAAATTGACAAAAAATTAAAATGGGTTCAAGCCTTGGTTGCGCTTTATTGGAGAAATAATATTGTTATGAAATTATTTCATTCCAAAATGTAAAATGTGCTTTATTAGATACGATCCATTCCCAGTTTTAGGGTTCACGGTGATAGGTGATATACGCTTGTTTGCCACCGGCGTTGTTTTAAAAAAAAGTGCCCTTGTGGCCTGTTTTCAGAATGAATGTTAGATTTTGATTTTTGATTTTGTTAATCCCTTACCACGGCCACGTCTGTCGCATGCATCCAGATAGGTGGGCTAATGTAGCCACCAAGTGGGTGCCACATGATGGACGACGCAGACGGGGCAGGCCCAGACGGAGATGGCGGGATGATCTGGATGCATTTGCCAAGAATTGGGAAGAAGAAGCGCTCAATAGGGACACCTGGAAAACATGGGGAGGGGCCTTTGCCCAGCAGTGGACCAGCCAATAGGCTATAATGTAAGTAAGTAATCCCTTACCATCCATAATTTCCATCGGCGGCAACGCGGTCCCAGTCCTGCGGTCGGCCGCGCGTGTAGATCATGTAGTTGATCACGCTCGTGCCTCCCACCGCTTTCCCTCGAGGCCAGAAGCATCTCTCTCTCTTCATACCTGGGAATCCCAGATGTAACTATTAAACGGGAGAACTTGAAGTAGTTGATAAGCACTATGATAATAGGGGGTAATGAGAGCTATCGCGTATGCGCGGCAGACCAAGGCACGATCCTATTAATTAATAAATAAATAAAATAAATAAATATTAGAGGACAATCTTACACAAATCGAAATAGCCCCACAGTAAGCTCAAGAAGGCTTGTGTTATGGGTACTAGACGACGATATATTTAATTATAAGACTCAGAAACAAATATTCATGCTCATCACACAAATATTTGCCCTGACCGGGATTCGAACCCAGGACCGTCAGCTTCACAGGCAGGTGCACTACCCACTAGGCTAAACCGGTCGTTAATACCTCCAAACGTGTGGTATGTCAAAAATAAGATTCAAAAAAGTATTTCTTATAAACGATACTTAATAAAAACAACGGCAAGAACCTCTTTGACCTCTATAACAAGTTTTCTATTAATAAAAATTATTATGTGGCTCCAAAAAACTTAAGGTCCCCAATCGTGTAATAAAAAAAACTTAACATAATGAAAATAAAATACTTTAATTTATCCTATTTTTTTTATTAATCCTGCTCGGTGCCTAAATTTACGCTACGCAGGTTAATATCTAATTGGAACAATATGGTGACTATTTTGCAATAACTGAGCTTTATTATGGCAAATATGAGTTACGGGTCAATGACTGTCAGCGCTTTGTGACAGTTTTGTCTTTCGGAAACTTATGTCCTCCTTTTTATCTCAAGAAAATGGGACAGCGCTACAATGCGCGATGTTCGATATTTTTACGGTACGGTTTTAAGTAATTCAATATGATTTAAATTCAAACTTTGTTCTCATGCCCATAATAACCAATAACAATTTTTGACAGCTGGGCGTAATCACGTAACCTTTGTAATACCGTTTGGTAGATTTTAATGTCAATTTTTAATTGTCAGCTCATACATTTATAATTCAAAATTTACAGTAAAATCTATCTACCGTTAGTACATAAAGTTACGTGATTCGCCAGCGGGTCAATGAACTTAATTTCCGATATGTCTAACCGCTTGAAAAGGTTTGTCGCCTTAAAAATGTTTCTTGGTATGAAGCCGATGCCTAATTCATTGGCAGGTGTCCAACATTATTTACATTCATTACTATCACCGTAAACCAGGGATGTAACAGATGTGGTTTTATCGGAACCGGAAGCGGAACCTGATGTTTTAAATTCGGTATATAGGAACCAGAACCGGAATCGGAGCCGTAACTGAAAACGGATGCGGAACCGGATGCGGAGCCCGAGTGATAGATGGATAAGATGTTAGACCTACCCTAGGTCTAAGTGTATTCTAAATAAAAATTATAAACCTGTTTGTTTTTGATGTACGCCGCTCATTTCCCCCTGCTGCACTGCTTTGACATCCGATATAACATCCGTTTTAAAAATATCAGAACCGGAACCGAAGCGGATGTTTAAAACCAATCGAAAGTTCCGACTTAAGGCGCGTAATAGAGTGAAATACCACATTTTGGTCGAGTTCCAAGGCCTAAAACTCAAAACTGGCCCGAAATATAGGTCTCGAAAAGTTATACTTGAAGAATTGATATGTCCTCTTCAATCTGAGCGATGGAAATTGCAACACGCCTAGATTGTCCTAACAAAAAAGAAATATCAAATAAGGCATTTTTCAACCTTTTAAATCGCTACTGCTCACTATCTAGACATGTTTTTTACACGGGATATTCAGAAAATAAAACTTAATTCAGTTTTTCATAATCTGTGCGATGGATATTGTAAAATAATCATTACTTTTGTCAAAAACCTGGAATAACTACCACACCGTCATAAAAGTTGGGGCGGTTACGTGCGCGGGCGACGGGCGGCAGTCTGCCACCGGCTCTCGGACGGGAAGGCTGTGTCGCTTTGCGCGCGACGCTAAAATATAAGAGTTCGGTTCTGAGACAATATACCTACTTAACTATTTTATATATTTAATTACTTCAAACATTCCTACGTATTTAGAAAATAATAATATAAAAAATACATACACACATACAAAAAATCTGCAAAAACCTGTTATAGCGGGGGGGCGCGGGTAGTGCGGCGGGAAAGGCTAAGCCACGCCCCAACGCGCAAGGTCGTTCGCGGGTATAGGCGCCTTAACGGAACCGGAACCGGAGCTCTGTTACATCCCTACCGTAAACCCTAAAACTGGGAATGGATCGTATCTAATAATGCACATTTTGCATTTTGGAATGAAATAATTTTATAACGATATTATTTCTCCAATAAAGCGCAATCAAGGCTTGAAACCATTTTAATTATTTGTCAATTTAAGAATTAATTTAAATATATATCATCTTGTATATTTACTATTTTATCCATGAAATGTACTTTTTATACAACGCCGGTGGCAAACAAGCTTACCTTGTCCATCTAAGTGGACCTTGATGGTAAACGGCTACCGCAGCCTATAAACGCCCGCAACTCTAAAGGAGTAACGTACGCGTTGCCGACCCTTTATAAAATTTGAGGATGCACTGTGTTGACAACATCAGAAGGGACAAATTTAGGTCCCACGCTTTCAACACAGTGCATCCTCGGGAGCTCTGGCAACCTTGCTCACCTCCAGGAACACAACACTACATACTTGTATAGTAGATAATGTTATTACTTACTCGTATATTGAATAAAATAAAATAACACAAAAAAATAAACAATAGCATTCTTTTGTTATGATCCCTGGGATCCCAGGGACCGGTGAACGACTGGTTCCTGACAGTGCGAATATCATACGGAGTTATGGACAGAATGCAGCATATTAGAATTAGATTATCAGTAATGATGCTATAATAGACCGACCCAGGTCGGGCCTAGCTGAGTTTCTAGCTGGACTCTTCTCAGCTAGGCTAGGTTTAGTGAACCAGCGACAAAACTCCCAGTAGCTCGATTCCACTCACACCTCAGATTCGGTTGAAACCGCTCATCCAATCTCACTGGAGCGCAAACTCTTAGAGTATTCCAGTGTTCCAAACCACACGCGTGGTCGTGTCGGAGGTTTACCCCTGGATTTTCCCCAGGCTACTCTCCAACCGCGCACTCCTATCGCTTTATTGGGCCCGGCCTATAAAGCCACAGTCAGGTTCAAAAAAAAAGGTACAATAGAGTTCCAATTTCCATCGCAGCACACTGTTGGCGTATTGACCTGCGCTGATTTCCTGATTGCATTGATCGGGATGAGTAATTTCTGGAAGGAAAGTTGCATATGGCCAACGGAGATCTGAAGGATTTAGGCTCGGTTTTATAAAGATCCGTTAGACTATGTCGGTTTGTTATGTCAAAAAATGTACTGAGTTACTGAAATTTCATCTGACATTTGGTCTAACGGATCTTTATAAAACCCGGCCTTAGGGCACTAGAATTACGATTTGAAACGGGATATTTACCATGTATATTTGTATTTTTGAGTTCCCGATATTCGGCACTGTTGCAAGCGCCATTATCAAGGATTAACTGACGTGCTGCGAGTTTTAGTTGTGGTCTACCCACACACCATAGCGATACTACCCTCTTCCTGGTTCGCAAATCGTAATGCTAATGTTTTACTACCCTCTTCCTGGTTCGCAAATCGTAATGCTAATGTTTTTTTTTTATTTATCAAAAAAGTACATAAAAGTTACAACCTTTTAATTTCTCGCCAAACTGCCATAACAGTTTGTTGGCGAGATCGCGCTCATTTAACTAATGTTAGGTACTTACTATGCTATTATGAACTAAACTTAAACACTGAATATGACAATGCCTAAACATTTAACTGTAATATTTTTTTAAGTTTTAATAACAATAAACATTACATTGTTACCTATAACAATTAAACTTTTTTTTGTTTTTTGGTAAGCATTAGTGTAGTTTGGCCAGAAATGTCTTTTTTAATTCAGTTATGCTGCACTTCTTGTCCTCTCTTAAAAAATCAGTTTCGTTACATATGTTTGGTATCATAAATACATTAGTTCTTTTGCCATAATAGTTTTTAGCTGTTTTCTGTACATATTTCTTTATATTCTTATATTTTTTGTTCTATACTTATTGTGTTTTAAAACTTTATACTCATCATTTAAATAACTTTCTACAGCTATCATATACTGTAAATGACCATGTAAGCTTGAAATCTTAGATTTAGGGCACGTCGATGAACACTTACCCATACAAACTCCTTCCTCGCGTTCCATATAATACTGCCAAGAGTAATCCGTGGACTGCAAGTACGGCGCCATCGCCGGGATGTCGGTGAAGATCATCTCCGGTTTCCCTGCCTCCAGGAGTAGCACAGTCTGGTTCCGCCTTTCTGACAATCTGGCGGCGAGGGTGCAGCCCGCGGAGCCAGCGCCTACGATGACGAAGTCGTATTCGGGGAATGGTGACTGTAGACCTGTGGGCATTTTGGACATTGTAGTATTCTCGTACCAAGCACTATGGAAAGAGCTATGCTCGGGGTTTCTCTGCGTGATAGAATTAGGAATGAAGCTATCCGTAGCAGAACTGGGGTCACCGACATAGCCTTCAAAATTGCGAGACTTAAGTGGCAGTGGGCAGGGCACATTGCTCGCAGGACTGACGGTCGATGGGGCCAGAAACTGCTTGAGTGGCGTCCACGCACCGGAAGACGAGCTGTCGGTAGGCCTCCGACAAGGTGGAGTGATGACCTGGTGAAGGTCGCGGGAATCCGGTGGAAACGAACGGCACAGGACCGGTCTAAATGGCGAGCCTTGGGGAAGGCCTATGTTCAGCAGTGGACGTCTTTCGGCTGAAATGATGATGATGATGATGATGATGAAGCACTATATACACATAAGTATAACTGTGTAGCTACACGACATTCAGCTCGACAGCGCACCACCACTCCGGTTGCCAGTCGGACCACTCCTCATCCCCACTCCGGTCATCGTGACGTATGCGCACGAGATGAGGGTAGGACACTACATCCATGATAATCTATTTCTGTTTTTTTAGTCTTTGTTGCTATAGCGGCAACAGAAATTATCAAAATTTCAACTGTCTAAGTATCACGGCTCATGTACAGCCTGGTGACAGACGGACGGACAGCGGAGTCTTAGTAACAGGGTCCCGTTTTGCTCTTTGGGTACAGAACCTTAAAAAATTGTGTTGAATCAATTAAAATAGCTGAAATATAAAACAAAATTAAATAAATAAATATTAGAGGACAATCTTACACAAATCGAACTAGCCCCATAGTAAGCTCAAGAAGGCTTGTGTTATGGGTACTAGACGACGATATATTTAATAGATATAAATACTTAAGTACATAGAAAACATCCAAGACTCAGAAACAAATATTCATGCTCATCACACAAATATTTGCCCTGACCGGGATTCGAACCCAGGACCGTCAGCTTCACAGGCAGGTGCACTACCCACTAGGCTAAACCGGTCGTCAAAATTAATCATAACTGTTAATAATAACTGTCTAAGACTAGTAATTTTTGATGTGAAAAATTCAGTAAAAGTAGTCCAATCACGAGATAATGTATTATTCAAATATGTACCGTTAAAGTGAAAAACCGTAAATAAACAATTATTTTCACTATATGGTGACTAGTTATACTACTAAAGTAACGGCTGCCCAAGTTTTTGCAGAGTTGCTTGACCGCTTCATGGGTATTGACCTTGCTAACCAGAATGTTATCATAAGCGACATCAAAGTAAGTATATAACATTCCTCTTTGATAACCATAAAATAACTGGAATTATTAATAGATGTCAGAGCATGCTTTTTTCATTAGGTACAACAATAGGTTATACAATTTATAAATTAATTGTATCCTCGTTTAGAAGTTAATTAAAAAGGGAGATGATCTCTATTAGTTTATTTAAATGATTACGATTTGAAACGGGATATTTACCATGTATATTTGTATTTTTGAGTTCCCGATATTTCGGCACTGTTGCAAGCGCCATTATCAAGGATTAACTGACGTGCTGCGAGTTTTAGTTGTGGTCTACCCACACACCATAGCGATCTACGCAAAAATACACTAATATCGGGAACTCAAAAATACAAATATACATGGTAAATATCCCGTTTCAAATCGTAATTCTAATGTAAATGACCATGTAAGCTTGAAATCTTATATTATTTAAGTGATATAGATAAAATAAACACGAATTATTATTCACGTCATTATACATAGTGACATGTTATTATCATTGATTGAGCTACTTATGTTATACATGTATGTAAGTGGTTATAATTGTGTTAAGTAATAGAGAAATGTAAGGTCGTCAGTCGGCCTACGTAGTTTTGTAATCATTTAGAATTTTGGTTCAAAGAAAACTACTACTTTGCCTTGCTTTCCACTAATTTTGTCAATGTCAAGTTCTTAAAAAGGCTTTGACTTTTCTAAGATTACTTAAATATAAGTACTCACCACCAGGTAACGGAAAAGAATCCATTAAGAAGTTGAAAGGTTCTGTTGTTTTATTTGGCACATCTTTTAGAATAGTTTTCCTTATGTGGTCGATTAATGGAACTTGAAGATGTGAATGCGGCCACACTATTCTACCTCTCCTGCTATTGTTTTCTGACTCTCTTGATACTTCATTTCCTTGGTCACTGAGGGATCTCGGCAATAAATCTTCGTATTCAATATTTTCGTCGTAATCTTCTTCCGCAAATTTCTCTTCGTATTCCGTAAAAACTGAGCTGACTGACAAAAACAGGATGAAAATTTTCGGAAATAACATTGTAATTAGAAACTGTCTTTCGAAAATTGTAGTTAAAAATGGAATTTAAAAAGCAAAAATGGATTCAAAAACATTCGGCCTCGACCACGGCGCGGTTTGGTATGTCGTTTTGCGCCGCGATCCTCTTGACTGGCTATGGGTGTACATTGTTCTGACGTACCTTAAACCTCATTTTACTTGTAGAATGGACCCGCTACCAGCGAGCATAGTGTGCTGTAAATGAATATTGATATTTTTTTTCAATATGGACCTTACTGGCACTGGCACTAAATAAATAAGCATATGAATAAATATACTGTGGCGACTGCAACAGTTTTATTTATATTTATGTAAACATGAAACCCCGGATGCTTTATATTTTGTAAAAAAAAATTCTTTATAGAGTTTCAAAATGTATTGTATTTATTTATTTTATTTCCGTCAACCTGTCGATTCGGTGAAGCATAATTTACGAACTTAAATTTTCAAAGCCCTACTTTAATGAACTGCTTATTTCATGAATTATTTGTACAAAGAGTTTGACTTCGTTAATCCTGGAATAAATTAGACATACTATACAATGTACATGTATGTAAATGAAACAAATTATTATCATTAAAACATGTTCTTATTTATTATTTACTTGTACTTTCAACTTGGAGTTGTCTACAGAAAAATCGCCAGGCACATCACGTAATGATTTTACTGTAGACCGAACCGTACTAGTGAAGATTCGACGTTCTCTCGTTTGACTTACGCTTAAGAATAATAATTTAATGGCATAATGTTGTTATTTACATAGGTTGTAACCTAATACAAATTGAGGTATATGAGTTATAATAAGTTAATGTAGATTACTAAAAACATACTTAGGGTGGGTTGAACCAAACCGTCTGTAATCGTAAGCCATGTTCGTTAAAATCTGATTGTATGGAAAGTTTGACAAGTTTGGCCTGTGACCGTATGTTGGTGCAACCGACCCTTATACTCGTACTTTGATAAATTTAAATACTTGGGAGTGACATGGATACATCACATGACATGAATATCAACTGTATCTTGTCGCGTCTTCTTTAATCATGTCAGCGGCCTTTTCACCGATCATGACAGCGGGCGCATGTGTATGCACCGACACTGTACGCGGGATGACGCTGGAGTCGACGACGCGCAGGTTGCGCACGCCGTACACGCGCAGCCGCGGGTCGACGACGGCGCGCGGGTCGTCGGCGGGGCCCATGCGGCACGTGGCTACCTGGTGGTGCAGCGTGGCCGTCAGCGTGCGCACCGCGCACTCCCAGTACGCGTCCGAGTCGAAGCGCAGCGCGCGGCAGGCCGGGTAATGCGCGCGGTGCAGCGAGGCGCCGAATCGCTGGAACGGTGCTGTAGCGGCCAGCGCCTGCACGTGCCGCACCGCCGCCACGAACGTCGCCACGTCGCGCCCGTACGCGTCCGACAGATAGTTGCCCCGCATGCGAGGGTTGCTCCACGGATTGTTGTCCTTCAACTCCAAGAAACCTGACGATTCGGGATGCAGCAGCATCAGAAATGCACTCCACGTGTCAGTATTATCGATCGACCCGAAGGCGGCATCGAATACTTCCTCAGATATCATCATCCCTCGTCTAACTGCTTTGCTGCCGTCCGGACCCCCATCTGACACTAAAGACCCAGCAATGCTTATCAACTCTATGTCTGGAACATTTGCAGGATCCTGAGACACGGGAGTTTTTATATATCCGATTCCTTCAACAGCACCGGGGCTCGCGACAGGACCGTCTCCATATTGTAACCACTGAGCGACGGTTTGGATGCTTTGAGGAAGTGGTATTAATCGGGACTCACTTAAACTGACCCCTGTTGTATTTAAAGAATATATTAGTCCTGGGAAACTGATGTGATCGTAAAGCGTGCGTCCGACTGGCAGGTCTTGTATGACAGGAATTCCGTGGCTGCTTAAGTGTTCTTTCGGCCCTATGCCAGATAACATGAGAAGTTGTGGCGATGCTATTGGCCCTGCTGATAAAATTACTTCTTTTTTCGCTATCACATTCTTCTTTAGGCGATTCCTTACGTATCGGACTCCATAAGCCGTTTTCGTCGCACTGTCAATCAGTACTTTAGTTACCCGACTCTTTGGTAGAATATGAAGATTGGGTCTGTTCTTAATTCCGTGAAGGAAAGCTTTAGCTGCGCTGACTCTCTTTCCATTCAACGTATTTGTCTGAACGTAGCCGAACCCAAGTTGTTCAGGTGCATTATAGTCTACTGTGGGGTGGCCGAGTTGGCGTCCAGCTTCTAAAAAGGCTTCAATTAAGGGTGTCCTGCAACAAATCCATGATTATTTGCAGGTAAGAACCTATTTGATAAAATATCAAAGGTAAAATATTGAAAGATGCCTCACCTGAACGGCGTGAATTCCACATTAATTTCTCCCTTTCTTCCTCGATATGGAGAATCTTCGAGTCCTCTCAGGTTTGATCGTTCGGATTTCTTGTAATATTCCAGTACTTCTCCATACGACCTATTACAAAAACAATTGATAATGATTGTTTTGTTAATCAAAATATCATCGATAACGAATTAATTACCTCAACATGTTTTATGTTTTTGTTGCTTCATCGTATGCAATCACTTAATCAGTTATGAATTATGATATATGATTAAATAGCTAATTATAATAATCTTTCCAATCATTACCATCCAATATTTCCGTCGGCAGCAATGCGGTCCCACTCCTCGGGTCTGCCTCTTGTATAGATCATATAGTTAATGACACTGGTTCCTCCCACTGCTTTCCCTCTGGGCCAGAAGCACTTTTCATTTATCATACCTGTCAAACATCTTGTTTAGTTCGCGAAAAAGTAAATATACTTATAAAAATCACCAATTCAAAAGTTTGCTGTGGGTTGCCCACTTTGCCCAGCCAACCTTCACCTTAGCTTTCTGGTTTAATCCTGTTAAAGCTGAAGGCAATGTCTACCCTCCAATAGATGGATGGACTGCAGAAAATTTTCGAAATGTGTGTACCTAATATAATTTGGATTACTTAGCGCTAACTAGCGCTAGTAGCGCTGCAGTTAGCTTCCGGCTTGAATTATGTCCTAATTCCTTTCTTCCATCTGAAGGAAAACAAAAAAAATCTGGCGTTTTGGAGCGACTTATGGTAGTAACCCTCAGCGACCAAGAAAGGACGTTGATAAAAATTAAACTCACCCATACAAACTCCAGGCTCCTTATCCATGTAATACGGCCACGTGTAATCCGTCCTTTGGAAGTACGGCGCGATGGCAGGCGCGTCTGTGGTGAACATCTCCGGTTTCCCCGCCTCCAGCAGCAGGACTGTGACTGCGGGGTCCTCTGTGAGTCGGGCGGCCAGCGCGCATCCTGCGGAGCCGGCGCCGACTATTATATAGTCGTATTCTTTTAATGGTTGCTTTAGACCTGTAATAGGAATGTTGCGTTGGAGAATTTGGAGAAGAGTACTAGAGTAGTCCTTGCGAGCGCCATATTCATATGAATGACAGTTAGGTTAGGATAAAGTCTTGTCACTGCTGCGGGGTAATCACGTAACTTTTTTACTACCGTTAGATAGATTTTAATGTAAAATTTTAACTGTCAGCTCATACATTTATACTTCAAAGTTGACAGCAAAATCTGTCTACCGTTAGTACATAAAGTTACGTGATTCACCTGCCGGTATTGTGAAATAAATAATGCAAGTAAAGGTAATTTGAAAAATAAATGCTACCTACTAAAAGATAAATGCCAAAATGTATTCCATCGATATTGTTTAGTTTTAGTACTATAGGTAGTCAAATGTTAAGATGTTATCATTTCAAATTCTAGGTTGAGGTTAAAATAAGCTGTTGTTTCGGCCTAGCACTGTAATATGTATGCACTGTCATCCTGTAATACCATTGGATGCAAGTAATAAATTAATTGAATTGATATAGAGTCCAACCACGATAACTCTGCGTTGAAATAATTTGGCAACACTACCTCAAACGTCACATTTTCATACAAATATGACGTATAATGCACAGTGTTGCCAAATTATTCCTTGCAGAGCTAGCGTGGTCGGACTCTATCGTGTTGTTGAGTTTTGATGTGGAATGCCTGATTTAGTAGCCGTTCACTTGGTTTTTAAAACCTCATTTCGTCCAACTTATCCTCGTTTGTCTTGAATGTTTGATCCTATTTAGACGAAATTTGTATAAACATCATTTTGGGATCTGTAGATGCAAATAACTACTTTTTACAACCGATAATAATCCTTTAATCCTTAGGGGACTATTTTCTTACTGAGAGTATAAGGTGTTGAAATGAGGATTGGAAGGTGAATTATTAAAAAAAGGGGGTGATTAGAAGTTTCTATATGTTTATAAGTTAGAAGACTCTATGCTCTTGAGTTAAGGATGTGTCGACTAATAAAGCAAAGTAGCCTTAGGTATTATTAAACTATAATAGTTTTATTGATATGGCCGTGCTGTAATATTTGCATTAACCCATGTGCTTGTCAATACTGCAAGGTAAACAATATCATTATTAACTACCTGTTACTTAATAATATAAATTCGACAATAATACCTGTGAATTAACGGTCATATAATTTTAGTAACAGGGCAATTACTAACTCGATACAGTTTCGCAAATTGTCATTAGATAATTATGTTGATTTCTACATTCATTACATATTTACCGAATGATGAATAGTAAACCATCAAATTATGACAAAAAAAAATATTTGAGTTAATTATTTTTTGCGTTGCAAGAGGCCCGAGTATTGACCTTTTTTTGGGTCCTATTGGTTGACAGCAGCCTTCTGGCTTTGCTTGGGTGTCCAGCTTTTGCTGGGGGTCCGGCTTTAGATTAGATGTCAATGTTATACATATGTAAATAACAATAACAAAACACTTCTAGCGCACTTAAATAAATAAATTAATTAAATATTTTTTGGACAATCTTACACAAATCAACCTAGTCCAAAACTAAGCAAAGCTTGTACTATGAGTACCAAGTGACGATATACATACTTATATAGATAAATAGATACTTATATACATAGAAAACATCCAAGACTCAGGAACAAATATTCGTGTTCATCACACAAATACATGCCCTGACCGGGATTCGAACCCGGGACCTCCAGCTTCGAAGGCAGGGTCACTACCAACTAGGCTAAAGCGGTCGTCATTTTTATATTTTTATAAAACTTTTTCATTGCCCAGGTTTAGGTGGGGGCCTTGGCTCTAGATTTCATGTCAATGTTATGTAGTAACAATAACAAAACACTTCTAGACTAACCCCGTTATTCATAAACGTCTATCAAACCTATATTAGTTAACTAGTCGCTAAAGTTCGTTTGTCCTTATTTATCACTTTGACATTTACGTTTGTGAGAAAAAGACAAAGAACATTTTAGTTAGCAGAGGTTTGATAAGTTTTATGAATAAGGGGGTAAGTACTTAGTTTATTTATTTTAAGTACTTAGTTTATTTATTTATTTATTAACAAATAATAATACAACACAAATAAGTACATAGTCCAACAAAACCGTTTGCACAGTTTGACTGTGGGACCAAGCAGTCTCTGCTCTCTTCTAATAATGAATTATTTTATGAGTTTAACAAGGTAACTTTATTTTATGAATCTACATCTATGTACAATAAATTATTTTATGAGTTTAACAAGGTAACTTTATATTATGAATCTACATCTAGGCACAATAGATTATTTTATGAGTAACAAGGTAACTATGCAGCTTTTTACTAATTTTTGCTTTATTGTCTTCCTGCCTCATGTCAGAGGGCAGGCTGTTGAGTATTAGGGAAGGCGTTTCTGTAGACACCTATCGCCGTAGTAAATATAAAACTGTTTTTCATTATGAAGCGTGAGTTCGCAATTTATTTATAAAAATTTAAGTAACGCATTAAAAGTCCGTCGAGTCCACCACACAATCCGTAGCAGAACTGGGGTCACCGACATAGCCTTCAAAATTGCGAGACTTAAGTGGCAGTGGGCAGGGCACATTGCTCGCAGGACTGACGGTCGATGGGGCCAGAAACTGCTTGAGTGGCGTCCACGCACCGGAAGACGAGCTGTCGGTAGGCCTCCGACAAGGTGGAGTGATGACCTGGTGAAGGTCGCGGGAATCCGGTGGAAACAAACGGCACAGGACCGGTCTAAATGGCGAGCCTTGGGGGAGGCCTATGTTCAGCAGTGGACGTCTTTCGGCTGAAATGATGATGATGATGATGATGCAATAAAAATGAAAAAAAAAAATTGATTCTTACCGTTTGGCAGCGGATACTGATCTCTCAGAAAATCGAATAAGTCCGTGGGATCCTTCGGGTCATAGTTGGGGTTGACAGATTGCATCAGAAAATCTATTATAGGGCTCTGTCTGTAGGATTGCTTCCTCGCTCTAGCTTCCCTGGAGGTGTACTGAAATCCATCGGTGGGGTCGAATGTCTGCACAGACGATAGAATCGCCCAAGCTATGAGCAACTTTACCCTGCTGGCCATCTTGTGATCAGTGCCTGATGGGGCCTGAAATAAGAGGTAGCTGTAATTTTTTATTACTTGTGTCATTGTCAGATTTAGGTTCGCGTCTTTTCGGTGGACATATCAAAAGTTTAGGGCGACAAAGCTTGGTTTTGGAATGGTCTAGTAACCAGCATAAACTATAAATCCGTGTAATAAAAACATAACTTATATGTACATAAGCCGTTAACTATTGACCACCGGGTGAACAACTTTTGTTTTTACAACTGACAATGACCCATCTAGTGGTTTTTTTTCTAATGTTAATCGCGCACAGGCTTTCCCACTCGACTTCAAATAAAAAACCGGGCAAGTGCGTATCGGACTCCGGACTTAAAACTGTGAAGACTTGTAATTATATACTTATTTACTCTTTTGAGTTCCTTTTTTCAGTATTTGGTTGATAATTTGATCCTTTTTTGAGAAAATTTGATGTTATTGATTTTCTTATTTGGTGTCAACATCACTATTGGTCCTTTTAGTGCAAACCGTCTATTTTTAGCCTCCAGTTTTCTAGAATAAATAGCTACTTTGAATGATATCTACGAAAGTTTTCTAGATGTTTCTATCCTTTTTTTATGAAGTTTGTTATTAAGTTGTCACTTGTATCCAAAACGAAGCAGCCCAGGGCAAAATTTCGTTAGACCGTTTCAATTGAAAACTTTCAATTTTTTACTTCTAAAAACTTTGAAAATAATATAAGATTTGATGGATTAGGTTGGATTTATTAGTTTTTAGACAATCTTGTAACGTTAAGTTTCTGAAAAAACATTATACTCCATTTTTCCTAAAAACCCATGTAAAAAAATAAAGCGGAGCGAGATATCGCAAAAATCGATAGATTTAGGGATTGATATTTTTATAATAGGATCCCGGGAATTGCTAATACTGTTGGGTATTACGAAGAATAATATAATATATATCAGGTCCCGGTCAGGGCAAATATTTGTGTGATGAGCATGAATATTTGTTTCTGAGTCTTGGATGTTTTCTATGTATTTAAGTATTTATATCTATTAAATATATCGTCGTCTAGTACCCATAACACAAGCCTTCTTGAGCTTACTGTGGGGCTAGTTCGATTTGTGTAAGATTGTCCTCTAATATTTATTTATTTTATTTATCATGTAAATAAAACTAGTGTAAAATATTTAGAAAAACCTTTTGCGGTTTTTTAATTTAGGGTGACCCTTTTGACCTCGAGTGTGTTTTAATATGTATTGTGTCAACTTACCTTCTATCCAATAACCATCAAGGCACTCCCGCGTCCATATACTTGCACAACAATAACACTAAACTATATTGTATAGGTGAGGTCGGTCTCGGCTCGAGTGCGTTAGTTACAGCGAGTGCGCCGGCACCTGTGTGATTTTAACTCCGAAAGGCAACTGCCCCTGCGGTCAGTGTTGCCATGTTCAAAAAAATAAATCACTAAGCTTAGTTCTGCAAGTCACTACATTATGAGATTTTTGACCATAAAAAAATCACTAGAAGTCACCAAAGTTCTTATAATTAGGGGGCCGATTTTTGAAGATGGACAAATGGATTTCACGATTTGGCAAGTAAAATGTATGGAATTGTAAATTTTATCTGTCGTTGATAGTTGTAGGATCCTGCAACTGGCAGGTAGATATCATTACAGGATCCGATAACAAGATGTTATCGGATCCTGCAATGATATCGAATCGTGCAATGTGGACACGCTTTTACCCGCCCAGGTGAAGTAGTATGTTTATGGTAAGCAGGACCGGTATCTTAACCAATTTCATTTTAGCTGCTCAGAATTTTCCGTCTCTTGGGTGCACGTGTATAGCGACTGTACGTAAATCCTTCCTTTAAGCCTAAATTGTAATTAATTGTCTTGTCACAAGAAAATAAATAAAATGCATTTATTTCGGATAACTAGATCCATAGATTGTTAGTATTACACGGACTTATATAACTATGTCAGTATGAAAACTTTAATGTAATGAGAACCAGTGCCTTAGTAAGCTGCCGTCCCAACTGTTTGCCGTCTCAACATTCATTGCCTTTATCATGAGTTTACATGACCGTACTCACTAGCGACTGCGTAAAAATTGTATGGGCAAAAGTACAGCGCCTCTGGCGGTTACGCAATAGAACCAAGAATCGGCATACTAAATCGTTTACGCAGTCGCTAGCGAGTACGGTCATGCGAACTCATGGTAAAGGCACAGAGGGGCTATTCCGAACTTCTAAATCCGAACTTCGTATCGTGCCGCCCCTCTCACTCTTATAGTGAATAACGCGAGAGTGAAAGGGACGGCACGACGGCATCCTGCTGGGCGCCGCAGCACAGCGCTAAAAGTCACTAAATAATTTTCTGAAAAATTGCGCTGGAACTTCAAGTGTTACTAGATCTAGTGACAAAATCACTAAAGTGGCAACACTGCCGGCGGTTTGTTGACTCTTCTGCGCTGGAACTTTAATTAGACTGGCCAGTTTAGGCCAATGTCATTAAATGCCGTTTGGGAAAAGTTGAATTGCCAATGAATCTTAGCTCCACGTGCTTTCCGGTGGAATAGAACCGTTTGTTACATACGTTATAATACTGACTATAACTAAATACCGCGTTAGAATTACCATGTATATTTGTATTTTTGAGTTCCCGATATGGTATCTGGGTAGACCACAACAAAACCTCGCAGCACGTCAGTTAATCCTTGATAATGGCGCTTGCAACAGTGCCGAAATATCGGGAACTCAAAAATACAAATATACATGGTAAATATCCCGTTTCAAGTCGTAATTCTAATGTAAATGACCATGTAAGCCTGAAATTTTAAATACCGCGTAATAATAATAGTGAGGCGAAAATTAGTGAATTTATTTTTTAATCCATTTAGACTCCAATTTTGTTTTCTCACCACGGACTGCGATTTCGTTCGCATATAAACATGCTTAATATTGTCACTAGCAACCCAGCTTTGAGTTGTATACAATCTGTTATCTTTTTTTCCCGTTATTATTTTGGTATTTGAATTCTGAACAGTAAAGTGCTAATGTGTGGGCAAACTTGTTTAATTCCTTGTTCTGTCTCTATCTGTGAGTTCATTTAATTGGCTTTATATTATTAGCTAAATATCTATCATAATTTAGTAGCTGTTGGTACTCCTTAAAGTATATAAATAAATGATTATTTGTACATATAATATGACGATCTTAGATCTTAGGAGAGAATCCATAAAAGTAAAATGATTTTATTCTTCACTAGCAGCGCCCTGCGGTGTTACCCGCGGATAAAAGCCTAGGTAGCCTATGTCCTATTCTGATGTCTAAGCTACAATACTGGAAAGTTTCATAGAGATCCGTTCAGTAGTTTTTGAGATTAAGCGGAACGTTCATCCATCCGCACAAACTTTCACGTTTATAATATTATTAGGATTAGGATGTCTGAGACTTTCCCAATAGAACTAACTTTATACTTATGGTAATCAAATGAATGCTGAAGTAAAAAGTAGGTACAACTGGTATTCGTAATACGGATGTTGAATTTTGTCGAAAAGGGATCAATTTCTTAATCATATGGCGAAAAAAGTAACTCAAAAAAATAAATAATTACATAATTATAAGTTTTCAAAGTTTTAAGAGGGGGCATACTCTCTCCCTTTTACGCAAAACGAACATTTTTATCGAAATGATCGCCATTTACTATGGTGCTCGTGTTCTTGAAGTCACTGATCTGTCGCGCTTTCTCTCTAACCTGTACTATTTAATTGAAGGTTTTCCAACAATATAGTATGGGGTAGTATAGTATAGTATTTTGTTCTTCAAGAAAGGAGTGTCTAAATTTTTAAAGGGTCGGCATCGCGCATGTGACACCCCAGGAGTTGCAAGCGTCCATAGGCTAAGGTGACCGCTTACCATCAGGCGGGCCGTACGCTAGTTTGCCACCGACGTGGTATAAAAAAATAACAACATTCTTATGTTATTGCTTATTATTATATTCTTGTTTGACAAGTATATGAGACCAGTGTCAATGTCAATCAAATTAATTATGTGTAATTTTATGTTATCTTCTCGTTTTTCCTTCCACTAACCTTTATTATTATGTACTAAGGAAAACTAGTTTCCAGCATGTCACTATAAAGTTGTACTCAAGGCGAATATCTTAATCACTACATAGCATAAAACAAAGTCGCTTTCTCTGTCCTTATATCCCTATGCTCCCTGTATGCTTAAATCTTTAAAACTACGCAACGGATTTTGATGCGGATTTTTTAATAGATAGAGTGATTGAAGAGGAAGGTTTATATGTATAATAACATCCATTAAATAGTGCAACCGTGGGAAGCCGGGGCGGATTGCTAGTAGCCTATATTTATAGTGTCCCACTGCTGGGCAAAGGTCTCTCCTCTGTTTCGCCACTCGTCTCGGTCGTGTGCCAATTGAGATCGTCCCGCCATCTCCATCTCCTTTTCAGCCTGCCTCTCCTCGGTAGCCATCCTATGGGATCCATTCGTTCCTGGCAGTGAATGTGACAAGAATCTGTTCATCATCTTTCTACCATTTTCTTGGTTGCTCTGGATCCTGAGCGCAGTGAGGGATTCAAACCGCGACGCCCGAGTTAGAAATAATTTTGTTGCCGTGTTTTTTTGCACTCTTTTCAGTTCTCCTATGAGCAAATCTATTCATCCAAATAAGTAAGTCAAAGAACAATGCCTGATTAATCATCAATCCATTTATTTAAGAAACACAAACAATTACGTGAAATAAACAAAAAGTAAAAAAATAATTTCGATTAAGATACATAGTATACATCAATTGTTGTGATGTTTAAAGATAAATAACTAAACCAGTCGCGTGGGCGCCCGCACGCGCTGCCGGCCTGCGACCAGTCACAGGCAGCGAAACACTTTTTTCGCCCTATGGAGAAAAACTCGTTTTTGCGCCCTATGGATCAAAACTCGTTTTGCTTCCTGTCAGCAGTTCAGAAATGAAATATTTAAAATGTATATTAAGAGGGAGCAAAAACTAATAACTAAATACGATACTAATTACTAAATACCTACATCAATTGTTGTGAGTCGCGTGGGCGCGCGCACGCGCTGCCGGCCTGCGACCAGTCACAGGCAGCGAAACACTTTTTTTCGCCCTATGGAGAAAAACTCGTTTTTGCGCCCTATGGATCAAAACTCGTTTTGCTTCCTGTCAGCAGTTCAGAAATGAAATATTAAAAATGTATATTAAGAGGGAGCAAAAACTAATAACTAACTACTAAATAAGTACCTACATTAATTGTTGTGAGTCGCGTGGGCGCGCGCACGCGCTGCCGACCTGCGACCAGTCACAGGCAGCGAAACACTTTTTTTCACCCTATGGAGAAAAACTCGTTTTTGCGCCCTATGGATCAACACTTGTTTTGATCCTGTCAGCAGTTCAGAAATGAAATATTAAAAATGTATATTAAGAGGGAACAAAAACTACTAACTACCTACTAACTACTAAATACCTACATACTAACTACTAAATACCTACATCAATTGTTGTGAGTCGCGTGGGCGCCCGCACGCGCTGTCGGCCTGCGACCAGTCACAGGCAGCGAAACACTTTTTTTCGCCCTATGGAGAAAAACTCGTTTTTGCGCCCTATGTATCTCGTTGTTGCTTCCTGTCAGCAGTTCAAAAACCGAGTTTTGCTCCCTCTAAACGGGCTAGGAAAGCCTTTTTTTTCGAATAAGAGAAGTGAAACCCACCAGCCAGCGTCGCGGCTTGCCGGGGCATTATGCTGAGTGGGGGGGGGGGGGGGGGGGGCTTTTTAGCGTCGTTTATTATTATTATTTCATTCATGTGTAACATGAATGTACGTTAATAAATGTATTTTCTTTCTTTTTTCTTTCAAAACATCATTATATCGTGATCATCATCATAATTATGCCTTTACGTCTGCGGCTGCGGTGGCCGCTTACCATCAGGTGGACCGTAAGCTTGTTTGCCACCGGCGTTGTATAAAAAAAAATAATAAAGGTAAAAATTAAAAATCAAGTAAGAGGTCGCAGGTTCAAATCCTGCTCGCTGCCTCATTTTTTTCTTTATTTCTATATTTGTAGATGGCGTTAGCAGCGTTAATGCTTAATACAACATTAATCATTTCAATTATATGTGATAATCCACATCGAAAGGGACCTTATGGCGGCCGGCACTTACGCCTTTATTGCCGCTGTTCCAATACAATAGTGAATAGGTGTAACGTAAGCGCGTGCCGCCATAAGGTCCCTTTCGATGTGGATTATCACATATTTACCTCAAGATACATGTGCCTGATCAAGTTTTACAAGCAATATTTTAAATACTCAACACGATCACTATCGGTTTTAATACTACGGCGGTGAAAAACAAGCATACGGGCTGTCCGAAGCAGATACCATAGCCTATGGACGCTCGCGACTTCAGATCAATCACAAGCGCGCTGCCGACCATTTTTTTAGTTGATATCGTTTGATATATTTTATTATTTAAACTTTATGGCACAATTCAAGAAGCATGTACAAATGGCGGACTTAATGCCATAAGGCATTCTCTACCAGATAGCTAGAAAGCTCTACTTATATCCACTCGATTAGAAAATACATACAGAAATATACATACATAACATACATACGGTATATTATATACTTACATATATATTACCTACCTACTTTATGAACCCAATTATTCTGCGGGCTTATCAGAGAGATGCTTGTGTAACATGCGTTTAAAGATCAATTTACTTTGTCGCAAGTATAAATTAAGAAAAAAACACAAGGAAAACATTAAACGCTCCTCACACCAGCGGAGCGGTGCCTTTACCATGAGTTTGCATGACCGTACTCGCCAGCGACTGCGTAAACGATTCAGTATGCCGATTCTTAATTCTATTGCGTAGCTACCAGAGGCGCTGAACTTTTGCCCATACATTTTTTTACGCCGTCGTTATCGAGTACGGTCATGTAAACTCATTGGTGAAGGCTCAGAACAGGAATAATAATAATAATAATATCGTTTATTGCATATCACATTACAAGCGTGGATGGAATTACAAATAAATAGGTATACATGTGACACCCTGCAAGGGCACAGCAATATCAGAGGGCCAATTATTTACACAGACAAAATCATTGCAATAAGCATAACACACGATAACATTTTTCACTTTCCGACATCATTAAAGTATTCCTTTAGACTATAAAAACATCTGTTAGATAAGAACAATTTCAATTGTTTTTTAAACTGTTTTGGATTTTCTAGATTTTTTATAGCGTTTGGAAGATGATTATAAATTTTGATAGTCATATGGTGAGGGCTGCTGGTGACGAGTTTTAATTTTGAAAATGGTATTTTAAGTTGGTTTAGGTTACGTTCGTTTCTTTTAATTAGAGTTGTTTCTTTCGGTGTGTATAAGTTTAAGTGGAGGAACAAAAGCGCCTGAGTAAAACCTTGCCGCTAACGCATTGAAGGTAAAACTATGGCGGTCGTTTGAGAAGGCGTACTCGGCAACATGTCTGATGTCAGTCAGCCAAGAAAGTGGTGTATCAATTTGAACCTTAATATTTAATTAAAAGACTCAAAAAGGGTTCGACCACTATCTTGGCTCACAGTACTACCTACTTGACATCTCTAGGATATTATATTAATTTAATTATACTCCTTGTTTAATCTTGAGACCTTATACATCTCTAACTTTACTGATGTTGTAATATTTGTAATAGATAACTTTGCAAGTTTATCTTCACTGTATGACATTAATTTTGTTATAATTGTTAACTCGAAATTATTATTCCTTCTTGAACTGTAAATTAATATTCTGACATGAAAAATGTATTACTTATTATAGTCAGACTTTCTTAAATTGTAAATTAATATTTTGACATGTAAAAGTGCCCTTGTGGCCTATTTTTCACCTTATCCCTTTGAAATAAGGTCCAAATTTATATACATATTTATGCCCTTGACTGTACATGGCGGGTTTGGGGGATAACTTCAACAATGGGGTAGTTTTAAAAATGGCAAATATCTACTAAACAAGAAGCACACCCAATGCATCTTATCTGGGCCTGTAGTCCGAAGTTCGTATCGTGCCGTCCCTTTCACTCTCATGTGATACACTATATGAATGAAAGGATCGGCACGATACGAAGTTCGAGTTTCGGAGGAGCCCCTCTGAATCAATTACACACGTTATTCTGAGGACAAGAATGTCCCAATACTTACTGAAAAATAGTAAAAAGTACGCGTTTGAGCGAAAGGGCCCTGGTATTTAATTTATGTTTTTTTTTGGTGAGGGTAAATAAAAAAATCACAATTGACTCACATTTGTTTATTTGGTTTACAAACGTTGTGCTTCTGAATGTCCATGGACAATGGAGGAATCAAAACACAACAAGATATACACCGTGAGCATTAATAACCCGATAAATTTAAACCAACGATTTTAGAGCCTAATTAGAGTATATACACACAACACAGCATAGTCCAAAAATCCTTAGATTAAGAGATATTAATTATTTAAAACAAATCACAAGTTAAAAAATCTCAATTCTAACACACCCTAAAGGCGTGACGTAGCCACCTACTACTTTTACACGCAAACGCACTACCTACATGGTTGTTATTGTTAGCCACTATTACTTAATTAAGTTTGGTATGTATTCTACAAAAACGTTTCTCTACCGAAAATATTTCGTTTTTATAAATGGATGTGACTCGTAACTAAAATACAGCGTAGTGCTTTAAATAATTATGATATCTTTATCTTTCACACTTTAATCACAAGTAGCTTTCCTCTTTCTCTTATCTGTAAGACTATAGTTTTGTTCTGTTCTCAATCACGAGAGTACAAACTATTTACCTTCACTGATAACTGGCTGATAGTTTAAAACTGATGCCACTAAAATGACAATGCTCGCTCTCTGTTTCTCAACTTGAGATTAATTAAAGTCGCTCACTCTCTGAACTAAAGGTTTGTTCAAAAAGAAGCGGTCAATTAATATGATTTAATTTATACTGAAATAGTAATATAATTAAGACACATAATTGGACTCATGATGATGTAGCATTATTTACTCGTACTGTCGTCAAAAATACCTGGTTTAAATCTTTCGGGTTATTAACGCCCACTGTGTATAGACTGGACCTTCAACTGGTTACCGATATGGATATCGCTAACTATTACTCGTATGGCCACGACACCACATTATGATCCCACTTCATATGTAAAAATATTTCCAATTTAAAGCTACTTATCACTACATAATATAAAACAAAATCGCTTTATCTGTCCCTATATCCCTATGTATGCTTAAATCTTTAAAACTACTCAACGGATTTTGATGCGGTTTTTTTTAATAGATATAGTGATTGAAGAGGAAGGTTTATATATATAATAACATCCATTAAATAATGCACCCGTGCGAAGCCGGGGCGGGTCGCTAGTCCTTAATAAATACCTCCTAACATCCCTAACATACTACAAAAAATAAGAATTAAAATAAATTACGAGGTATCAGGTAGGCCATTGCTTGTTATAATGTAGACCAGATATATATGACCGTTCGAAATGTTGCGGAATTTCAATGGAACTAATTTATTACACTGGCAATGTTTTATTTTAATTTTAATCATAGTTTGTCACTGTTGTCATTATCACTGTTGCGGTTTAGGTTAAGTGTTGGATCAAAAATGCCCAAAACGAGTCATTGTCAAGAGCGATACATTATTAACAATCAATATAATATATATAATATATAATAAATTTCTGAAAAAAAAAACGCTCCGGAAATTTAACAATTTTGCTACAAAACATATCAAAATTAACATCAGAACTAACAAGTAAACGTCAAAATGTCATTATTCCGACTATACTGACATTTGACGACCGGTTTAGCCTAGTGGGTAGTGCACCTGCCTGTGAAGCTGACGGTCCTGGGTTCGAATCCCGGTCAGGGCAAATATTTGTGTAATGAGCATGAATATTTGTTTCTGAGTCTTGGATGTTTTCTATGTATTTAAGTATTTATATCTATTAAATATATCGTCGTCTAGTACCCATAACACAAGCCTTCTTGAGCTTACTGTGAGGCTAGTTCGATTTGTGTAAGATTGTCCTCTAATATTTATTTATTTATTTACTGACCTGTTGCTATATAAATGAGAATAAATGCGCCCTCTTGACAATGGCCATATATTTCTGATGGGCTCATTGGCCAAATACAATATTTATGTACTTAATATAATAATTAACGTACCTACACCGGTACTTTTACCTGGTACATTGTGCGATGGAAGGAGCGTTATAAGGGTACGTACCTTAAGTTACTCTTATATCACTTTTCAAAAACGTATCTTATGTTATTTCTTATATCACTTCAATAAATCTTATTAAACCTGTCGGTGAGAGACAATATGCGTGACATTTTCATTTACATTATTTCTTACACACCCTGTATAGTCATACTTGTGTTTCTAAGTGAGCGTGTATTTAACCTTTTGAGAGCCGGGCGGCGGAACAGGACGCCGTGCCGCTGAAGCCACCGACGTCAGTGGGCGTCCAAAAACGGTTTAAAAACTATGAAATACAACTCCTAGAACCCTTTTTATACATATATTCAGACTGACATGATATAGACTTAGATATAGATTAGTATTAAATATTTTACTGTATGCAACATAGCAAACTCATGTGGACTTTTTGCATATACTGCTTGTTTACGTTTAAGTTAGATGTATTAACTATCAACCGTACTTAGCTGCAAGTTCTAATACTGCTATGCATAATTAATTCTGTTAAATTACCATAACTTAATAGTGAATCGTAACTTAACAATAGGATGACCGATCTTACTCCACCGTGATACAGTTTTAACTAGTACGGGGAGTAAGGAACTTTGTCTGATCAGTGATCACACTCATATTATATATTAACACAATGCCTAAGTACTTAAATATAAGCTACATTGATATTGTGATGATCTTGTTTTGGTTGTTGTGTTTATTGGCAATAAATTATTTGTATTTGTATTTTGTGATGTATGGCATTATTACTTTACTTTAAGGCTCTGGCTTCCGGGACACGAATTTCCGCTGCTACAGCCGTCCCTGGCTCTCAAATGGTTAATTATTTACTACTGCGGTCGCCAACAGGCGACCATAACTTAGTTGTGGCCCGCGTGCCTCCTTATTGAATATGTCACCAATTATTAACAGATGCAGCCCGCAATAATTACGTTAGCTACTATGTGGCCCCAGGCTGCTAAAAGGTTGTCGACCGATGATTTACTGTATCGTCTATGGTAACTTAATTCGGCGGTCATCTCCACTGACCCCAATCTTGTTTGATCATGTCTGCTGCCTTCTCCGCTATCATGTACGTGGGTGCATTCGTGTGCCCAGACGTGACTGCCGGCATCACGCTAGCATCGGCTACTCTCAGGTTCTGGATGCCATGCACTCTCAGCCTGGGGTCGACGACGGCTGTCGGGTCGTTCTTTGGACCCATCTTGCAAGTCCCGCTCTGGTGGTAAATAGTGAATGTGAACATTCGCGCCTGGCATGCGAAATACTCGTCGCTGCCGAAGGGCCCATATTGCAAACATTCCTCTATCGGCACGTCATACAGCTTCGCACCCATTTTCCTCATTGAAGGCTGCCTCGCTATCTGAATGCTAACTTTAATTCCTTCTACAATCTTCTCCAAGTCCTCAGGGTCGTCAAAGTAGTTTGGAATCAATAACGGTGAAGCTTTAGGGTTTCTGCTCTGCAGCATCACCCTGCCTCGTGATTTTGGCCTCATCAACATGGGGAACACCATGAATGTTTCGGCTCGTCCGAGCGGACCATACGTTTCAGCGAATATCTGGTCGTCGAATCCAAAGTTTCGTCTCAGCATTGGATCTGAATTCAGTCCACCGGTAATGAACAGTAATTCCATGTCAGGCCAGCCCGTAGTGTTGAACTTATCTTTTAACTCCATGAAAATAAGAGCTTCACATCCGCCTGGTATGGAAAGCGGACCTTTATGTGATTTCATCCATTTGAAAACCACCTCCAGATGATTGAATATGTAATCTGTGGATAAAGATACGTTCTGGGGCCGTACAACGTACTGTACTCCTCCAGCGGCGATGTGGTCCATCAAATTGAAACCAACCGATAAGTCTTTTACTACGGGTATTTTCATCTCTTCCAAATGGCTCCTTGGTCCTATACCTGATAACATTAGAAGCTGCGGCGAGTTAATAGCTCCGGCGGATAAGATTACTTCTTTTTTTGCCATTATTTTCAGTCTAATGTTATGTTTCTCTAATTCTATACCTATAACTTTGGTTTTGCTGTCATCATAAATAAGTTTAGTCACTAAACTTCCCTTTGTCAGGTCAAGATTCTTCCTCCCGTTGATTGGGTGCAAGTAGGCTCGGCTGGAACTGTGACGTGTTCCGTTTTTCATAGAGAGCTGCAAGAACGATACCGCGGACGGAGTAGGACCATTATAATCGCCATATTTGAAACCTAATTCTTGCGCTCCCTTCACCCATGCTTTGCCTTTAGTGGTGCGATATGGTGCGTGTTCAATATTAACGTGTCCCCCTTGATCGTGGTATTTGGGGTCGTCAAACGAACGTATGTTGAAGTTTTCTATCTTTTTGAAATAGGGAAACACGTCGTCCCACCCCCAGCCTTCGTTGCCCATAGCTTTCCAGTTCTCGTAGTCATACGGCGATCCTCTTGTGTAGATCATGTAGTTGAGCACGCTGGAGCCTCCAACGACTTTGCCTCGAGGCCAATTGCACTGTTGGTTTTCGAATCCAGCGCAATACTTTGGCGATGCCTTCGTTTTGTACTTCCAGTTAGCCGACGAGAACTGTAGATAGTTGGCAACGAGAGGTATGTCCATGATGTAGTTTTCGTTCATTCCTGCTTCGACTAGAAGCACTTTCCAATCTTTGACTTCTGTCAGCCGATTGGCGAGGACGCAGCCGGCGGTGCCGGCGCCGACAATGATGAAGTCGTACTCCGGGAGTAGGTCGGGCTGGTCGGGCGGTTCGTTATCATACTGATGGCCGCCCTCGTTCAGGAATTTCGCCACGGACAAGACTGGGTTGACGAACTGAGCGTCCGTGTAAGCGAAGGCGAACAAGACCCATAGTGCTGCCGCGATCGGCGCGCGCTGCTGTCTCATCTGTAACGATAAGAAGACTTTATGTCATACAGTTCATAGGAAATAATAGTGCTGCCTGTGACGCTATCGAGAAATATCATTGCCAATGCATACAGTTAAAAGACACGGGGGTTAGGTTCCGGTCGCAACGACACGACCAATAGGGATGTTGACTCAAAATTAAGAATACCCCAAAAGAGAAAATGCAAAAAATATGCGACATGGTGAAAGTCCTATTCAAATATCTCAAAAACAACAACGCTACCTACAACCGCTTTAATGTTGTTGGTTAGAGAGAGAAAGCGCGACAGATCAGTGACGTCATTGACCACGAGCACCATAATCTGCATCCATATATTAAATTCTCTTTCTTGTGTTTTATGTGGGCGCGTTGAGCTTGCGTGCGCATGCTTCACCAGATAGCGGAGACCATAAGGCCGGGCTGGGCAATTAAACCTCATAACCGTTCAATTTATGATGCTGTTATGGCCATCTCCGCCCGCCGCCCGGGCACGGTATATTGTAATGCTAGTCCTACGGGTTTTGAAGATATTAATGACGACTTACAGTATTTGCGTAGGTAAATAAATGTAATAGATCGTTCTATTGTCATAATTAAAATTATCGAAGCTGCCAGCCAGACAGACAGAGTGAAAGCGGGATTTACACCTGACGATATTTAGCACGCTAACTGGGGAGGGGAGTACCTGGGTCATACACGGATTTAGGTTCGCGTCTTTTCTGTGGACATATATACCTAAAGTTAAGGGCTACAAAACTGAATTTTGGATTGGACCAGTAACCCGCATGAACAGATTTGGATTTGGATTGGACCAGTAACCCAAATGTTACATATTTTGGAACAAAATTTAAAAACTTGTGACTTCAAATGCTTTTCTTTGTAAAATTTTAAAAGTTTTGGCATGTTTTTTTATTTTCCTTAATCAGTCGTTTATTGGCTATTAAATAAATGCCGTTTTGAGGTTTAAATTTAAGTAAATCTTATAAAGGGTCGGCAACGCGCACGTGACTCCTTTGGAGTTGCGGGCGTCTATAGGCTGCGGTGGACGATTACCATCAGGTGGACCGTATGCTTGTTTGCCACCGGCGTTGTATAAAAAAAAGTAGTTTTTTCACAATTACCAGTTTTAGGTCGAAAGGCGTGTTTTCTAAATAAAACACTAAAAACCCGAATAACTTGAAAACCAATGAGTTTTGACCCCCAGTTGACTGGATCTAAATCATAGCAAAGCTATAGAATGACCCCTTTCAAGGAATACGTCGAATTTCCCATCACCCTGTATGGGTGTAGATAAAAATAATCTAAATTCGAGTAAAGGTTTTTTCACTAAGATGGCTATAAAACTATATACCCGCCAATTAAATTAAGTACCTAAACGATAAAGACAACCTACTTTAGCTTGCTCCGATTTATATGGGTTTCGCATTGAATATGAACATAACTATAAGACACATTACATTAAAATTAATGAAGTACTTAATGCTTGTTATACTCGGGGTTAGTTTGTGTTGCTTTGGTGATGTCTAGGTTGTAATTGACACAACAAAATGATTTTTGTAACTGTTTTTTTAGTGTTAATCGTATTTTATGATTATTTCGTGTTTTTCCATATACAGTTATTAGTTTTTAAATTGACGAACTTTATGTGGTTACTTTATTTTGTATAGTAAATCAGAGATGACATTTATTAAATTGCGACTACATGTACTGATACATATTATTTCAAAATCATTAGTTTGAAATTTTATTGAATATGTATATTTTGATTTTATTCTAAAAAAATATTTTATTATTTATTTCAACAGTTAAAAAGGGACATTGCAATAAAAAAACTAAAAGCGACCTAAAAATAACAAAATATTGTTCCAAATCAGTGCCCAGAAGGCTGGCCGCATTGCCACGCTGCATAGCAACGCTAACGCGTTGTATTTTATTAAATTGAATTATATTATATTTTGTTATTGACGATCATAATATATATTCGTATAGATTAAGTTAGCTTTAATTTGTATTGTAATTGTATATTATGATATAAAAATCGAAATTTGCGGATGGATATATGTCTTCTTCAAGAGTAAAATATAAAAATGGCCATGTAAGTTGTCTATTATTACTGTATCTAATTTCTGTTGATTGCATGCTCACAACCACGCTTTGCCGAGTGTCAACTACAATCTGTGTCTTTAAACGCAAGCTACACCTAATACAGGGTTTAGACAACCTTGCTAACTAAGTGATACCTGTTGGGAATTACCTAATTGTACCTAGACGGTTGACGCAGAATAAAATTGATGTTCATGACATAAGTAAGGTTTGTCTAGAAAGGTTCAGCCGTGGCCTATTACTTATTAGGTCTGCGAAAACCGTGTAATTATTATAAATTGATGTTGATGACATAAGTAAGGTTTGTCTAGAAATGTCCAGCCGTGGCCTTATTAGATCTGAAAACCGTGTAATTATTATATGCAAAGATTGAGTCTTAATGGCTCAATAACATTAACCTACTCCATGTAATTTTTTAATGACAAAAACTTGAAATTATTTATATTGATTTTACTTTACATTGTACAATTATTTGTAGGGTTCTGATCGTTTTTGTTGTGTTTTTTATAGTCAGGAAAAATTTTGTTGACGTAAGAAAATGTTTTAAAATTTTTAAAGAATAATGAAAAAAAATGGGTTTAAATCACTACATAGAAAACAAAGTAGCTTTCTCTGTCCCTAATCCCTATATCCCTATGTATGCTTAAATTTTTAAATCTACGCAACGGATTTTGATGCGGTTTTTTTAATAGATAGAGTGATTGAAGAGGAACGTTTATATGTATAATAACATCCATTAAATAGTGCACCCGTGCGAAGCGGGGGCGGGTCGCTAGTTACATATAAAAAGTGAGTGAGTGAGACATAAGACAGAGGCTCTAAAGGCTTCTTCATTAGTATACCCTGTGAAACCGGAGCGGCTACTTATGTACATGTTAAAATAGAATAGGTAAATATATATATACGTAGAAATGAAACAAAAACTGATTCAATATTGAACTATACTTAAAAATCCGCCTGTATATACAATATCGAGGCGGAATTTTAATGCAATGTGGAAAATATACAATATGTTTTCCACAACACATAAAATTCCGCATCAACTATTAAAAATTTCCAAAAACAACTTACATGACGAGGCGGCGGTCGGGCGGCATTTCTGAACACACTGGCTATCTTGTGCATTATATTAAATTGATGTTACGCAAAAATATGTCTATTGCAATGTTATCTGTTAACGATTTTGATATGCCAGCGATATTTGTTACCGCATATTTATCTATTGTAATGATTTGACATCGTAAGCGAGTTTTATTTTTAGTGCAGTCAGCATATTATGAAGGTGTCGGGTCAGTGTTCAAAACCACCCGCGTGGTCGTGTCGGAGGTTTTCCCCTGGACTGTCCTTAGGCTACTCTCCAACGGCGCACTCCTATCGCTTTATTGGGCCCGGCCTATAAAGCCACAATCAGGTTCAAAAAAAGGTGTCGAAGGCGACAAAAGTGTTACTTGTAAGAGTATAACAGCTTTTGTCCTCCTTATACATCTTTAACTTTACTGATATTGTAATATTTGTAATAGATAACTTTGCAAGTTTATTTTCACTGTATGACATTGTAAACTCGAAATTATTATTCTTTCTTGAACTGTAAATTAATATTTTAACATGAAAAATGTATTATTATAGTCAGATTTTCTTAAATTGTAAATTAATATTTTAACATGTGAAAGTGCCCTTGTGGCCTATTTGCATTTGCAGAATAAATGTCTGATTTTGATTTTAGATTTAAAAACCGCGCCACAGTTAGCATCATAAACATGTATACAGTTTTCGGCCATATCTCGATAATTAGTATCATTGTTTATTTTATCTCGATAATTAGATACGTAGATAATTAGTATCATTGTTTTGTTCCTTTAAGTTTATGTTTCGTTTCACAGTGTATTAGACTCAATCTGTAATGCTGTATAAATGTAAATATATTTAAATAAATAAATAAATAAATAAATCTCTAAGCTATAAAGTCCTAGAATGTTGAGAATGTTATGAGGTTAAGTGTACCTACTAATAAGGTACAGAATAAGCGTTATTCTTGTAGACAATACGATAGTAAACGGTGGTGTGGTATTAGTCTAAAGTACCTACTATTAATAGTAATCGCACATTCCTGATGTATGGGGTCAAGTCAAGGCTTTAATTATCAGTTAAAAAACGCTCATCTATTTGACAATTTTCTGATTGAATTGATACGTATCTTGACATTTTCTCAGTGTTACTATCTTGAACAGGATTATTGCGACCTAATGTCATAAATTTTAAATGTATTTTTTGGATTTTTCATTAAGAAATATCGTTTCAAACATCACTCCAAATCGACCATTTTCAAGTTAAAAACTGTGTTTTTGCGGTTAAATTCTGAGACATACAATAAAATCAAAAAATGGCTATGTTACTATCAAAAACTTTAATAAAATCATCGTATCCTTTAATCACTACTGGTATTATCGATACTATTGTCATAATGAAATCAAAACATTTAAAAACTTATAAGGCCTCTTAATGTTAGCTCGATTTTGCTGCCTTTTCACCACACGGAGCGGAGGTTTCGTCTTAAAGTGTGTCGACAGAACGACTGAACATCCAAAAACTTACCATCAGGTGGGCTGTCAGCTTGTTTGCCACCGACGTGGTATTAAAAAAAATAATCTCTAAGGGTCGGTTGCACCAACATACGATCACTGGTCGGTCATCGTCAAATATGGCGCCGGCAGCTGTCATCCCATAGAAACTTGTCAAACTTTCCGTACAATCAGATTTTAACGAACACCGCTTACGATTACAGCAGGTTTGGTGCAACCCACCCTAAGTTCCCTACACCGTTTCGCACGTTTTGTTATATGTACTGTCAGCATCAATAGCCGTATCGAGGGGTGAGTGGTCAAACCCGATAAGTCATCTAAAAGGCTTATTGAAAATAGAACTCTGCGTAATGGATGTTGAGTTCTTATTTCAAAAAACAATTATCTCGATTTATCGGGTTTGACCACTCACCCCTCGGTATGAAGCAGGGACCGATACCGGTATTTTTAAAAAACCCTGAATTAGCCCAATATTTACGTAGGGCTGAATCATGTATTTAGGTAACAACGTCGTATTATTAGATTGTCCCATTAAAAACGAAATAATGAACCGGTGACCGTAATAATACCGGTATTTTTCTATGGAGAAAATACCGGTATCCGATCCCTGGTATGAAGACGTCAAGTCACAGAGCTTATAACCTCTTCATATGCGTAGCTTTAATGCTGACTGTAACTACTCGTACAGACTTAGATGTATACCTACTAAAATATAGAGAATATGCATGCGATGCGGAATGAATAATAATAAGAGGTCACTATATGAATAGTAAACCATCAAATTATGACAAAAAACAGTAAATTAATAAATGTGCTCAATATCGTAAAAATATATGACATATGACGCTTGAAAGTTTCGAAGAAAGATGTAATTTTTTTTTAATTAACTAATAGTAAATTAAAACCGCCATCAGGATTCTTATGTTTTAATAAACAAAAAATTGTACGACAACAATGTATCTAAACGCAATATTTCACGACCAAAACAGCAAATTACATACTATGCTCAATTACCCATACTAATTGAGCATAGTATGTAATTTGCTGTTTTCAGGGCTCGGTTATGATCAGAGCTCGGAATAGGTAGTGCCTATTTACCTAAACTTCGCGGGAGGACGTAACTAAGAGTGGTTACAAGCACCAAAAATAATTATTTCTTTTTAATGAATGCGGTATTTCCCGGGATTTACTGTATTATTCTAGAGGCTTAATACATTTCGCTTTACTTATAAATCTTGTTATATTGCATATTATTTGTTTAATTACCTTGAAATAACAGTCATTTTATTTTATTTTATTTGTATTAAGGATAACAGCCTTATTATATTACATATTTTTACATATATAAGTACATGTATACCATCATATTAGAAATAAATTAAAATACATCTGTACGATATCTTCTATGCCATATCATAGCTCTGTCTCATCACTAATATACGTCCTACTGCCAGACACAGGTCCCCTCTCATGGAAGAAAGGAGTATAATTCTGTCTAAGTCAACTAAAAAGTATCAACTTTCGGAATCCTTTTGATTCAATTTGATCCATATTACATTTTTAATGACTGATTGTTATTTCAAGGTAATTAAACAAATAATTGCAATATAACAAGATTTACAAGTAAAGCGAAATGTATTAAGCCTCTAGAATAATACAGTAAATCCCGGGAAATCCCGCATTCATTAAAAAGAAATAATTATTTTCGGTGCTTGTAACCACTCTTAGTTACGTCCTCCCGCGAAGTTTAGGTAAATAGGCACTACCTATTCCGAGCTCTGGTTATGATGTTGTACTTTGAATACCATTTTATTCTTTTGTGTTGTTCTAACTGTAGTCCATATACACATTTGTTCCACGCTAAAAGCTGGTTCGAATCAGGGGTCGGATACCGGTATTTTTTCCATAAAAATACCGGTATTATTAAGGTTACCGGTTCATTATTTCGTTTTTAATGGGACAATCTGATAATACGACGTTGTTACCTAAATACATGATTCAGCCCTACGTAAAGAGCAAAAAATAATCCAAAATATTGGGCTAATTCAGGGTTTTTTAAAAATACCGGTATCTGTCCCTGGTTCGAATAGCATTGCAAAAAATGATGCATATTCTATTATTGTCTATTCAAATCGTATTCATGACTTCGTTAACCTTTAAAAAACAGACGATCGTTGGATTTTGACGACCGGTTTAGCCTAGTCAGCGTGACCACTTTATAATCGGCGTTCCTACTAAAAGAGTGGTCAGATAACTACTAAAAAATACCAAATGAATTTCATAATCTACTAGAAACTACTAGACTAACTAAATCAAGCTTGATTGTGTTTAAATCGCAATTATTTGTGTATAAATCTTGTATATCGTAGTTCGGAAGAAGCATTCGTCCTTTGCTAGTGAGCTAGTGAGTGCGAGAGGGAAAGAATGTCAGTAAAACACTCAATCGTGCATAGTGACAGCTTTATGAAGGCGCATCCACAAGCTTCGAGATAGAGCGAGACAACCAAGGTCATCATATCCCTATCTTGCATATCTTATAACTTGCAGTATTGCTATGATCTCCCATAGGGCTCAGTTACACGGTTATTATTATCTCAATATTGGGGTGTCAATATTATAGTGGTATTGAAATATGCATGTATTTTGCTTTAATATTCATGAATACACGATCAATACGTATTGTGATATGAGTGTATGTGATAATAATCACTGTGTAACCGACCCCATAGAGATGCGCCTTCAGGTAAAATTGTTGCGGTATAGAAAATTAAAAATAGTGTATGGGACCAGCCTAGTAGACTAGAGCTAGTAAATTTAGTACATTTTGGCCATAAAACGTGTCGTTATAGGTATCCTATCGTCCTAGCTAGGGTTATCGCGTATATGTGGGACATGTTGCATTAATCCCTTAGTAGAAAGTATGTAAGTGCAAGAGGGACGAATGCTATATGTCCGACATTTAAGTGTGTCAGATTCGTCACATGAATAAATAATTAAAATACATTTCATTTTATGTGACGGCTGATGTACGTGAAGTATACATTTAATAATAAATGAACAAGAAACAAATTTAAAGAATATATTTTTTATTTATTTACTTACGAATCTTACCTTACGGTACTCATTAGTCGCTGGCGGCGCTATCGCTATCGTCGTTATAATCATCAATTTTTTTTAATATTCTTCTATAAAAGTTTCTCATTTTTCATTACCCTTACCATATTCTAATCAGAGTCAAATTTCGTGCAGCTGCCTGCTTCAAGGATTCCTTCTTTTGCATGTAAAAGTAACGAAACATTTTCATTGTGAAATCTGTTACGATCCTTAGTTTTGATTCTATTCACCGCGGAAAAAATCCGTTCGCATTTGGCATTTGAAACTGGCAAGCACAACATTTGCTTTGCAAAATTAGATATAAGTTGATATTTCAGCTTTTTGTTGCTATAGTAGTAGCCAATTGTGGATTGCTATAAACTACTAAAAACTACTAACTTATTTTCTCCTACTAAAAGATTGAAAATTTTCCCTCAAAACTACCAAAAAAGTAGGAAACTACTAAAAGTGGTCACGCTGAGCCTAGTGGGTACTTGGGTAGTGCATCTGCCTGTGAAGCTGACGGTCCTGGGTTCGAATCCCGGTCAGGGCAAATATTTGTGTGATGAGCATGAATATTTGTTTCTGAGTCTTGGATGTTTTCTATGTATTTAAGTATTTATATCTATTAAATATATCGTCGTCTAGTACCCATAACACAAGCCTTCTTGAGCTTATTGTGGGGCTAGTTCGATTTGTGTAAGATTGTCCTCTAATATTTATTATTATTTATTATTTATTTTCATTATACTTACCTGCCCATACCTACTAACAAATAATGTATAGACCATACAGATGTTTTCCGCTCATAATTGGGAACTCTAAGTTTCTTTTGGAGCGGTCCATAGTCCATATTATATTTTTTATCGATAGTAGACTTATTATAGAGTTCAAAACTGTTCCCGGTTTTTTTTATTAAGTATCGTTCTTAAGCGATATTTTGTTCAATTTTATCATTGGCATACCACACGTTTGGAGGCATTAATATAGGATTGTGCCCTCCACTCGGCTCGAAAAATTAAGAAAATCGTTCATGTGTAATTGTGTAAAGTTTTATAATAAACTACCGACAAACGTGACTAATTTATCTATTAATAAATTCAAGAATTACGATTTGAAACGGGATATTTACCATGTATATTTGTATTTTTGAGTTCCCGATATTTCGGCACTGTTGCAAGCGCCATTATCAAGGATTAACTGACGTGCTGCGAGTAATCGTAATTCTAATGTAAATGACCATGTAAGCTTGAAATCTTATAATAAATTCAAGACTTATGTAAAGCGTAAACTCATATCGAAAGCATATTATAGCACAAAAGACTACATGAATGATAAAACACCGTGGGTATAATTATGGTTGAAATAGTACTAATGATATTTTAATAATTATGACATTACATCTTAATGACTATTTTTTATAACTATGATGACATTGACGATCTTTTTGTGAATTTATTGTACCCTCTATTTGACATACATTACAGTAATTCATATCTTTTTTTTATTTCATATGCATCAATAAATTGCTCTGAATAATTAGATTCCATTTATGTGATATATAACTGACACAAAAGTGCTTGTTGCTAGGCCTATTTGAATAAAGAATATTTTGAGTTTGAGTTTGTGCCTTGGTCTGCTGCGAAACAAAATAAAAATACACACCAACTTGACAACTGACAGATGTCAAATGTGGCAGTTACAAGGGATTGATGGTCGATACATTAATTTTAGTTGACTTTTTGTTTGTTTGTTTGATCATGTGAGGTACACGTACCCCGCAAATTTTAGTTAATTAGACGTAAATGATCTTCTCAGATGTGCTACTCAGAAAAGAGTCACTACTGTCCTCAAATGAGAGATCAAAATTGTACTTTTCTTCACAATACAGGGCTCAATTACGCTTTTTCTGAATAGCGGGTGTGAAAAGCAGCATGTGCCACTCGTTGGCAAAATTTCCCTCTTGGGCGTAAAATAGGCGCATGATTCTACTATAGAATCTTTTGCCAACTCGGGATTCAATTATACCGACCTCGTCGGAAATATTTAACAGTTTGTACAGTGATTGCATTTTAATGCTCCCATACACAATGGGCTATGATGGGCGAATATAGGCACTCACGATTGTGTAGAGCGAATAATTGTCTGTGTAGTAGTGAACTAGTGAGTAGCCATTGATCGTCTACTGGAATCGGTTGGTTGTCGGTACGTCAAAATGCGTGAAAATCTTGCGCATGCAAACAATCGTATACCGACTATACCGGTATCATGCAGTCTGTTACCGGGTCTGAATAGCGATTTGTCAATGTAATTTAAGAGGATTATAAGCAGATTTTACATAGATAAAGACATATTACAAAACAAAACAAAACTAAATCATATACTGGTAATACCTTACAGATGCCCACACATGCCCACACTCCTGCTCGGAACACGACCTGAGAGACGCGACGGTCGTGTCCCGAGCAAGGCTGTCTCCGTCGCTGCTCATTGGGCACATTTTATCTGAGAAACCTCGACACAGAAGAAGAATAAGAAGATCCATCATAAATCACACATGTATATTGTTTTAACCTGGTATTATCACTACATAGTATAAAACAAAGTCGCTTTCTCTGTCCCTATATCCCTATATCCCTATGTATGCTTAAATCTTTACAACTACACAACGGATTTTGATGCGGTTTTTTTTAATAGATAGAGTGATTGAAGAGGAAGGTTTATATGTATAATACATGCATCAGAATTGTACCCGTGCGAAGCCGGGGCGGGTCGCTAGTGTACAATAAAGTACTTAGATACGTACATAGACACGTATATGTACTGGTTAACTGATTATACGTATCGTGATCTCGATTTAGGCCTCGCCCTTGAACGCAGCAATGCGAAATGAATCACGCGATCTGCTAAGCCGTCGTGTCCCGGCGAAAAAAATAAACAATAGCATTTGCAATTTGGGTATGGGATGGCGCATCGTAACTGACGATTCTCAATATGAGATGAGATGGCGCCACTGCCACGGTTAGCATCGTCTCCGCATATAAGTTCATTCAAAAAATTAAAATTACGACTAATCTAAGCGCAATAACAAATTGAACGTGTGGATACAAAGTCAATGACACTAAGTGAGTGTTATCTGCACGTAACACCAACGCGAACGGAAACTATCACCAATTATTTCTTGATGCAACAAACCAGTGTTTTCTCGTTGATAATATTAGTGATCAGCCGAACAAGGACAATAAAGTGACAACTTGTGAACTCCTCAACGGATATGCAGTGTATCGGACTAATTAAAAGTGAGTAAAAAGAGTGCCAGGACAAAAAACTGTTCAAAATCTACCGTTGAACGATTTGAATATCTCTTGTTTACAATCAGAACTTCACAGCTGAGCCATTTGACACTGCCATCTAGGATCACATTACTTAACCACGCAGATTACTATTTCTCCAACCGCGCCACCTAGTGGCCATCTGCCGAACTACTTCGTCCGAACGATCCATCCAGATCGATTAATTTACTCAGCGCGCGGCACTGAGCTTAACATAACTATACAGTATTCGCAATAGAGGGCACCTATAGTCTGATTATATTGCCTTGAAATTGTGGAGAGCCATATAATTAGTATCATGGCTTCGAAACAAAGGATTTGTATAAAATGCAGTAGTGAGATCAAAACGAGGCGTTATTTGCAATGCTCTCTATGCCACAATCATTATGATATCCTCTGCACGTCCAACGTAACCTTGGAGAGATTTAATCTAATGACAACGGTAAATAGAATGTCATGGAAATGTCACTCTTGTCATGACGCAGATAAAGATTGTCAGCCAAGCACGTCAAAAGACCTTTTTATACCCAAATACCCTACTTTGCCACGACTTTCTTTAGACAACCTTAATACATCGGATTCGGATTTGGGAGACGACACCGCTGCCTCGTCCTTCCTCAACGCCTCTTCAAAAAGCCTGCCGAGCATGTCTTACATAGAGGACTCACAGACAACGGAACTCAAATTAGAAATTACCACTCTTAAATGTCAGCTAGAAAGTGCTCATGCAGAAATTGATCGTCTTTGCAGTGAAATTATCGAATATAAAAAAATTATTTGCAGCAAACAAAAAGAGCTGGATCTCTGTAAGGCATTGTTCAATGGAAGTGGATCTTCACCCCTTCAGCGAAAACCTACTCCGTTAAAAAAAGCCACAACCGCGAGCAACTCCGCCACTTCATCTCCGGCAGTTCACCATCCACCGGAACCCGCCCCTCCCGCGGCCCCTGCCGCGGTCACACCCCCGGCCCCACCCGTGGCCCCTCCTGCGGTCTCTTCCGAGATGAATCAGACCGGCGAAGTACCGAAATTGACCTCTGAAAGACAAAAAAACACTCCAGTGAAGACCATTGCTCCTGGCAGTGATCCCAACCAACACAACTACAAAAAAAATCGCGGTCATGTCAGAAAACATGCGGATTTCCCCAAGAGCAAGCTATTACTTTTGAGCAGTAATAAGACAAATAAAATTTCCAGTATTGTAGAAAATGATAACTCCCTAAAAAATATCGACTGCTGTCATTTTATAACGCCCGGAGGAGGAATAAAAGAAAAACTATACCGAATAGAGAAAAAGTTGTCGAATTTTACATTAAACGATTGGTGCATAATCTTTATCGATGAAGGGGACTTACAGCAAGAAGAGATGGATTGCCCAGTCTTAGTGCAATATATTACAGAAACCCTGAACCCTATCGTCCATACTAATATAATAGTAGCTTGTCCCACGTATATTTGTGGCAGGCTCATTTATAATTCAGAAGTGGAATCTTTCAACACCCTCCTACGTGCCGACATTCTATTTCACAAAAAGCACTACTCCTTTGATTCAAACCTAGACTTATCACTTGATATGTTTTCAAACCGAACAGGAAAGCTCAGTGATATCGGAATGACCAATATAGTCCGTCATCTAGGCCTATTTATTGCCTCCAACATACAATATGTTGGAAAGAGGAGGAAATGCTCACAGAAAAATATTACGGACTACTTTACAACATCAAAAACATCCAGTCAAATAAGCTCGAAGGAGAAAGCTATACAAAAAACTATGGTGGACTACTACAGAAAATCGGAAACATCGAATAAAAACCGAAACGAAGATGTTTTGAGTAGTACCGTGATTGTAGAAACACAGACTGGTTCTGGCAGTAAAAATAGTGCAGTAAATATCCTGAAAACCCAGCCAGAGCCAAAAAAACAGTTATTTCGAAGTTAAAGAAACGGGTCATAATTTTCATATATTGCATCAAAATATAGCAAGTATATTAAAAAAGAGAGATGAACTAGAAATTGTACTAAGTGACTTTGGATCACAGCAAACACAAATTAATGTTATTTGCCTCACAGAAACTTTTTTAAAAAAAGGTACCGAAAATAGTGTTTGTTTAAAAAATTATGTAATGGCTTCTTTTTGGTCAAGAGAGCAAGAAAGGCGAGGTGGCTCTTGCATTTTAGTAGAGCAAAATTTAGACTTTAAGGAAATTACTATCTGTAATGAAATTTCACAAAACTTCGATTTTGAGTGCTGTGGTGTACAGCTAGACTTGATGAAATTAAATATAATATGTATATATAGAACTCCTTCATCGAATGTACAAATCTTCCTGGAAAAATTGGATGTTCTATTATCAAAACTCAATAAAATAGGAAGAAAAATAGTTTTATGTGGCGACTGGAACATTAATATGCTAAAAACAAATCAAACTACACAAGCATTAGAAAGTATTCTAGAAAACCACAACCTTAAAATTCACATATCTTCACCAACAAGACATAATACATGTATCGACATAATTGCCAGTAACATGGCACAGGCAGTTGGCTACGTCAAACATTTAGCTCTGTCAGACCATGACACAGGTCAAACCTTATCCTTAAATGCAGGAAGTTACAATCGGATTAAAAATTGGTTAGAATACAAAAGAGACTTCAGTGTCGAAAATACAACTAAATTTGTAGAATGTATAAATGCCTTATCCTTCCACGACATTATGTCAATACCCGATACAAATATTGCATTCAACTTATTTCACGACACTTTAAGATTGTTCTTTGATTTGTGCTTTCCAATAATAAAAGTTAAAGTTAGTACTAAAAGTAACCAGTCAAAATGGATTACAAAAGGTCTTAGGAAAAGCTGCAAAATCAAAAGAAAACTTTATCTTGAGTACCTAAAATGTGACAAAAGTCAGAAAGAAACACAAAAATCAAAATATACTATTTACTCTAACATTCTTAAGAAATGCATAAATAAATCACATAGGCTAAACAACAGGATATTTGTACAAAAATCAAAAAACAAGTGTAAAGCTTCTTGGACAGTTATAAATCGCCAAATCCAAACAAAAACTCCAAAAAACCAAATAGATAAAATAGTCAAATCCGGGAAATGCATCGAAGAAGGTAAAGCGATAGCCGAAGCCTTTAATGACTATTTTATTAATATATCAGATGATTCACCGACTAAAACCAACGAGTCAAATGTAAAAAAACAAAATACCACTATTTTTGTTACACCGGTCTCTGAAAATGAAATATTTCGCATCATAATGAATTTAAAAAATACAAACTCTGTAGGCTATGACAATATTAACACTAAATCTCTAAAACTTTGTGCTAGCGTCTTAAAAATTCCACTGGCATATATTATAAACTTATCTATAGAGCAAGGCATTTTCCCGGACAGATTAAAATATTCAGTGGTCAAACCACTATTTAAAAAAGGTGATGCCACTGATATGAGTAATTATCGCCCAATTACTCTTATACCAATCCTCTCTAAGGTATTTGAAAAGACCATGGCAATAAGGATACAAAATTTTATTTCTCAATATAACATTCTTACACCAGAACAATTCGGCTTTCAACAAGAAAAATCAACGTCCTTGGCATGTTTTTCACTAATTAAGAGTATAACGGAATGTATCGATAAAAGACAACCTACAGTAGCGGTATTCTTAGACATGTCTAAGGCGTTTGATCTAGTTAACCATAAAAAACTACTAAGTAAACTGTACGACCATGGCATTAGAGGAGTGGCTTACGACTGGTTAAAAAGCTATCTTAGTGATCGAACCCAATCTACAGAAATCACCAAATTAACTAAAGGAGAGAAAATTCGTGTTAGTTCTAAGCCAAAGCCTAACAAATGTGGCGTGCCGCAGGGCAGTATACTGGGACCGATATTATTTCTTCTCTATATAAACGATCTTCCGAGCATAACCAAACATAAGTGTGTACTATTTGCGGATGATACGACCATACTATTTACTAATAGTCATGAAAATAATAATATTGAAAAGGATATAAACGCTACACTAGTAGATGTTATTGATTGGTTGGAAATGAATAACTTAAAACTAAACGTTAGCAAAACTAAAGCGATACAATTTAAAACATATAAAAGTAAAAAGATGGAATTAAATATAAGGCATAAAAATAGTAAGATAGAAGTTATAAATTCTACACTTTTTCTAGGAATATCTCTGGATGAAAATTGTAACTGGAAAAGTCATGTAGACTTAGTTTGTAAAAAAATTAATAAGTTTGTTTTTGCCATATATAGAATTAGAAAAGTTGCCTCCTTGCAAACCGCTCTTAGTGCTTACCACGGATATATAGAATCTGTTTTACGCTATGGCGTTATTATATGGGGTAACTCAGTGGACGTCGATAGGGCGTTCAAAGCACAAAAAGAGTGCATCCGAGCACTATCTAATATAGGCCGGAGAGAATCCTGTAGACCAATCTTCCAGCATTTGAAAATTCTTCCTTTGCCTTGTATATATATTGCAGAAATATGTTTATTTGTTAAGAAACATAACTACTATTTTACTAAGATTTCGCAACATAACCCTAATGCAAGAACTATATACAAGAATAAATTGTACATTCCAAAGGTAAACCTAAAGTTCTATAAAAATAATGTTGTTGGGATGGCCGCTAGAATCTATAATCACCTGCCTACCGATTTGTTATCATTGCCTATCAAGAAATTCAAAACGCAATTGTTAAAATGGCTATCACAAAAAAACTTCTATTCACTAAATGAATTCTTCAATAATAAATATAGACAGTAGTATTATAAATATTTGCATGCCTACTACTATAAGGTATCAAACATTATTGAGACCCACTGTATGTAAAAACACCTTCATAATGTACATGATGTTTGGCAAATAAATTATTATTATTATTATTATTATTATGATTTGAGACGTTAGTGCCGTTAATGAAGCATAAGTCTTCTGGTAGATGTCGCTGTACGCCTCCCTTAAGGCGTTTGTATATAAAAAAAAGCAATAGCATTCCTTTGTTATGATACCTGGGATCCCCGGGATCAGTAGACTACGGATTACCTGCTATGCAATTTACGATTTTCGTCGCCATGAACTCTCTCTGACTGAAGTATTGAAGTTTATGAATCCGAACTGAACTAGTAAATGAGAGACAGAAGTAAGTACATCATTTGAATAATTCATTCGTGACTCATGACTAATATCAGTATTATCTAATGGGAGCTATCGTGTATGAATTCACCGCTAGAGGCGCTAGTGTAGCGTGAGGTTTCCGAAATGTCAAATGTCACTCTTTGTGGTTGCGCTACGCGGGTTAATATCTAATTGGAACAATATGGTGACTATTTTGCAATACCTGAGCGATTATGGCAAATATGAGTTACGGGTCAATGACTGTCAGTGCTTTGAGACAGTTTTGCTTTAGGAAACTTATGTCCCCCTTTTTTTCCAAACAAAACGGGAGTGCAATGCGGGATGTTGGATATTTAAACGGTACGGTTATCAAGGTATTAAATATGATTTAAACGTAAACTTCATTCTCATGCCCATAATAACCAATAAAAAAAATTGATAGCTGGACCTTACTCGACAGTGGCGCCAACTGGTGAGCACAAAAACGATAGCCCCCATTGGGACCTCGTAAACGTAACAGCAGCTAGGGAGTGAAAAAACCGGTCAAATTTCCTAATCGGTTTTGTTTTTCAGTTTTGGCAGCAGAAACCGGTTAAAACGTTTTTTTCGGTTTTGGATAAAACTGGTTTTTCCACATTCGCTGTTAATGGAAACAGCTTTTATCGTATTACGTAACCGAAATTTAATAAATATTATAATAAACCGAAGATAATCGTATATTAAGTTTTTGCGGCGATCGATAGTTCAAGGTTATAACTATATGAAACCGGAATTTAAGTGTATTAAACCCTTTAATGAGTTCGCAAATTAAAGCGTAACCGCGAGTTTGAACATTATTTGACATTATTTGGGTCCATATTAACAAAACACCAAAAGATTCAACAGAATATTTATGAGTAAATAGTTTACATATTTAAGACGTTTGTGTTATATATTGTTATTATAATTGACTGTGGTCACGTTTCTCATGTGACAGAAATTATTTTGCCACTTTTTGTCTGAAACTTGAAACATGTGTCGACGCCTGAAACTAGAAACATGGCCAATGTGTCAGCCAAGTTAGCAAGGCAAAAAAATGCATACTTACGCCGCTATAGTGAAATTTGACTTGTGTACTGACTTTGCTTAGTGTTTAAATAGATGCTAGAATTCGTTAGTTAAGAAGGCTGTGGACTACGAATACATTCCCAGCCCTCCCTATTCTGTCGTTACTCGGCGATCACTGATTAGGGGTCGCACGGTCCGGCGTCCTAGGACACGGACCCAGACGGCGTAATCACAGCGTCCATCGGACGATGGAATGCTGCGCTTACGGCGTTCAACTCTGACACGACGCGTACACTTAGGCATTCCCGCCGGCGGGGACGTCCACCACGCGGTCGCGACAACACAGTCACATATAGTCCCTATTCGTCCCGGAAGAGCCGCATACCGGTTGTTTATGTTGGAGTTTTCCCCTGGATTTTCCCCAGGCCACTCTCCAACTACACACTCCTATCGCTTTATTGGACCCGGTCTATAAAGCCACAGTCAGGTTAAAAAAAACATGCTAGAAAATATGCGTCAGCGTAGGAGCTATGAGTTCACATTGTATGTGTTCGTATTCGTATATATCACAACTACAATTATGACTAACGCGCGCGCGTGAGATAAAAGTACTAGAAGTTTAAAGCCACATGTCATCCGCCACAAATATCCCTAGTCATTACTTAACTATTTACGCAATATAATGCAATAACATTTAAATTATCTGCTTTTGATTGTCTTGAGTATCAATTCGCCATTAGTGAAGGAGTGAGGTGACACGCCGCTTTCTTAATGAGGTCCACAGCAAACTGACACACACACACAAATGATATTATAGAAGCTTCACAAAATAGGCACAGAAGTCTGGCATGGCGCGGAATAAAACGTCATGCTCAAGTACAGTTTTTTGCGCAGACATAACTTAGTAGCCAGGATTATACACCAGCAACTTGCTCTTCTATTCGGTTTCGAAGTACCTTACTATAAGTACACACCTGCGCCCGTTTTCGAAAATGGTCGGATAACGCTCTACTGGGATTGATCTGTCATCACGGACAGGACTATTGTAGCCAATAAGCCCGATATCGTGCTGACAGATCGATCGAAACGCCAGGCAGTGCTCGTTGGCATCACCATCCCCCATAACGAGAACCTCGTGAAAGCCGAGAAGGACAAAGCCAGCAAGTACCTAGACCTGGCACACGAGGTAACCGCCATGTGGGACGTTGATTCGACGTCCCGATAGTCGTCTCTGCGAACGGTCTAATGACGAAGAGTCTCGCCCAACTCCGATTCTTCTGACATTTTGTGAGTAGATTCGGTAATTATATAGAATTTTTTGTCGAGTCAGTTTATGCCAATTTACAAACAAGGTTCTCATATGGATTATGCAAACTATCGACCAATAGCAATATTGTCGGTCATAAATAAAGTGGTTGAAAAGTTTATAGTTGAGCAAATAAGTGGTTTCCTTGAGAAAAATAATGTATTAAATGATGCACAACATGGGTTCCGGCGGGGCCGTAGCACGGCGACGGCACTAGCGCGGTTTGCTGATGACGTAAACGGCAGCCTTAACGACAGGCAGCAGGTGGTGGTGGTCTACATCGATTTCAAAAAAGCTTTTGATACGCTGGACCACCGCCAGCTGCTGTGTGCCATGGACGAGTGTGGGGTTAGCGGCCCGGTCAATAAGTGGCTGCAGGCCTATTTGTCTCAACGTACTCTGAGGACTGCTGTATGCGGCGTGACGGGTAGTAGCGCGCAGATGACCTGCGGGGTGCCAACTGGCTCCGTGTACGGTCCCGTGGGATACATCATGCATGTAAACAGCATGTGTAATGTAGTTAAGCATTGTAGGACTTATATGTATGCAGACGACACCTGTCTAGTCTACTCTAGCAAAGACATAAAAAATATAGAATGCTGTATTCAAGAGGACCTTAACAATATCATTAAGTGGGCGCATGATAATGGTATCGTAATTAATATTGCAAAAACCAAGTGCATGCACAATGTATAACGGGAGAACCGAACATTATAGCCCATGATTACGACTGCCTGGAAGGGTTGAGGTGGTGGAGAGATATAAGTACCTGGGCCTGACAATAGACTCCCGCTTCACTTGGAGTGCACACGTGGAGCTGGTGTGTGAAAAGCTCCGGGCGGTACTTGTGAAGTTCCACCACCTTAAGTTTTTCACGGATAGAGCGACCTTATATACAGTTTATTATGCACTCACTGATTCGATACTCTCTTATGGACTAAGCACGTACGGCAGAACATTTAAAACCTATCTTGATAAAATTAAACACCTACAAATTAGGTTTATGAAAGCTCTAGTGGATAAAAAAACAAAACAAGATTGTAGAGAGGACTATAATAAATTATTTCTTAAGTGTAATATGCTGCCAGTCTTTGAGAGGGTGTCGTTCCAAATTGCATTAGAACAATACAAGCTGGGTGAGTTTAAGGTCCCTGTGACTAACACGCTTTTGCGGAGAAAGTTGGCCAATGAAGCGTTAATTGTACCTAGAGTAGTCAATTATTATGGTAAGAGAACTAGACCTTATCTCGTTCCTAAAATTTATAACAATATACCGTTAAGTATCAGGAAAAGCGCCAGTAAAAATATCTTTAAATCTGAATTTAAAAAGCTTATGTTAAAACAATTTGAAAATACAACAACTTAATTAGCGAATATTATTAGAATAGTTTATGTTATAACACTTATAAAAAACTTAAATTTGTAACTTGCACTACTACAGCAGTTGATGTACTTAACTAAATAGCTAACTTAAAACAGAAATGTAAAGAAAGGGAGCTTATTTCTGCCAACAAACTGTTATACAGTTTGGCGGAAGTTATAAAAAGTTGTAAAAGAGTACTGTTTTCGTGAATAAATGCTTTATTTATTTATTTATTTTATTTTTTATTTATGAAAATTTTCTAAAACATTATTTTTAAATGATTTTTGGCGAATTTCGGTTTGTTCTCTACAGGTCGCATTTCTCAATCGATTCTCGTGAAAGTTCGTGACAAGCTTCGATAATAATAGATATTTTTTTTTTGTAGTTAGTTTTTGGAAAATTTCAAAATAAGAACTCGAGAAGTCTACATATCGAAGAGCTACTAGTTAAATAAGACATAAGAAGTATATTCGTACATAAAAGTTTACAGGTATAGTTGAACATATCATCACTTATAAGTAATGTACTGAGTGGTTTTTTCGTTATGCGGTTCGACTGGCCCCTACACTAGGCTAAGCCTGTCCCGTAGGTAGCCAATTCAAAAATGGATTAACAATATGTGCGCGAAAAGTCAGAAAAGATGACAATACAATATAATTATTATTACTAACATATACTAGATATAAAAATGGAAAAAATCACAAAAATTCAATGGAAATTTATTCACAATCAAATCGTTTTGTTTAATTTGTTACCAGGTTTGTACCACGTTTGTTAAAATATGTTTTATTCGTAAACCTGTTTTAAAACCAGGGTCATAATGTCAAACGCTAAGTCATTGACATAATTTGCGATTTGCATATTGTAACTAAAAACTAACCATCTGTTTTTATTACTATTGTTTAGTTAATTATTGCACTTCGTAATAACCTTTTCTGCTTCCAGCACGCGACTGTCAATCTGGAGTCTGGAGGTCGTGGGTTCGAACCTCGGCCCGTACCAGTATCACTGGTTTTTTTTTAAAGTACGAAATATCATATGATACGGTAGCTTTACTGTGAAGGACAAACCTTCTAATTCATAAACGTTCATCAAACCTAGTTTAGCTAAAATGCCGTTGAAATGAAATGAAATGAAATTATTTATTCTTTAATTGAGGCATGTTACATGCACTTATGATTGTCAAAAAACTACCACCGGTTCATAAAATAAACCTCTGCCTCGAGAAGAACAGGCGTAAGAAACTCGGTGAGGTGTCATTTTTTCAAAACAATATACAATGTATATAAAATAACAGTATCATAATACTACAGAATTCAAATGCTATAATATAAACATACATATTTTTTAATATTAAGGACAAAATATTTCTGTGTTAGATTGCTTGTGCGGGATGCTATCACTGCCAGACATCACTACCCATGATATAATCGTTTATCTTATAATATGCTTTTGAAATACGTGTCTGCTTCACGACAGACTTAAATTTATAATCCGTAAGTTCAATAATGTGTCTTGGAATTTTATTGTAAAATTTTATACAATTTCCCAAAAACGACTTTACTTTAATATTCGTTTGTCTTTATCTGTAACTTTTTTGAACCTTATTGTTTTAACGGTAACTTAGCTTTTTTTTATTTGTGGACAATGTTACACAGATCGACCTAGTCCCAAACTAAGCAAACCTTGTACAGTCAAGGGCATAAATATATATACGTTCCCAAAGCGACAAAATTATCTGTACTATCTGTTAGCCCAAAATATCCATACAACAATTTCAATCAGAAATATGTGAACATTAACCGAGTCATCAAATTGTGTACGCTAATACGTTCATAAATATGTGTACAATGACAGACAAATATATGTAGACAAACATGCAGACAAAAGTATCTATGCATAAGTTTTTCATAAACATGTGAACAAAGCAGGGGTCTAAAATATCTACACAAAGATTTTCTAATTTCATATAGGTAGTAAATAGAAACGAATTTCTAAACAATCTTTTTTCATAGAGATCTAGGCGTTTTACAAACACAATTATATCTGAATAAGAAGAGGGCAAAAATATGTAACCATGCAAAGCCCATAAATATCCGCACTGTAAACAAACCAATATCGTAATTTCGAAATTTGACGTTCATCGAGAAGAGATCGGAAATGTCATGCGATACATTCGTCCCTTTCATTTTGAACCTTCATTTGTTTATGGAAATCGCCTTTGATTTACACGTTTATTATATTCAGATTTTGCTTCTTATCAACTATAGAGTAAGTTACAGATAGTTCAATGTAGCAACCAAGGCTTTTGTTGTTTTTAATAAATTAATAGGTAACGCGGGACAATGGTGTCTGAGGATATACATACACTTTTATTATATCACTCTTATTTGCAGACAGATCGGTAGTTAAAAGAAACGCAACCCCTTTTTGTATTTAAGTATGTATTTATCTATATATTCGTAAGTGTGTAAAATCGTCCTCGGGTACCAGAGGAGAGAGAAAGCTTAGTTTAGCACATTATTATTACATCTTTATTTATTTTAAAACGAAAGTAGGTATTTCACTATATGTTACAAACTGTATAACGGACTTTAGATTTTTTGAATTATCTTGGTGTATCCTACTCGTAATATACAATGAAAACTAGAGTGTGTCTCAGAAAATTATGTCTTATTAATTTGACTACTCTGTCTTAAGCTGTGATTCGACTGTAGAACATTTTTGACGTTTAGGTATTATTTAAATATGTGGCCAGTCTTTACTACTTGCACCTCTTAACACCTAAACAGGTTTAATGCGGAAGGTAGGTTTATAAATTATAGGTGGAATATTTTTAAGTATATGCATATCAAAAAACTATTGATTGAAATTAGTATTTTTTACATTACATTATTTCTATATAGTTATCGAACCTATTCACAAAATTTCACGAGAACCTGTTTAAAAATGTAGAAGAGAACAACCGGAAATCGGACATACGAAAGCATTTTTGTGAAAGCCGAAGCCGAGACCTTCGTTCCACTCGGTCAATTTCATACGTGTACCTAATACTTACATACATTCAATGACTTATATCAATGGTAGAAAACGCATAATTATAGATATGGTATGTATGGGCTTGACTGTCACATTATATATGTATAGATATTTTTGTCTGGCCTTTTGCTTATATATATATGTCGCAAAAATGTGTATAGATATGTATGTATGTAAGCACTTTATTGTACACAATAACAGGTTAAAACAATATACATGTCACATATTAAGATTAGAGATATTTTTGACCACTGTTTTGTTCACATGATTATTGTTTCACATACGTGTATCTAGATATTTTTTCCCTCTGCTTTGTTCACATGTATATGAAATACAAGTGCATTGATACTTTTGTCTGCGTGTTTGTCTACATATATTTGACTGTCATTGTAGTGATATTTATGAACGTATTAGCGTACAGAATTTAATGACTCGATTAATGTTCACATATTTCTTATCGAAATTGTTGTATGGATATTTTTCGCTAATAGATAGTACAGATATTTTTGTCGCTTTGGGAACGTATATATATTTATGCCCTTGACTGTACTATATGGATATTAAGCAAAGATATACATACTTATATAGATAAATATATACTTAAATACATAGAAAACATCCAACAAATATATGTGTTTATCACACAAATAAATGCCCTGACCAGGATTCGAACCCGGGACCTCCAGCTTCGTAGGCAGGGTCGCTACCAACTAAGCTAAAGAGGTTGTCTTTTGAATCAATTATATTAACGCAACTCGGTCAACTCAAATGATTTCACGTATAGATATACTAACATTTTTTATAGCAGATTTAAGTAACTAAACAAGTTGAAAATGTCTGAAATAAAGATTTTTTTTTTGACATTTGTGATTGTTTATTTGTTATAATATATATATATATATATATATATATATATATATAATATATTTTTTGGACAAACTTACACAAATCAACCTAGTCCCAAACTAAGCAAAGCTTGTACCATGGGTACCAAGTGACGATATATATACTTTTATAGATAAATAGATACTTAAATACATAGAAAACATCCAAGACTCAGATCATATGGCAATTATTTCGAACCGTGAGATCGTCTCGTAGACACTAACGGTTGCCAGTTTTGTTGCACTTTTAGCACACTTTTTGCCCACTCACTAGTGGGCAACTTGACTGTTAGAAGACCCGCATACCGCACGCGGCACGCGGGCGCCCCTGGGCGCGAGCCAGACTTCAACGAGCTCACTAACTCGAACCCCTGCACTTTCAACGCAATGGTGCCTCAACACATGAAAGAGGATTTAATGTATGGATGTAGATAAAGTAGTGTATACAACTGTATATAATTAGGCCTTAAAACACTCGTGTGATCCTATACCATACAAAATATGTAAATAAATAAATCCACCACTAACTACCAACAGACCGGTAAGTTTTTCTTAAGAACTGCACGCATATAGAGGTATTTATTAACAACGAAACCATTTTCTATTTGTTATTTTTCCTCATCACATTAGTATGCCGCAGAGCAGGCGTTCTTGCGCATGTCCGACGCGATTCGCCTTGTGACGAGAACTCTGCACCCATACAAATAACTCATTCTATTTTTGTTTTTAACATTTTTACACATTTTTTACATATAGTGACGTTTAGGCAGGGTTCGAAATTATCAAGATAATTATCCCTCTTATGGATAGGGTAGTATACGTTATTTTATTAGTTAAATTTATTTTCCGATGCATGATATGACCTGTAAAATGTATTTTTACCAATAAAGACTGTACTCTGTACTAATATATAAAAGATTATGGTGTCTTAGGCCGCAAAATAAATAGTTGCTATACAATATGTTATATACCGGGATAACGCTAGGAGAATGATGATGATGATGATGACAATATGTAACTAGTTTTTTATTAACCATTAAAATAAAATCAATTAATCATTACAACATCCTTAAAACACATATACGCAGCATAATTATTAACGTTCGAATTGACGCACGTATTTTTTTAAGACTCATGCCGAATTTAAAATTTTAGGTTATTATCAAATCGATAATTATCAAGGTATAAAAATCACGATAATTATTCTTTCGAACCCTGCGTTTGGGGAGCGCTCGTGGCGCAGCGGCGCCCGCAAACCGCAGGTTAAGCAACGTCGGCCGGGGTAGACTCTTGGATGGGTGACCGCTGTGAGTGGTTAAAAACTGCTTTGGAAAGCAGCAGTCGTTAAGCAAAGTTAGAGGCCTTCGGCCGGCTTGAGAACTTAATGGTCAAGTTGCCCACTCACTTGACAAAACCAATCCCATTAAGGTTTAGTTTCATCCTTGGCTGGGAAGGTAAGATTGCAGTCGTTTCCGTAAAAACTAGGGTCTACGCCAAATCTTGGGATTAGTTAGCGAACCCAGGGGACCCTTCAGGATGCAACTGTACTGGGATAACGCTAGGAGGATAATGATGACATGTATTTAAGCGGCGCTAGCTAAAAACTGTCTTACCCTAAAAAAAAACAAACAATAATCTCCGGGACCAGTAGATGAAGAGAAAGATTGTGGAGCAAAACCAATATTAAGGGGGGGGGGGGGGGCACCAACCGTCTGTAATCGTAAGCGGTGTTCGTTAAAATCTGATTATATGGAAAGTTTGACAAGTTTCTATGGGATGACAGCTGCCGGCGCCATATTTGACGATGACCGGCCTGTGATCGCATGATGGTGCAACCGAGCCTTACGCTTATAGGTAGACGGACAGACTAATGTGAACACGACGTTTGTTGGCCTAAGTAGTTTAAAATGAATTCGGCAACCGCATTATGTGAACGACGAAGTGTAATTGCCGCTTTATAATTGTGTATTATTTATTCTTTTGAGTTACTTTTTTCGCCATTTGATTAAGGAATTGATCCTTTTTCTAGAAAATTCTAACTTACCTATTGATTTTCTTTTTTGGTGTCTAGAAAAAAAAATACCCTATTTATTTAATAAAACGTCTTTAGCAACAAAAAAATACCTAAATATGGGGCCTATTCCGTCTATTATATAATCTCTTGTAACTTTTAAAAGGAAGTTGTAACGGTGTAAGACAAGTTTCAAGTCAATATGCAACAGGTCCATGATCGTGCACTGACTAACCATCTATAATTGTCTATGATATCTTTTTTTTGTATGCTTCAATGTTGGAAATAAAAGTTGAGATACGTTACGGGTCTACGGGCGACTTTCGCTACATTGCGCTACGAGCTACGGCGTAGGAGGCGTAGCGTTCTAAGGCCTATATAATATTCGCTTCATCTCATTTGGCTACCTTGTTAGTTGGGTTTGTGTAAGATAACTTTATATTTATTTATAATATTTATTATTTACTTATGTATGCCTTTTGTTAACACAAGATTTTATGTATTGTTTTCTGATACGGAATTCGCGCTTGACCGATTTTTTAGGATCGTACTATCAGCGTCGCAGTTAACCATTCGTAAACCTTATTGCAATGGGTTAAGGTCTATCGATGGTCAGCTGGTAGTACAACAGTGTTGTTAATTCTGGTAACGTTTTACACTCATAAGATCCTTGACTCGCATTAACTTGTTTAATTCTTGTTGTACATTGTAACGAAGCCCAATTACAAACGTTTGAAAAAAAGTATTTTATTTTCATATGTAAATTTTTTTTTAGTGACCGAGTAAAACGAAGATCTCTGCTTCAGCTTCGACAAAAATGATTTCGTATGTCCGGATTTCCGTATGTTCTCGTCTACAGGTCGCTTCTCGTGAAATTCTGTTAGCAGGTTCGATATTCATAATTGATCTTTTTTATAATGTCAGAATCTGGAAATGATAAAAAACTCACTCACGAGGTCTATAGCTCACAGAGCCACTAGTTATACGATTGGGAACCTTAACTTTTTTGGAGCCACATAACAATTTTTATTAATAGAAAACTTGTTATAGAGGTCAAAGAGGTTGTTGCCGTTGTTTTAAGTTTCGTTTATAAGAAATACTTTTTTTAATCTTATTTTTGGCATACCACACGTTTGGAGGTATTAATAGAATAGTGCCTTGGTCTGCCGCGTAAAAAAAAACATCACTTGACATCTGTCAGCTGTCAGATAACATATTTTTGATCAATTTGTCGGTGGTACTTAATTTTGGAGACGACTATACCAGACGTTCGTCGCACCTGACAAGGCCTTCGTTGAGGTTCTTGTCAAATCTGTCAATGTATTTTGTGAATATTGTTTTTAAAGGTTATGTTTTTTTTCCTTGAACTCGCTTATTTGACGTATTGTTTTTTCCTAATTACATGGTCGTTGTCTATGGTTTGTGGTAGATGCTTGTGGTCTAATTCGCACTAAAAATCAACCATGGATTTAAAGGCCGTATGCATGACTAAGGGTCGGTTGCACCAACATACGATCACAGGCCGTTCATCGTCAAATATGGCGCCAGCAGCTGTCATCCCATAGAAACTTGTCAAACTTTCCATACAATCAGATTTTAACGAACACCGCTTACGATTACAGACGGTTTGGTGCAACCCACCCTTAGATAAGGACATTAAAATATATGAACACTTGTATTTACTTAGTGGCGTCCTGATTGTTATGAATTAGGAAACACAAGTAAATTGCTCGTCGTGCAATATTGCGTTTATAGATTGTTATAACATTTATTTTTGATTGTGATGTAATAATATGTTTTTTAATATTTAGTAATTTCTAATTAGAAAAAAATATATTAATATTGGTAGTCGTAAAACCGTAAGTCTACCTAAATAAATAAACAGAATAATGATTATCATTTCCGAATTGCAGAGTTATGTTATGAACTTTAATCTTCTTAAATGTATATAGCTATAATTCTTCTGTACGTGTTTATTACCTAACTCATCCAAAACGGCTGGCCCGATTTGGATGAAATTTTGTGTGTGTATTTCAATGTTTTTGAAAACACAATGCCGGGCCCGCTAGTTTAAGTATAGCCATTAGCATAGAGGGAATGCTGCCAGCGTCATTGGTACGATGCCAGGGGGGCCCCTTTTAGATATAAATAATTTAATTCTAGGTTAGTTTTAATATTCTTGTTGTCTATCATTTATATATTTCTAGTATTGTTATTGAATTCTAATAACGGGTCGATAAATTATGGTGATAGGTGTCAAACGACTTATGAGCGATGAGAGATGTAGATAAAAGGTTTTGTCTATGATATTATCAATTATCATTACACTTCGGAATAACCATAGTTAAGGAAGCTATTAGTATCTAATTAGTGGTCGTGTACCTATATATCAATTTAAGAAAAATCGTTCCTTGTTTACCTGGAATTCTGTTAAAAAAGTATTGCCTAAGCCTGACATCTTTTTCTTTTATTGTCATAACTTCGAACGGCGACTTCCGGAAGTGGGCAGAGAACCCTCATAGGGACAAGTTCGCCCTTGTGTCTTATGTGACATGTATATCGTTCTGTCCTCTTATTGTGTTCAAAAAATTGCTTACACACATAAATACTTCCGTATGAACCCACGTGCCGACTTGGGTTGTACCCCAATTTCATCCCTAGGGGTCTTCAGAATAAAGTATCATATTGTATACTTTTAAAGTTTTCATCCATTTTTGCGTGAATGTGTATTAACCATTATTAGAGATGCGCCGAATATGTATTTGACCGAATACGAACATTCGGCTGAATATTAGGTCCAGCTGTTGCCGAACCGAATATTCGGCCGAATTATTCGGTTCAACGTAATTCGTTCATCTATTGTTGTAAAACAGACTAATTGAATGGTAAAATTTTTGTTCATTATCAAACCGAAATATTGTCAAAAAATAAGTTAAATAACTGTTAATAATGGGTCAAGTATTAATTTCACGAAGCGTAACTATAATACACTCTTGTAACTTGTAACAAAACCCTCGTTAGTTTGTTTTGATTTTCGATTGAATTAAAGAAAGATGTTTTATATGTTTTGTTCAAGATATATGATGAATAAATCATAACTTAACAATATCTCACTGTGGAATGATATGGATTAGTATTTCCCTATTGTCCATATCGTCCATTATAAAAAAATGTATTTCAATTCCAATTGCTAGGCTCAAGCACGCCAAATATTCGAACTTGGAACCAATGTACGATTTCCTCCCGGTTGCGGTGGAAACGAGCGGCCCCTGGTGCTCTGAGGCAAAATGTTTTATTAAGAAGTTGGTACAGCGTTTGCGGGAGAGGGTGTGATCCCAGGCCCGGCTCGTACCTGGCCCAGCAAATATCGTTGCCGGTGCAGCGGGGTAATGCTGCCAGTACATTGGGCACATTTGCGCCAGTTACTAGCAGGGATCGGATACCGGTATTTTCTCCATAGAAAAATACCGGTATTATTACGGTCACCGGTTCATTATTTCGTTTTTAATGGGACAATCTAATAATACGACGTTGTTACAATAAATACATGATTCAGCCCTACGTAAAGAGCAAAAAATAATCCAAAATATTGGGTTTTTTAAAAATACCGGTATTGGTCCCTGGTTACTAGCCGTCCCGGGGAACATGCGTTGAAGTCAACGCATGTTCCCCGGGACGGCTAATAGTAGGTGTATTTGCGGGTTACGGGGCGAATAGGTGTATTTTGACAAAGCATGTTGCAGATTTTTTTTTGCTATCTTTGTTGACGATGCCTGTTGCTGATTATTAACTTGTATGGATTTTTGGACGAAGTGTGTTGTGTATGCGTAATATAGGTACATAATTTTGGACGAAACCTGCTTGTGGATTTGGCTCTGTGATTTTTGGTTGAATAATAGAAAACTATTAATATTGAGCATAGTAATTTCAATTCTGCATTCCGTATAAACGTAATATCTGTCAAGCGAGATAATGCCAGTAGTCCTTTTTCGTCGTTTTATTTATACGTTTCCCTATTCCACAAACAACGTTTATAAATTAGTTTATATATATAGGGGGTTATATGTTAATCTAACTAAAAATCCATCACACTTCGAAATCGTAACTCATAATTTTAATTCGCGTTTATAATACAAACTAAGTGGGATTGTGTGATTAGGTACTTACATCTCTAATCCTTAAATATCCTGGCCCACAGCACTGTCACTACGGCGCATGCGCCGACCCGTCTTATCACGCCACTGGTCCTTTGAGAAGTAAAGCAGCCGCTTTATCGCGATTCACCGTAGCCATGCCCGTGACCTTTACTGATAGTTTAACAACGAACACGGGAAATTGCTCTGTAATCTGATCGTTTAAGATTCGTTATTGTTTACATTGTGTTTGTAAGAATTTTCTGCGGTAAAGGGATAACCAACGTCATCCGACATACCGGCTTGCGGGTTTTGCACTGTGTACCTAAACAAGGTGGAAAAACTGAGGGACTACCGCGTATCGAAAACGAACATCTCTCTGTCGTACGAATTAGCAAGTGCGACAGAGAGAGAGGTATTCGAACTTCATTCGATCGTTCTTCTGAAACTCTCCGGTGTAGAGTCTACGCCATTAGGCAGTTATTCTAATAATTTAGACAAAGCCTATAATTTTGCCATGTATGCATATAAATTTATGACAAAAATAGTATGAGTATTTATAATGAAATATTTTGTCATGAAACAAAGAATCTAATCTAATTTATTTATTTATTTATCGTATGGCAATTTTGTTGCCTATATGACCAAATTCTAAATTCTAAAACTTATTCATGCTATTCATATAGGCACGATATAATTAAATTATACTTATAATAGAATTAAAATATTGAATACTGAATTTGAATTTAAATAATAATGAAGCAATCCCTCCTTACAGGGATAAGCTCGCCTTTGTACATATATGTCAACTGTTCTTGTAATTTATGTTATGTTTTACTCATATACAATAAAGAATTTTACATACATACATACAATGAATTGTAATAATAATATAATTAGCTTAACGAAAACGAAATGTAAAAGAAAAAAAAATTGGATTGTGTAGGTAATGTATGTTAGAAATAGTTTGGAATAAAGAGGCTTATTATTATATATAATTTTGTTGCCGGTTTTGTTGCACCGTTTGGCATCACCCGGGGCACGTGCTCACGTGTAGGGTAACGGTGGGTAGTTACTCCCTACGGAGGTGGTACAACTTCGGGCCATTCTACTTTTTCATGTACATAATTTTCAGTCACTTTTTTTAATGCAGATTTTGGAATACTTGGCCCTCACTTCATATTTTTATATTGTTATTTAGAAAGCGGTTTATTTGCAGTATCACTTCTGATAGTTTTGGTAATTAACGAACCACAGCTAATATCCATAAATCGAGTAACTCATTGGTCCTTTGATGTCTCACCATTTGTATGAAAAATGGGTTTTTACCATTTTGTTACTCGCCTTTTACAGCAATATGTTAATAATTAAGTATTTTTACCTATAAATTCCTTTTATTAGGTTCAGGTATCTACGTCGTAATTCTATTTTTGTACACTAATTCAATACATATCATAGATTTTTTTGTAATAGAAAACTGGTCATGAAATAGAATAATAAATATAAATATTAGACGACAATCTTACACAAATCGAACTAGCCTCACACATCACACAAATATTTGCCCTGACCGGGATTCGAACCCAGGACCGTCAGCTTCACAGGCAGGTGCACTACCCACTAGGCTAAACCGGTCCCCCACCCCATGACCCCTTCTCCTTGGCAAATGAGTGGGCAACTTGACTTCCAGACGTTCTCAAGCCACCCGAAGGCTTCCAACCTGGCTTAACAACTGCTGCCATAGGCAGCAGCCGGGATCAACGGCTTAGCGTGCCTTACAAAGCACGGGAGCGCTCAGCTAATAACGACTCAATGCGGATGGGTATCCAAGCACTAACCCCGGCCCATGTTGCTTAACCTCGCATACCTCGCATATCGATTTAGTAAGTATAAGTAAGAAAGAAAGAAAGAAACATTGATTCACAGACACAAAAGACACACATATTACAAAAAAAACAACAGAAGAAAACAAACCACAACATGTGTGTCCCCGCGGCAGTGAAACGGACACTGGCTCAGCATTATGCTGAGGTGTCAGACACCTACAGCGCTGATTTTCAGCCAGTACCGTCGGGGATAAGTAGAGTATTTTTACGTCTGGATGCCACGGGTGTCGTCCTTTTTTTTTAACCTGACTGTGGCTTTATAGGCCGGGCCCAATAAAGCGATAGGAGTGCGCGGTTGGAGAGTAGCCTGGGGAAAACCTCCGACACGACCACGCGCGTTTGGTTTGGAACACTGGAATACTCTAAGAGTTTGCGCTCCAGTGAGATTGGTTGAGCGGTTTCAACTGAATCTGAGGTGTGAGTGGAATCGAGCTACTGGGAGTCGGATGTCGTCCGTGCGTATCACACCCATACATTACATTTTATCCGGTTGCTGTAGAATGAGAGTAATGTTTTAGAGTGTTTACACTTTCAGAAAATTGTAGTTGGTTAGCCTTAGCCTTAACAATCCCGTTTGCGGGAAAATCACTCGTTCTGTTCCACCCTGCATGTAACTAATCAGAGTATGTGTATTTATTTGTAGCTTAAAACAGAATATCTTATAATAGCTTATAACAGGAGTTGAAAGAATCAAAAGATTCGAAGAACCATTAAGGTCACTGGAGTCGTATTTAAACTCGAAGATTCTATAAGCGGAGTCGGTACCGATAGCGGATTTAGTCATTCTAATCGTTCCCCGGAGTCGAGATTACCCATATCAATTAAGTACATGCACACTATCTAAATCACTACATACTTAGTATAAAACAAAGTCGCTTTCTCTGTCCCTATATCCCTATGTATGCTTAAATCTTTAAAACTACGCAACGGATTTTGATGCGTTTTTTTTTAATAGATAGAGTGATTGAAGAGGAAGGTTTATATGTATAATAACATCCATTAAATAGTGCACCCGTGCGAAGCCGGGGCGGGTCGCTAGTAATTAATAAAGTGCGTGTTCGCGGCAGTGCTGTCTCAGCATTGTGCCGAGCTGTCAGACACCTGCAGCGCTGGTTTTCAGACAGCACCGTACGTGATTCACGGAACGCAACGCAACATACTATATAGGAATAGGATTGGTATTTTATTTATAAAAAACACACTAAGTCACTATGTTATCAATAAAAACCTCAACCCAGGTTTTGTCCATTCACACTGTACAGTACGTAAACACGTACTATTCTAACCCTTACGGTCATAGTGACAAGAGCGGAAATGGTACGTGTTTCCATTTCCTTGACTGTCAAATATTATTCTGAATGGTTACACGTTTCCCACATTGCCTGTCAATGTCATGTTGTATGTTAGGGACAGCTGTCTCTCATGTTTACTGTTTTACAATTTCATGTTGTTTCCTGGTTGTCCTGAAAATCAGGGTTACTACGCAGCATTAGGGGCAATACGCATCGTCATTAAAAATACTTTACAAATAAACAAAGTCTGAGTGGTTTCATTAAACATAATATGTATACTTTGGTATTCAATTTTTGTTAAAGTGGAAGTTGACTGATTTCCAGAAAGGGTCCTACTGATTTTTATCGGCGGTAGCTTGCAAATCCCAAGTTATTAGCGTGGGCTCTCTTTTTCTGCGGATGGGATAGTACTTAGTACAAGTTTTCTCAAGGAAATAGCGATTTTTTTAAAAGGCTATTTGTTCTGCCCAAACCTGGAAACAAAATGAAAAATTTTCAGTTACCTACAAAACTCGATTGGTTCAAAATTTCTCTACTATTATAAAACCAAAATCAAAATCAAAACATTTATTCTGCAAATAGGCCTCAAGGGCACTTTTACAAGTCAAAATCTATCTAGGTACATCAAATAAAAATAATACAATAATCAAAGTATCATTAATTAAATGTAGTGTTACATGTCAAAAATAAGACTAAGAAACTAATAACAATCGAGATTTGTTAGAGATGTATAAGGTCTCTAAGCGTCAAAGTTAAATAAATAATAAATAAATAAATATTTTTTTACAATCTTACACAAATCGACCTAGTCCCAAACTAAGCAAAGCTTGTACTATGGGTACCAAGTGACGATACATACTTATGTATATAGATAAATAGATACTTAAATACATAGAAAACATCCAAGACTCAGGCACAAATATTCGTGTTCATCATACAAATAAATGCCCTGACCAGGATTCGAACCCGGGACCTCCAGCTTTGAAGGCAGGGTCACTACCAACTAGGCTAAAGCGGTCGTCAAAGTTAGGTCTTTAATTTCCTATTTTGACCTCAGGTACAGTTAAAGGCATAAATTGATGTACATTCCGAAAGCAAATAAAACATGAAGTAAGGATAAGACGAGCCGGAATGTGCGAAAGAGATGCAAGCATAGACACCAACATACGTGAGAACGAGATACAATGTGTCATCTCCTGTCCCTCATCGCGTATTATTTGTCACCGGCCTGTGTTAGCGAAACATCATCAATGTATTCAAGCCTGGCTTAATTTCAATTTGGCGCCAACGTATATATTCTCCATGTAGTGCACAATAAAGCATTTTATTATTATTATTCTCTTTATTTTCTTTAAGACTTAGGCTAGGTTTTATAATAATTATATAAAAAGCAAAATATAAATCAATATTTACAAAACATAAAATCATTATAAAAACCTAACCTAGTGTGCCGCCGGCAGCGAGGCAGGGCCTAAGCTACCGGTGGTTAGGGCGACAGAGAGAGGAACCTCCTGACTATCCGCGCCGTGTCCAGGAGTACTGCCCTCTGTAGCTGACCCTTGACCCAGCCATCTAGCGAGAGTCTCTTAAGGTGTTGGTCGAGACTCTTCGCTATTAGACCGTTCGCAGAGTTCGTTATTATTATTATTATTATACAGCACGACTAATTATGAGATGTCAGAATTATGCTACATCCATATCAGTCTTCTGATACATCTCAATTTAGGTAGCCTATCATAAGTCCCCCTTGGTGATTCACTAACCCTCCTATCTAATCCTCTTTCTACGGAATAAAGTATCTGTACTCACGCTCTTACGCGCTTGTCATTAAAAGTCATGTTGGCATATTTTGTCACTGTATTGCTTATAGATATTATCGGTGTTGACTGTACTCAAACAATACGAGACATCCGTTAACTTACAATTACAAAAAGTACTTTTTTTAACCCGACTGTGGCTTTATAGGCCGGGGTTACCTATCGCAAATCGAATTTTTTTATGTCGCATATTGAAAGTCCGGAAACGAAAGTATTTTTTGTATTACATTTTTTTCATTTGTCCGAAATTTCATTTTCTATATTTTCTATAGACAGATTTTTTTTGGATTTCTCACAATTTTATTATCCAGCTGGTTTAAAATCCCAATGATTATAATTCCGTACATTCATTTTCCAATATTTTTTGTCCGCGTAGAGTTAAAATACCGTAACGTCATTATCCAGATATTTCTAAAGATAACAATGTTGATTTCCGTCGATTTGCGTATTATTATAACAAATCATTAATACTGTGTTATTTGAAACTCATAATTATATTTCGGGTAGGACTAAAAATCGGATTCGGGTAGACAAATTAACTGTAAAGACCCTTAATATATTTGTTTAACAAAATATTAAATCAACTTACATGTGTTTTACTTCTTGTTAAAATAAATGGTTGTATGTACGTTGTGTTGTAGACAAACTTTTTAAAGAATTTCGTTTCGCAGAAAATGTTTCTCATATTATTAGTCGATTTTGTTCCAAGAAGTTGTTCTGGGCTTTTATAAAAGAATAACCTCAAAGATTAAGACGGGAGCTTCGCTTCGCTTCAGCTCCCGTCTTAATTTTCTAACCTATCCGCGTTAGAGTCGTTTTTGGCCAAAAAAGTCTTTCTGGGTTTTAAAAATGGGAGCGAAATACTTATTTTCTACTATTTTCTAGATGCAAAGAGAATAAAGATCCTATTTCAGATGGAGAGTTTTTTATGAAATGGGCCCCAGCGAATAGATACTTCTAAAAGCGGCGTTACGTATATTTTGCGGTATAACGAAATTATGGAAAATGTCACGTCGACTTTCCGTATCATTGAAATTATGAAAATATGGCTAACGTATAAGTTGTCATGTCAAATGTAAAAATTGAGAACTGTAAAGCGGGCATTTGAATTGCGGACAAATGTTATTGGGATAAAATGAATCTGTGGTATTTCAAACAGTTGGAAAACAAAGTATTTGGATTGTAAAAATTTGGTGAACCGTTTTCGGACAAGTGAAATTCGGTAAATAAATTTTCGAAACATCGATAGGTTACCATAGGCCGGGCCCCATAATGCGATAGGAGTGCGCGGTTGGAGAGTAGCCTGGGGAAAATCCAGAGGGCCTACTTCGAACTTCGTATCGTGCCGTCCCTTTCACTCTCGTGTTATACACTATATGAGTGAAAGGGACGGCACGACACGAAGTTCGGATTTCGATATTCCGAGTAGACCCTCAGGGGATACCTCCGACACGACGCGGGTGGATTAGAAAAGTGGAGCCGTTTTTTCATTTATTCATTGCAACCGTGGTGTTACAAAAAGGAATTAAGAGTCCCTATAAGCGAGTATCGCAAAATACTTAGTTTTTCATTAAAGATTCTGGCGTTAATATACATAATTTTGAAGAAATTCTTAAAGTATTTGATAGTTCGTTTCTTAATCTAGATAGTAACATTGCTTAATCTTTGTTTTTTAAGGGCTAAACCTGGTAAAAACGCATTCTCTTGGCAGCATTTTTTGAATAATTGCGGTTGAAACGCACACTTACGCGCTGTAGTGTGCTGTAGAGCAGTGCGCTCGTGTGTCGAGCGCTGACGCCATCTATCGACTATATTTTATGAAAGTGATGAACGCTCAAACTTATAAGGACTTAACTAATTATATAAATATAGGACAGGTATACATATACCCTCAAGATAAAGTTAATTAATGGTGACATTACAATTAATTTACTACGGAACCCTTCTTGGCCGACATGCTCGTACTTGGCTAAATACCTTATAGAAGATCCGTCTGTGTACGAGTAGTACTTTTGTTTTTATTTTGAAGTGCGTTAACTATCTATAGATTTCAAGGCTGTTTGCGAACGAATCGAACGCAAGAAAAATGCAGAAAAAAGGATATTAATTTAAACGCAAGTGTGCGTCTACTAAGAGTTACTTGTGATCGAGAATACGTTTTTACCTACTGGCTGTTAGGTTAGGTTATACCGGCTTATTGGAGGTTTTCCACCGACGGTGAGAGGCTTTGTAGGACAACTGTTGACGCCTCGTCACACGTTCGCAGCTTTCCGAGGAACTTTCCGTTATGTAACAACTAAATGCGGGAATATGATCCCGCCGCCTATAAGAGACCTGAAATGTGTTTACAACTTTAAAATCAAACTTAAAAAGTACCTGTTTGAGCAGCCAGCCAGCCAGGAAACATGCCGATTGGACACAAGTTGTATTTAGATAGGAAAATATTTTATTCGTGTATATATACTCACCACTGTGGTATGCCTCATAGGCATAGGCTTTGGTATGAAGTTATTATTCTGTTTTTGTCTTCGGTCTAAGTATAGTAGTTTCTTTCCTTAACGTTTTTATATTGGCTAAAATAGTAACCTCGATTTTGTGTCATTTGTGAATAGAAGCACCATTTGCAAAGTTATCCGGCACGTAATTTCTTCTTGATGTATATGAGCATTTAGATTTAGATTTAGATAATTTATTTCATGATAAGGAATTACATTATATTTTGCACACATGTCAAAATTACAAGAATTGTTATCATGATCGTCATAACAGGAAAAATAAAAATAACATAAACACAACACGATAAAAAGTAAACAGAAAAATAAATGCATCTTCCATTCGGAATCGTCAGTCAGATAAATAATAATAATGTCCATTACAAAATACAAATCAGTTGAAAAACAGTTGTTGTTGTCATTATAATGATAAATGTTTCACTTGTTTGTTAATTATTAGACATAATCAGTATATAACGTTATGACGCCATGTTCCAGTTTAATATTCATTTAGTTCCTTTATTTGCCGCCTGCCATTCCTTGGCCATTCCAACTGTCATTGGCGCTAGTTTAGCTGGAATAGATAGCGTAGGCTAAATATGCTGCGTTCACATCTCACGGTTTTAAAAACATGTCAAACTTTGTTTTTAAAACCTGTCTATAATTTTAAGTGAAACGTATTTTTATTTTATACTCCTCTTTCTATTTCTTTTCTTCTCTTCGTACGGTTACTTACCGTGAAATCACTAGACTTTCCCATCGGAAGACCAGCGCTGGCGATTGCTCGCGTTATGCTGAGGTGGTACCGTTTCGAGATAACACAACTTTTTATATTTTGTTTTATTTTTATGTTTTATTTTTCTGTGTTGTTGTTTTTGTCTCGAATAAATATTTCTTATTTCTATGCAAGAAATTTCATACGCGCGACACAAAAATAATTTGTTTTGCCGCTGAATTTTTTCAGATTAACTTGTAATTTGTATATTTTTTAATACTGCGACGGTGGCAAACAAGCATACGGACTGATTAATGTTAATTAAACACCGCAGCCTATGGACCCTTGCGACCTTCCTCGACGGTGGACACACTACTGTAAAAGGGGTACAAAAACATGGCATTTTTGACCGTACCATCTGCATGACTACAAATGTTAATTAGCTATTAAATTATGCATTGAAATATCTATAAAATATGGTGGTATTTAGTTCGTCATCCTCCCAGCGTTATCCCGGTACAGTTGCATCCTGAAGGATGTCCGGGGACTGCTACGTCATCTCAAGATTTGACGTAGCCACTACAGGGTGGCCACTTTCTGGAAAACCGGGAAAACCGGGAAAAGTCAGGGAATTTCGCTAGTCATGGAAAAGTCAGGGAATTGTCAGGGAAATTTAATGGAGGTCAGGGAAAAAAAATGTCTCTATGTAAATGAAATAAATGAACTTTATTCTGCAAGTAGGCCGCAATGGCACTTTTGCAAATCATATATTACTAGTGTTTCTCATGAAACCACTGCTGAGAAGAAATGCCGAAAAAAACTCGACATCGACAGTCAGTCATTTTCTCCAAAAATATGCTTAATCATAATGATACTACTTAACTTACTTAAGTAAAACCGAGCGGTAAACAACGAAAGAGAATTTTAAAAAAATGAGGAAAAAAGAACAATAGGTATTTATAATGCATAGTTCCACAAGAAAACATGTCGAAACTGCATACGTATTACATGGTATTACCAAATACGAGATAAAGATAATAATTCTAAAAGTGCCCAACATTTATTTTGCAAATAGGTTTCAATATTTGCAAAATAAATGTTTTGATTTTGAATAATAATTGAAAATACTTCTCCTAGACATTAAATTAATTCGTTTGATATGCTTTCCTACAATAACGGTGTCAACTAAATACAATGAAAATATTATACATGAGTCTTTACGCTATTTAGGTATTTGGTTTGGGCCATGCATTTCTGTCTGTTAAGCAGTCCTCAACCCTATAATAAGCCTTTGATATCAATGTTGTTTTAAAGTAATTTTTAAGAGCTGGAAAGGGTAAATTCAAAATTGCATCTCGTAACTTATTATAAAACGGACACATTGACCTACTTATATATTTTACACGAAACTTTTAAGCGGCAATTTTATTTTTATTCCTGGTATTAACATTATGGATATCAGAATTTTTACAGAATGCGTCTCGGTTCTTTATGACATTAACAATATTCTCATATATGTATTGGGACGGTACAGTTAAAATGTCAATTTCTTTAAAGAGTTCTCTCAGAGATTCCCACTTTCGTATGCTTTGACTAAGGGAATATTTTGTTTCGATCCCGCAATCACAGTCAATGCAGAATTCCGACGACGAGAGAGGCTCGATAAATTGTTGGACATATTTGTCCAAAATAACCGGTTTTCAGGATATGACGCAGATAACGCCATAAGTGCCTTCAATGACATTTGTAAATCACCTGAATTTTAAAAATCAATGAAACAATTTTCCATAAGGATAGTCATCGACCGGATGATCTTTGGCTTTGGTTTGATATAAAATGAAAATAAAGACTTGTAATCTTTAATAAAAATGGTCATTGTGTTATCCCACGGAAACGCATATAGTGAGCGTGGCTTTTCCATCAATAAGGAGATATTAGTGGAAAATCTTTCGCAAGTCTATAATTGCGCAAAGACGCGTTTATGACGCTATATCTTACCACGGCGGTTTAGACAACATAAATATTGAAAAAAAAAATATCCACGCGGTTCGTAATGCTCACTCCTTGTACACGGAGGATCTACACAAATAGAAGGAAAATTTGAGTTCAGAGGCAAAAATCAGAGCAGAAACAAGAAAAACTGCGGAAATGGTTAAAGAACTAGAAGCAAAAAGACAAAATTTCTCGAAGGAGCTGCCAAAGAAGCTGCGTTATTGGAAAAACAGATTACCAAGTTGCAATATATTTTTAACCGACTTCAAAAAAAGGAGGAGGTTCTCAATTCGGTTGTATGTTCTTTTTATTAAACGTGTGTTACCTCAGATCTCCGGTGTTTATGAACCGATTTGGATTTTTTTCTTTGTTTGAAAGCATATGCTCCTGTTGTCCAGAATCTAGTTTTGATGATGAGATCCATGAGGAATTGAGAGAACTCCTCGAAAATTCATGCGAAGCATATAGCGATTTTAGTATTTTCGGTAATAAATCGAGCATTGGGATTCAGAAAGTAGCATTTGGTATACGGGAACTGATGAAAAACACCACGGATGGTCATCCAAAACTCCTATTTGTTTCATGGGTGGCATTAAGATATTATTTCGACCAAGATACTGAAGCGACTATGACGAAGTCAATTTAAATGGTCTTGGTGTAATGTCACCATCAACCTGATCTGGTAATTGAAGCCGGAAGGTAGGCAACGGAACTCCGTAATAAAACAGTGTAGCTTAGCCATGTTTGAGCTTATTGGAATCGTTATGAGATTCACTCTGGTAATGATTCACTAAAAACTTGAAATAATTAAAATTTTTAATAAAAAAATAAATCCGACACCAAAAATTAAAAAAATAATTGCCTTACTTCTAATACGAGACTTTACGCTTCTTATTGCACAATGTAGTAGTATCTACAAGTCGGTTTTTGTTATTATTATTTCAAATTATAATTAACATGATAACTGATGACTAGGTAGTTTTGTTTCAGTTAAACCCAAGATTTTTAACAGAATTCAAAAAATGAGGTTTCTCAATTCTTCACTTTAATTTGTACCATAATACGCAAAATGTTAAAGTATAGTACTTACTAATACGATTAAGGCCCGTATAAAGTGTTCTCTTTAGTATTTCACGCTGGATTATATTATATGATACATTTAATATATCCAATAAATTCAGTAGTCAGATGTACTGTTTCAATTGGTTTTTCCTGTACAGCTTTTAACAAAAATAGTCAAAAATGAAATGAATTATTGGGTAATTGAAATTGTAGAACTGTCTGATAGCAAATTGAAATATATAAATACAAGAAAACAGTACAAAAACGTCACTTGACGTAGGATGTGAACCCACGACTTCCGTCTAACAATGCTTTCGCTCTTACCAACTGAGCTATTCAGATACTACTTATTATTATTTCCGTTTATGTATTAATTTCATTGTATTTATAAATTGTAATTTGCTAGCAGATAATTCTGAAAAAACGTGTTCAAATTACATATTTTTCATTTATTACATTTAAGATTATGGTCAGGGAAAAACTTGAAAAAACGACTGGAAAACCGGGAAAAGTCAGGGAATTTTAGCTGTTGTAAATAGTGGTCACCCTGCACTAGTTTTTACGGAAGCGGCTGCCATCTGACTTTACTCTTTACCCTAGAAGAAACCAGACCTTATTGGAATTAGGCTTGTCAAGTGAGTGGGCAACTTGACTGTTAGAAGTTCTCAGGCAGCAGCCGGGATCAACTTCTTAACATGCCTTCCAAAGCACGGGAGCGCTCGTTTAAAACCACTCAAAGCGGTCACCCATCCAAGAACTGACCTCGCATACCGCAAGCGGTACGCGGGCGCCGCTGGGCCACGCGCGCTCCTATACATATTATATATGTAGATTATCTAGTTATTTCATGTCTTTAAATACATAAGGTAACCAGCGACACATTCATCGACTGTCTGCCCACCTGTTTTAAATGAATGACTTTTGTATAACATAAAATTAATGATACTTTGATTATTGTATTGTTTTTATTTGATGTACCTAGACAGATTTTGACTTGTAAAAGTGCCCTTGCAGAATAAATGTTTTGATTTTGATGACCATATGTTATATTTAACACTCATTAATACTGATTTCATATAGTTTAGTTACGTAGTAATTTAATTATCAGACTGTTGGAAACACAATTCTATATTATTTGAATAAAGAATACATAAAATTAAAATAAAAAACTGGTATTTCGACAATATATCTGTGAGCCTGTGCTTTCTGAGCGCACGACACGTGTTCTAATGTTCTTAGTTGACGTCACACATGACATGGCATTTAATCTGTATTATTTTAGAATAAGTTTCTATCAACTCACAACTGTAACTGTGTATCAAGTGATTTGTTAACTGTTTACTTACCATGGTGTCCCACTATGGAACAATACAATACAATACAAATACTCTTTATTGTATAACCTCAACAAAAAAATAAAAATAAAAGTATCATGGAACTCTTTGCCTCTTGATGTACGGCCGACTAAATCTAGTGCGTCCTTCAAAAATAATGTAAAACTAAAAAATATTATTTCCTTTATTTTTATCCGAAATGAATGAATTATTATTATCTTTATTTATTTTTCGTCTTAGGCTAGGTTTTTACAATATCTTTATAAATAAACGCAAAATTAAAAATTTTGAAAATACCCCCGACGGATGTTCTCAATTGAAAAATAATTAAATAATGCATTTGAAAATCCCCCGACTCTATAGGAAATAATTACATATAGATAAAAACATTTTTTTTCTAAACGGTTAACTGGTTGCGAGGTATATTTACAAGCCCAGAAAAATCCGTCGGGGGCTGCCATTGCCTGCCCTGAAATGAAGTAATAGTTTATGCAGTTAGTTTATACCGTTCTGTAAGTTATCTCGAATTTCATTATCACTACATAGTATAAAACAAAGTCGCTTTCTCTGTCCCTATATCCCTATGTATGCTTAAATCTTTAAAACTATGCAACGTATTTTGATGCGGATTTTTAATAGATAGAGTGATTGAAGAGGAAGGTTTATATGTATAATAACATCCATTAAATAGTGCACCCGTGCGAAGCCGGGGCGGGTCGCTAGTTATTACTATTTTAATGCAATTGGGAATTGACATGGCAATGGCAACCCCCGACGGATTTTTCTGGGCTTGTAAATATACCTCGCAACCAGTTAACCGTTTAGAAAAAAAATGTTTTTATCTATATGTAATTATTTCCTATAGAGTCGGGGGATTTTCAAATGCATTATTTAATTATTTTTCAATTGAGAACATCCGTCGGGGGTATTTTCAAAATTTTTAATTTTGCGTTTATTTTAATCTTTTTAGAGAGCAGTCTAAGTATACCTATACGTTTGACCCTCGAACACTTCGGTTGCAATGAGTTCCCTACCGATGTTTTCCTAAGGAGCTACAAAAATAAGTAAGTGCCAAGTGGCCACTTTCTATCCCCGAAAGCGTCACAAGTAAACCTGAGGGCCGAAGGCCCGAAGCTAAGTGGCGAAATACACGAGGTCAGAAGCTGTTCCGCGAAAGGCCGAAGGCCCGTAGCTTCTCCTTGGAGCACGTTTGCTATACGAGCCCGAGGACCGAAGGCCCGAGGGGCGAGCCCTAGTCGACAATTTCGAGCCCCAAGTGTCTTACAAATGAACCTGAGGGCCGAGGCATACGAGGTCAGAAGCCGCTCCGCGTAGAGCCGAAAGCCCGAAGCTTCTCTTCGTAGCACGCTCGCTTGCCCTCGATGCGAGCCCGAGGGCCGAAGGCCCGAAAGACGATCCCAAATCGGCAATTTCTAGCTTCGAATGTTTTACAAGCGAACCTCAGGGCCGAAAGCCCGAAGGTGAGGGGCGAAGTATATGAGGTCAGAAACTGTTCAGCGCAAGGCCGAAAGCCCGAAGCTTCTCCTTGGAGCGTGCTCGCCAAGTCGACACTTTCCAGCCCCGAGTGTCTTACAAGTAAACCTGAGGGACAAAGGCCCGGTAGTGAGGGGCGAGGCACACGAGGTCAGAAGGCGTTCCGCGTGGGGCCGAAGACCCGACGACCGAGCCCACGTGGACGCACATTCTCTGTCATTTATCTTTTCCCTTCTTCTGCTCTCAGCTGCCACGGATTTGTACCTACACTTCTTCCAACTAGTCCCAAAGCGTAAATAAATAAATACCCAGGGTTCATTTTCGCAACGGCTCCTGAAATCGGATGATGCAATTTGAAGTACGAGTATGCCTTATTTCGATTACACAATTAAGGTAAACCTCCCAGTAATCGACACCTTAGTGGCCAATAGATTACAGTAATTACTCACCAAACCACAGTATCGGGCCAGTGTCGAGTACAGGGACGTTTACCTTGCCAACATATTTAGAACCAAGAAAGTTTATATGTTATTTCAGCAGACATAATATTTATAGTAGTCACTCGGACGGGTCATAAAGTAATAGCACATGTAGATGGAAATGCGAGAGCAGCGAGCGCGAAATTTTTCAAACATTATGATGCAGTGAGGAAAATACTTCATACTTTTCGGTCTCCGGTTACCTATAAAGCCATATCACATGTAGATGAAAACGCGAGCGCAGCGAGCGCAAAATTTTTCAAACATTATGATGCAGTGCGGAAAATACTTCATACTTTTCGGTCTCCGGTTATAAAGCCATATCACATCTAGATGAAAACGCGAGCGCAGCGAGCGCGAAATTTTTCAAACATTATGATGCAGTGCGGAAAATACTTCATACTTTTCGGTCTCCGGTTACCTATAAAACCATATCACATTTAGATGAAAACGCGAGCGCAGCGAGCGCGAAATTTTTCAAACATTATGATGCTGCGTGGAAAATACTTCATACTTTTCGGTCTCCGGTTATAAAGTTACATCACAACTAGATGAAAACAATATTTTTCGAAAATTTAATACAATTGCGAAAAGTACTTCATACGAGTCGCCAGAGATCTTTTCACGAGCCTTAGTAACCTAGTTAACATCGGTAGTATCCAAAACATTACAACATCGCAAAGCACACGATGTAAGTATCTGGCTACTTTTTAGGGTACCGGAAGGGTCCAAATGGAGAACACAGAAGAGACACACAGAAACTACGCAGCAAACAGTATTAAAATAGTCGACATACGGTAATCCACCTATATGCCTTCGCAAAATTCCCTATGCTGTTGTTGTGCTTCATCATCAGGCCTTCTCAAGTACAAAGGCGTCTCAATAGATAGGTATTATCATAAGAGTCTAATGACATATTATTACTTACTAAATACCTTTAAAACATGCCTTAAAATACTGTTCTGATCCATCATCAGATCCTCAGCAGATCATGTATAGAAGCTACTCAGCAAACACAACCTAAAGAGCCCAAACACGAATAAGTTACTACATGCCGTCGCAAAGTTCTCTATAGCATGGTTTTACTCCATCATCAGACCCTCAGAAGGTTATGTACGACGTCTGTTCATGCAACATAAACAAAAGGGACCAAAAACAAACAAAATATTATCGACCTCTGCACAGTACCCTACTATGCTTTTCTGCTCCATCATCAGATCCTCAGAGTTAAAGTGCATGTACTCCACACCACATTCTATGGAAATCGTGAATGCTGGCCCAGCAGTTCCGGAGAAAATGCACTCACACGTACTTTAGCAAGTGAAAAACGTTTACTGCAGCGCCCCCTGGCGAGTTATCATCGTAACTCCTGGCTAAATTTCTGCCCGACTAAACTACAAACCTATTGCAGAAAACCGTTTCTAAATCGGTCAAGCCGTTTCGAAGATATTGATGTGCACACACAAACAAACAAACAAACAAACAAACAAACAAACAAACAACCTCTCACCCTAAACGCATATACCTTCTCCGTTCCGTCGTGGGTAAAAATAGTTACCAACAAAAGCCACCACCAGCCGCTGCCCGCGTTACCATAAATGCTTACGTTCGTGTTTTGTTTCGAAGAAACTTAGGTAGTATCTAGTAGTCTAGTGTAGTGTATCTAGTAGTGTAGTGGTAGTCTTTGACGACCGCTTTAGCCTAGTTGGTAGTGACCCTGCCTTCGAAGCTGGAGGTCCCGGGTTCGAATCCCGGTCAGGGCATGTATTTGTGTGATGAACACGAATATTTGTTCCTGAGTCTTGGATGTTACTATGTATTTAAGTATATATTTATCTATATAAGTAGGTATATCGTCACTTGGTACCCATAGTACAAGCTTTGCTTAGTTTGGGACTAGGTTGATTTGTGTATGGTTGTCTAAAATATTTATTTATTTTTATTTTATTTTTTATTTAGTATATTTGGTCATTATTCGCGCGTTTCAACCGCCTCACAATCGTGGAATTTTTTTTTACGGCTACAGTAAAGATGGTTGACTGTTTTCGCGTGGTTATCATTATCGCCATGACATGATGTAGTTACGATTATCCTAATTGTGCCTTTGTGTTCGAATTCTTGTAGAAAAACCTAGCGAGCTAGATTGTGTTACATTGTTGCCTTAAACAACAATGTCTAGTCTTTATAATCGGATAATGGACCGTACTGGCCTCGTGCTGGCCGCTGCGCTTTGCATTACAAATTACCTACTTTTAATCGAGGCACGATAAACAAGTAAATTATATGTTCAGTAGGTAAATATATGTTCTATTTGCTACGTATATATGCGGACATAAATATAGCAGTAGAGTTCGCCCAGCGCTCGTGGCCCAGCGGCGCCCGCGTGCCGCGTGCGGTATGCGCGGTTAAGCAACGTCGGCCTAGGTCAGTTATTGGATGGGTGACCGCTTTGAGTGGTTATTAACTGAGCGCTCCCGTGCTTTGGAAGGCACGTTAAGCCGTTGATCCCGGCTGCTGTCTATGATAGCAGTCGTTAAGCCAAGTTAGAGGCCTTCGGGCGGCTTGAGAACTTCTAACAGTCAAGTTGCCCACTCATTTGACAAGCCCAATTCCAATAAGGTCTGGTTTCCCATAGGGTTGAAAGTTGGCTAGTACTGGACTCACAAAACGTCATGTGTACCCAACATTTCATAGTGATACTCGTACCCACTTTCAAGTTTCAAAATCAAAATGTCAGACATGAAAAGCGATATACAAGGGATGTCTTCTGACAATTGATGAATGGAATGACGGCCCTGAACTGTTGTTTTGGGGAAAACACGTAAAAGGAGCTCATATTTGAAATGTTGTTTCCATTGTCAGCTGCATGCATGGCCACGACTTTGAAATTGACCCAGATAATTGTTAAATGCATATTAAGTATTTGATTACTTTGCTGATTCAATGCTGAAATTATTTATCTGCAGCAGCCTGTGTCGCGTCGCTACCGTACGTTCTGGTACGCAGCGGTCACGCACGCTGTTTTTTTTTAAAATCCTGACCGTGGCTTCATAGGCCGGGCCCAATCAAGCGATAGGAGTGCGCGGTTGGAGTGTAGGCTGGCGAAAATCCAGAGAAAAGCTCCGACACGACCATGCGGGCGGTTTAAATACTGGAATACTCTGGGTCGGTTGCACCAACATACGATCACAGGCCGGTCATCGTCAAACATGGCGCCGGCAGCTGTCATCCCATAGAAATTTGTCAAACTTTCACTATACAATCAGATTTTAACGAACACCGCTTATGATTACAGACGGTTTAGTGCAACCCAGCCTAAGAGTTTTCGCTCCAATGAGATTGATTGAGCGGCTTCTATCAAATCTGAGGTAATGCTGTAAAATAAAAAAGCCATTAGGTCATGTCAAATGACATTTGGTCCATACCTAAGTTAAGGGAGCCAGAAGTCGAACCCGCTACCTGAAGATTAAGATGTTATGGACATTGCATACTAGACAGAAATAGCACAGTTTCGGAAATCACACACTAGACAAAAAAAAGCACAGGTAAATTCAAAATTTTGTGATGAAAAATCGTAGTACGGATCCCAGTTTTGTGATGCTAAAATAATCTTGGTAAGGATACAAACAAAACATAATGTGCGTACTTTATTATAATAATAATAAATAAATAAATATTAGAGGACAATCTTACACAAATCGAACTAGCCCCACAGTAAGCTCAAGAAGGCTTGTATTATGGGTACTAGACGATGATATATTTAATAGATATAAATACTTAAATACATAGAAAACATCCAAGACTCAGAAACAAATATTCATGCTCATCACACAAATATTTGCCCTGACCGGGATTCGAACCCAGGACCGTCAGCTTCACAGGCAGGTGCACTACCCACTAGGCTAAACCGGTCGTTATTATGTGAGTACTTGATTGAATCTTAATACACATGTATGACATAGACATCAATGTTGCCAGGACTGGAATTTCATTCCATCCGATTTCAGCCTTGAAAAGATCCGAAAACAGTCGCAAGGATCCGCCACTTACAATTTTATTATTTTCTCATACATCATTGGGAGCGCTCGTGGCCCAGCGGCGCCCGCGTACCGCGTGCGGTATGCGAGGTTAAGCAACGTCGGCCCAGGTCAGTTATTGGATGGGTGACCGCTTTGAGTGGTTATTAACTGAGCGCTCCCGTGCTTTGGAAGGCACGTTAAGCCGTTGATCCCGGCTGCTGTCTATGATAGCAGTCGTTAAGCCAAGTTAGAGGCCTTCGGGCGGCTTGAGAACTTCTAACAGTCAAGTTGCCCACTCACTTGATAAGCCTAATTCCAATAAGGTCTGGTTTCCCCTCGGGTTAGAAGGTCAGATGGCAGTCGCTTCCGTAAAAACTAGTGCCTACGTCAGGTCTTGGGATTAGGTAGCGGACCCCGGGCATCCTTCAGAATGCAACTGTACCGGTATAACGCTAGGGGGGATCCATCATTTTACCGAAAATCGTTACATCGATTATCATTTCCCATAACACTATTCGCAGAATTTTATTATCACTTAGGAATCATTCATCGAACTTCGTTAGATCGCTCAAACATTTGCTCGAATTACCTTTTACACAAGAATCAACTCATCGAATTTTAATTCAGTATTTTATTTGTTCATCGACGTAGTCGTTCATCGAATGGCCTTTAGTATAATTTTGGTTTAACGAAGGTTTCAGTTCCCAAAATTCTTATTACCTAGAACATCATTTCACCACTGTTTACTATTCTTGATATAAGTAACTCTAAAATTATTTTTTTCTCAGATTCTTGGTGTACTCTGTAAAAGTACTCATAAACAAAAATACTCAAAAACAAAAATACCCAAAACCTAAAATGTACAAAAGACGTGTTAGGGCAAAACCGACTGTAATGCGGATAGGTTAGAAGATTAAGACGGGAGCTTTGCTCCCGTCTTAATCTTCGAGGTTATTTTTTTTATATAAGACCAGAAAGATTATACGCCTTGAAAAATCATGCTTGCTTGGTTGTTCGATGAAACATTGTTCTTGGAAAGAATACTATATGGAACGTCCTATCTGTGAATCAAGTTTCGTTAAATTAATACTATGAATAACGAATATTTCGATGAAAGGTAAATTCGATGTACCGTTACGCTACGATTAGAGGCGGATTCGAAACGATTAACTATGAAAAGTGGTTCGATTATATAAAATGCAATGAATTGATGATTATGTGATTAGAAAAAAAAACCTAATGAAATTCGTTGAACAGTTTTCGGTGAAATGAAAATCGATGTAAGATATTTCGATAAAATAATAGACACCCAACGCTAGGAGGATGATGATGATGACGTCATTGGGAAGCGGTCCGATTTGATCCTCGGTCCGATTTGACAAGATTCGCCAGAGGCCTGAATTGTCCGAAATCGCACCAAAAGATCCGCACTGGCAACACTTATTGACATAATCCTGAACTAAACGACCCTCTACTGTGTTTCGCTCACATCTCACGTGAGTGTATAGGCGAAATACACAGCAACTGACACATTTAAACATTAGGTACAGTCAGCCAAAAAAGTGGTCGTAAACCTTCCCCTTGAGTCACTCTATCTATTAAAAAAAACCGCATCAAAATCCGTTGCGTAGTTTTAAAGATTTAAGCATAGTAGTGATTGTCCACAAATATTTATTTATTTAATGGGAATATTTTTATTTATATATATTTTTATTTAAAGGAAATAATTTAATAATGAAGTTGTGTTGATACGGAATTTTACTCGGACGCGCCCTAGTTCTACATAAAATGCTATTATAATAAACTTAACAGTGATACCGATTTTGCAAACAGGTTATAAATTACAGATCATTTAAATTCGTATAGCACGACCCAAGTAATAAGGCGTGTGGATTAAGCAATAATAGTCTCTCAGTCAACTACTTAAGAGCTTTGACGCGCGCCATATTAATTGTGTTCTCCTGTAATCGTTTCAGCAGGCGAATCACGTAACTTTATGTACTAACGGTAGATAATTACTGTCAAATTTGAAGTATAAATGTATGAGCTGACAGTTGAAATTTGACATTAAAATCTATCTAACGGTAGTACAAAAGTTACGTGATTACCCCGCTGGTCTCATTATATCTCGATCCAAACCTAGTTTGACATCCCAAACAGGTCGAGGAAAAAGTCATTGTCACCGGTTGGAGTGACCTTTCTCCTGTCAAGTGTCACGCAAGCATCGCCCTTCGCGCCATCACGTACGGTTACGTTTAGTAATAGTTATACAACTTCCTATCAGTTGTTGCACTGTAACATTGAGATAACACGTTTTCAATGATGGTGAGTCCTCACGTAGGCCTTCGCAGTGCGGCGGGTTGACAAGTTAAACCATATCCGCTGTAAAGACTCGATTCTGATTTTGAATTTCTGATTCTAAGGGTGGGTTGCACGAAATCGTAAGCGGTGTTCGTTAAAATCTGATTTTATAGAAAGTTTGACAAGTTTCTATGGGATGACAGTGTGACGATGACCGGCCTGTGATCGTATGTTTAAGAGTCCTTAACATTTAAAAAATGCTCATCTATTTAGACGATTTTCGGATTGAATTGACACGTATTTTATCATTTTCTCAGTGTTATTATCTAGAACAGCACTATTGCGACCTAATGTCATTTTTAAATGTAGTTTTTGGATTTTTCATTAACCGTACCGTACTCCCGTACAAAATATGTCTCTAATTCTTACTTTAACCGTTGTCTCAATTATTGTAATGTAAACTTGTCTCATATTGATATTTTTTCAATTAGATATTGTCAAAGTTTTAAAAATCAAATTATTTGTCACTTAAAATCGAAACTATAACCTCACAGTTAGAAACTGTCTGTATTAGTAACCATGTAGTAACCATGTGTATGTATCCATGTAGTCTTCTAAACCATATTTAAAAAAATGCACTTGTGTAGCAAATAGCCAATAATGCACTCTTTTGCAAATTGTTTCACTTCTTACCGCTCCTACAATAAGCTACTTTAAGTTAAAATGTTTATGTAATCTTAAGATATGGCACTCAAGGTCTTTTACCACAATATGTAAAAATATCATTTTTGTATTTGACTGTTTGTTGCCTAAATAAATTAAAAAAAAAAAAAAGAAATATCGTTTCAAACGTCACTCCAAATCGACCATTTTCAAGCTAAAAACTGTGTTTTTCCGCATAAATTTTAATATACACAAATAATCAAAAAATGGCTATGTTACTATCTAAAACTTTAATAAAATCATCGTATCCTTTAATCACTTTATTGGTATTGTCAATACTTTTGTTATAATTTGAAATCAAAATATTTCAAATCTTATAAGGCCTTTTAACTGCCACGCTGATAGCACATTTTAGTGGTTTTACAGTAACAGTTTGCTAGCCTATCGACCAGAACACACTTCAATTTAATCCTATCCCGTATTACCTACCCAATAAAGGATTGTTTTGCTATGGGCCAAAAGGGACCTCCCACCGGCGGGTGTCTGGCATTGATTGCTGTATTAAGGATCTGTATGCTGTTCTGTAGTTACCTGCGGTTCAGTGTGGTAGTCCCAGTTGGCGTCGGTGAACTGCAGCATCGTGGCCATCACCGGGATATCCATGAACAGTTGCTCGCTGCCGCCAGCTTCGATCAGAAGCACCTGTTAAAAAATTACCTTATATTAGGCGCTTTATATTACTTATTTATTTATTTTTTCAGTGAACCAACAGCTACCATTATTACATTAATTTTCGACATATGATACAAAAAGCCAATTACAGGTTCACACCAATAACAACACAATAGCAAAGAACAGATTGTGATAAGCACTATACACTGCATCACGGTAGCCAAATAAATCAGTAGTAAAAAACTAAAATAAAGTTTTGTATTAAAATAAATTACACTTCTGAAATGAAATGAAATGAAATGAAATGAAATGAAATCATTTATTCTTCAATTGAGGCATGTTACATGCACTTATGAATGTCAAAAAACTACCACCGGTTCATAAAATAAACCTCTGCCTCGAGAAGAACCGGCGTAAGAAACTCGGCGAGGTGTCATTTTTTCAAAACAATATACTATGTATATAAAATAACAGTAAAAAATAGTAGTAGTTCTTCTTCTAGAACACACTCATTCAAAGAAATTCTCCGTCATTTTACGCCGCACAGTTTGGATGTTACTATTAAAAATATCAATTTAGGCTCTTACCAGCTCGAATCATTACATTATTTTATTATCATACATTATTTTTAGCTTCTTGAACCTGACTGTGGCCTTACATTACAGGCCGGACCCAATCAAGCGATAGGAGTGCGCGGTTGGAGAGAGGCCTGGGGAAAATCCAGGGGAAACCTCCGATACGACCACGCGGGCGGTGTAAACACTGGAACACTCTAAGAGTTTGAGCCCCAGTGAAGTTATTTATCCCAGTGGAGTTTTGTCGCTGGTTCATTAAACCTAACTTAGCTGAGAAGAGTCCATCAAGAACCTCAGCTTGGCATGAGCTTGGGTCGGACTAACTGCCCGGTATGTGGCAGCTACCGGGACGAATAGGGACTATTATGTATCTGCGTTGTCGCGATCGCGCGGTGGTCAGTTACCAAGAAACGGAACTTGCGGAATACTTAGATAAAAAAAGAATAATAAAAAAAAACCGACTCCAATACAAAACCACTGAAAAGTAAAAAATAATTGCCTTACTTCTAACATGAGACTTTACGCTTCTTATTGAACAACGTAGACGTATCTACAGTAATTTTTGAAGTTGGTGCCATCCAAAGAAATTGTTTAAAGTTGACGAAATGGCACAAACAACCAAATTGAGAACCTTTTTTTGAAGTCGGTTAAAAATCAAACAAGACCTGAACTGAACCTGCGGATTCGTTTGTAAGGCACTCACAGGGTTTTAGTGTCGAGGCCTGGGGCGCTACCTCGAACAGCAAACGAAGTTTTCCCTCTCTGTCGCACTTGCAAGTCTGCATATAAGTGAGACAGAGAGGGAAAACTTCGTTTATAGTTCGCGGTAGCCCCTCTGCAAAGTCGAATTTTCATGTTTTTTCTCAATCTTTGTTTCAACAATAAGAACCTTTTGCGTGTATTAGCGCTAAAATTTATTTAATGGTCTTTTAAACACGGCAGTTTGTAGAAGACCGACGAATTAATGTATAGACGAATTCCACATTCATAAGTGTAAAAATAATCAATTAACAAACAGCAGGATTTTCTATTGCGGTTGACCTGCTGAATAATCCCAAAAAACCAAGATAGGATTTGACACGAGCCAATGTCAACACCAATCATTGAAAAAGTTTATCGTTTCTTAGGAAACTTGTGATTCATATTCGTTAAATGGATTGACCCTTGAGAACTAATTAGTGGTGTACTGTCATGCATCTTGATGCTTCGACCAAGGTATAGAAAGCCCGGTTTCTTTAGCTATTTTCCTTGATCCTTGATAATAGTGACTCATATCAAGATCTTTGCATATTGTACAAGGTGGTCACCAAGAGGTTACATTTGAACTGATAAAGCCGGTTTAAAGAGGTTTTACGTGGTTTGAGTTCAAAAGCCTCATTTTAATCTGAAACGAAACGGCCGAGGCACATATTTTGACTAAGGTATAAAGTTAATGATGTGAGATCTAACAAGTTATGTTATGTACTGTGAGCGTTATGGTCTCATCTTGGTAACATTTTAAATGATATACTATTTTATTTATGTCATTTTATTCGTTTTAGTTTCCGAGCCTGCCTTACGCCATTTACAATAAAATTCCTGAGCAAATCAGAATTGCTGGCAAGGAAAGCTCTTTTACTCGTGGACTTAGAGCCCACTGCACGGGGAAAGCCTATTATTCTGTGAAAGACTTCCTGGACGAATAACGATTGGTGAAAGAATGTATCATGATTGACATTAATTAACTAAATTATGTAATTCGAATATGACATTGCAATTGTATGTTACATACATTAATTTATATTGTAAATTTATTTAAGTAATTTTATATTTGATACCGTTTTTGACAATGTATGATCGATACAATAAATTATATTCTATTCTATTCTATTCTACGCCTTCAAATCACCTTCTCACCGCACCGCATTTAGGATTGGCCGGGGGATCACCGATTAATTATTTTTTTATATAGTTACGTCATGGCTGTTATGTTTTTATATAAACCACTTGTATTAAAAATGTACCTAATTATCTATTTATAGGCTTGTTGTAACTCCTCATCTATCATACAACGGATTACGATTATCATTCTAATATTATAAATGATAAAGTTAAGATGTTTGGACGTTTGGTACTCAATCACGCAAAAACGACTGAACGGATTATGATGAAATTTAGCATGGAACTAGTTCATAGCCTGGATTAACATATACAATACTTTTTATCCCGAAAATCATCCCTTGAAGGGATGATATAGGCAGTGGGAGTTAAGGCGGACGAAGACGGATATTCTCAATCTTACGTTTGTAATATGTACTTACACTATTTATAAAATTTACAATACAAATATTTATTATTGCTCACCAAACGAAGTACATTCAAAGAACAACAGAAATTAAAATGCATGTAACAGTGGTAGACAACAGGCGGTCTAATATAATATATATGAGGTATGTATGGGGTATGGTATGTCTAATATATATGAGGAAGTCGCGGACAAAAGCTAGTTATAATAGAAATGGCAAAAAAGAAATACCTTGAACTCTTCGACTTCCGTGAGGCGATTGCTGAGCACGCAGCCGGCAGTGCCGGCTCCGATGATGATGAAGTCGTATTCCGAGTGTAGTTCGCCGGCGTCTGGGGGCTCCCCGTTGTACAGGTTGTTCGTGTCTCGAAGGAGGCCTGACAGGGCCTCGAAGAGTGACGGCTGCTGGGAGACCGCGATGCTGAGGAGGCATGATACACTGAAACAAAAGGCGAACGTGAGGTGGTGAAACTCACGGTCTAAGAGAATACGGTCTGACAATGGCATGATACACTGAAACAAAAGGCGAACGTGAGGTGGTGAAACTCACGGTCTTAGAAAATACGGTCTGACAATGGCATGATACACTGAAACAAAAGGCGAACGTGAGGTGGTGAAACTCACGGTCTTAGAAAATACGGTCTGACAATGGCATGATACACTGAAACAAAAGGCGAACGTGAGGTGGTGAAACTCACGGTCTTAGAAAATACGGTCTGACAATGGCATGATACACTGAAACAAAAGGCGAACGTGAGGTGGTGAAACTCACGGTCTAAGAAAATACGGTCTGACAATGGCATGATACACTGAAACAAAAGGCGAACGTGAGGTGGTGAAACTGTCTAAGAAAACTCGGTCTGACAATGTGGTGATTGTGACACCACATACGTCACTGGCGACGACGCACTCACACTTACGTCCGCATACCGTCGATAGGCTGATGCAAGGCTGATAACGTATACTTCGTTTTTTTATAGCATTAAAAAGAATGTCAGAGAACGACTTACGAGGTTTTTTTATCAGGCACGTTTGGCGATAAAAGTGTCAAATGATCTCAATGAATATTAAAACTGTTATTACATGCTTACATTATATAGTGTCATTCAAAAATAAGAACATATGTCTTAATTTATATTTACATACATACATATATATTCATATAGGCAGCAACTATTCTTAAAAATACGTTTCATTTCATTCATCTAAAATTTCTTCTTCTAATTTTTCATGCGAATATTGCAAATTCAATGTTTGTGTGTGTCTTTATGACTTGCATTTTATGGCTTGTTTATGACTACAGCACTACTTCTGTAGTGGCTTTTCCTTTTTTCCACTATCAAAACACTTCAATAGCTTTGCCAAGTCAGAGCAGAACAATTTCAAATATTACACGTTGCCTTTAATTTTTGACGCGGATGGATGCCGCAGGACCAGTCATAATACTCATAACGATACTTCGGGGGAGGTATAGGCCTTTCCGTTGGTCCAGCAGTCTTTCGGTCAAGCACGTAGATATAGCAACTCTATGGGCGCGGATGTGTCATAAAGTACATCTAGAATCTAGACGAAAAAGCGAGCGGAGCGAGCGCGAAATTTTTCGAATATTATGATGCAAGTCCGGAAAAATACTTCATACGTTTGGGTCCCCGGTCATAAATCAACACATCTAGATGAAAACGCGAGCGTATCGAACGAGAAACGGAAAAATTAATTGAATAAAAAAAATGTTTTATATATTCTGATGACGAAAAACGCACATTAAATGACTTCTAGAATAGTTGCTATTGATGTTGATACTGGCCCAGCTACATAGCTACTTTCTTGTTTTTGTAAAAATCGTGATGGCACTAATTTTCTTTCTGGCTCTAGGAATGATCAGTGGACCATCCTAAGAAGGGGAGTCCTAGGAGGGGTTGAACCCCCTAACCCCCCCTCAAATACTTCCTTGCTTTCGGTTGATATGATAACGAAAATTTCACGCCTCATCACTAAGGATCATATTCACTCCAACACCATAGTTTCGATAATGATTACATGATGACGAGTAGGTACCTTAAGTATAAACTCCACTGACTCTTCATTGCTGTTCGCGCACCTGTCACTTCAGAGACAATAATTTGACTGATCGCATAACAGTAGTACAACAATTGTTGAATCAATTCTAGTTTGTCAACATAATAACATTTATAACTTACCTCTGGAAAATTCACGCAGATCGTTAGCCATACTACTTATGTGGTTTGTCATTAGTTGTTCGCCAAATGAATTGACGTAACTTTAGTTTGTTTTGATTGGGAATCCGTGTTTTTACTCATTTGGATTATGTGGATGATTAGTTGATTATAGACAGTGTCATTAATGATGTTCTAGAATATTTCGTGTACAAATACAATGGACAGCAATGACTACAAAACTCACGCGGATGGTTTAATTGAGTGATAAAACTGAAATATGTCGCGCACAACGGAATCAATTTAAGTGTCTTATGATCATGTGTAGATAAGAAATTTGGACCAAGAATACTATCCTAAATCCAGTCAGTCGAGGTTGCCATATGATTTGTGCGATTGCATCATTAATTGTAACTTATTGTCGACGAAACTGGAATCATTTTGTTACTGTGGTTTAAACTAAATTAAAGTAGCGAGGTTGCTTCAATATTAGTGTGGTTAATTGGTTATTAAGAAGAAATAGCTAATACATGTTTTAGTCACGTGCTGTGTAAATACCGTAATACATAGTTCAAAACTAATTATTGTAGGCGGCTTCCCGATTTATCTCTAACAATATTAAATTAATTTTAATTTTGACGCTCAGAGACCATGTACATCTCTGGGATAATATATTAATTTCACTCCTTGTTTAATCTTGAGACCTTATACATCTCTAACTTAATATTTGTAATAGATAACTTTGCAAGTTTATCTTCACTGTATGACATTAATTTTGTTATAATTGTTAAACTCGAAATTATTATTCCTTCTTGAACTGTAAATTAATATTTTGACATGAAAAATGTATTACTTATTACAGTCAGACTTTCTTAAATTGTAAATTAATATTTTGACATGTAACAGTGCCCTTGTGGCCTATTTGCAGAATAAATGTTTGTATTTGTATTTGTATTTATCGGTGCAGAGTCGGTATGATATGGAAAAAAAAAAACTATCAGCTGTCAGTGTCAAAAAATGTCTGTCGAGGCAGCAACACTCCTACTAATATTGACGTTATGTTCGTTATAACACGTTTCGGGTGTGACGCAAAGAGCGGCCTATAATGGAATTCCATACAACATGTTATCGTTTTTTGTTTCTGGGGCCGGCTGCTAAAAATGCCAATTGAGTTTGTAAGAGATGTATGGATGAGATTTAAGCAAAAGTATGTAAGGACCGTAGTATTTGGCGTTCTCTGGTCCCTGCCTACCCCAATGGGATGGGCGTGAGTTATCATCATCAGCCCACTTTCGTCCAGTGCTGGACATAAGCCTCTCCAATGGCACGCCACTGAACTCGGTGTTGAATATTTGTTGCCAACCGTCGTTGAAATGAAATGAAATCATTTATTCTTCAATTTAGGCACGTTACATGCCCTTATGAATGTCAAAAAACTACCACCGGTTCATAAAATAAACCTCAGCCTCGAGAAGAACCGGCGTAAGAAACTCGGTGAGGTGTCATTTTTTCAAAACAATATACTATGTATAGAAAATAACAGTAAAAATAATACAAAATTCAAATGATACCTACAGTATAAACATACATACATATTTTTTAATACTAAGGACAAAATATTTCTGTGTTAGATTACTTGTGCGGGACGCTATCACTGCCAAACATCCCTATCCATGATGTAATCGTTTATCTTATAAAATGCTTTTGAAATAAGTGTCTGTTTCACAACAGATTTCAATTTAGAATCCGTAAGTTCAGTAATGTGTCTTGCAATTTTATTGTAGAATTTTATACAATTTCCCAAGAACGACTTTTGACGTTGCCAGCCACTTTGCGTATGCCATCGCTCCTAGCTGGAGGGCGTCCTGCACTACTTATGCCGAGCCGTGGTCTCCACTCCAGAACACGCCTACCCCAACGGTTGCGACCGACAGATGTGACCAACCACCTGCCACATTAGCTTGCTAATCCTTTGGGCTATATCGATGACTTTGTTCTCTGTCGGATCGGATCGTTTCGGATCCGATCCTTCAAAGAGACACCGAGCATAGCCCTCTCCATGGCTCGCTGAGCGACTTTTAATTGGTGGACCAATCGCACCATCAGTGTCCACGTCTCGGCTTCGTATGTCATTTCCGGTAGAACACTCATCGCTCGTGGGTATATCTACGTACTATAATGCCATATGTGATAATCCACATCGAAAGGGACCTTATGGCGGCAGGTGCTTACGTTGCAGCTATTCAATATTGTATTGGAACAGCGGCAATAAAGGCGTAAGTTCCGGCCGCCATAAGGTTCCTTTCAATATGTATTATCACATATACTAACTAGAATTACGATTTGAAACGGGATATTTACCATGTATATTTGTATTTTTGAGTTCCCGATATACGTGGTAAATATCCCGTTTCAAATCGTAATTCTAATGTAAATGACCATGTATGTAAGCTTGAAATCTTACATATAATATATAGCTTAAATAAAAAACAGAATAATGGTAACACTCATTTATTTACAAACAATAGTATACATAAAAACCAGTTAGGGCCGATTTTTCAATCCCCTGATAAAATTACCTATGAGCCACCTTTTCTTTCACATGACATTAGAAGGTGTCAGGGATAATGGTACTGGAAATTAGAAATCGACCCTTACAATACAATATTTACATTCGTATCTGTCAGATAAGTTTTTTAATTACAGTAAAAACAGGTACAACTTTGTCGCGTTAACGTTATGTTTAAACTGTCATACCAACATTTCCAACGGGTAAAAACGACAAAGTATCAATTAAGTGTCCAGCTACATGATGGTTCTCATCGTTAAAGTTAATTGATGTCCTTACCGGCCCGAACCTTAAGGAAATCAGGATGGTCTCCAGTCTACTCTATACCCGGGTCCCTAACTGCTAAAATAGCTAAAGTCAAAAATAATCACTCAAAAGTCGTTAACAATCCGTCGGTAAGGACAAATGAAGAAAATGTTTCTGTAATGTGGATCACCACTCATTAATTCGACTGTATTTATTGAATATTGTTTGACGTACGTTATGACGTCATAGTGGCATGCCGGTAGGAAAAACCGGGTGGTCGATTAGGCGTGGAATATTTCTTACCAGTATGTTATTGTGGTCAATTATAAACTTTAAGTTTTTGTGAACTGACTCACAACTCGCTAAGCTTGTTTAAGGGTGACCTTTAGCGTTAAGTTTTCGTACACAATTTTATTGGACGACATTGCTTAATACTAAATACCTAGTTTTATCTACACCCATATAGTTAAGTCCTATTTAATGTGCTCAAAAAGTGTACGTAAGGGCCAGCTTAGCCAGAGATAGCCATAACAGCATCTAAAACGGTATCGTTATGTCTATCTCCGCCCATAACGATACAGGCTCGTGCTCACAAAAGACTTCAACGGGCTCACGCTCGAGCTCACTACACTTGCAACGCAATGATTCCTGGAAGAGGATTTAATATGTGGATGTAGATAAAGTAGTGTATGCAACTGTACATAATTAGGCATTAAAACACTCGTGTGATCTTATTATGAAACTCGCCTTCGGCTCATATGTAGCAGTTGCATAATCTACTATTGTGTATCATTGTTATAAGCTACCTCGTCAGTTGGCGTTGCAGTCAGTAAGCTGCACCGAGTCACTACAAATTCTTTAGGTACTGTGCGCTTACATATCATGATAATGTGCTTCGTGATAACATAATTACGTTCAATAGATTTTGAGTTACGTAAATACGTAGGGGTCAAAAGTGCCTCCAAATGGTTCTAATATAACACACGGTCGCTGCGTTGTTCTTTTGAACTTGACTTGACGCGTGTCTAGATCGTGATTCGGGTTGCCATACGTCAGGATTTTTCCTGACATGTCAGGATTTGTGAGCCTTTGTCAGGAATGTGGCCGGAATTTCTAAGCATCAGGAATTTTAAGAACTCTGGTAGCGATCGACCAAAGCTATTATTGATATACTTGCGGAGGCAGTGGGTTGCGGGGTGCGGACTGGCGTGGCGTAGAAAACGGAAGGATATGACCTGAGGGCCTACTAACCTTCGAAATCCGAACTTCGTATCGTGCCGTCCCTTTCACTCTCGTGTTATACACTATATGAGTGAAAGGGACGGCACGATGAACGCTTTAAGAGGCCTTTTCGCTAACACCGGATCCTCATAGAAAGTCGAAATTTCCACGCGCGTATTACTAGAATTAAAACGTCGTGCACTGGACATGTTTAATTTTCAACATCTTTTATATTATCACGTATTCTGAGCAAATAAATTCTTTGAATCTCTGAATCCAAAATCGCTTTTTCCTCACACAATCAAGAAAGGGCCAAACCACGTTTGATGCTTTAAGCGTGACGTGACTAACTTTTCTTTTAAAGTACAAGGAATGTCAGGAAATTTACGGCCATGTCAGGACTTTTATCAGGGTTTTAAATTCATTCATATGGCAACCCTAATAGTGATTGACGCAGTATAATATTTATACTGACAGTATGTCGACAAATAAGGTAATCTAGGTGACATGAGTAAGCTCTCATTAAAGCAGTGAATAATGGATACTGACTCGACTCCGCCTAGTGTAGGGTAGCCATACGTCCCGCTACGTCCCGTCCTGATTTGGTCCAGAGATGTAACAGATGCGGTTATATCGGAACCGGAAGCCGAACCATATCTTTGAAATTCGGTATATCGGAACCAGAACCGGAATCGGAGCCGGAACTGAAAACGGATGCGGAACCGGATGCGAAGCCCGAGTGATAAGAAGTTAAGGGCGGGCAGGTCTAAGCTAAGTCTATTTTAAATAAAATTCCATATATTAATTAGCCTTTATTATTGCAGTACCTACTTTAAAAAGCTTAGACCTTGTAGGTGTTTAACAAAAAAAATGTTACCTAATTAGTAGATATTTTACAATCATTTACTTGTTATAATTAGCATCACATAGAACTTTTAGATGTTAAATTAAAAATAAAACAATCGTAATGATATTCATTATTGAATTTCCGAAGTACACGGTGAGAGCTCAATTTGTTTCCCCCTCGCTGCGCTGCTTTGACATCCAATATAACATCCGTTTTAAATATAACAGAACCGGAACCGAAGCGGATGTTTGAAACCAATCGGAAGTTCCAACTTAACGGAACCGGAACCGGAGCTCTGTTACATCCCTGATTTGAACCTACCACTTTTCTATAACAAATTATTATATCCTACATTACTTTTCATTTAATTGTTCTGGTCAACGTCTCCATATTTATTGCAAGCCTAGCCTAGTGAAGGCGGCCATATTTAGGTAAAATATTACAAACCTTCCGGCCGCCATCGCAACCTGTGTTTCACAACGAGTTGTCTACGAGGATTTTTTAGTCTTTCGCGGCAACCATTCAGACACAGAATATTTATTCTTCTTCCGCAACCAGTTGACAACAAGGAAAAAATCGCCGCCATCGCAACAGTTGTGATAGAAGAATATTATTCTTCTTACGCAACATTTCTAATCTCGACACATTATTTCAAGAAATTATTATTAAAACCTCCATATTTCTTACAAGTCGTCATCATGACAGAAAGTAAAGAGCTAACTGCGACGGGAACTAACGCTAAGATGAGAGAATGTGATGTCTTCAAGTACGAATTTTGGCATTAAGGCTTAAGCATAATACTTATAATTATAACTATCAAACTATGACTTATGGCACTATTTAACTCCTAACCTTTTTTAACACCATCCCTCAAAAACTGTATTTCATGTGAAGTCGCGGGAAAAAGCTAATATAAGTAATATAATAATGACTCGGAGTGTAGTAAATATACTTCTATATTTGAATTAAGATTCATGTACGATATATCGTAGACGAAACTAAAATCACATATTTTTTTCTCTATGGAGCTCCCTTCAACTGAACTCTTATGAAATAGAGAAATCACGTGTCGCCATTAGTGAACTCTTTTGAAATTGGCCAATCACCTGTCGCCGTTACTGAACTCTATGAAATTGACCAATCACGTAACGCGGCGGACATAGAACAAAAGACATCAACGAGCCATCAACCCATGTGCCTAATCTTTATATTCGCAGGACTAGTTTGTAATTAAACAGGGATGGTTTCCGGTATAAAAAGTATCCTATGTTCTTCTCCGGGACTCAAACTATTTCATCTCAATCGGTTCAGCGGTTTAAGCATGAAGAGGTAAGAGACAGACAAACAGACAGTAAAGAAGATTTGAAGTTGAGTATCGAAGTGTCCTTCTCAAGCAAAAGATACCATGTCGATGTCATTCAGGCCGTTTCCACAGCGCGTTATCCTTTTCGCCATTCACTATAGTCTCTTGCGAATAAACCTACGCTTAAACTACTCATTTAAATATTAAGAATAATAATTACAAGTAGTACAATTAAGCATATTTCGATATTTACATAATTTACAAAGTAGACAAACAGAGTTAATTAATGGTCTATATGAATACAAGGTAACATTTCTAAGGTAAAAAAAATGTTTGTCTATTTTAAATAATCTCTAAAATTGGCATTTCGAATCTAATTATTTCTATTGGTAACTTGATACTTAAGCCTATATGTACAATGAATGTCATCGATTCTTACTGAGCCAGTCTTGCTTGATCAAATCCGCACCTTTTTCACCGATCATGATGACTGCGGCATTGGTGTTCCCGCTCACTATTGTGGGCATCACACTCGCGTCGATAACCCTCAGACCTTCCACACCATACACCCTTAACCTAGGATCTACCACGGCTTCCGGGTCCCAGGAAGGCCCCATCTTAGCCGTCCCCGACTGGTGATATATAGTCATTGAAATATGCCTGACCTGACACTCAATGTATTCGTCAGACATGAATTTTAAGTGTTTACAAGTTGGTAACGGCTTCATGTATAGCCTGTTGCCGAATTGTTTGAATGGAGATGCTTCTGCCACTCGCACAGCTATTTTTATCCCCTCAACAAGTCTGGCAACATCTAAAGGATCCTCGTGGTAGCGAGGGTTCATAATTGGATAGTGGAATGGATTGGAACTCCTCAAACGAACGTAGCCTCGAGTATTCGGCCTTAGTAGCAAAGGCATGATCGTCCAAGCGTCCTTATTCGCTATAGGCTTGTAAACTGTATTGTATATCTCATCCGTAAGACCTAGAATCTTTCGCACTATCTGTCCATTATCGGAAGAGAAAGACGCTGGTGCCATATGAAACTGAATATCAGGCCAGAGTCCAGAACTGTTTGCGTACTTTGTATTGACGAAAGCGACTCCTTCCAGGCCTCCTAATGTCGTCATGGGTCCTCTCTCGTTGACAACGTAGTTCATAGTGACAGGGAACGCTTCGAAGCGGTTCTGGACGATAGCAACAGGTTTATCGACTAGAAAAGTTAATCCTCCCACACCGACGTGGTCTTGCAGATTTTCGCCGACTGGCAAGTCCTTTAAGACCTTAACGCCGACGTCTTTTAGGTGGTCTTTAGGGCCTATTCCTGAGAGCATAAGGAGCTGAGGACTGTTGATAGCACCGGCGGACAGTATCACCTCTTTTCTCGCATAAACAACTCTCCTCTTCCCGTGTTTGACGTACTCGACTCCGTACGCTTTCATTGTGACAGGATGGATAAGAATCCTCGTCGCTTGGGTGTTTAAAGAAATGTCCAAGTTTCTCCGCGTCCTCACTGGTCGCAAGAATGCCTTGGCAGTACTGCATCGCGAGCCGCGGCGTATTGTACCCTGAGCTATCATGAACCCAGTCTGTATTTCTCCATTGATATCTCTGTTCTCGTACCCGATTTCGACTCCTGCTTCAACGAAGGCAGCGACTAATGGGGTTCTCCAAGGAGCTTCTTGGACGGTGAGGTAGCCTCCCCGCCCGTGGTATGGGCTCTTGGCTAAGTAAGGGTTCCTATTGTCTTCAGATTTGATGAAATATTTCAAGACGTCCCGGTAACCCCAGCCAGGGTTGCCGAATTGCTCCCACTGGTCGAAGTCGTATCGATTTCCTCGTACGTAGATCATGTAGTTGAGGACACTGGACCCGCCAAGCACCTGAAATAAAAAAAACAAACCTGTTAAATCTTGTGTTTAACGCCCTCTAGCGGGGAGTCTCCGAACTGGCGTATACGAATCGAATGAGACTTGAAAACGGCCACGGAGCTAGCGCATAATCATAGCGCTCAAGAAACCGTGTTGCCGTACAGAGCCGAAAGAGGGCGCTGGCAAATGGTAGGTAGCTACGTTATACTATTTTTGTACAACTTATCATTATAGATGCAGGGCTTAGTTTTCGTTGATGTCTTTTACTCGAACACAATGAAAAAGATTTTATGCAGAGCTCAAGTAAATGTAGCATGAGTATCAAGATGCCTACTATCCTTTCTTTTCAAATCATGGAGATACATAGTATGTGTTGTATATACAAGAATTTATGGTTTTTCTAGCCAGAGACAGATCTTTGCGGCCATAGCTATAACTTCATTGTTTTTATTTAATCCTCGTATCTAAATCCTTTATACTTTTTCTTAATTAATTTCGAAACCTTCTCTGATCTAATTAGAGAAAGTTAAAGGCATTCCTTCAAAGTAAGGACCTCTAGTAGAATTTTTACATGTATGAATGTAAATATGCAGACTGTATTTTTTTTAAGCAATTTCCTCACCTTTCCTCTAGGCCAGCTGCACCGGCGCTTCTTGAAGCCGAGGCAGGCGTGTGCTGTCGGCTCCGTCTTGTACTGCCAGTCCAGTTTGGTCAGTTGAAGGTAGCCCGCCAACGAGGGTACATCTGTTATCTCGTTCTCGTCAGGGCCTGGAACGGTATGGTCATATTTGAGACATTTTTAACCGACTTCAAAAAAAGTAATGTGTTATCTCAGAACTCCGTCGATTATGAACCGATTTGGATTTTTTTTTTGTTTGAAAGATATGCTTCAAGTTTGGTCCCATTGTTACGAGAATCTAGTTCTGATGATGGGATCCATGAGGAATTGAGGGAACTCCTCAAAAATTCAAGCGAAACATATAGCGATTTTAGTATTTTCGGTAATAAATCAAGAATTTGCATTCAGAAAGTAGCTTTTGGTGAACGCGAACTGATGAAGAAGACCACGGATGGTCATCCAAAACTCCTAGTGTTTCTTTTTTTTCAGTGTCATTTCTTTTATAAACACTACCTTTTAAATTGAAAGCTTTAATACAACCGGTCCGTACTTCCGTATAGGCAATAAAGCCAACGCAAAGCCTGCCTTCAGGGTTATTCACGGATACTTTAAGTCGTAATGATAATATCCATGATACCTTTTAAGGTATTTTCAAACATGCTCAAAACCGCAATGTTTCATTAATCTTAATTTAGTTTAATTATCAATTAGGTAACTGATCACTTTTCCGGTTTACATTAACGTCATTAACTTTGTAAATTACATGAACCAATTATTAAATGACCAATGCATAACGAAAAATTAAAACTGAGTCATAAATGTAGGTATAGGATTTGAGACCCCGTTTGTATCTTTGATTATCAGTTTCACAATTTTAAGCATGTGTTTAAAACTATGCTTGCGATTTGGTATAAAATAAAATGTGTGCAGACATAATAAGATTTTTTGTGCATTCGAATAGAAACTACTTTATGATTGGTCATGATCAGTCATAATTCTCCGTCGGTCTCATCTTTGCCCCCTGGCTGGCCATTCTTTATAAAATAATAATCTAATGCACAAAAAAAACAAAATTAAAAATTTTGAAACAACCACGACGGATGTACGGTGAAAAATGTTTACTGCAGCGCCCCCTGGTGAGTTACCATCGTAACACCCAGCTAAAATTCGTCCCGACTAAACTACAAATCTATTGCCGAAAACCGCTTCTAAATCGGTCAAGCCGTTTTGAAGATATTGATGTGCACACACAAAGAAACAAACAAACAACCTCTCACCCTAAACGCATATACCTTCTCCGTTCCGTCGTGGGTAAAAATAATTATCGTTGAATGATTTATCAATTATAATTTTTCTACTCTTCTTAACGGGTCTCTAGTAATTCACCTATTAATGGCAACGATAGATGATTTGATATAATTATACGAGTTGAGATCAAACGAGCGATGATTCGGGTTCAAAATTTAAAGAGAACAACTTACCAGATTCTAACAGAAGTGTGTTCCAATGCTTAATCTCCGACAGTCTATTCGCGACAACCGCTCCCGCAGAACCCCCTCCTACTACTATGAAGTCGTACTCCCTCCTCGGCTCCTTGTCAATGACCTTCGACTCTGGATCGTAGGAGTTGTAGTTGTGGTACGTGAGCGCCCCCAGTAATAGTGGTATCAACCAGAGACCCGTCACACTAACGGTCTTCAGTGCGGTAGAAGCGAGGAGCACTTGAACACCCATTTTAATTTTAGAATGTTTCGTTTTTCAATTGTTTTGGATTCGCCAGTTTGTGTGGCCAGTGTCTTAACTATTTTGATTTTAGAACTCAATGCTCTTGAGTTTTCTTTTTAGGTCAGCTTGCTAACCTAGTTTACAAGTATGATATTAGAATTTTCTTCTTGCTTTTTTATTATCTTTTTTACTCAGTTTTTGTGGCCAGTGTAATGGTTTAAAAACTCTCTTTTCACCTTTTTGTCCAACCAGCAGGTTGTAATGATTATTTAATTGTCTTTTCACGGCTCAATTGTTCTCTTTTTAGCCAGCTCTTCCTTAAGAGGTTTTGATTTCAGGATTCTCTTTGGCACTATTTTCTTTTTCAAGCGGATAATGGTGTGTATCTTACAAGTAATTTGAGTTTAGAACTCTGTTCCTTTTGTTTGAATTGTTGCCAGTGTGTACGGCCAGTAGTAGTAGTTTATATATGCAAGTATTTCACATGAGATATAGCTTTGGTAGTTCGACTAGTGTTGTTCGGTGCTTGTCTGGTGGTTTGCTCCTTCTCATTGGCTTGCAGCTGGTCGGTCGGCCCGGCACTACCATGTTAGACCACATCGAGCTGGCTGTTGGGGTTGCTCGTGTCTCGAACCTGGAATGTGATAAGTTACCGGTTATAAAATGTATTGTCATGTTCATATACAGGATGGTTTCGTGAATATGTGAATTTTGAACTGATTAGCATAAAGATTAATTTATACACATAATACTCGCTATACCTATGTAGTACCATAATCCAGGTCCACCCAACTATGGTCCAAATGAACTCGAACATTACGGTTTAACGTAAGACTATTATTAGGATAAACTCGAAGCTTGAGCAATTGACTCACACAAATTAAAATAAAAGCGTATAAAATTACTCATAGAAAATGTGTATTGACTGAAATTAGGGAGTTATCTTTTGGATCATAGTTGTGTGATTGGACTATAGTTGGGAAGTTAGTTATCTTTTGGATCATAGTTGTGTGATTGGACTATAGTTGGGAAGTTAGTTATCTTTTGGATCATAGTTGTGTGATTGGACTATAGTTGGGAAGTTTTACTACCTAAGTACCTATTGACCTTCGTTTGGAATGTTTTAAAAATCTGTTGAAATAAAATAAATAAATCAATATTTGTGGACAACTGTACACAAATCGATCTAGTCTTAAACTAAGCAGAGCTTGTAGTACGGGTACTAAGCGTCTGCACTAAGCATTGTTTGTAAAACATATCCCTTTATAGTAAATCCTGAGCATTACATAATCATCGACTGTAATCTATGCTAACGTAAATCTATTGAAGTAACTAAACATAAATCGTGCATTGTCGTCACCTGTCGTAACTGTATTTATAAAGCGTTCCGCTGGCTTCAATGGACCATTACAATGTCAATTTTGCATTGTTACTCAACGAGCTAATACTATAATTTGTCTTTTGCAGGTAAGGAAGTGCACTGAGCCGCGAACAAAGCTTACATTTTAATATCGTAAGTGGTTTTGAGGTAGGAAATTGACAACTTATTCAGTTGACAGTTATTTAATAAGCTTCTTAACACCTTGTACAGCCGACGGCAAAAATATGTTTACATTTTTCGCCTTATTGCAATGGAATAAGGTGCAAAAGTGTAACCATTATGCCGTCTTCTGTACCTTACATAAGTTCGGTTATGTTTAGTAGAGCAAGTTTAGTACTATTTTGTCTTTTATGGAGTATTGAACGTTGAATGTGAGGTAAGTAACTGTTGTTTATTTATAACTAGCGACCCGCCCCGGCTTCGCACGGGTGCAATGCTGATACTAAATACACTACAGAAATATTATACATATAAACCTTCCTCTTCAATCACTCTATCTGTTAAAAAAAAACCGCGTCAAAATCCGTTGCGTAGTTTTAAAGATTTAAGCATACATAGGGATATAGGGACAGAGAAAGCGACTTTGTTTTATACTATGCAGTGAAGTGCTCCTTGATCTGTTATTTTCATTAATAAATATTTGAAACCGCTCAACCGATCTCACTGGACCGCAAACTCTTAGGGTCGGTTGCACCAACATACGATCACAGCCCGGTCATCGTCAAACATGGCGCCGGCAGCTGTCATCCCATAGAGACTTGTCAAACTTTCCATACAATCAGATTTTAACGAACACCGCTTACGATTACAGACGGTTTGGTGTAACCCACCCTTAGAGTATTCCAGTGTTCTGTCTGGATTTTCCCCAGGCTACTCTCCAACCGCGCACTCCTATCGCTTTATTGGGCCTGGGCTATAAAGCCACATTCAGGTTTAAAAAAAAGACTAACGGCCCGGCCTATAAAGACAGTCAGGTTAAAAAAAAGAAGTTTCCTAAAATATTGTCTACGTCGTATGACTCCTTATATCCTCATTGGCGCTTGCTGTCTCAACTATTTAGAGTTCGGAATTATCAAGATAATTATGGTCTTTGATAATTATCTCGATAATTATGCAATAATTACCCGATAATTATCCCTCTTATGGGTAGGGTAGTACACGTTATTTTATTAGTTAAATTTATTTTCCGATGTATAATATGACCTGTAAAATGTATTTTTACAAATAAAGGCTGTACTCTGTACTAATATATAAAAGATTATGGTGTTTTAGGCTGTAAAATAAATAGTCGCTTTACAATATTTTACTAGTTTTTTATTAACCATTAAAATATAATCAATTAATCATTACAACATCATTAAAACACATATACAGAGCGCAATTATTAACGTTCGAATTCACGCACATATTTTTTTAAAACTCATGCCGAATTTACAATTTTAGGTTATTATCAAATCGATAATTATCAAAGCATAAAAATCACGATAATTATCTTGATAATTAGCCCATTGTGTACATTGATTACAGGTGGTTTGGTGTACCCACCTTACATCTATTCTTTATTCTTTATTTATTCTTTATTCCATTGTAGTCATGTTCATAATACATTAAGGTGTTACAAGACAAATATGGTAGGTACATGACACCCTGTAAGGGCACTCAATAATGTATCTTAAATCTAGGTAATTACATGCTTTTTTTTTAATAATTTATGTACTCAATAACAATGAAATCTATCAACTACCTCAAGGTGTATACATTTTACCGGTCACGATTGTACAGAGTGAATGGTCCGCTTCCTAGCAGCGCGCGGAAGATATGATCTAATTCCAGATATTACCCTCGGATCGTGAAAGTGTTCTGAATGCTATTAGCTACTGATTTCCTATCTGTATTACCTATTACTGTTGCTGATACCCTAGCCATAACATGTTACGTATAGACAAACAACTACTGTTAGTAGAAGTTATATTTTACTATTTGTGAAGCTCGTATACTCATACTTATTACACTACTAGCAGCGCCCTGCGGTGTTACCCGCGGATAAAAGGTAGGCTATGTCCTATTCTGATGTCTAAGCTACAATACTGGAAAGTTTCATAGAGATCTGTTCAGTAGTTTTTGAGAATGGAACGTACATCCATCCCCACAAACTTTCACGTTTATAATATTATTAGGATTAGGATAATTTGACTATAACGAAATGAAAACTTTTATTTCAGACTCGGCGATCCATCTTGTTAGTAAAAGAAATACAAATTAAAAACTAATGTTAGTGTTAATTACAAAGCAAAGGGAAAAGATTTGTGGTCCTACTTGATATACGTCAATGTAGTCCTGACCCGCTCAATCAAATGCCACAATATGGGACACAATCTACCAGCAATCACCTTCAGAATGCTGTTTTTTTTTTAATAAATATTTGTGGACAATCTTACACAAAACAACCTGGTCCCAAACTAAGCAAAGCTTGTACTATGGGTACTAGGCGACGATATACATACTTATATAGATAAATATATACTTAAAATACATAGAAAACATCCAAGACTCAGGAACAAATATCCGTGTTCATCACACAAATAAACGCCCTGACCGGGATTCGAACCCGGGACCTCCAGCTTCGAAGGCAGGGTCACTACCAACTAGGCTAAAGCGGTCGTCAAAATGTTATGACTTCCCGACGCGACCAATCAGCGACGTGATTTTCTTTCGCATTATTGCATGAAAATCATGTGTGTGTCTTTGCGAACATTTCCGACGCACTGCACCATTTCGGGAGTCTTAGGGCCGACGCTAGCTGACGCGGGTTGCACGGAACGGGTCATTCTAAAATGCGCCCGCGGCTGGTAAATTCTTATGCGTCGCGTCAGCTAGCGTCGGTTTTGAACACCATTCTGATAGCATTGTTGTATTGAACGCGTAGGGCGTCGTAAACTCGTTTGATATACCGAACCCACAGACTAGCAATCTGTATCAATCAAATAGTAGAGAGATTGGCTATACGATACAATACGCTACAAATATTCTTTATTGTTAACCATAAAGTACATTGAAAACAAGATTAAAAATGAAACATGTTGATGTTAGACAACAGGCGGTGTTATCGCTAATAAGCGATCTGTTCCAGACAACCTTTGGGTGGTGGACACAAAAGAGAAAAATTGTCATGAGTAGGTGAAACAGAGATATTATAAGTAGTATAATCAACCGAATCATAGGAAAGATCATACACTCGTACATAAACATACAAATACAATACGTATCGAGACGATGTAACACGTCATAACAGACTTACAAACGACTAAAGATACACCAGCGAACATTTATGAAAGAGATAAATGGTGATCCATTTAATCTAGTTCTAAACATGGAAAGAGTTTTAGCGCGTCTAATTTCAACAGGTGGTGAATTCCACAATTGGACAGCTCGGAAAGTAAAAGAGTTGTTATAGAATTTAGAGTTGTAATGTAGAAGTGTGTGTGTTGATGTTGAATGTAGAGTTATATATATATTTATTTATATTTAATATGCTTTGAATAGCGTTATTTTGACTTCAACTGAGCATCTAGCGAATCTGCGAGTCGGCATATTACTCCTCACTGACAACGCCCTATACACTCTCTCTCACGGTCCGGCGTCCTAGGCACACACTTACGGACCCGGACGACGTAATCACAGCGTATATCGAAAGATGGAACGCTGCACTTACGGCGTCCGACTCTGACATGACGCGCACACTTAGGCATTCCTGCCGGCGGGGACGTCCACCGCGCAATCGCGACAACAGTGACACATATAGTCCCTATTCGTCCCGGTACCGCCGCACACCGGGTAGAGTCAGTCCAACCCAGGTCGGGCCTAGCTGAGTTTCTTGCTGGACTCCTCTCAGCTAGGCTAGGTTTAGTGAACCAACGACAAAACTCCCAGTAGTTCGATTCCACTCACACCTCAGATTCGGTTGAAACCGCTCAACCAATCTCACTGGAGCGCAAACTCTTAAGTATTCCAGTTCCAAACCACACGCGTGGTCGTGCCGGAGGTTTTCCACTGGATTTTCCCCAGGCTACTCTCCAACCGCGCACTCCTATCGCTTTATTGGGCCCGGCATATAAAGCCACAGTCAGGTTCAAAAAAAAAACTCGATATCACTGCACTTTACAAAATTATGAGTTCTATTCAATGCTGTGTATAACGTTGGGTGAGAAGCAAAACTCACTATTAAATCTGTCACTACGCTTCGAAACGTCGTATCTCAGTATTGAAACGATGCTGATATACGAGCTTCATTTTAAGTAGGTATTTCTTACTTAGTGACTTTTACTTGTAACCCGACGATTGTGCAATCTTTTAGGGTTTTTTTTGTACGATTGGGATTTAGATTCTTTATTGGTAAAACTAAAAACATTTACAAGTCATGAATACAATAATTAAACACACACACAAGTATATAAATGACAAGCTCCTTTTGGGTAATGTTGTCATTTATTTGAAATGAAATGAAGTCATTTATTTTTTTATTTAGGCATATTACATACACTTATCTTAGAGGGCAAAATTGAAGGCAGGAGAGGAAGAGGAAGACCTAGACTGACTTACTTTAACCAAGTGAGGGAGGAAGTTGCCGAGTCGTATGTGGAAGTCAAGAAACTGGCAATGAATAGAGAAGAGTGGCGGTTACTCCACCGACAAGAGCGAAGCTCTTAAGTTTTGATGATGATGACATGCACTTATAAATGTCAAAAAACTACCACTGTTGTCAAGCGACAAAGCATCGCTGTGGAAAAGTAATTTTCAGTACGAACACATAGTGTAATCATTATTAAAAGTATGTACATATACATGATTTCTAAATTTAGGCTTAATCCATTCATACAAGTTACTTAACATGAAAATATTTTTCCAAGACAATAAATCCGAATATTTAGGTTATTCCGGCAATTTGACCGCCTTTGTCAGCGGGTTATCAGAGCGTTACCGTAAATTACTTAAAACTGCGCTTTATTTTAAGAACCACTTGCTAAAAAGGCTTATAACTTACACTAGTTACATCCCAAATGAGACCTTATATCTTTATCTTATGGTTCATTATGGTGGGACAACGCGGCGGTAACATTAATTTTAACTTGCAGTTATGTAATGGTAGCGCGTGGTTTTGTTTACGTTAACGTCGAGATGTTAAGGCAAGGCCATTCCATTCCAAATGACCCCCTCAAGTTACCCTGTTATTCAAGAAATTTGGGCACATTTTTAAATGCTTTAGCCTGTATAACAGCGATGTATAGTCTGGGTAATAGCTCCATATTAACATAGCAGAATTTGGCTGTGTTAATAGCCTTTACTCGCACATTATTGCTGATAAGAGGTGTAAAAAATTGCGAATTGCTATTACTCAAACTTTATTCAGTATGCTGTGTTATTGGGGAATGTACATGTTCTTTCATAAGCAGCCCAATCTCATACCCGGTTTAAGTTTTGGAAAACCATGAGTTTTGACACACTATGTTATATTGTGTCCCTTTTCCGTTGGAAAGGAAGATCTCGTGGTGATAATGCAGAGCTTGAGATTACTCAGGATAGAACTTCTCTTTAGGTAAGTTCCTTTAATCCTGTAATTATTGATTAAAGCAAATGAGAGGATCCCGACCATAATTTCAAACGGCGCTGGCGCTGTCCAACAAACAAATACCTTCGCCGCAAAGCCCGGAACTTATGTCCCATTGTTTTAATTTACAGAATAACGTGTCGTAAAGTTTGCACAACCGTAAACTATTCATTACAATTACGATATTGCGAAACAGTATGTCGGCTGCTTGATCTGTTCTTGTCTTATTATACTGTGTATATACGCCTTTTGAAATGGAGTCCATTGAAATGTAGCAACCATTCAAACGCAATGTTTTTGTGATTCGAACAATAATTCATCTAAAAAGGTGGTGAAGGGCCGTAACCACCATTCAAACATTCATGATTACGTGGTTCAAACAATATCCAATTTAAAAAGGTGGAAAAAATGGCAACGTTACCACTAGGGTTACCAGATGGGTCATTTTCAGATTCAGGTTCGCATCTTTTCGGTGGACATATCAAAAGTTAAGGGCCACAAAGCTTAATTTTGGATTGGTCTAGTAAATAAATAAATAAATAAATATTAGAGGACAATCTTACACAAATCGAACTAGCCCCACAGTAAGCTCAAGAAGGCTTGTGTTATGGGTACTAGACGACGATATATTTAATAGATATAAATACTTAAATACATAGAAAACATCCAAGACTCAGAAACAAATATTCATGCTCATCACACAAATATTTGCCCTGACCGGGATTCGAACCCAGGACGGTCAGCTTCACAGGCAGGTGCACTACCCACTAGGCTAAACCGGTCGGCAAAACCCACATAATCGGTGTTTCCATAACTATAAATCCATGTAATAAAAACATAACTTATATGTACATAAACCGTTAACTATAGACCACCGAAGGGACAACTTTTGTTTTTACAACTGACAATGACCCAGGTGCCATTTCCTAATTTTCGGGACAACGTTAAAAATAGGGGAATAAAAACTGGTTTTTCGTACTGATTACTAAAAATTCGGGGTCTGTTCTGGACGTGACCAGATATGAACGCTGAAAATCGAGACGTCCCGAAATATTACGAGATATTTAACCTAATTACGACAGTTAAAAGAGTTGGATTAAAAAAACATTGTATGTACGTATTGTGGCACGTCCTGTGGGACGTGAGACAAACGATACCAGAAAACCATATCTGCCTTTTCAGTCTTCATTCTTTTTTACTCCAGTTTTCACTCGTTTACTGCCTGGTCTATATCTATTTCATTTTCATCTTGTTATTGTCTTAATCATCACTACATAGTATAAAACAAAGTCGCTTTCTCTGTCCCTATATCCCTATGTATGCTTAAATTTTTAAAACTACGCAACGGATTTTGATGCGGTTTTTTTTAATAGATAGAGTGATTGAAGAGGAAACATCCATTAAATAGTGCACCCGTGCGAAGCCGGGACGGGTCGCTAGTTTTAAATATAACACTCCGTGAGTTCTCCCGTGGCCGCACAGTGCTAGACGCGCGGCCGTCGCGGCTGGTTCTCATGATTAAGGGCCACGTATTGGTCCGAAACATGTATGTATGTATGTAAATACTTTATTGTACACAAAACACAGGTAAAAAATACAGACAAATTCGGTTACATCGGTACGAAGGCGAACTTATCCCTTTAAGGGACATGTCGAGCGATACTCGACCTTAAAGACGAGAGTGACCCGTTTATTATATTTCAATAGAATTGTCTTAAATAGTACGAGTAGTATTCGACGACTGTGCAAATAATAGTTAAGTAGCGATTTATTGGCCAAAAAATTATTTCATTACATTTAAAAAATATATATTTCTTTTATCTTGACGCTTAGAGACCTTATACATCTCTAACAAATCTCGACTGTTATTAGTTTCTTAGTCGTATTTTTGACATGTAACACTACATTTAATTAATGATACTTTGATTATTGTATTATTTTTATTCGATGTACCTAGATAGATTTTGACTTGTAAAAGTGCCCTTGAGGCCTATTTGCAGAATAAATGTTTTGATTTCTCTGTAAGATTCAAATCGATTTAGACTCCATTGGATCATCCATGACGATTGTTATGTAAGCTTACTAACAGAACAGATACACTTTGGAATTGATCGTCAGGTCAGCCTCCATGACGAATGGATTCCACTGTTTGCTGCGCGATTCGATGCACCTCGGGGCAGTGGATCTGGGTCGGGTCTCGCTTGGAGAACAGAATCTCTAGTAATGATTATTCGTAAACTTTATTTATTATTAAATAGACATATGCAATAAAATAGAATATAAACTAACCTTAAAATAAACTAAACTAAAAACTAAATATTTACAAGTAAGAAAGAGGCTCCAGCTCGGAGCTCGGCGGTAGGGTGCCCAGAAGGCTGGCCGCATTGCCGCGCTGAACAGCAATGCTGATCCGCTGAGCGAGGTACGCACCAGCCTTCTGGTCACCCGTCGCTTCCACAAGACGCTTCGCTAGCTCCTTAAACATATTATGAGCTGCAGATCCCCACGGCCCTAGAGTTTCCACCCCAAACGGCTCAAACATGCAGCCACCGTCAAATCTCTAGTATAAGTTTTTTCCGAAACAAGACACAATTCAATCAGTTAATCAGCTCCTATAATTTATAATTATCTCTGATAGTGGTTTTTATTTCTCCTCCTGTATGCTGTAATTTCCTGCACTGTGTGTTAATAGTGTATATCTTATATTGTCAAGATTTAATTAAGGATTACATACTTTTTTACAATGTCATCTTAACTAATATGTGTGAAATCCTATTGGGAATTGTTTTAGGGTACAAAACTGTACATATATTATATTACAATTGCTCTTCTCCAACGATCCACTTTGTCCACGAACAACTGTTTTATTTTATTTTATTGAAAATTTACCAACAGTTAAAATGAACTTCATTCTGCAAGTAGGCCGCAAAGGCACTTTTACAAGTCAAAAACTACTAGCGTTTCTCATGAGACCACTGCCGAGAAGAAACGCCGAAAGAAACTCGACAGTCAGTCATTTTCTCCAAAATATGCTTATTACAATGATACTACTTAACCTAAGTGGTAAACAACAAAAGAGAATTGAAAGAAAAACGAGGAAAAAATAACAATAGGTATTTACAATGTGTAGTTACACAAGAAAATAAAACATGTCGAATCGTTTGATATGCTTTCCTGCAAGAAATGTGTCAACTAGATACAATGAAAATATTATACATGACTCTTTACGCTATTTAATATCCCTATGTATGCTTAAATCTTTAAAACTACGCAACGGATTTTGATGCGGTTTTTTTAATAGATAGAGTGACTTAAGGGGAAGGTTTATATGTATAATACATGCATCAGCAGGGCAGGTCGCTGGTAATAAATATAATATTATAGCTGACCAGCTGGCGACACCCAACTTTCCCTTCAGCCCTTCATACATAAACCCTGGGAAGGCCGAACGAATGCGACATGCAACCATAACTTCATTCAACCTCGTATCTTATGTTTTAAGCATAAACCGCCTTGTTTCTTTATTGTTAAGGTCACTTTTTAATCCAATTTAGGAGGTCATATGACGTTGAGAAATTGAACATTACGCCACCGTGAAATGACGCGTTGCATCCGCGATGCGGCTTATTAATAAACAATGTTATATCACCAGTCAACCAGTTCGCGAATGTGTGGCAATAGGCGAAGGCCGCCGCCCAAAGTGGGTTGTTTGTCTAGCAGACTTAATTATCTGTGGTTGTGTGTCATTACATTCGTAAGGTGGTGTTTATCGGGGAACGTGTTATTATGTTTGGCAGATATGATCATATTAGCGTGTGTTGATGTGTAATTATATGAATTGTTTGTCGGTAATAACATATCTCTAAAAGCTAAGCTATGTGTGGGTTCTCGGTAGTTTTTGGACATCTCGCCAGTTGGACGCCAATAAAATAAATAGATAAATAAATATTAGAGGACAATCTTACACAAATCGAACTAGCCCCACAGTAAGCTCAAGAAGGCTTGTGTTATGGGTACTAGACGACGATATATTTAATAGATATAAATATTTAAATACATAGAAAACATCCAAGACTCAGTAACAAATATTCATGCTCATCACACAAATATTTGCCCTGACCGGGATTCGAACCCAGGACCATCAGCTTCACAGGCAGGTACACTACGCATTAGGCTAAACTGGTCGTCAAAAAAGACAATAAAGACAGACTTCACTTGATTTGGGCGATTTAGGGGACGGTGTGTCGTGACGAACGCGATCCTCACACAAAACGTGTCAATGCGTCACTCAAACAGTCTTGATTTATTCAGCTAGTAGGCTATTCTTCAAGCGTTTAAATGACTGGATAACTTAGTATGTATGGTGGTTTTTCAATAAAGAAAAAATTCTCAAATGAAGAATAAACGGCTCACGTGATAAAGAATGATTATCACGTGAACTGATTATTCTTTATTTGAGATTTTTTCTTTATTTGAGATGGTACTTTCAGCATAATAGCGTAGGATTTTATGAAACACAAATACATGTTTTTTGATGATATAAAAAAAGAAAAACTAGATAGAGCTATAGTTATATTTTTCCTGTAAAATATTTATTTATTTTATTTATTTATTTAATATTCATTGATATCAATGTTATGTAATAATTTCATATTTTTCCCTTGGTAAACTTCACAGATAAGGGGTGGGAGGGACCCGGTTTTTACGTTTTCCCTCATAAATCGAAAATGACAACGTAAATAAAAATTGTTTCAGAATGTGCAAGTCAAGCCCTTTCATATGACACCCCATTTGACGTATTCACTAGACTTTCAGATCTTAAACCACCTATTATGGAAGATAGCCATGTGACAAGAATGGTGATGATTGTCATGAATATGAAGGGATGTAAGAGAAAGGGTAGACCAGGGAAAACGTGGATGGATTGCGTGAGAGACGATATGGCGAGGATGGATGCAAGTCACGAGATGACGGACGATAGAGAGGAGAGGTGCATCAATACATAGTATAAAACAAAGTCGCTTTCTCTGTCCCTATATCCTTATGTATGCTTAAATCTTTAATACTACGCAACGGATTTTGATGCGGTTTTTTGTAATAGATAGAGTGATTGAAGAGGAAGGTTTATATGTATAATATCATCCTATTAAATAGTGCACCCGTGCGAAGCCGGGACGGGTCGCTAGTTAAATATATAGGAAGGAAATAACTAAATAATAAATAAATATTTGTGGACAATTTTACACAAATCAACCTAAGCAAAGCTTGTACTATGGGTATTAAGTGACGATATAGATACTTATATAGATAAATAGATACTTGAATACATAGAAAACATCCATGACTCAGGTACAAATATTCGTGTTCATCACACAAATAAATGCCCTGACCGGGATTCGAACCCGGGACCTCCAGCTTCGAAGGCAGGGTCACTACCAACTAGGGAATGCAATCCCGATCCCGCGAGATCTCGGGTAATTTTTCGGGATCAATCCCGACGCATCATATGACGAGATCCCGTTCGAGATTGACGGGATTGGGATACTATTAAAACCCTTTGTTTTTTAAGGAGTTATTTTCAAAATCACTCGTCTTAGGTAACTACTTTCTAATTCCTTTGAATATGTTTATTATTTTGATTACCTAATTTACCTATGTTAATTTCCTTAAAACCTGATAATAATTTTTGGTTGGTAAGATTAAAGAATAAAGTTTTTATTTTCTTTCGAGTATTATGTTATTTTACTTAACCTCACTATCATAAACAAGCAGTTATTAGCTTTTTTAGTCATCCAAATTTATTATTTTTTTAAAACTAGACGGGATCCCGAAAATTCCGGAATCCCGCGGGATTGATATTTCTAATCCCGCGGGATCTCGAATTTGCAATCTCGAGTCGGGATTGCATTCCCTACTACCAACTAGGCTAAAGCGGTCGTCTAAAGAAAGAAAGAAAGATACATTACACGTACTATTTACGATGTAGGTACCATTAAACGTGTCGGGTTGTTGCGATGACCAACCCACTTGTGTCATACATAGTTGCGTGCGATATCGGCATCAAGTGGCGCACCGGGTGAAGGCCGCGCGCTTTCACCGCTGACCGGCGCCCGCGCAGCTCGCGCGACCTTGGGGAGGTTACGCCCATATGTTTTGGTGGTTAAGTACTATTACTTAACCACCAAAATGCGCCCGAATCCATATTTTAATTGCATTCATTAAGTAGACGTACATAATGTAATCCATACAATTCATACTAATACCTATTATAATTTTTTATACAAACGCCTTAAGGGAGGCATGACTCTTCTGGTAGATGTCGCTGTACGCCTCCCTTAAGGCGTTTGTATAAAAATATATAGTTTACGTTAGCAGCGGTACTGCTTAATACGAAGGAACGGTTGATGAATTTAGGACTGGGTAGCGATTGCACCTATAGCTCAGTTGGCTACAGCGACTGGCCGCGAGTGCCGGGAGGTCGCAGGTTCGAATCCTGCTCGGTGACTAAATTTTTCAATTTTTCCTTCATTCTAAACCTATTATAAATCCGAAAGTAACTGGATTGAGATGTTGTGTATGGAGATGGTTTGAAACCTTGGGAAGGACAGAGTAGTTTTAATGAAATGGGTGGAAATTTGGACGGAAGTACGAGATAAACCGGTTCCAAGCTCACGAAGTTGCGGGCAAAAGCTATGCAATAAGTATAACAGACATATTACGTCACTAAACGTTTATCGCATTTTGCGTGTATGATTAGTGTTCCGAAGACAATTCCATCCCATGGCACGACGGATATGATCCCCCAAATCACTACCATTAGCTAAATATGCATTGTAGTAGAATGGATTACCTCTCACCACAGTGCAGTAATGTAGCCAGTACATTGACTGTAAGCTTCGAAGGTATACACGCATGAATCTGACCCATAAGATCTTTTGCTTCTAAAGGTAAGTTTCCGCCCAGTCCAGTAACTTGCTTAGACGAACATTCGGCGCAACGCCGTCTATCCGAACATCCTGTCATCCTTCTTACACACTTACGTTCCGTTTCACTCTATTCCCTTACGTTCCATTATTACAGTATTTACCAAAAAGAACCCGTTCCGATTGGCTGTTGACGTGTTTTCTGATTGGGGGGATTTAATATGGTAAACTATTTTGACTGGTCAAATTAAAATGTTTTTTAAGTCTTACTTAAAATAAAGCTCGTATATCAGCATCGTTTCAGTACTGAGATACGAGGTTTTGAAGAGTAGTGGCAGATTTGATAGTGTGTTTTGCTTATCACCCTATGAACTACCTTAGTCCCGCTTGTTAAGCCTGACATGACACACTTTTCGAGCATGAGAAGTAAAAAAATGCTCTGCCTTCCTAATAATTTATTCCAATGTAAATGAAAGTATATTCATTGTATAGCTGTTGCCTGTTGCCCATTTGTATGAGCTCAAAGTACTGGCTAACATACACATACTCTTGCTGTTCTATTACGGAGATTCAGTACTGCATATTATGCAACCCTTTGTTCTATATAAACAGTTAATGCATTCGAAAATCTCGGTAAGTGTGGTGAGAATGTCGTTAAGAATTGGTACCTACAGTCTAAAATAGCATCGTCATCGTGCTCAAGTCGAGCCAAACGCGACTCTATCGTCAAGAGAATAATGTCATTAGGGTTTAGTAGGCCTGTTAGGCCCAAGTTAGGGTAATTAGTAGAGGTCTTCGGGGACCAACTTAAAAGGGTGGGCTAGGGGAAAAAAGAGAATAAGGCTTATAGATAAACATGACTGTGTGTATACTTTTGCGATGGTTGTCATCATCATATATTTAAGAGGCCTTATAAGTTTTAAAATGTTTTGATTTCAAATTATAACAAAAGTATTGATAATACCATCAAAGTGATTAAAGGATACGATAACTTTATTAAGTATTAGATAGTAACATAGCCATTTTTTGATTTTATTGTGTGTAGTAGAATTTAAGCGGAAAAAACAAGATTTTAGCTTGAAAATGGTCGATTTGGAGTGATGTTTGAAATGATATTTCTCAATGAAAAATCCAAAAAATACATTTAAAGTTTATGCCATAAGGTCGCAATAGTCCTGTTCTAGATAGTAACATTGAGAAAATGTTAAAATGCGTGTCAATTCAAACAATTCATGGTTTTATGTGGTTAATTATAATTTGGGTGCGGCTTGGATGTTATGTGGTCGAGGCGTAAGCAGGTGTGTTAATAATAACAGTTTTTTTTTAACCTGACTGTGGCTTTTTAGGCCGGGCCCAATATAGATCTAAATAACAGAATGTAATTATGTTCGTTGAAAGCAGGGGTATTTTAAGCGTATAATAAGTGAGTGTTATGGTATTTAAGTATTATAACCAAAGAAAATATGCATACGTTGTTATTAGTTTTAATGATTATAATTAATGTGTATTATATAAAAATACATTAGTTCAATTAAACGTTATAGAAAGGGTGGTTGTGATAAGTGAGTGCTATGGTATTTAAATATTACATCCAATGTAAATATGCATTTTGTTATTATGACAATCGTTTGTTATGAAAATCGGAGATATGGTACTTGAATATGCATTTTGTTTTTATGGCAACTGAACGGCACCCGTGGATAATCACCCACACGATGGACCGACGCGGTAAAGGAAGCCTCACAAACAAACCTGCAGGCATCTATCCGATAAGCGGAAGATAGAATGGGGAGCTTTGGTGACATTCATATTCATATTTATTTATTCATAAAATATACAAAAATTTTATATGTCAGAAGATTGTTACAATAATTTAATTATGTCGATTCAATAAAAAATAAAAATTTCAATTAGATTAGGTACATTATTTAAATTATTACGTAGTGAATTTAAATGTGCAACAAATCTAATTTACATATTCATCTATGTCATAGAAATCTTCGCCGTTAGCCATTTTTTTAAATTATTTATAAATGTCACGTCACTCTCAATATTTACAAAGTTACCGGCGATTGCTGTCGCGAGTCATGAGGAATCGAAGGAGAAGAATTTGTGTAAAGGGTCGCGTCCGATCATTAAACAGTACGATGGGCAGCGCTGACGCAACGCGCGTGCGATACCAACGTAACTTATTACGTCGCGTAACTTTACTGTGTGCTCGTCATCGTATACATACGTAAGTACGCATTCGTTAACTCAGGGTTGGGGAGGCCGCGGTCTGGATGCCAGCGGGGCGACGAGCGGGGGGCTCTGTGAGAAAAATGTCCAAAAACTGATTTGACGAAGAAAAGTCTATACAGAGCGTAACAAAACTAGTGAGTATCCGTTTAAGGGCATATTCGGTATCGTGTTCCGATTAGGAAAAAGCAGAAGAAATTTTTTTTTGACGCAATACATTTTTGGCCCTTGTATGGACACTTGGCTGACTTGACGACCTGCCCCATAGAAAAAAAATAATTTTTGCATCAAAAAAAATTTTGTTTTACTTTTTCCTAATAAGAACACGATACCGAATATGTCCTTAAACGGATCCTCACTAGTTTTGTTACACTCTGTATAGACTTATCTTTATCAAATCAGTTTTTGGACACCTTTGTGAGTTACAGACTTATCTTTATCAAATCAGTTTTTGGACACCTTTGTGAGTTATAGACTTATCTTTATCAAATCAGTTTTTGGACACCTTTGTGAGTTATAGACTTATCTTTATCAAATCAGTTTTTGGACACCTTTGTGAGTTATAGACTTATCTTTATCAAATCAGTTTTTGGACACCTTTCTGAGTTATAGACTTATCTTTATCAAATCAGTTTTTGGACACCTTTGTGAGTTATAGACTTATCATTATCAAATCAGTTTTTGGACACCTTTGTGAGTTATAGACTTATCTTTATCAAATCAGTTTTTGGATACCTTTGTGAGTTATAGACTTATCTTTAACAAATCAGTTTTTGGACACCCTGTTTAACTGTGGGTTGGCACGATGATCCAAAATGAGTCTTGGCCTCCGATACAGAGCATGCCACTTTGCTTGGTCCTTCGCAATTTCTTGCACCGGCTCCGAGCTCACGCGCGATTATGACAACAGTTTTACCTAACAAATATCCTATCAGTTATAAGCAGAGATCGGACAAATTTGCGCCATTGCTCGCAATAATGTGGACATGACTCCAAAATTAATGAAAATGTTAATCAATCAATCCCTCGTGTCATTGGTCCGACTTACTATGAACGTCTACCCGCTGAAATACGCACACAGACCTCGGAAACATTCAGATGTCGGCTGAGAAACTTTCTACTGAAAAATCCTCTGTATTCTGTAAGCGAATTTTTTGACATAACAGCATAAATATAATTTTAATCTTAATTCTGACTTTATTGCATTGCATTGAGTTGTATTTCATAATCCTCTCAGGTCAATTTTATCATACTCATTGTATTATTTAACTGCTATTTTATTCATTGATTTATAATTTATTTTGTTTTATTTAATGTTATTAACGATCACAATAGAGATTCTTGTAAATTGACATGTAATTTATATTGTAATCTTATATTGTGAATAAATGAATCTGAATCTGAATCATTTATTTTGCTAAAACATACACAAAGTTGGTACAATTAACATGTCAGTGGTAATAAAATTACATGATGCATGTTCCGCCACAATATGGCATGCAAAACTTACACTAAATTATAGCCTAAGTTTACAATAAAATTCAACATTCATAACAAAAACAATTTCAATACTAATTATTATAATACACAATTTCATAAAATTAAAACGACCAATTAATCAATTAACGATCAATTAATTATTTCTTGAAATCAAATTTGATATTCCGGAGATAATAGTTTATACGTGCTTATAATTATTAGCAAAATGTTATTTAAAGTGGTTATCGTTTTCGTAAATACTTTATATGATAAAGAAGTTACGATTTTAAACTGACACGATTATTTACACTAGAAATAACACCCAACAACTACTACATGGTATATATCCTGCTATGATTATTATTTCTGACGAAGAAATTTTCTAGTGGATTGCGAGCGGAGTTTTTCAGCACTTAGTATATTTTTGATTTAAAAAGAAATAGACTGATTATTTTCTTTAATAAATATCTACTTTAACAAACTTATATTTATTGACTAGGAATCAAATTATATGTCAAGTAAGAAATTAATTAATTGATTAACATTTTGATTAATTTTGGAGTCATGTCCACATTATTGCGAGCAATGACGCAAATTTGTCCGATCTCTGGTTATAAGTACCTTACACGTTGCTATGCGTTTCGTGTTACCAGCATGAGATTTACAATTTTCCGCATTTTTCTTGTGACACGACTCGCTGGTCAGACTCTGCTCACAAAATTCCACGAGAATCGGTTTAGAAATGCGAAATGTAGAGGACATCATCCGGATAGAGATACAAAAGCATTTTTGCCCAATCTGAAACGGAGTTGCTTCGCCCACTCGGTCAATTAACGCCCGCTCGTGTCCAAAATAATTCGTGAGCAAACTAACTATAAAAACAAGACACGGCTCGGATTGTGTGTAAGTAACTTCTGTATTTCCCTGCGGGCGCGCGCTCGCGTGTTGAATCAGCTATTTGAGTTAATTATACTAATTCACACATGTAACGTGACAAATTCAATTACGCAATTGCGCTGTGACATGTCACTGAAAATGTGACACGGGCATTGCATAATTATGCGAATGACTCTGACCCCATTCTGAAATATGTCCATGGACATGGACAGGATGATTTCGTGTCAACAAAAAGCCAATTTTATGAAGTGGTGAATTAGGCGAATTTCGTGATGTTATCGAAATTTGTAATGAAACTACAAAATTACGGAATGCGGTGCAATTTTAACTTGTGTACGCATCACTTCGCCCTCCTAACCAATAATAACTTAGGCGGTCCTGTGGGTTTTTTTATGTAATGTACTGTCCAATACTGACATCTAAAAAATAAATTGCTACATATTTGTATTGTTTTTGGACTGCTTTGGCTAATGTAATTAATGACTATCAGATTTATGTATTAATAATTATATACAATACACATGTTATTAAAATAGAATACTAATTAGCACGTAAGGTTTAGCTGAAGGTGCGGATGATGTTTAACAATAAATAAAAAAATAAAGTCTCGTAATATTTCATATTATTGTCATTTTGCGAGTATTACCCAAGTTTGTAATGCTCATAACTAGCGTCCGGGCAAGTGACGGCAAATTTCAAACAGAGGGTAATGTGCCTAGGTATTGTTCGATTAAATTAATTAATTTCTCATGGACTTCTTTTAAATCTCTTGCGAGTATTACCCAAGTTTGTAAAAGATTTAAAAGAAGTGTAAGAGACATAAATTAAGAGCGCTTTAATAAAATGTAACAAGTCCACTAGCGCCACTCGTAAATAAGTAATTATTTAAATTTAATGATATATAACTAAAAAAGGGGGCCGCTACGTACTGCAGTTTGTATTCAAGTATTTTTTGAATCCATCAAACTAATTTTTACGTTGTTAGATTGGTCTCTCTATGAGCTCAAAAATAAAACGGCCGTTTTAACTTTGGACGCATAGATTGACGAATCCAGAAAGGTAATAACTAGTTTGATGGATTCAAAACGTACTTAAATACAAAACACAGTACGTAGCGGCCCCCTTTTTTAGATATCTATCGTTAAATTTAAACAATCACAATTGTTTACGAGTGGCGCTAGTGGACCTGTTATATTTTATTAAAGCGCTCTTAATGTAATCTAACAATACCTAGGCACATTACGCTCTGTATGAAATTTGCCACCATTTGTCCGGACGCTAGTTATGAGGATCAGGAAAGACAAATTGGCTATTAAATCTCTATATAATTGTATATCCCGACAGTGAACATAACTCAGTTCCGATTACAGTTTGTAAAACTTCTCGAATTACGTTGTTGCTACGCAATACAAATAGGCTTGCGTGGGCAAACCCGATAAGTCGCCTAAAAGGTTTTAAAAATAGAACTATGCGTAATGGATGTGAGTTCTTATTTCAAAAAGCAATGGGGGCTATCGTTTTTGTGCTCACCAGTTGGCGCCACTGTCGAGTAAGGTCCAGCTGTCATAAATTGTTATTGGCTATTATGGGCATGTGAACGAAGTTTACATTTAAATCATGTTTAATACCTTAAAACCGAACCGTAAAAATATCGAACATCCCGCATTGCAGCGCAGTCCCGTTTTGTTCGGAAAAAAATGAGGAAATAAGTTTCCGAAAGACAGCAATGACATTTATTGACCCGTAACTCATATTTGCCATAATCAAGCTCAGGTATTGCAAAATAATCACCATATTGTTGCAATTAGATATTAAGTAGCGTAGCGCAACCACAAAGAGTGACATTTGACATTTCGGAGACCTCACGCTACACTAGCGCCTCTAGCGGCGAATTCATACGCGATACACAGTTACCTTATTAAACTCGTAAAATAAACTATTGTACCTAGATGTAGAATCATAATATATGAAGTTGCCTTGCTAAACTCATAAAATAATTTACTGTTAGAAGAGAGATGAGACTGATCGATCCCACAGTTAAACTGTGCAAACGGTTTTGTGGGTCTATGTACTTGTTTGTGTAGTATTATTATTTCTTAATAAATAAATAAATAATTATAATAATAATAGCACTCATTATCTCGATTTATCGGGTTTGACCACGCACCCCTTTAATACTCTTTTATTGTACACCGCTCGTAATATAGCAGCCTCGTAATCCAACACTCATTGGCAAAAGGTTCTACATTTCTAGGTCAATACAAAACAGTAGGAGGTCCCGGCTCGTACCACCGGCTTAAAAAAAAAACCGGTCAAGCGCGAGCCGGAGTCTCGCACCGAGGGTTCCGTACACAGATGTGTACCGGTTCCAAACCTATTAATTCTGGAAAATCCTAACAACATGGTGTAGACATTAAACGTCATGGGTACAGCTTTGAGCTTACACTTTGACTTTTGTTACAAATTTGAGCGACTAAATAACTTAGTATGTATGGTGGTTTTTCAAGAATAATTCTTTATCACGTGAATCGATTTCAATTTTTTTTTCTTTATTTGAAAGAAAGGTACTTTCAGCATAATCTCGTTAGAATTTATAAAACAAAAATACATGCAAAGGTGATTAAAAACTTAGTATAAAAAGGTTTTTTGATGATAAAAAAAAGAAAAACTGGATTGATTGATTTCAGTGTATGTTTATGTAATAATTTCTTATTTTTTCCTTGCCATACTTCGTAGATAAGGGGGGAACGGTATTGTTGGACATAGTATCTGTAATTTTTTACAGAAAATAAAAAAAAAAAATTATTTTAGTCATGTTCTATGTATATAGGTAAGCCTTCTTTATAACTATTCCAATTCGATCGACAGACAAAGTGAAACCGTAAGGGTTCCTTTTTTACCATTTTGGTACGGAACCCTAAAAAGATGTAAACGTTCCAGTTCTCAATACAATGGAAGCTAGCAGTAGGTATTAATGTGTCAAACTTTGGTACGTGTACTGTATGTATGACCGCAAGTGTTAACCACTCGCCCTTTCAATCAACAAAGTGCAGCGGGTGCATTCCGTGTTGCAACCGTCCGTCCGCTCGCTTACGTGAGCAGCGGCGCGACATTTGCTCCTTTCCAATGCCAGTTTTGCAACGGCTAAAAGGATTCGCGGTCACGACACGATTTGACATAAGCAGTCATTCGGATTAGCCAGCTTAGGCGAATTCTTTAACGGTTACGTTTGTTACGAAAGCGGAGTGAATGAGTGCTCGTTTCGATTGACACTTGTGTAGTTCTCGACACGAAAATGTCTCTAACATCTGAGCCTGTAATTCGATATCCGAACTTCGTATCGTGCCGTCCCTTTCACTCTCCTTTTATTCACTATATGAGTGAGAGGGACGGCACGACACGAAGTTCGGAGTAACCCGGATTTGAAGTGGAGTGGTAATGGGATAAAACCGCTGCATCCCACCAGAATCGAGCTGGATTAGCAACCTATTACTACAAAATCAAAATTAATACATTTATTCAGCAAATAGGCCTCAAGGGCACTTTTACAAGTCAAAATCTATCTATATCAAATAAAAATAATACAATAATCAAAATATCTGGGATGAAGTCGGTCGCTTTCAAGTTTCAACCCTTGGTTAACAATCTACTATTATAAAGCAAACGGGCCACTATTGGTACATTTGCTGAATAATTTTGTCTCATATCTCATGATTATGACTTGTATTCATGTGTAATGTCAAAACCAGGGATGAAACAGAGCTCCGGTTCCGGTTCCGTTAAGTCGGAACTTCCGTATGGTTTTAAACATCCGCTTCGGTTCCGGTTCTGTTATTTTTTTAACGGATGTTATATCGGATGTCAAAGCAGCGCACCGGGGGGGAAATGAGCGGCGTACATCAAAAACGAACAGGTTTATAATTTTTATTTAGATTAGACTTAGCTTAGACCCGCCCTGCCCTTAACATCTTATCCGTCTATCTCTCGGGCTCCGCATCCGTTTTCAGGTCCGGCTTCGATTCCGGTTCTGGTTCCCATATACTGAATTTAAAACATCTGGTTCCGATTCCGTTTCCGATAAAACCACATCTGTTACATCCTTGGTCAAAACCATTACTTCGCAACTCCACATAATGTAACTAACTACGCATAATGTTTAAAGCATTAAGGTCAGCTTAAACAAAACTGCCGCTTCCGTAACTTCCACTCTTCAATAGATCACAATAATATATCACCCTGTATAATGATCTAGAAGAATCACCAATGTCGTTAGTTGCGTAAGACTATTTTTTTTCAACTGGACCGGGCTCTGTTGCAATTCTAGTAACGCTACAAATTTGCAAGCTACATGTTTACAAACAACGCCCCGGGCGACCTGTCAGTGGCGCCAGTCAACCGATTAGGGGCGGAGGTTTTTGACATGTGACAGAATAACATAACATTAATTTCAACGAAAACATGTAGGGAGAATGAAGCAATTTAAAATTCTAAGTAGACGTGTACGCTAGCATGATTGCATTACATGGATAGTAAACCGTCAAATGATCACAAAGAAGTAAATTAATAAATATGATCTTATGATCATGTTCACACTCAATATTGAGGTTATCCTCAAAAAGATATTATACTTGAGTGTCGAAAAAACTGGCCAAGTGCGAGTCGGACTCGCGCAAGGATACCGCACCATTATCTATAAATACGGCAAAAAATTACGTTTATTGTATGGGAGTCCCCTAAAAATATACCGGGTGTACTATCAAAATGGGTCAGTATGGAGAAGTCGGAAACGATAAGAGATAGCGAGATCTGTTCCTAGGAACCATGACGTCGATTTTAGATTTAATAATAATTGCTTGGTGACAGACAGACAGACATGGACGGATAGCGGAGTCTTAGTAATAGGGTCCCGTTTTACCCTTTGGCTACGGAACCCTAAAAATATGTAAGTGTAGTGGACACATCCATTCAAACATTTGATTCTCTCTAAAAACCAGGGATCGGATACCGGTATTTTCTCCATAGAAAAATACCGGTATTATTACGGTCACCGGTTCATTATTTCGTTTTTAATGGGACAATCTAATAATACGACGTTGTTACCTAAATACATGATTCAGCCCTACGTAAAGAGCAAAAAATAATCCAAAATATTGGGCTAATTCAGGGTTTTTTAAAAATACCGGTATCGGTCCCTGCTAAAAACTGGTTCGAATGACGGACATCAGAAAATGCGACCCTACTGGAGAAGCCCGTCTGGAAAATCATACAGAAGGTAGGATTGCATTGTGCAAGACCATTACTTGGTCTGTAGGTATGTGTTGCTGTTCCTGGTGCTGAACAAGGTTGCGAGAGCTCCCGAGAAAGTGCTGAGGGCTCCTCCGAAGTAGGTATGTTGACAGCAGATAAGAAAATCAATCAGTTCGAAATGTCATCTTGCTCGAATTTGGAGCAGCCCAACTGGAGAAGTAGCCTTGCAGAAGACCACAGCCATAATAACATTATCTATTATACAAGTATGTAGTGTTGTGTTCCTGGAGATGAGCAAGGTTGCCAGAGCTCCCGAGGATGCACTGTGTTGAGAGCGAGGAAACTAAATTTGTCCCTTCTGTTGTCAACACAGTGCATCATCAAATTTTATAAAGGCCGACAACGCGTACGTGACTCCTTCGGAGTTGCAAGCGTCTATAGGCTGCGATGGCCGCTTACCATCAGGTGGACCGTAAGCTTGTTTGCCACCGGCGTTGTATAAAAAAAAAATTCTACAAACGATCACATTCTTAATCAAATGACGAAAAGGTAATTCAAAAGAGTAAATAATTACATAATTATAAGTTTTAACAGCAAAACGCACCTTTGTATTGGAAGGATCCATGTTTAATCTTTCGATCTTTCGATCCATCCAATCCATCTTTTTAACCGTAACGTGACTTGCAATAAATGATTTTGACTTTGACTTTGATCGCCATTTACTATGGCGCTCGTGCTCAATGACGTCACTGATCTGTCGCGCTTTCTCTCTCTAATCAGCAACATTTAAGCGGTTGTAGCTTCGTTATTTTTTGCGATATTTGATTAGGATTTTCATCGTTTGGCATATTTTTATGCCTTCTTTCTTTTGGAGTAGTCAAATTTTGATTCAACATCCCTATTCGAAATCCGAATTTCGTATCCCTTTTACTCATACAGTGTATAATAACACGAGAGTGAAAGGGACTTAGCCCAATAAAGCGATAGGAGTACGCGGTGGGAGAGTAGCCTGGGGAAAATGCAGGGGATAACCTCCGACACGACCACATGTGTGGCTTGGAACACTGGAATACTCTAAGAGTTTGCGCTCCAGTGAGATTGATAGAGCGGTTTCAACCGAATCTGAGGTGTGAGTGGAATGGAGCTAGCTGAGAAGAGTCCAGCAAGAAACTCAGCTATACGCCCGACCTGGGTCGGACTGAGTCTACCCGGTGTGCGGTGGTACTGGGACGATAAGGACTGTATGTGTTAGTGTTGTCGCGATCGCGCGGTGGACGTCCCCGCCGGCGGGAATGCCTAAGTGTACGCGTCGTGTCTGAGTTGGACGCCGTAAGCGCAGCGTTCCATCTTTCGATGGATGTTGTGATTGCGTCGTCCGGGTCCGGGAGTGTGTGCGAGGGACCTGAGTGTGACTCTTCCGCAAATCGCAAGCGTGGAATTAGGCAATGATGTCTACTTACGATCAAGCAGACACTTATGCTAAATTAATAGCTATTATTATTAATTTTGGTTCTAGCACAGATGAAGCAATGGTTTAGGAAATAATAACTGTGTTATTATTAGCTAAATTCGATATGCTCGTCATTTTTGATAGCTTTAGTTGATACGTGTATATCGTAAATTATATCATTGATAGCTTAAGGCCGGGTTTTATAAAGATCCGTTAGACCTTATGTCGGTTTGTTATGTCAAAAAATGTACTAAGTTACTGCAATTTGATCTGACATTTAGTCTAACGGATCTTTGTAAAACCCAGCCTTAATCTTGTACCCAATTGGTAAAAACTGTTCATTCCGTGCCATTTTTGTATGGTGAATTGGTTTTGCAGGCGCTAAATGTGTTAAGAATTAAGTCACGCCTTTTGCCACTATAAAGAATGATTACATGGGATTGATCTAAAATCTTCATTAGAGTCATTAGACTAAATCATATGTGATAATCCACATCGAAAGGGACCTTATGGCGGCAGGCGCTTACGTTGCAGCTATTCACTAGTGTATTGAAACAGCGGCAATAAAGGCGTAAGTGCCGGCTGCCATAAGGTCCCTTTCGATGTGGATTATCACATATTTATCTCATCTCAACTAACATTTATAAACGTCTGCAGCCTCCGAGGTCCCGTTGCAGACCATTTGCTACCGACAATGGACCACAATTTGCATTCAAGTCTTATTTACACGACCGCTATAAAAGAATGACGTAAGAACTGGAGCCGTCTCTTACGCATATAAAATAGAAACAGAAATAGAAATATTTATTTATCCAAAGAAACAAATTTACACAGGATACAAGTTTTTTGAGTCCTGAGCTAGGAATCCCTGTGTTACAGGACCCAGTAGAATAATAAGAATACATTTTTAACATGCCTTCATACAGGGTAAATAAAATATTAAACAGTTAGCAGTTTTTTTTCCTTTTACAATTATAGATTAATCTTATTTATTATTTGTGTGTGATGTTGTGTATATATATGTGTATGTATATTGTATATTGCATTGAGATGTTCGCGAAAACGTAACGTAATCAGCCCTGTCTAATACTTATCATAAAGTAGTGCACATATGAATAAATGAACCCAGATAATTGCTCTGGTATGTACTCTAGTGATATTTGTGACTTGTATGATTTGTTGGAGTTTTTTGACGAAACAGTTTTTTTCTACTCGAATTCAATGTTTTAATTAAGATATCGTAGACGAAACTAAACCACAATTTTTTCTCTATTGAGCTCCCTTCAACTAAACTCTTATGAAATAGACCAATCACGTGCCGCCATTAGTGAACTCTTATCAAGTTGCCCAATCACGTGTCGCTGTTACTGAACTCTTATGAAATTGACCAATCACGTGACGCCGCGAACATAGAACAAAAGACATCAACGAGTCATCAACCCATGTGCCTACTCTTAATTTCCGCAGGACTAGTTTAATTAATTTCCGTTGGCTCGTAGAAAAAATAGTGTATGCAATAGTTACATAATTAGCATTTTAATTCTCGAACCATACTTAGACCACTCGGCAAGCCTCGTTGTCTAAACACGGTTATCGACTAAAAAGGCATACATTATATAACGATTGCGTAAACTATTCTTCTTAGTGAATTTAATTTTCGCATATTTTTCAACCTAGTGAGAAAACTTAGTGAGGGAGGCCTATGTTCAGCAGTGGACTTCTTTCGGCTGAAATGATGATGATGATGATGATGAGAAAACTCACTATCTATAAAATCTAACAAATGATGGCGAGATGTTTCGGGTTCGTTGGACGTCCTGCATCAGGTTTAGGACATTTTGACCTACAAACTTTACAAAATATGATTCCAGGGTATCGTATCTGGAGGAGCCCAAACTTGGTATTTTAATTTGAAACAGGTGACAAAAATGTAATGTTTTATAACCGGCTCAGATACCATACACGATAGGTTTGGTGCACATTTTTTTTTGCATACAAAAAATATGACATAACTTCTCTCCTTTTTTATTATTTTTTATGGTCAAACGGGTCAAATTGGTTCATACGACCTACAGATCAATCGTGCCGATTTTCATGCTTTTAACACTATTTGCAGCATTTTGCTAGATTTCGGGGTGTACCGCTAAGACTATGACGAGTCCGAAACATGACGCCAATAAAATTCAAATACTTCGAAGACGTATCTCTTAATAGTTTTAATTTACTCCATAAGGCTCTGTTTTATAAAGATCCGTTAGACGTTATGTCGGTTTGTTATGTCAAAAAATGTACTGAGTTACTGAAATTTGATCTGACATTTGGTCCAACGGATCTTTATAAAACCCGGCCTAAATCAATCAATCAATCAAATAATTTATTTGTTAAACACAGGTAAGTACAAAGGTGTAATTGGTATTATAAATATGGTCCAACTGTGTTTTGTCATAAGACATACAAACATTTAAATATTTAAATATAAATTCAAAAAATTGTTATACAAAACTAAAACACACAAGTTAATAAAATGTCAATAATATTATAAAATTAAATGAATAATTGTCAAGTAGTATCTACAAATAAAATTTATAACATTTGTCATTTTAGTAACATTCCAAATTGAATACCATCTAAATACGGTCAGAGGATTTAATTTTCAATTTGTGTAAAAATATAAATAAAACTATCTAAGTGATCCATTAGAATTAGCCCCTAGTCATGCGCAAAATGTGTCGCTAAAAAAAAATAATGTACTTCATTCCTTCACTGTGAAGTATATCACTCATTTAGTTCATCATCATCATCATCATCATATCAGCCGAAAGACTGCTGGACATAGGCCTCCCCCAAACATAAGCCTCCCCCGAATTTCATTCATTTCATTTAGTTCACTAGTTCAGTTTAGTGCAGTAGCTCAACGGATCCATCTACGATATAGATTGGGTAATGATACCACGATACCAGCCATTCATTCAATCATGGTGTCTATGTCACTCTCGGAGCGAATGAGCAGGTAAACGATATGATTCATGAACTGGTCCGACTGAAGTATTGAAGTATATGAATCCGAACCGAACTAGTGAATGAAAGAGTGACACGAGTTGAAGTACTTCATTTGAATAATTTATTCGTGAACTACTCATGTCTACTAGTCACTCTTAAGAATTACAAATTATTCGTCTCATGTCAAAGCCATGGTTAATTTTCACGAAATCTTCCGTTGTGTCCACGGCATAGTGAGTCGCAATTTTAAGTGTTATGCTTATGGGGTATGACTTGGCCGCCTCGCAGTTTACGTTACGTCGGTTACGTCACGCCATTGGCTCCACTTTCCATATTGTTTAGGGTCACTAGATACACTATTTTGCATTTCATGGTGCGCGGTTAGTGAAAATCCTCTTTTACGGTCGATTGCGGTTGAATCAACAATGTATTCAAAAATTAACAAACTACATGCTCGCATTTCATAATTTTTAGTCATAATTTGCAATATGAATAAGGCATGTGTGTCAAGTGACTATATGTGGTCTATAATTATACTCAGCTATTATTTCCATTGATATGTTGATGGAGAATTGGCTGGTAATGAAAGTTTTGTAGCTTTTTTAACTGCACACGCAAACTGTCTGAATTCTGACGTGCATCGTAGTTCCTGAACTGATAAACTGATGTTGAGTTGTTTGTTTTATTGGAAAGGTACCTTCATTGAAGCTTTTCTTTTCCTAACTATAAGTATGATATGTTTATTTAATGTTAGGTATGAGTATGACCACCGTACTGTCTCGTTTAGTGTTGTTGACTTTGCTTTAATTGCTTGGACGAATATTTATTCGATAGAAGATGATTGGTCGGTAGATGTACATGTAAACAAGCATTGTTCAGAACTTCAGATAATCTGTGAAAAGTCTCCGTGGTTTCAAAGTCTTTACGGCGATGACATAAAGTTTAATTTTACCTAGCCTATTTTCCTTCTATACGTCTTGATGCTAGTCGAGCATTTAGATAAGTTTTCCGTTGAATTTGCTCGAACTCATTGCTTATTGTTTGCTTTGCATACGTCTTCCGCGCCTGCTTTGTGTTTAAATACGAGTATATTATTATGTGCTTTGCTTATGCAACAGTTACCGTGGTTACGAATGTTACGATACGAAAATGTAAGTTATGCTTAAATTCCGTTACGCTAAACAAACGGGGAAGCGTGATCTTACGATTTTTAGTGCTTAAGTATGTGACATGTGTTTGACGACCGGTTTAGCCTAGTGGGTAGTGCACCTGCCTGTGAAGCTGACGGTCCTGGGTTCGAATCCCGGTCAGGGCAAATATTTGTGTGATGAGCATGAATATTTGTTTCTGAGTCTTGGATGTTTTCTATGTATTTAAGTATTTATATCTATTAAATATATCGTCGTCTAGTACCCATAACACAAGCCTTCTTGAGCTTACTGTGGGGCTAGTTCGATTTGTGTAAGATTGTCCTCTAATATTTATTTATTTATTTATGTGCATTGTTTTAACCTGCTATTGTGTACAATAAAGTGCTTACATACATACATACATTAACGTAAATACTTGACTTGTAACTATGGTGTTATCAATAAATTACATATATACACTCACGCCCGTATCCCATTGGGGTACGCAGAGACCAAAAAACGCCAAATACTACGTACGGTCCTTATTAAAGTTCAAGCTGTTACTTCATAGTAATTTACTAGACACGCAGCGCAGATTTTATACTCCCTCTTAACGACCCTAGAAACCCTCTCGTTATTTTACACGCATGCATACGTATACACACAAACATACATTTACACATGGACAACAACACACACATACATACATAAACACGCACGAAAAATTAACATTTATTTGTTTTTCTTTCATCATGTACATTTAGATATTTATTCACTGCTTATTTATCTATTTTTTTTTGTCACAAACCTAGAGCACGCATAACACAGGATTCATTTGTTTTTTTTTCTGTTTTTTTCTCTAGTCTCTGTGACCGACAAACGCTAGGGCTCGGTCTGAAAACAAGCGCTGGACATTTTTTTTTTGCCCAGCACATGCTGAGACCGAGACCCATTGCCTCAATTTTTTTTTTATTGTATTTTATTTTATATCTTAATTTGTAGTTTCTTTTTGCTGTATTTTTGTTGGCTTTATTTTGTAACTTTAATTCGTGGCAATAAATAATTTCTGATTCTGATTCTGATTCTTATATAGTCTTTTGCTTCGATCACATCCAGACATCTCTTCATACATGCTCGTCGGTTGGGTTCTAACCTGGCCTATTTCTAGTATCGCAGTTTGATCAAAATACCCTCGCCTTGGTCGCCCCCTTCCGACCCTTCCATCCATCTCCTGACCATAAATCCTCTTAGTCAGTCTGCTTTCACACATCCTCTCAACATGCCCAAATCACCGAACCACCTTTCAGTGTTGCCAGATGGTTACATTTATTACATTTTTCGTAACTTTTGACCGGCTTGCGTAACATGTAAGTAACTTCTGTTGTAAAGGATTTTTTTGTAACTTTTGAGAATAATAATAATAATAATAATAATCATTTATTTCAGGCATTGCCCATAAAGTGTTAGTAATTACAATTTCAGAAAACTTACAAAACTAATGTTAATTGCATCACAAAACATAAAACATAATAAAGACAGGACCGAACGAGTTAATACAAAATTATACATTTAAAAACAATAATTATAATGAAACTCTATTTAAAAAGAAAGGTCAATTTTATCTAACCGGGACCAAGCGAGATAATTTATAGGCTTTCATACAGAACAGGTGACAAAAGAACTTACATGGTACGCCTCAGTCTGTCCGTCTGTTGCAACTATGTCATGATATTCGGGATACCGCCCATTAGCCTGGCGTAATTCTGTCGCCGAACTCGCCGAATTATAACTGTATGTGGCTACTCATTTCTTAAAATCGAATGTTACGAAAGTAATTATGAAAAATATAAAATGTAACTTTTGCATCAAAAATGTAACTTTTCAAGAAAAGAAACGTAATTTTCGTCCTAAGGGCCCTGGCAACACTGCCTTTTCCATTTACTGTATTTTATCGTATTAACTATAATACCTCCATCGTTTATTTACTTATTTATTTATTCTTTATTGCACAAAAATAAAACTTATCATACAAAAGGAGGACTTAATGCCATAAGCATTCTCTACCAGTCAACATAGGGCAAAGCGGACAATTTGTGGGCGGTGCAACTTCAAACATAAGAACGTACTTACTAAGTATCAATACAGTTATTACATATTAATACATACATAAATAACTAATAACAAATATATAGGTAGGCTGTAGGTGTCTAACACCTCAGCATAATGCTGAGCCAGAGTCCATTTCACTACCGCAGGGATACACATGTTGTGGTTTGTTTTCTTCTGTTATTTTTTTTTGGTAATATGTGTGTCTTCTGTGTCTGTGAATAAATGTTTCTTTCTTCTTTTTCCTTCTTTCTTTCTATATACACATACATATGTATTATATAGAGACGAAACTATGAACAGACACATTAGGAATATTCGGTTCTGCTAGCAAAAAAATTACGTAGAGAGTTACCCATTTACATAAGGCCGGGGTCGTTTTCACCCGCCGCCCGCGGCGTCTGAATGGTATGTTCGGGAATGCTCGGGAGTGGTCGTTTTCGCCCGCCGCGTGCGGCGTCCCCCCGAAAACGACCACTCCCGAGCATTCCCGAACATACCATTCAGACGCCGCGGGCGGCGGGTGAAAACGACCCCGGCCTAAGTTACGTTAGTTATACATTTTATTAAGTGCTAGATCGCTATAATGTAATGGTTATATTATGAATAAAGTCGCACATTACGTATCGACACGATCTTCCTTGTAAAATATTGTTATGGGCATGATTACATTACTTTTGCGGTTACCGGTGCATTAAATAGACGGTCGTGGTTGACAGAATTATCTTTTAATAATGGGCGTGATTGGAGCTTTCACCTGTGTCAAAGTTTCCTTCCTGGTGCTTTTGACCCTTATTTAAATTCATTGGAAGCTATATATGGCAGATATATAATAATAATAATAAATTCTTTATTTCGGAACACAAGGAGTCCATAGTTATATTAGAATATCACAATAAACACTGTCACTTTTGGCAACTTATCTGAGGTCTATGAGACTGTGTCCAGTGCCAGAGAATTGGACTGTCATGCGCTTCCGCAACTGCGCTCAGGAGGCTGTTGGTGCTGCCGCGAACACGCCGCATCAGGGACGCCACTCGCTTACGCACTATCCCATGGAAGTCATCGGTGCGTATATAACCTATGACCTTGTTCACACGGGCCAAAGTTCAAATTGAAAGAAACCTACTTATATTATAAAATTTACAAATGCGAGTCTGTCTCTCTGTTTGTTACCTCTTCACGCTTAAACCGCTGAACCGATTGATATGAAATTTTGTATGCAGATAATTTGAGTCCCGGGGAAGGACATAGGATACTTTTATCCCGGAAATCATCCCTTAAGGGAATGGAAGTTTGTATGAAAGAGGGATAACTAGGTAAGCGCCTGATATAAATGAAAAGCAATAAAATTCTTAGGCGATGAACGAGTTCTACTTCTACACTGATGGAGTCGCGGGCAAAAGTTATGCAGTAAAAGGTTAAGTAAATCGCGATGGTTCCAAACAAGCGTACGGCTTGCCCGAGTTACAAACTTTGGACAATTGCAACACCAAAAGTTAATGTGACACAACTTAAAAGTTTATATATATAACCACTGACAATATTATATTCAGTGGCAAAATAATAGTTATCGTTAAAGCCCCAATTGCACGTATAAGATTCTTTTGCAACTTGAACTTAATACATTGCTGGTTTCCGAGGTATGATTAATTGAATCGATCTATCACACCCCGCAATGTAGTTAAACCCGCATGCATTAATACCATGTCGGTGCCATAAAAGCGTACGGCCCGCTTGATGGTAAGCGGTCACCGCAGTGTATGGATCCCTGCAATTCCAGGGGTGTCACATGGACATGCCGACCCTTTAAAATTCATACACTCCTTTCTTGAAGAACCCTATACTGTGGTCCCTCGGGGAGTTCAGTTCAGTTATTTATTCAAGAAACAATATACATTGTACGCGAATTTACATAATTTAAGATAAAATAATTAAAACCAAATAATAATAATAGGTCTTGGGGGAGGCCTATGTTCAGCAGTGGACGTCTTTTGGCTGAAATGATGATGATGATGATGATGAATAATAATAGGTACACTTATGTCTATCAGTGTAAAACTAAATTTATACTTTACATAATAACATCAATGTCCAATAATAATAATATAATAAAAAAGAAAGTAATGTCAAAGAATTTAGATAAATTAATTAATTAATTAGTCACATTCTGATTTCAATATCACAACATAATCCATTTAAATTAGATGAATCATAAATGTCGTACTTAGGTGCTTCAGATTAGCTAATATGTCTGCATTAAATGTGGTGTCATAAATTCCTCCACAGAGTAGAAACACTTCTTCAACAAAAAAGCTTTTAATTTATTTTTAAAGAGGTGTAGGCTAGTGACAGATTTCAGTTCCACTGGTAACCTATTGAAAAGAACAATAGATTGATAGCCTGCGTAGTGCTTAACAACCCTAAGTTTGCTGTCAACGGTTTGCGGCAAGTCCATTCTCCTTGTGGCCAGACGCTTTTGTGTATCTTCTGGCGTTTCTATACTTCCTAAGTGTTTCATTAAGTCACTGAGCACTACGAGAATGTATAAGCTAGGGACAGTAAGATTCTTGCACATGTGTACATTTTGGGGCCTTCTTCAGTAGGTTTCCCCGTCCTTGGTCTCCTCTAGATCTTTCTAGAGTAGAAATGTGTTTTAAAAGAAAGCAAATGATAATAAGCATTTTTTTGTTTACAACAACGCATGGAGCGCTCGTGACCCAGCGGCGCTCGCACACCGCATGCGGTATGCGAGATTAAGCAACGTGGGTCGAGGTCAGTTCTTGGATGGGTGACCACTATGAGTGGTTATTAACTGAGCGCTCCTATGCTTTAGAAGGTACGTTAAACCGTTTAATCTTGAGACCTTATACATCTCTAACTTTACTGATGTTGTAATATTTGTAATAGATAACTTTGCAAGTTTATCTTCACTGTATGACATTAATTTTGTTATAATTGTAAACTCGAAATTATTATTCCTTCTTGAACTGTAAATTAATATTCTGATATGAAAAATGTATTACTTATTATAGTCAGACTTTCTTAAATTGTAAATTAATATTTTGACATGTAAAAGTGCCCTTGTGGCCTATTTGCAGAATAAATGTTTCATTTTTTTTTTGTTGATCCCGGTTGGAGGCCTTCGGGTCGGGCGGTTTGAGAACTTCTAACAGTCAAGTTGACAAGCCTTAATTCCAAAAAGGTCTGGTTTCCCGGCGGACCCCGGGCATCCTTCAGGATGCAACTGTACTGGGATAACGCTAGGAGGATGATAACCAGCCTGTTAACGTTAGTTAACAGTTCCCGGAAAAAATCACCCATACACTAACGATTTTAAACTTGATTCGACAGGTTGGTTGCAAATGATTCAGAAATTGTATATATGCCATTTTTTAAATGTATTTTTACAGACACTAGACAATGGTTGGGCGATTCTCAGAGCGTTTGAAACGCTCGTTTCTTAAGTCATTGTCGACTCAAGATTATCTACCCAAAGTTGGGATACACCGGCGAAAACATTGATCAAATAAGACTCGGACCCGAAATTGGTTTACGCTTTTAACAAAAGTTTACTCAGATCATCGTCTCCTTTAACAATATTTAATGAAACGACAATGACGTAAAATAACCGCCGTAATAACGTTGAATATTCGCCCGGTTACCTACGTTGAATTGAATATCACTCGAAAGTTACATTACCAATGTCCAATGTTTAGCGTGCTATTGGGTCATGGAATATGATTGTATATTTTGTTGAAGGTTATTTAGTCATATTAAAGATCCAAGGTCGAATCAAATTGGAAGTGTGTTTTATAGAGATGCTGGTTTCTTGTGAAATGTTTGAGAAACAGTCAAGTATTTCAGCATTATCTCTGAATAGGTATTGTTGCATGCGATGCGACTCGCGCAATAGCACTGGAAGATGAGTGCATTCACCATCAGTTTTGTAAGTATGAGAATGTTTATTTGCACTAAGATTTAGTGTACAGACGTTAAATGGTGTCCACACACACACACACACACACACGTCAGAATATATACTTGACTTGATTACTACCTCCGTAATCGATGATTATTACCGACTTGATAATAACAGGGACAAAAATCGATCAAATTCAAACGCAAATTATTGGGCTCAAATGACTTCAAAAATATATAATGCATTATTCTTCACCATAGCACTTATCGCGATAATTATCAAGTAGTATAATTATCATGATCATTTGAAACCCTAATGGCTCAGACCAAGAAGATACACGGGGCAGTAAGAAAAACCTAATGAAGGGTATTAAAACTACGCACATATAACTCTTCTGTCCTGTCTTCTTGTGTCTCTTGTGTCCGTTTCACTGCCGCGGGGACACACATGTTATGTGGTTTGTTTTCCTACTGTTGTTTTATTTTTGTAATATGAGTGAATGTTTACTGAATGAATGTTTCTTTCATTCTTTATTTCTTCTGTACGTATCGCAATGATTTCAAAATCACACGTTTAGAGTTCTGCATGGTTGAGATTGTATGTGTAACAGGGACCGATACCGGTATTTTTAAAAAACCCTGAATTAGCCCAATATTTTGGATTATTTTATGCTCTTTATGGAGGGCTGAATCATGTATTTAGGTAACAACGTCGTATTATTAGATTGTCCCATTAAAAACGAAATAATGAACCGGTGACCGTAATAATACCGGTATTTTTCTATGGAGAAAATACCGGTATCCGATCCCTGGTGCGTAAACGTATGTTTAGTTATTGGGCATGATTTTTAAAACCGGCTTCACTAGGTAGTTCGTAATGCTCCGTCGTAAAAAAAAATCGTCGTATGTTTTTAACCTCCCTTGCGCAACGCAAAAGAGGGGTTTTACATGTGTATTGGTCCTTAGGTCCTTAGTTATTAAGTTGCGATCATCGAGGTCAAAAATTTCGGAACACCCTAAATTAAATAACGGCAATAGGTTTTTCAAATATTTTACACTAGTTTTATTTACATGACATATTATTCTTCGTAATACCCAACAGTATTAGCAATTCCCGGGATCTTATCATAAAAATGGGTCATACTTAGTTGAAAAAACAAAGGTGGTCCCTCCTGTGGTCAATAGTTAACGGCTTATGTGCATTTTAGCTATGTTTTTATTACAGGGATTTATATAAACGGAGACACTGTTTATGAGGGTTACTGGTCCAATCCAAAATTAAGCTTTGTAGCCCTTAACTTTTGGGATATCTCGCTCCGTTAACATTGTTTTTTTCATGGGTTTTTATATACCTCGAAACGTTATTTATTTTAATTGATAATTTTGCAGGTTCGATGTAAAATTAAATAAAGATTATGACAGGATTAAAAAACTGTACAATTTTGCACTGTTTTAGGAAATATGACGGTATTTTACCGACCCGTATTAAATTCTTTATCCTTGAGTGTAGCATAAGCCAGTACGCCATTATATCGTTGCGTTGGTTATGCGCCAAGTGACTTGGGTTAGGTCAGTAAATACATAAACAGTGAATAGGGAGGTGTAGTTATCTGTATGTACTGGTTTACATCACGGCTGGAGAACATGCTCTGACATAACATAACCGCGTTGCTAGGTGCATGGTTAGGTTTTGCATAATACCGAACGATGACTGGTATGATACTAATCTGTTTGCGAACTACTTTGTATATGTATAAGTCTACTTGGTTCGCGCGAACTCGCGATGGACTAGTGTCCCGTATCGGTTTAGAACAAACATCATCATAATTTAAGAGTTAGACTCTTGTCGGTGTAGCTCTCTCCATCAGACTCTATCCAGGGCCGCCTCCTTGATCTCCTTATACGACACGACTGAAAATTTTCCTTTTATTTGTTTCATGTAGCTTATTGGTCCTCCCCTTTCTCGCTTTCCTTCAATTTTGCCTTTTATGATGCTCTTTATAAAATGATCGTATCGTATAAGATGACCAATCATTTTCCCTCTTTTATTTTCTATAATTTCCAATTCCCCCCACTCGTCAGCACTTTTTCGTTTATTTTTTCCGTCCAGCTAATTTTCTCCGTTCTTCGTCAACACCATATCTCTTGGAGTCATGATCCACGCCATGTTGTCAACATATTACTACCATATATATATATATATATATCTGCAACCCATTGGTCGATGGCTCGTGTTCAGACCTAAATTTATTTTAATCTCATTGCTCTCCATGAAAACTACCAACGCCGGGTTGTTCCAGGTCCAGTACAGTCGAACTTCGCTCCCTCGTTCAATACGGTATTAAACAGCAGTAAAAAAAATATTTTTTACGTTAGCAATATACAAACCTTGCCAAAATACTTGAAGAACATCAAACTTCAGGAGATAAATATGCGATCTGAGGCTTTTTTATGACCGCCCGTGGTAAGCACACAATTGTATGCCTCTCTTTGGCTAGGTGTGACATAAAAAGATTTTTAAATACATTAAGTATGAAAAAGGGAAGGCCATTAAAACATGCATTCGTATAAAAAATACGTATCAAAGAAACATCATTTTTTTAACATAGCCTTTAAGTAGGGCTCCGAAGGGTCCTTCGACCAACAACCCTGAAAAAAAAACTCGGGATTTAAGGCGCTAGGTTTAACCATGGCCCCAACAACCCGGGTGATTCTCATCGTTAAAGTTAATTGATGTCCTTACCGGTCCGAACGTTAAGTGAAAGTTAAGGAAATCAGAATGCAATTTAAACTTATTGTTGACTCCAGTTTACTTTATACCTGGATCACTAACTGTTAAAATAGTTAAAGTCAGACATAATCACTCACGAGTCGTTACAAATTGAGAAAATGTTAAATTTTTGAATGAAAAAATTCGTCGATAATTGTCAAACTTCCTAAACAATCGGATTTCAATGGATGCAATCAACTTACAAACAACCTGTCTTGATTCTGTTATAAATTACAAAATTATACACAAGACAGGCATCCTACTGCCCTCTATTGCGATACCAACCGTGCTTAGAATTTCGGATTCAATTCTCATGTTGCAATTTAACTTGTCTGGTCACATTTGAGCATAATTTTTATGCGGACTCAAGACGTGATACATGGACCGGCTCCATTGCACAAGATACGCTTGTTTCATCAATACCAAGGCAAAGGTCTGTGGAATAAGTTTTTTTTAATGCCACGAGAGTTGCAAACAAGCGTACGGCTTGCGGCTCATTACAGGCAGGCTTGTATCTTATAATGTAAGTGGAATACCCTTTACAACTCTTTAATTAGAAGACATGTCCACTAAGGTTGGGTTGCACCAAACCGTCTGTAATCGTAAGCGGTGTTCGTTAAAATCTGATTGTATGGAAGGTTTAATATAAGATTTCAAGCTTACATGGTTATTTACGATTTCGCGTATTGATACTGTGAGTGTGGTGTGTCGTGACCGTAATCGAGTTTCAAGTGACAAGGCGGACGGTGGTAGTGACGGTGACACTGTGGGAAAAAAGCGAACCAGGAAGAGGGTAGATCGCTATGGTGTGTGGGCAGACCACAACTAAAACTCGCAGCACGTCAGTTAATCCTCGATAATGGCGCTTGCAACAGTGCCGAAATATCGGGAACACACAAATACAAATATACATGGTAAATATCCCGTTTCAAATCGTAATTCTAATTTAATAGTAGAAATATTAGAAAATCTTTGAATGCTGTTTTGTTTCTTTTAAAAATAAAAGAATTTGTCAGATTTAGGTTCGTGTCTTTTCGGTGGACATATCAAAAGTTAAGGGCTACCAAGCTTAATTTTCGATTGGTCTAATAACCCGCATAAACAGTATCTCCGTTGCTATAAATCCATGTACTAAAAACATAGCTTCCATGGACAGAAACCGTTAACTATTGATCACCGAAGGGACAACTTTTGTTTTTGCAACTGACAATGACCTAAAATGATCTAACATAAGGATTTAATGTAGTTCCCTTCCATAGCTTATATTTTTTTGCCACCCTGTATGTTAATTAAGTTTATATTGCCTGTATTTCTATATCCACGATTAAAAGAATATAATTAGAATAGAATTTAATTAGTCTGTATAATATTTATAATGAACTAGTTGGTATTGACCGCATGTCGAAACTTGGAGTACTCATTAGACCACCGTGGTTGGTATGTTGGTAACAAATAAATTTAGGCAATGGAGCACATTGCAAGCCGGCCTTGGCACACATCCCGTGTATGCAAGTTATTGCTTTTTAATATCTATAATTAATGGCGTAATGCTGGCCACGAGCGGTCATTGATCTTTTAGTTATCAAGCAATAATTTCAAATGCATCTTGTGCATAAATTTCATAATGAACCAATATAATAGCTAGCTATAGACCGCAATAGCACGCAATGATTAGATAGTTGGTTATGCATGAGGGATGGGAAGTGTGATGAATAAATTAGGTTCTTACAACATGTGCCGTAGCTTTCGGAGGCCGATTTAAGTACAGAGGAGTACCGCGAACCACAAACGAAGTTTTCCCTCTCTGTCTCACTTATATGCAAACTTGCAAGTGCGACAGAGAGGGATGGGTTGGTCTCAGACAGTCTAGAACGCAAAATGCCTAGTTTGATTTTTGTCTACAAATCCTATGACTACCGTGTAACATGACTAGATCTCATACGGACTAGAACGCAAAATGCCCGAAACGCAAAATTGATAAGACGCATTTTGCCTACGATTGTGTTTTGTTTAAGCATGTACAGTCGCAAAGAATCCATCATTCGTCATGGCGACTACAAATTGGCTAATAACTTCGTTTGCTGTTCGCGGTAGCGCCACAGGTGACAAGGTGGTCATTCATATTGGTCATGTAATTTATCCGTCTGGGTCATTGTCAGTTGTAAAAACAAAAGTTTTCCACCCGGTGGTCAATAGTTAACGGCTTATGTACATATAAGTTATGTTTTTATTACATGGATTTATAGTTAAGGAAACACCGTTTACGCGGGTTACTAGACCAATCCAAAATTAAGCTTTGTGGCCCTTAACTTTTGATATGTCAAGTTGACATTGTCAACCAAAAAGACGCGAACCCTAAATCTGACAATGACCCGTCTAAGAATTAGGTCAGATTTGACAGAAACAATAATAAGAACATACAAGAGCGGGATTAGTTTACACTCCGGATTGCTGTTATTTCATACTTATTTTGACGTAAGTATATGAAAAAACTGTCATAAACACTTCTAATCGCGGCTAGGTAATACCTATTCTGAGAAACATCGAAATACAATTCTTGTTTGTTGACATAGTAAATCAAAATTGGACGTTTGTTTCTTAATTTTAGTATATTTTTAAAAATGTAAATCATCATAACCTGATTATGAGTATTTAATATATGTGTAATTGCAGTGTGTACAGTTGTGTGGATATGTCGCGCAACTCATTTTTGTCGGGACCCGAAGATAACCAGCGTCGGGACACCTTTTGTGACCCGGCACATGCTGAGTGGGCCCCCTTTTCGCAAGTAGTTTAACTGTAATTCTAGTTCTTCTGTTTTCGAAATAAAGATTTCTTCTATTCTATTGTAATTGTTACAATACACTGTCGGTAATACATATTAATAGTAAATAAGGTAAGGTATCTTCGGGTAATTCCGAAAATAACAAATTCCAGTCCAAAACATTCTTTTTGACGATGATGATGATGACATGCAATGAAATCGCTTAGTTAGACTGGAAACTGTTATTTTCAGATTTACCCGACATTCAGCATTACCCGAAGACACCTTACTGGAACGGCACAGTAACAACATTCTAGCAAAATTGCGAGCTTGGGGAATCTAGTGGTGATGCCTGCAGCTAACATTGGGGACACTACGCCGCTAGCCACGCTAGGCTACCAAAAATAGGTATAGCTATACTCACGTTCATGTCGATAACTTCAAAACACTTGCACCAAACTATATCTTCGAATTGCCCCCGGCTGTTGACAACACGATTAAAATTCCACACAGATCACTCACTTCACTAACTACTCTTTACATCAGACCTTCACTATCAGTTGGAAAGTCATAAGTCAGTGCAAGTGTAGTCTTGTATGTATTGTTGCTGTCTCCCACGATCTTCTCACAGGGTTCAAGAATCGATTGTAAACTGTTGAGACACAAACACCAGTCATTTAGACGTCATTTTAACATCCAAGCGTCACTTTTTCACAGACTGATAAATTAAAACATATCATTAACTGTTGTAATTATTGTTTCGCGTTTATAATTAGATCGGAAAAGTAAGATTGATGAAGTGTACAGTGGACTTGGTTAGTATGTTTATTTGAATGTCTCTGTTATCGAATGGAATTTATGGAATCACCAAATGGTCAATAAAATATCTTGCAGAATCTTGGGAACATTAATTCAAATAATCAAGCGCCTCCATTTTATCAGTATTTGTTCTATGAAATATATAACCATAACCACGAGACCACAATAAGACTTCAAGACTTCAATAAAACGTTATTATTTAACAACAATATCGATAATCAAAATTCGAACATTGAAATACGACTTTTTTAAATCAATCCTTTACAGTCAAAGCAAATGATCATTATGCAGTTGGACACTAGACACTTTTTTTCTTTTCGGCCAGCATCACCGTAATACTGAGAAAAAATGGATAGTCACGAATTAGGCTGTATGTTGACCGGTCTTTGCCAATATTTGTAAAATAATCGATTAACCTCATAACTTTTTAATGCCGCAATACGTTAAGCAATAAAGCTATCGAGATATACGTTATTTTATTACGAATTTAGGTGTTTAACAACTAGCTCGGCCATTGCAAAACATGACTAGGTTAAAAACGGCATTTTTACGTCAAGCCGACTGTTTCTACTGGCGTTCCGCAGTTAGGTAACTCCGGTAAACTAATTAACATCGGCGATTAGACCGTTTAGGCGGCTCAAGGAAGCAATTACCTTACGTAATAGGTTAAGCTGGACAATGTCGTTATAGGTCGAGGCATATTTGCATTCCATCACCTAGTGAGAAGCTTGATTATCTTGTTTTTGAGATCACGTGTGTTGTAACACTAACACAATAAAAATGATTTTTAAATTCTTGCTTGCAGTATTACTCTTTTTTTAATCGGACACAAAATGCACTGTCCAAAACAAATATAAATATCCGTACCCGTATATCATCAGTACCCGTAAACAATTGGCTAGTTCCGACCTCGACCGACGAAAAACATAAACAATAGCAATCTTTTGTTATGTGCCAGGAGATCCCCGGGATGGGTAGACAACGGTTTGAGAAGGAGGACAAACTGTATGGTTAAATTATTTATGGGGTAACATCATAACTACTAGTCTTTGCCTACTTCCCTACTAGATATAGCCGATCGATTAATTTTATTGTCATTATGGTAATTTAAAATTTAAATTATGATAATACTCTAATGATCATGCCTCTATTTTTCGATTCGACATACATTGCTGGCTCGATGAGTAACGATGCTGTCCAAGTATTGTCATTATCAGATGACAATTGCCAAGTTGTTGAAATAGGGGCCAGCCGGCCAGCTTCAATATAAGAGGAAATGTCATAAATATCTCACTTTACTGATAACATTGACATAAGATGTGACTTCATCTAGCATGTAGAAAATGTTCACTAAACCTGAACGTGTCATTTAACAGAACTAACAAAAGTAGAGTACAATATAAAGCAATAACCACAGTCTCTGGTAGGTAATGGAGCGACAATTAAGATAAAGGTAAAATGTTCGAGTATCGAGATCGTTATCTGACAGATTGATTACCGGTTCGAAATAGAGCATTTGAATATTGCGCCTTCGTTTTGCGATGTATTGTTTACTTTTTTTTAATCTTTGTCCTTTTGGGAATACGGACAGGCTAGACAGAGGTCGTTCTATATTCAAATGTAAAAAAAATGTAGATAAGAGAGATGAGGGTAGTTCGCACGGTGAAAATGTATAATTTTCTCAGTCTACCCGCTAGACCACGAGTGATGTTAGGACTAGAAACTTCAGGGTGTATTTAATACATAATATAATCGATGAAATCCGTTTGATTTTATAATTAACAGTCCGGTTATCCAAGACAAAGTTATAAAAAAGGTTATCAAGGAGTCATATGGTGGCAAAGTGTTGTGGTGTGGTTGTTAGGTTGATTAGGACAGAATTAATGTCATCAGCTGCTTTCAATTACCTATACTGGCCTTTCAGTTATAACTTTATCATATTACGGTAGTTGGTAACAGAATAATAATAAATTATTATTTGACAAATTATCAAGCTTATATTTTTTATTTTAAAGATTTTGAAATAAATCGTGATCAAAAAATAAACGCTACTTCACAATAGTAAAGTCGTGACATCACGTGATGCAATTTCCCTGCAAAATCCGTACTAAAGGTGCATTTTTTACCTCTCATAATAATTGCTGATTTGACTAAGTTTCTCATCCCAATTTTTTAAATCCAATTTTACACGATCGATGTCTACTAATATCTAGTTAAATTTTATTATTCGATCATTTAATTGTATATAATTCTAAACAAATTAGTTCCAATTGGATCGTTGAAGAGTCAATCGCGCATTTTAAATTTAGTATCGCTTCTTATATGGCACGTTATCTCTGGTCTTGAAATATGAAAATGCATTTTCCGGTTTTCCCTATGATCCGTTCGCTTACGTTAGTTATGTGCACGCTTACACAACCTTCCAGTGGATATTCCAGTAACAGTTACGTTGCATTACCTAAGCTCTTATAGCACACGCGGCTTCGCGAATAATTACAACATATTATCTTCGCTATTCGCGTAAACGAAAAACTAATTAATCTATACTTTTCATTCACTTCCGATATAATTACAAAAAAAAATGTAAATCAAATTTGAACACACAAAAAAAAACACTGTAATCAGTCCGTGAAAAATGGCCGTTAAAAACAAACAGTACTAACAAAAGTTTCGGATAATGAAAAGTCACGTTGTGCGCAAGTGTCGGCGCGGGCGACGGCTCGGGGCGGACTGCGCACCCCACGCGGCGCAGCCTTGCGCTTGCGCACGTGAAACAGAAACGGGGTTACTAAAACAGAGGGGACCTACATACCCAATATGTGTAATGTTGTGTTGTTATGCATTTTGGTTGCGTTTGAGTTCGGTTTTTAGTGCGATGGTTATCGTTTGTCTAGTTTCGGATACGTATTTGAATTGTTATGTTTCTTCTTTTCAATAATCTTTTGCCTCGTATGATTTTATTTTCAATCGTAGGGCAAGATGAGCGGTGCAAACGGTGCATTATATTATTTATATTCATACTTAGAAAAACTCCTAGCACAAACGAAGCAATGCTAGTGACTTCCTATTACTGATGCTTGGGGTCATTCTACTTTTTCATGACCAGTTTTCTATTACAAAAAAAATCTGTGATATGTATTGACTTGTGTCCAAAAATAGGATTTCGAAATAGTACCCGAACCTAATAAAAGGAATTTATAGGTAAAAATACTTAAATATTAACTTATTGCTGTCAAAGGTGGGTAACACAGTGAACCACTTTTTCATACTATTGGTGGGACATCTAATGACCACTGAGTTACTCGATTTATGGATGTGATTCGTTAATTACCAAAACTATCGGAAGTGATAGTGCAATTAAACCTCTTTCTAAATAACAATACAAAAATATGAAGTGAAGGCCAAGTATTCCAAAATCTTCATTTAAAAAAAAAAAATATGTACATGAAAAAGTAGAATGTCCCCTTGGTCTATCGATATTTTCTAAGTATCGTATCGTCACACCTATTCAGAAAAGAGTCATTGTTGCCCTCAAATGAGGGAAGAAAAGTACAACTTTGATCCCTCATTCGAAGGCAACAATAACTCTTTTCTGAATAGAAGGTGTGAAAAGGTTTTTTTTTGCTCTTGAATAGAATATTTCATACACTGCATGTGTGACGTTTTATGGCCTATATGAGTGTAAAGTGTTAGTGTTACACTCACATCAGGCCATAAAACGTACGAGCAATGAAAAACATTACCGTCTTCTTGAGAATAAGTATAACCTACATTATGCAAAATAAGTAAACTTTGCTACAATTACCATGTTTACCAGAGTAATCGTATTTCCAAATGCTGTCACTAAATGTCACGGAAGTCGCCTAGTTCGCGGTGAACGGAACACTTTACTAATATCATCATAATTCTACGTTAGCCATTATAAATGACGCCAATAACGTTTTACAAACACGGTTCTGTCAACAAAGAGCTGTGACATAACCCGTCATGACATGATGTATTCGGAAGAGTCGCAATTATGACATCGACGGAGCATACCGACTCGAATCGGTGCCGGGTGATGAAAATGTACGCGTGACGCACACAATAATTAATACGATTATTCGATTACGGTTGTTACACGATCCGTCGCAAATCGGATCAGATTGTGAAATAGGTGATCTTCCTGACAGAACGGGTTTTGTATTGGCATGTATGAAGGACCGTACCGAAGTAGAAAATCGTAGCTGTTTGTGGAGTCCGGTCTGTTCATGCTTGCTAGGACATAGTGACTACGTTAATACTAGTGTCTTTTTATAGGGGATTGACGAGAGACATCATCCTGTTGTGGATTCGTTTTTATTATCAGTGACTTAGAGACCATATACATCTCTAACAATATTAAATTAATTTTAATTTTGACGCTCAGAGACCATGTACATCTCTGGGATATTATATTAATATCATTATACTCCTTGTTTAATCTTGAGACCTTATACATCTCTAACGTTACTGATGTTGTAATATTTGTAATAGATAACTTTGCAAGTTTATCTTCACTGTATGACATTAATTTTGTTATAATTGTAAACTCGAAATTATTATTCCTTCTTGAACTGTAAATTAATATTTTGACATGAAAAATGTATTACTTATTATAGTCAGACTTTCTTAAATTGTAATTTAATATTTTGACATGTAAAAGTGCCCTTGTGGCCTATTTGCAGAATAAATGTTTGTATTTGTATCAGAACAAAAAAGGTATAATGTCCTTTACGGGATATAAAAACATGAAAGATATAACAGTCGTGAGTCTGGGAGTTCAAAATCGTCTAATCGTGTCCGAAGTTAGTACGATTGAGAGAAAAAACGATTGCACCCCGTCCCTCCGCGGTTCCCGCTGACGCCCTGAAGAGGCCTTAAAAGTTATAAAATGATTTTATTTCAAATTATGACAGAAGTATTGATAATACCAATAAAGTTATTATAGCCTCTTACGACCCAATTTCGAAGACGGTACTTCCGAGGAAGACCCAATGTCCTAATATTAGAACTAATTAATAAAGTACTGAACGCCCGGACCAAAAATTGTTCATATCTGGTTAACCGTATATTTTGTTCTAGTACTATCACAGTGGGTCATTGCTCCAACTCTCTGTTAAAATACTTGGGCTTTCACTGCAAACTGATTTTGTCCTAGTATTATCACTTTGAACCCCAGGAGGATAGGCTATGATAGTTTCATTAAAGTTTTAGATAGTAACATAGCCATTTTTTGATTTTATTGTGTGCAATAGAATGTAAGCGGAAAAAACTAGTTTTTAGCTTGAAAATGGTCGATTTGGAGTGATATTTGAAACGATATTTCTTAATGAAAAATCCAAAAAATAGATTTAAAGTTTATGACGTAAGGTCGCAATAGTCCGGCGGGGTAATCACGTAACTTTTGTACTACCGTTAGGTGGATTTTAATGTCAAATTTTAACTGTCAGCTCATACAGCTATACTTCAGACAGTAAAATCTATCTACCGTTAGTACATAAAGTTACGTGATTCGCCTGCTGTTCTAGATAGTAACACTAGTAGAAAATGTCAAGATACGTGTCAATTCAAACAGATAATGGCCTAAATAGATGAGCGTTTTTTACTGATAAGGACACTTAACAGGTTTTGCTAAGTTGTTTTGGCGCCGCTTGAGCTGGTAGATGCCCACGCGTTATTCAAAACTGCATTATTTGCATGGAACAATTTCTAGTGAAGCGATAGAATGGATTTGTACCACATAAGGCATGATTTCGTTAATCTCGAAGATATCATATGTCTCTTAACTTTTTTTTAATGGTCGATGGTAAAAACGGATCAACGCGATGATATAGAATCGATTTTTTTTTTCGAAAATAGAATCCACGCCATGCCAGAATATGATCTGATATACTTTTAAAATTGTAATTACTTAAAATAGTAAATTCGTCAACAAACATAATCTAAAGACGTCATTACCTAATGCGAGAGAAAAATGTGTGTCAGCGTACGGAGGAAGTAGTTATATACATATATACAGAGTACATATTGCACTCTCCACAGAATTAGGTAATTAAGTCGTTTGTAAGCAGAATCGAAAGGCCGCAGAATACATTATTCTTTTGTCGATATTTGCGACCGGAAGGATTAACTTTCGGAGTCAACTCGCTAAGTACATTGCACAACATGACTAAGTGAGATTATTTTATAGTGATAGGTACACAGTTAACTGACCAATTGTGAACCTTATTCCAACGAGTTAAGGTCTATTAATTGCCAGTTATCTGTGATGATGACAGTACTAGGTCATTAATATGCAGGTATACGTTTTTGACCTTATTCCGTTGAAATAAAGCCCATATATGTATACATATTTATTCCCTCGACTGTACATCAAGTTAGACTTGCTGAAATGAAGTGGGTCAATATTGACATGTTAAATTAGCAGAATGTGCTACGTTTCAGGTTAATTGTAAAGGCAAGAGGAGCAGGCCTGGCCAAGGTACCTCTATACTATCTCTATATAGTCACGATTACTAATACGTACGCATATTAGACCTTATTTCGAAGGGATATAGTGCAAATTAAGTTGACTGTACCAATCTCGCGCAGCCACTAGTCATGCGCAGAATGTGTCACTAAAAATAAAAGAATAATATACTTCATTCCTTCACTGTGAAGTATATCATCTTTTCCTACCTACATTAGTAAAATCAAGTCGTTACAAATAAGATTTTTAAAACACCTAGTAAGTAAAAAAGTCAGGCTTAAACACAACAATAACTACGATCAGCTATATGGAGTGTGCAGGGTCCTCCCAGTACAAGAAAAGTTTAGGTATCTTATAGCCGTTTACCAATACGACTGCAACGACTATAAGATACCTAGACTCGTAAACAGTAGGCCATTGAGACATGACAAAAGACCGCAATATGTTGAACCAAAAAGTTGTAATTATTATGGTGAAAGAACACTGCACTATTTAAATCCTCGAATTTTTAGTAACATTTTTCTGTCTGAAAATAATATTATAAGGAAAGAGATTAACAAATACATTATTAAAATTATACAGTAGTAAAAATATTTAAAGTGCCCAACGTCTTGTAACTTGCATGCCCTCGTAAATTCATTAGTACCTAATAAAATAGAATAAGATAACTCACATTTGTAAAACAACAATTACCTTATGTTAAAAAGTAAACTGAGCGCGACGCGCCAGCAAACTGTTCGCTACAGTTTGGCGCATTTTGTGAACTGTATTATGTAATTGTTTTTACATGAATAAACGATTTCTATCTATCTATCTATCACCCATTTAGTTCACTAGTTCAGTTTAGTTCAGTAGCTCAACGGATCCATCTACGATATAGATTGGTAATGATATCAATCATTCATTCAATTCTCGGAACGAATGAGCAGGTAAACGATATGATTCATGAACTGGTCTGACTGAAGATTGAATTATATGAATCCGAACAGGACTAGTGAATGAAAGAGTGACACGAGGTGAAGTACTTCATTTAGCATCATTCATTCGTGAACTACTCATCTAGACCTGTGGGTTGTAGACCTAGCGAGCATTTTTTACGTTTTCAACCCCCATGACTAGGCCATTTTGAAAAAAAAAAACCAAAAACGAACTGCATATAATAGAGATGTTGACACCAAATAAGAAAATCAATAACTTCTAATTTTCTTGAAAAAGGATCGAATATTCAACGAAATAGCGAAAAAGTAACTCAAAAGAATAAATAATTATATAATTACAAGTCTTCAAAGTTTTAAGTGGGGGCATGTTCTATCCCTTTTTCGCAAAACGCACCTTTATACTGAACGATCTTCATTTACTATGGCGCTTTAGGTCAGTGACGTCACTGATTTGTACCACTTTCTCACTTTTATTAAAAACATGACGGTCGTAGCTTCGTTATTTTTTGAGATATTTTAATGGGATTTTCACCATTTGGCATAGTTTTATGTCTTCTTTCTTTTGATTAAAATTTGGATACTAATAAATTTTTATTCAACATCCCTATTAGGTATCGATCCTGCTCACAAAATTTCACATGAATCGGTTCAGAAACGCGACCTGTAGAGGAGAACTGCCGGACTATCCGGAAGTCCGCCGGACATACGAATTTCGGGGTCTCCGTTTCAGGTTGGACAAACACGCTTCTGCTTCACTCGGTCAATGTTATCTTTGGGGTCGGTTGCACCAACATACGATCACACCGGCGCCGGCGGCTGTCATCCCATAGAAACTTGTCAAATTTTCCATACAACCAGAATTTAACGAACACCGCTTACGATTACAGACGGTCTGGTGCAACCCACCCTAAATCTATTCCAATATCCAATATCAATGTGTCAATCGTAATCATAATATAAAATTTTTACAAATCTTTTATTAACGAACGATTGAACGAACGATTAATAATTTAATACGGTCAAACGGATCTTTATAAAACCGAGTTTTATAACAAAACTTGCCATAGTACTCAATTATTCATAGTCTACCACAAAATCAATGTACATTAATGTGTAATGTAAACTTAATTAGAGATAGGTAAATCCGGACTTGACGATTTAAATGATTCGAATCCGTAAGCGGTTTAGATTTCTTGTCGACTCTTTTCAAATCTTATCGAATCCGAGGAGTTTTTAACTCCGACTTGGTACGGACCGAATGAAAATGCCGGTATCGCAGACCATAGGTAAAACTGGTGGACTTTTCGTATATTTCGATCCAATCCAAAGTTAAAAGAATCAAAAGATTCGAAGAACTATTAAGATCACTGGATTTGTATTGAAACCAGCGAGTACGGAGTTAATTAGTTTGAGGGATTCACAGGAGTCGGAGAGTCGATAAGCGGAGTCGGTACCGAGAGCGAAGCCGGATTAAGTGATTCGAATCGAGTCGATCCCCGGAGTCGAGATTACCATCTCTAAATCAAGGCTCGGAACCGGTTTTTAATATATCATATCATATCATATCATATCATATCATTTATTTGCATTGATCACACATCGTCGTACATAATACATATACATGTCGTCGTATATACATGTCAAAAATAATAACCATGAGCTATATAAATTCACGCTGAGATTAATAAATTTATTTTTTTATACCTGTAAAACCGGTTTATTTTGGTTTAGCTTCTAACTTTTCGTGGGAACGCGAACGTTTTAAGAACTTTATATTAACAGATTTATTCGACTAGAGGCCCGGCGAACGTACTAGTGGGCTCACGTCTGTAGGTATTACGATAGGTAGGTATAGTATTCTTTTTGTTGCCCGAATTTCTGTGAACATATTATTGGATTAACCTTATCGTTTAAACAGTAAGATAACTTTTTAAAGAAATTAAGTTGACTAAGTTGAAGTTGATCAAGTTGTTGCAACTCGGCCAACTCAAATGATTTCAATCACAATCGTGCGCCCGCCTTTAACCGGTTTAATATCGTCTAAACCGGTTAATCCGAACAAAACCTTTATATAAATCTCCTCCGCGTAAACCGGTATTTCCTGCCTGTGAAGACGACCGGTTTAGCCTAGTGGGTACTGCACCTGCCTGTGAAGCTGACGGTCCTGGGTTCGAATCCCGATCAGGGCAGATATTTGTGTGATGAGCATGAATATTTGTTTCTGAGTCTTGGATGTATTCTATGTATTTAAGTATTTATATCTATTAAATATATCGTCATCTAGTACCCATAAGACAAGCCTTCTTGAGCTTACTGTGGGACTAGTTCGATTTGTGTAAGATTGTCCTCTAATATTTATTTATTATTTATTTATTATTTATTTATTTATTATTTGTATCTAAACCGAAATAAAAGATTTTGCGGCAAGTACATGATAACGTTTTGAAAAATTAACCGGTTTCCGAGCCCTGCTCTAAACTCAATGCAAGTATAGCAAATGATTTTCTAAGGGGCGCGGAGTGTTGACTCTACATTCCACATCACGTTGTTGCTGCGCCAACGCAGTCGTTTTCTTCCAGAAATCGAAAGTCTCCGGTAATGGGTCGCTTGCGCTTGCGTCATAGCTCGCCTTATGGCGTCATGCTATCGACGCCAATGTGCATTATATTTTACAAGCAAAGCGTAGCTTTGAATAAAAATTGAGATAAAACGGTTTTTTTCTCGTAGTCGCATTGCGCTATGATTTAAATTTATGTTTTATTTCACAACTAGCGACCCGCCCCGGCTTCGCACGGGTGCACTATTTAATGGATGTTATTATACATATAAACCTTCCTCTTCAATCACTCTATATATTAAAAAAAACCGCATCAAAATCCGTTGCGTAGTTTTAAAGATTTAAGCATACATAGGGATATAGGGACCGAGAAAGCGACTTTGTTTTGTAAGTACTACTAGCGACCCGCCCCGGCTTCGCATGGGTGCACTATTTAATGGATGTTATTATACATATAAACCTTCCTCTTCAATCACTCTATCTATTAAAATAAAACGGCATCAAAATCCGTTGCGTAGTTTTAAAGATTTAAGCATACATAGGGATATAGGGATATAGGGACAGAGAAAGCGACTTTGTTTTATACTATGTAGTGATGTAGTGAAGCAGTTGCTTTGAATAAAAATTGAGATAAAACGGTTTATTTCTTGTAATCGCATTGCGCTATGATTTTAATTTAGATTTTACTTCACAATATGCACCCTTGTGATGCCGGGTTAGATTAGCACTTATTTATTTATTTATTGCATCCATGGTTTACATTTCGATCTCGCATTAGTAAAATAGGTTTCTCATGGACCCTGGTAGGACACAGTAATTGGAAGTCTTAAGTCTAGCTCAATTATAAAGTTATATTTTATAATCGAAATATTTATTGATAAAATAATTACAAATTATGGCGAACTATATGAAATGAAATGAAAATAATTTATTCCAGAACAAGTCCATAGATAGCATTATAAAATAAAAATAAAAATTAGAAATACCATTGAATTGAATTAAATTAAATTGAATAGATAAAATTAAAATTACAATAAATTAATATGAACCTCTCCAAATCGCGGGTTACCCCGAGCCCCGACGACAGGCCTATGGTGTGGTATGGTGGTGGTATGGTATATAGACGCTCCTTCGTACGTTGAACTATGTAATTATAAGGAAAATTCAACTGATATCATCACACTCACATAGTTATATAATGGAAATAGGGCACTTATACAATAGGCAACACGATGAAATGAGATCCTGCGTAATTATGAGTGCGTTCGCGGAAAACGTCCCGCAAATACGGAAATATGGTGGCGTAACGTTTGCGGGTGAACTGCGCCAACCGCGTCTAGGAGATGAGGAACAGAATGTTCTAGGCGGGTTACCAGATGGTTACATTTCTTCTTCTCAAAATATATATGAACAATATAAAAAAAAATAACTTTTGCATCAAAAGTTTGAGTTTTCAAGAAACGATACGTAATTTTCGTCCTAACGGCCCTGGCAACACTCTAGGCGTAAAAAGTTGTTATAGTCAACTGCAAATGCTGCAATGTTTTATAAATATTATAAAACTCCCAAAGAAACCGGTAAAAAGGGTTTTGTGACAGAAAAAAAATCGAAAAGTTTTACGTCAAACAACTTTACGACAGACTGAAAAAAACAGATTGAAAATTTAAACGATATTAGTTCGCCGACCGACATTCGATAGCACGTCGACCTCCAGACGGCCTCAGTTTGTTCTTCGCTATGCATCCTCTAAATTCTATGGCTCTCAATAAAATGTTTGGCCCTGCCACAGATAAGACGGGCCGAATACCGTCGCCAAATTCGTCCTCCTGACTGTGGCAGGTTAGGTCAGACATTTTTTACACTCGGCCGAATTCCACCTGTGTGTGGTACTGATATATTTACTCTTACACACTAATGTTAGTGAACCAGCGACAAAACCCAGTAACTCGATTCCACTCACACCTCAGATTCGGTTGAAACCGCTCAACCAATTTCACTGGAGCGCAAACTTTTAGAGTATTCCAGTGTTCAAAACCACCCGCGTGGTCGTGTCGGAGGTTTCCCTTAGATTTTCCCCAGGCTGCTCTCCAACCGCGCACTCCTATCGCTTTATTGGGCCTGGCCTATAAAGCCACATTCAGGTTCAAAAAAAAAACAATACTAATGTACATTATATTATGATCTGGCGGTATGTACATAGTGGTAAGGTCGACAGTTACTCATAGACATGTCATTGTCAGATTTAGGTTCGCGTCCTTTCGGTGGACATATCAGAAGTTAAGGGCCAAAAAGCTTAATTTTGGATTGGTATAAGTAGTAACCCGCATAAACGGTGTTTCCGTAACTATAAATCCATGTAATAAAAAAATAAGTGTACATAAGCCGTTAACTATTGACCACCGGGTGGACAACTTTTGTTTTTGCAGCTGACAATGACCCAGACATAAGGCGCTGTCTTGTGCCAGGTATGTCCCTGCGATGTCCCAATGAATGTTAAAATACAGTGACGCAATTAGTACGTAGGGCTAATTTCACCGCTCCCTTATTTTGCAATCCCAATCTTCCCACTTATTGCACAGCATTTACGGATTTCTAATAAACATACCATTTTAAAATTATGCCACACAAATAGTCGTATATAATTAGACATTCATATTTACATACGCCCTTTCGCACCGTGTTGCTATGTTATATAAGATCTGCGTACGTGATCGCTCACGCATTATCAGTCTCGGCGCAAGCGCAGTGCTGTATGTTGTAACTATTGGTAATATCAATACCTCGTATTTCACTGAACGTTCCATTGAAATTTGAATTTTCAAACGAGGGTATTAAGGTTGATATTGCAACTAGCTTATTAATTGTGTATGATGGTTGAAGGATTGTACCTAACGCAGGTGAACCCTCGTCGGTCCACATGGTCCATGGTTAATGAGGGTACGAGGAACTTTTGTTTAGTGGAATAATTAACGAGGTTTGCGTTTCGTTTCCGCTGTTGCCACATTCATTACTGATTTCACACATGCCACTCTAAAAAATTAACTACCGGTGTTGAAGGTACTTGAAGATCTTGAAGTTCCAATGCACTATGTATAGTTGTTGTGTTTTGCTCGTGTCCAATTCTTTGTCCTATTGTACGGTTTTGCTACCTCATTAACGGCCGTCATAAAGGGCAAGAATATTTCGTATATAATAAAACTGCTTCCATTAACATTTTACCGGATTACCAACTCTTAGCCTTTGCCAAAAGTTCAAATTGCTTTCATAGAAATGACGCATCTGCATTTTGTGGTCCCCGGGGCCGTATTCGACGTTGAAACAAATTAATAATAAACTAATAATTTAAAATGTTTATTTGTGTAATGATATTAGAAAGACATTTTTACCCGAAAGTTAACGTAAAATATTAGTCTAATTACGCAATATTTGGAGCACAATAGGTACCATCGCGAACAGGGATTGTTGAGCCACTTGACAATGTTCGCAACTTGGTCGTGTAATGCAAGTCGGGACTGACACGACATCGGGTAACATCGGTTATTTATTATACGGCAAAATTACGGACAATGGCAAGTGGCTCAACAATCCCGGTTCGCGACTGTACGTTTACAGTGTCTACACCTACATCAGTGTCCGGTTCAGGCGAAACCCTAATCCTAACGTCGATCGTTTAAGGGTCGGTTGCACCAACATACGATCAAAGGCCGGTCATCGTCAAATATGGTGCCGGCTATAAAATAATGTGTGTTAATCTATGAATATTTTAGTTACAGATTATAAAATATGTCTTACTTATTGCAGTCGTGTGAATTATGATAAGCGTAAAGGAGTGCGTGTTCAGATATTTTTGGGCACTTATTTATTTATCTTATGGCAACGTTTGTAGAAATCAATAGTTAAATTTCTTTTTCTTATTACCTGTTAAGATTTTCTATTTCTTATATTTCAAATTAATTGAGGTCCTCTTTAGTGCGGGAAATTTTATTAAATAAAATATAATAAACGTCATCAGTCGTTAATGAATTTAATCGTAACTATAATTTCTCTGAAAGTGTCGTCTTCTATATTTTTAGGTTACCTAGACATGCACCGCATTTTCTGTTTAAACGCCCTCTATCACCGCTTATTGTAACGTTTTTATTTGGTGGTTACTCATACGGCATGAGATATCATGTTATGTATCATTGAAGTACATACAGATGGCGCTTTACAAGTGTAATGGTTAATCTACTACTCACTAGATGGCGCTAGTAGTCCTCCGTTTTCCCCTTTTTAGTTCGGCTAGTCACCGATGGATCACTAGCTGTACCCTTTTTTTACATACCGCTGACAATATTACACGGTACTATGTTTCACTTTCAACTAATTGAAATTTGAACATTGTCAGAGTGACACTAAATCTTAATTTTGACCACTGAAAATGTAACAGATTCCTATAATATTGAGCTGGCGATAATGAGACCGGCTGTTTTTAGCAAATATTGAAAAGTGACTTTATTAAGTTGTCAATAAATAGCGAACCGGGGCGTTGCCATCATTATCATTCTGCTTATTAGTAAACTACAGAGCTTCAAAATGCAGTTTCTGTAAGTAGGTATGTGCTACACTTATTCACGTGTTTACGTATACTCTACGCATTCAGGTGTTACGCATTAAGTGTACTATAATTGTGTATTTATTCGATCTATTTTAATTCTAATTACACTTGTACATACTGAAAACATATTTTAATTCTTTAAGATCCGTCAAATACGTTTTTCAAATACCACAATAAAATACTAATACCCGTCGTCTACCGGTCCCTGGGATCCCCGGGCTCATTACAGAAGAATGCTATTATAACTAAATAACAGCGTTGTGACTTGCATTTCTTGCAGATTGCAACAGCTTGTTGAGTCCTAGCCTTTTCTTTATCGCACACAAGACATTGCTGGACTTCCCTTGACACAGATCTCAGTGTGCAATGAACCTACAATTATTATATATATATATATTTTTTTTAAGGGTACCTATGTAATACATTTGTGCATAGTTGTAGGACATATATCTGTATAAAAGTCTTGTTTTGTGTGTTTTATTGAATAAATCATTTTTTCTTTCTTCTTTTCTTCTATTGTTTATTTTTTTCGCCGGGAGACGACGGCTTCAATAAGCAAAGAAATTAACCGTCTAGAGACCCGAGCCGTCAATTTGTGAAGCAAATAAAATGTAAACTACGTCCTGAGGTTGAGTTTCACTTTATTGTGTTATTTTTATTGCGGTCCGGCGAGATTCAATTTCACCTACAATTTGTATTGTACTGCATTAGTGTACCTACTACTCGTAATTTCCCTCTGGGATTAGCGTCACGGTATTTCGTGAGATTTTAATTATATTATATTCTCCAGTCGTAATTATTTCATCTTTACCACTGTAATTTTTTTAAGAAGTAAGCAAAAAGTACATTCGAATCTCTTATTTTCCATACATTTTTTTCAATAATTTGCAACCTTCTACAATACAAGAGTTTCAGATAGCTCTATACCTTAATATCTAGGTACAGAGAGTCAATCCCTACTTTTTCATAATTAATTAAATATTATAAACATCAAGAAATATGAGGAAACAGCAACAAGCGAACAAAGTAAGTGATTTATAATTTGAAGAAGATACCTAACTCAAAACTTTTATTGGGAATTACTTAACTAATCTTTGCCAGTATTGTAGTGTTTTTGCAAAAAAAATCATGCAAATGGCAATACAATTATTTACTTACTAAACGATTTTAATATTTGCAGTTATTATGAAGACGCCTTATGTCACCAACGACGGGATGTTCGGGTTAGGGATTAGTTTCTTCTTTTAAATACGTTATTGGCTGGTAATTTAGATATATTTAAGGAAAAACAAATAGATTAAACTGTTTTATTTAATCTAAACATATTAACACAGACAAGACAAACATAGTAACAGACTATGTATGTCTTTAGTAAAATATAATACCACATCGCTCACTTATTTATTCAAAAAAATAAAAACTATTTACAAGCTTATCGGAATGTCTTACGCTCTACAAGCAAAAACGGAAAAAGTTCCATGATTGAGCTGAGTATTTTAGTCTATTCACAATTTCAACCACTTCCACTATTAGTACTGTCACTGAACACTGTCATAATACAAGCCAGTCTTCCTTGATCATGTCTGAGGCCTTTTCGGCGATCATGATCACAGGCGCGTTGGGATTCCCACTGATGATGGTGGGCATCACGCTCGCATCCACCACCCGCAGGTTCGCCACGCCGTGGACCCTCAACCTTGGGTCCACCACCGCCCCAGGGTCAGTCTTCGGACCCATCTTGCAAGTCCCCGTAGGATGGTATATTGTAAAAGTGAAATGTTTCAAAGAACACTCCCAGTATTCATCGCTGAACAGCATGTGTTGCTGACAGCCTGGCAGAGGAATGGTATGAGGCCTCGACCCGTACCTTTGGAACGCCGTCGTATTAGACAGGGCCATGGCTATTCTTATGCCCTCAGTGAGCACTTTAATGTCTTCCTTGTACGCGAAGTAGTTGGGGACTATGTCGGGCGGATGAAACGGATTGCGGCTTCTCAGCTTCACCCAGCCGGAGCTCTTTGGGCGGAGCAGCAAGGGGAGTATGGTCCACGTCTCGGCTTGCTCGATCGGTTTGTAGACTGTGTTGTATACTCGGTCCCTCAAATTCAGGATCCGGCGAATCTGCTCGCCGCCGTCAGAGTTGACGGAGCTCGGGGCAAAGTGGAACTGTATATCAGGCCAGTTGCCGGAACTGGGCGCGTACTTCGTATTGACAAACGCTAATCCTTCAACACCTTGGTTAGTCATCGGTCCCTTCTCATAGAGGATATAGTTCATAGCTACTGCGAATGTCTGGAACCGATCCTTTTTGAAAGTGACAGGTTTGTTGACGAGGAAAGTCAGACCGCCCAGGCCGACGTGATCTTGCAAATTGTGACCAACTTTAAGATCTGCGATAACCGGGATGCCATGTTCCTTTAAGTGGTTCGCGGGTCCTACGCCGCTAAGCATCATCAATTTAGGGGTGGATAATGAACCGGCCGACATGATGACTTCTCGTTTGATCCTCACTTTTTGTTTCTGCCCGTTTCGTATGAACTCGACGCCGTAAGCCTGTTTTTTGATCGGGTTTATGAGTATTCTAGTGACTTGTGCTCCGAGGGCGATGTGCAGGTTCTCCCGGTTACGGACAGGCCGAAGGAAGGCCTTGGCCGTGCTGCAGCGGCTGCCGCGCCTCATGGTCGCCTGCGTCAGCATGAACCCAGTCTGATCCGCCCCATTTATGTCTCTGTTCTCATATCCAAGTTCCATGCCGCCTTTCAGAAACGTCACCGAGAGCGGCGAGCGCCAAGGAGCTTCTTGAACAGTCAGATAGCCCCCAGCCGCGTGATAAGGCGTATTGACCAGATACGGGTTCCGATTGTCCTCAGACTTCATGAAATACGGAAGTACCTGGTCGTAGGACCAGCCGGGGTTGCCGAGCGCCTCCCAGAGGTCGTAGTCATTGCGGTTGCCGCGCACGTACACCATGGCGTTGAGAACGCTGCAGCCGCCGAGGACCTTGCCTCTAGGCCAGTTGCAGCGGTCACCGTTCATGGCGAGACAGTATGAGCGGTTCGCGGACGGCGTGGTCTGGTACTGCCAGTCGAGGTCTGACAGCTGGGTGTACCCCGCCAGGGCGGGGACGTCGGAGATCTCAGTCTCGTCCTGGCCAGCCTCGAGTAGCAGCACCGTCCAGTTCCCCACCTCGGAGAGGCGCGACGCCACCACCGCGCCCGCCGACCCGCCGCCCACTACCACGAAATCGTATAGCGGCAACACCTGGAATGAGACAATTTCGAATGTAGATTATAGATATGTAACAACATACATAATTGCGTGTATAGATACGATTGAGTCGTTCCGTGATTTATTTAAATGTGCAGTTCGTGTGTGGAGTGAAATTATTTGTATAATTAGGTAGACCAGAACAAAAATATGTTTTAATGATGTATTGTATAGAATTATCTAACATCACTAACGCGTAATTTTCGCAGTATTTCCGTAATCTACTTTTCAAATTAAATAATCTTGATTTGCGCGGTCATCGGGAAATGCGCACGATAAACCAGAAATCAGAAATTTAGATTTTATATATATACCTATAGCAATAAGCAGACATGGACAAAGTTGTAGTGTTGAGAGTGATTGACCTAAATTTGTCCCCTCGACTGACAACACGGTGAATTCTCAAATTTTAAAGGGTCGGCAACGTGCACGTGACTCCTTTGGAGTTGCGGGTGTCTATAAGCTGCGGTGTCAACTAACGCACACGTAGGGTTACGCACCCGTGTTATAGCTACCATTCAACATTTAGCAAAAATAAAAGTCGACAATATGATAATTCAACTTAATGAGAATTCAACGTTTTGCGAATTACTGGGAAATTTAACATTTTGAGAATTCAACTTTATGGTCCGAAAGGGTATAATTTGACGATAAAGCGTTGCACTCCTCAATGAAAAGAACTAGTTTTTGTATATAGCGTAATAGGAGACATAATAGCAGGTCGCATCCTCTTGGATTGACTGATTTTTATATGTCCATTGCACGCGGTATGTAGCATTGCATTTTTGTTCGAATGTTTTTAGACTAGACACAATCAATCTGAAATACTCACAACATTGACATCGGTTATATGTGATTCCGGGTCGAACTGCTGGTATCTGAAGTACGTGATCCCGAGTGCTAGGAGTGGTATCAGACCCAACACAGTGATTGGGGACGGTGCCAAACTTGCCAGCGCTCCAGCCGCCTCCATTTTCGACAACTAAACTAATATTTACAACTTATCCTACGAGTCTTAGCTCTCTTATATCCAATTATCCACTTTCTTTCTCTGATCGTCCTCTGACAGGATTTTAGGGGTGTAGTTCCTTATGCCAACCTTTTGCGTTGCCACGTTAGGCTTCGTACACTCTGGTTCACTATGGTAGCTCTTCAATCGTGGAGTCTTCAGTTCGTCCTTATCATCGAAAAGCTGGACTTTATAGCGTTTCTCTTTCGGTATTTTCACCGGTTTATAAAGTTCTCTGCTGACGTCTTTGTAATGGTTGTTTTTGTATAAGGATGTGCAGTAGTAGTCGCTTTTGGAGGATCTTTCGGAGCGGCATTCGTAGCCGCTGGAGCCGCTTCTGTAGCCGCTGCTCTTGCTTGAGGAGTCGCTCTTGAAGCTCTCTGCGCTCCTGCGGTTGTGTCGCTTGTTGTCCTTGTCGTCGAAGTCTGTGGAGAAGTTGATTGGGGAGTTGCGGTACTGGATCGGGTCGGAGTATTTCTCCTTGTAGCGGGGGACCTGGGCGGCGCTAGCGTGGGCCGCATACGACTGCTCTTGACCCATGATGAGAGGCGCGGCTGCGCTGTCGCAATGTTTGATTACTGTAAAGAAAATACATACTATTTTACTTATTTATACATAATACTTTGCTACTAGTTTTTAGTAAGTACTGTAAGTTTTGTAATCATTACTTGTTTATTATTATTATATTTCATGTATTTTTGCCCACAGATTATTTATAATTTTATTTTTTGTTGCAGGTAAAACAACGCAGCTTGTTCATCATTGTCACTGACGTGGTACGGGTACGAACTAAAAATATTTATTATTAAGAGAACGCATCAGGTTAAATTAGGCCATTTTCTATTTGAATTGACACGTATCTTGACATTTTCTCAGCGTGGCTACCTGACTTTTGTCATAAAAGAGCACAAATATTTGTTCCCGAGTCTTGGATGTTTCTAGTTATGTATTTTATCTATATAAGTGTGTAAATCGCCCATTGTCTAAGCTTTGCTTAGTTTGGGACTAGGACGATTTGTGTAAGAATCTTCACAAATATATTTTTTTATTTATTTCATTTTAAATCGAAATATTTTAAAAATTATAAGACCTGTTAAAAATATGACGTAAACTCCTAGGACTTTACTTTATTTATTAACTATTTTATTGCTTATCCCTTCTATCTTCATAGAATTATGTACTGTGATTAGGTAATTAAAGTAAATAAGTGTCTATACTTTTTCAGTTACGTTTATACCTTAACGTCTATATTAAAATCATTGAAAAAAGTTATTCGTATTAACCCCATAATGTATTTTCTTTTTAAATTGTTATTAGTGAAAGAAGAAGTCCAAGAAAATAATCATGTTTATTTCAGCAGGCATAACGTTTTATCTTTCTTTGAATTGAAAAAAAATCTTTAAAAAATGAAAACAGTAGCTTGTATATAAAACATTTTTCAGTCCTCATACTCTGAAAGTGGGTTTAATATTTGACCTAAGATGCGGGTTGAAAAGTAATAAAAAAAATTGAGAAATGGCAGAAACCTTTACAGGACCCTCCGTAAAAAGTTATTATAAATATTTGTGGAAATTCTTATACAAATCAACCTAGTCCCAAACTAAGCAAAGCTTGTACTATGGGTACTAGGCGACGATATACATACTTAAATAGATACTTAAATACATAGAAAATATCCAGGACTCAGGAAAAAATATTCGTGTTCATCACGCAAATAAATGCCCTGACCGGGATTCGAATCCAGCTTCGCAGGCAGGGTCACTACCAACTAGGCTATAGCGGTCGTCAGTATTAATTTGAGACTGTGTTAATAATTATTAAGAGTTAATATTTTAAATTATGGTAATGAAAATCTAAATCAATATTGTTATTTAAATGGAAGGAAATGGTCCATACGCAAACATTATTAACGACAGCCAACAGTTCCTGCAAAAAAGGTCCAAAGAAAACGATTTGGATTCAATAGGATTTGACTGATTCAGACATGTTATTGCATATGTGGATTTTTTTAATTTCCTTTTATTCGGAATGAAAACAAAGTTTTCCAACGATAGAAACATATTTTCATTAAAATTTTAATTATTAACTCAAACTCAAACTCAAAATATTCTTTATTCAAATAGGCCTAGCAACAAGCACTTTTTTAGTTTACGTTAACATCGTAATACATACAGAAAGAAAACTCATTAAATTAAGAAATGTATGTGACGCTTTCAATTTATATATTTATTTAAAGGTGGCCAAAAACAGCGTCAGATCATCAACATGCAAGTCTGCGATAGTTGACTTGCAAGCGAGCGGGGTAGAATCATGATATTCATATCCGAATTCATCATTCGCTGTTCAGTCGAGTCAGTTAAGACCCTTCTGATGGCAACTTGGCTTGGCGTCAGCCAAACATCTAGTACATTTTACGGGAAACAAACGTTCGCGTGATCTACGAATCGAGCTGGACGGCACAGAGACATCTAGCGTGTAATGGGTGAAACAGCAGCGCCAGCCGGTCGTCGCCCTTGGCCTTGTTATCAGAATACGTATCGCGGATTATAAATAGCGGTTTCATACGACACATCTTATAGATTCAATTTACTTGAGTATAGCATAGAGTGATTTTAGCGATTTGGAACCTCAGTTAACTCTATTAGAATTCAAAACTCGATTGTGATTAAGCATTCAATCATATTATTCTGACAACGATTTTCGCGTATGGATTTTTTTAGCCTTTTAGTGTCTCCTATAGCTAGAGAAGTAAAAAAAAAAATTAAAGAATTAAAATTTAAGTTGTTTATTTCAGTGAAATTTTTTACATAATTTTATAATCACTTATTTAACTATTAATCTTAAATTACAAAAGATTTTTTAAGTTAAGGAGTTGCGGATATACAATTTTATTAATCAGTATACATTGTTGCTGTTAAAATATTCTTAGTTACCTAAGTCATAAGTAACCAAGAATATTTTAACAGCTTGATTTTTTTAACAATGTAACTTAATGGCATTTCTGAATTTTTTGTCTTTTTTATTATTCAGATCTAGTAACAACTGTTTAGGGAATTTATTACATGTGCGTGGAGAAAAGCCTTCCCCTGGATTTTCATTTCCGCTCTTCGGTTAAATTTACGCGGTTTAATTTCAAAAAGCTTAAAAATTAAACCAAAAATAAATCTCAATTGGAATGAGACTGATAATCTATAAAAACTTGTTGGCATTTCGTGTAACTGTTAAACTTTACTTTCACTTGTAATGCAGAGTTTACATTAGTACCCTAAATGATCATCGAATCGAAATAGTCACGTAAATTTTCCTCGAAACAAAAATGCGATAACAATGCTTCGTTATTGTGGAGATTCGGGTTATCTGCTGAGATAATGCAGTAATGGATTACGGCCAGACGAAAGAAACGTACAAATTAGGGTCACTTAGAGACGACGTGAAATTTCACTCTCTGTTGTTACCAAATCGGTACCTACATCTGGTGCTAATTCTTGTTGTTTAAGAACTATCACTTTTG